>OX637346.1:5968303-6717303 GCA_951799405.1 Agapetus fuscipes | reverse complement strand
AAGATTCTTATTGGAATCCATGAAGATTTTACAGGATTTTTCAGGAAATGACGACCTAATAAAAAGCACTTTTAGCATGTAAAATGTTTTTTTTTTTTAAATAATATGAAATGTGAATTACATGATGACATAGTGTGGTCACTCTATTTCTAATGCACACGTCATCTTTCTCTCCATTGTTTCTAACGTCTAAAATGATTATGAACTGAGCACAAAGCGGCTCGGTAGGGAATCCCATTCGTTTTACTGCCAAGCATTTTGATTAAAATGAAAATTGTGTACAGCACACCATTTTAAATGGCGCTGTTCCGACGAACAGCTGTTCCTTCCAGCGGACGCGAGCGGATTAAAATATTGTTCTATAATAATATTGTATTTGATTTTTAATAATATTTTATTATTGCACAACGCATACGTGGACCGATAGCTACAAGCTAAGCGATCATTCGAGAAACGACTGATTCATGGTGTGATGGTGACATAAGATCGAAATAGAATTTATTAAAGAAAAATAGTAGATAGGGATAATAGATTTTTTCTCAGCGGGCCGTCAATGCAGCGGGCAAACGTAAAATTTCTACGTGATAATGTTCCTTAGGAGCCAATAACATTTTTTTTCTCTCCCCAATAACCTGGACGAGTGACGTCGCAACTTACAATTTTGTTGTCCATGGAATTTATTGTATTGTCTTGGAGTCGGAACATTCTAAAATTATCCCAACCGGATGACGTCATAGATTCATAGATCAAGGTGAGTTCTTTAATCGTGGTGGGAAGACGACACAACTTTTCCCGCCTTTTTTATTTCGTCGACTTCATAAGATAAAATTAAATTGGTGCAAAAAAATACAAAGATTTCATGGGTAGTGCATAAGCCACATAATATGATACTCGTATTTATTCAACCACAATCAACAGTCTGTAAAATATGTACGTCTGCTAATGGGTACTACTACTAATACATAGGTACTTAAGGTTTAAATTTTTTCTTTTCTCATCATTTTTCTTGACTTATTTTGATATGAGAATGACAACCCATACTGTAGAAAATGGTTCATTAGCCAATGTCATAACTGTTTCAGGGAAGGTCAGCAAAAGTTGCAGGTCTTATGTATCTTTTCAATTTCCATTATAGATTATTATAGATCAGGTACATATACTGGAAAATAAATATATTCAAATGTTTATAACACAAGAAGTACTTTTTTATACTACAAAGTGGCAGTGTAATTAATTCTTAGTCACTCACGTGTATGAAAAATTGGCAACGCTCCAAGAGTTGGCGAGTTTTCTGCAAGAATCAAAAGGATTCTTCCCTTTATTTGCCGATCCACCGTTCTTGTTCGTGATCGTGGCGCATGTGTGGAACAGGCATAAATACTAGACTCGGCACAAATAAATTCCACAGATTACAATGTCGGTGTTATGGCCGCGGGGTCAAGTCAGGTTATTTGGATCCGGATAACGTTGGTTCGAATCCCGCGACGATAACTTCGACCCTGGTTCAACAGATGCCGTTGCATGCACACAAGCTTCTGCTTTCGCATGAAGACAACTCGCTGCCTTAGTTCTTGTTTGCCGTATACGCCATTGAGAAAATGTTATATGAGCAATGTTTGCATGTGTACTGGACCAATGTGTCTTATGAAAACAAGAAATTTATTTTTAAAATATTTAAAAGAACTCTCACATTATCGAGTTTTACGGTTTTTCTTAGCTCAGATTGTGTAGAATTTGATTCTAAAGACAACTGCATGAAAAAGTCATATTTGACAAAATTGGCGTATACGGCAAACAAGAACTGGGGGAGCGAACTGGCCAGGCAAAATAGTTTGGTGGATTGCATTCCTTTCCACAAATCTATTTAGAAAAAAAAAACAAATTGTGAAGTGACACGACCGGGTTTTTAGAGAATTTTTTTTATTTTGTTTTTGGTTGCTAAGAAGCCTAGCCACAAATCATAGGTGACTAGTGAGTAGTGACGTTTGCCGCTGAGGAAAAATCCGATTTCGAATTTCCTTAAAATTTTGTATAGAGGCATGATAAGTTTTCCGCTGTAACATTTCAAATCAAAATTGAAACACTGCAAGACTGGTAAAAGTTCTTGCAAGTTCATAATCAAACAACATTTTAAATTCACCTCGATTGCGTTAATCGAAAAAAAGTATGAAAACTAATTCGCCCTTAAGGAGTGCCGTCGTTTATTTCATGCATTTTTTATTAACGCAATCTATCTATAATTATAAGTTGCAAAGTTTTATTAACATTTAAAGCTCGTATCAATTTATCAGATGCATGCCCACAAACAAACACGTGTAGTTCGCGCTTACAAATGCTGAATGTGTACTTTATGGTACTTACAAATAAATCCAACTCTCAAATGAACATAAGCCCTACAACTTTTGCCGACCTTCCCTGACACAGGGGTGACATTGGAAAAGTGAACCATTTTTTACAGTATGGGTGGTCAGCCTCATACCAACCTACAAGTCAAGGAATTGCAATCGAGATGAGTTTCACGTAATGTATAATTCTCTGGGCACTGGCCATTTTATCAAGATGAAATAAAATCACAGATTGTTGTTATAATATTTAAATACTAATTGCCAACATATTGGCTATAATTTGTATAGTTGCCTTGGTAACGCGGACTTAGCTGATAGCGAGCAACTGACACGCCACCAGGCGTGAACAACACGTGAAGACAAACAGGCACCTGCCCCGAGTATCACATATTGCGTAAACTCCCCTCGAACGGGTAAATAGTAAAAAGTTTATTAAATTGTAATTTGTTTTTTTTAGTTTTGATGTCCATACGTGTTATTATATATTGATTTAAAAAATGTAATTTGTCGTGTATGTTCCTTGACTTATAGGTTGGTATGCGGCTGACTACCCATGCTGTAAAAATGGTTCACTTTGCCAATGCCGCCCCTGTTTCAGGGAAGGACGGCAAGAGTTGCAGGGTGTATGTCCATTTGAGATTTGGTTTTTATATTGTAGGCTCACATGCGGCATGACACAATGGCGTCTGCTCTGATGAAATATCCTTACTTATACCCCCTCCTCTCGTCACAACAAGGGCAACTCGTAGAACGGCTCACATTCAACCATTTGCAGTCGATATCAAAACTATGAGAACTTGGTGTTTTCACAACTTATTCCTCTGCCAAACTGCCCGCTTATGGAATGAGTTACCGGTATCTGAGTTTCCATCCCAATTTAACCTTGCCCTTTTCAAATCCAATATCAATCGCCATTTCCTCTCAGTGTCTCAAAACAAAGCAACGCCACACACACCACAGCACTGCGCAGCTAACGGCCCTGCAACCGGACATGGACAACTGCCACATCACCAACACCTCTGCGGCACTATAACAAGTGTCATAGACCCTTAGAGTCTCTCGAATCTAGGGAGTCTCCCGCATAGGCTTTCTTAAAAAAAAAAAAAAAATGTGCAAGCGCAAACTTGTACGTGTCTGCTTGTAAGAATGCATATAATGTGAATCTCCAATGTTACATATCTTTGCAACTTAGATTAGATTAGATTGGATTATGAAGATACCGTGTCAAGACTCACGACCAATTGCTAACACGATAGTCTGTCCACACCATAAAGTAATGTTTACACCACAGATCACGGAATATAAACACGGATTTGCGGTCAACGACATTTCGGTCATAGAAAACGCGACTACAGATAATTCGTTCACAGACACAGCGGTCACGGATAATTTAGTCATAGGACAGTTCGTCCATACAACTTTTCGGTCACATACAATATAGGTTCACAGACAGCTCCATGACAGAAAACTTGCTCCCCAAAAAACTTCTATAATTACTGTAGTTTTAATTAAATGTAGTTTTCTGTGGTGAAGCTGTCTGTGGATCATATTATTGATTAATATTACAAAATTTATACAGCGCCTTTTATGACAGTGTGTCACTGCAAAGGCGCATTTCCATATGATTGGACGAAGAGATGAGTCTTGAGACGTCTTTTAAAGAGTCTCTCCAAATCTAGTTCCCTCAGTAACGCAAAACGTTACTGTCGGTACTCCCTCAAAATGGTACTCCCTCAGTGAGGCGGGAATAGCATTCCAAGTCATTGGAGCGGCCGCCTTGAATGCCCTGTCTCCAAAAACAGTGCGAGGCCTTCTTGCAGGGATGTCCAGGCAGCTGCTTTTTGATGCAGCTGACCTCAGTGTTTGTCCGCGCGAGGTTGTAGTTGCTGGAGACACCAGCTCCATCAGGTACCCCGGAGCACTCCCATGCAGTGCTTCAAAGGTGAGTAAGCTGACTTTGAAGGTGATCCTCTCAGGGATTTCAGCCAATGCAGAGCTTGAAAGTGAGGAGGGATGTGACATATTATATTGTATGTGACCGAAATGCTCAAATCCTTCTCATAGCCGTCCTGTATGTATGTGTCAGGAGGACCCACAGCACATGGACGCTCATGCATAGCTACCTATATATTTTTTCAAGTGGTGGAATGCCTTCGCGTGAAGGAACAGCAATGGCACGACAAAACGAGAACCTCTTTCGTAACCGAAATGTCTTCGACCAGAAAGTTGTGTGGAAGACCTGTGATACGACTGAATTGTCCGTGACCTATGTGTGTGTGGACGAGAATTATCTGTGACCAAAATGTCGTTGACTGAAAGCTCTTGTGGACGAACTGTCTTGTGATCAATTTGTCTGCGGGTGGCTCTGTGACCGATTTATCGTGGAACCTGAGATACAATAGCAACCCTAGTGAATTATTTAGTTTTCATGCATATTTTTCCGATATTCACGATCGAAAGGAGTTTACTCAATGTTTTCTTTTTGTGCACAACAGGTTACCCTAATTACAGTGCACCCTCACAGCTATCAACATGCTGGGAGGAACTCCATTGCTAGATTTGTAAATCTTAATAAATTACACTCAAAATGTCTATATAAAACTTATTTAAGAGCTTACTCCGAGTCACAGGGTTTTGCGCCACGACATCAGTACGGCTTTTCGGTACATGTAATAGATCATGTCCTCGCCTTCGGGTGTAGTCGTCAGGCACATACAACCTGTAGCCCTCCAACAGGGTGAGACTGTCAATTAAGCCGTTGATGACCTTATGAGTGAGCACCATAAGGGACCTGTTGCGCCTAGTTTCCAGGCTTCTAAATCCTGTCTCCCGAAGCAGCTCCTCATAATGCATGAATTGTGGATAACTTCCACACCGCCTCATGAGGAGATACCTGAGAAACTTTTTTTGGACTTGTTCTATCATATCTATGTACTTCCGCTGGTAAGGAGTCCAAACCTCGACAGCGTACTCTAATTTGGATCGTATAACGTTTTATACTCGAAGTTAAGTTGTAATGTGATACCTATTAAATACTCGTGTGATAATTATTGTGACAAATGAATTAGAGCAATTTGACCTGTACTCTAAGTATAAAGCTTTGCGTGCAGACTCAACCAAAAAAAATGCTTGAAAACTTGAACGCTCACTCCAGGTGCTGTATAAGATTCAATACATTTTTTGGTATACCTACGATAGTTTTGTTCTTAGGTGCTGCTAATGTGTATTTTTATATTGCAGACACATAAATCAATTTGATGAACTTTCGCCTTATCGGTGTCGCATATTTTGTTGTTAGTTCGTAATGAAATAAATTAATTTTGAAAGGAAATAAAGATACATCAATCAAAATGTATGAAGAAATTAAAATGACGCAATTATAATGTAACGAAATTGTAGTTATGTGGATCATCAGAGCCTGGAAAAGATTGTTAAATATAATAAATAATATTAGGATATTTTTTTTGGTGAGCGCTGTTTTTGGGTGTATCACACCTCAAGAGCCCTCTGCGAACTTGATCGTCGCTGTAGAAAGCGCCAATTCTCAAGCAAGACCCAGTTGCTGTAAGGCTGGATGGACCTTTGGTGACCGGTCATTGGTAAAGGTTTATGAATTTTTCAACCCAGCGAAGAGCAAATTTGAAAAATAAATGGTAGGTATATTTGTTGTGCTCCGCCGGGAATCGAACCCACAACCTTCCATTCAGAGTCCGAAGTGTTACCACTGGACTACGGACCGGTCGCCCCTCTTTTTAAAGATTGTTGTCTTTGAAAAGAGGGGCGCAGGGAAATGAAAAGGCCAAGAGGGCTGGAAGTCTCATCCACACGGTAATTCTTACCTACCGATTATCGGTAATATTTGTATGAAGAGTATCAGCTGTTCACTTGCGGCCATCTTGGATTGACAGGTCTTCATTTGAGGTTTGGTTCATTTTGTAAGTACGCATGCAGCATGTGTAAGCGCGACTTACACGTGTCTGCTGGTGGGCGCGCATTAAATTTAAATATGAGCATTAAATGTCTAAATGTCTTTACAACATAGATTAAATAAATGTTACTACTTTTAAAATCTTATCTGAGTGCAAATGAACCGTATGAATGTTATGATTATGAGTTAACGTCTTATTTGCTTGCCTTTATTTTTATTGCATTTACTTCCATTGCGTTTACGAGTAGCTTCATGCATTTTCAAAGTCAAGGGCAGGATATTATGTAGTGAGTGCAGTACTCGTAACAGTGCAGTGCGACTCAAGCACGTGTGTGAGAGATAAGAATACTCTTCGCGCCGTTTAGTTACAATTTAAATAAACAATAATAAGAATTGATCAATTTTGTACAGCGTCGTTAACGACTCACTTTACTTAAGTTTGCACTAGCCAACTCAAAGGCGCTTTTATCTGTTGAAGGTTCTACTAAACAAATTCGTCTTAAGTAACTTCCTGAAACTGCCAACACCGGTGGCTGTTCTCAACTCTAGACTGTTCCAGCAGGATGGACCAGCAGAACTAAAAGCCATGCTCCCGAAACCCGTTGAAGTGGCAGTTGAAGCCTATTTAGGGCGTCACCCTGTGCAGAACGAAGAGTGGATCGTCTTCCATCTATTTGGTCGATTCTGCACAATTCCCGCAACTAGGATGGGGCAAAAGATTATAATGAACTCGGATGTTACTTTGCCAATGTCACCCCTGTGTCAGGGAAGGTCGGCAAAAGTTGTAGGGCTTATGTTGATTTGAGGCTTAGATTTTATTTGTAAGTAAGTAGGTACACATTCAGCATTTGTAAGCGCGAACTACACGTGTTTGTTTGTGGGCATGCATTTGAGAGCCTTAAATTTTAATATATCTCTGCAACTTAGATTATAGATAGATGTTAGAATTTTTTATTTTTCGACGGGTAAACGTCACAGGCCTACTGACATCACAGTGGATATGAGGTGTGAAAACTGACATTTCTGCTTGATAGCGATTCTTCGAGGTTTGAATATGTCCTCCCTTGTCACACTTGTCAGGTCTTTGTACGGTGTGTTTGTGTCGAAAAATGTACGGTCGAAAATGAAAATTGTCAAACCGTGTGAAAAAAATTCGATCCGGCATCGGAAAGTGTCATGTGAATTAAGGTTATAGTATCTAATAAGGACCGTATTATTACACAAATTTTATTCAAGTTTATGTGGTTGAAGATGCCCCATTTCAGAGACAACGCACTCTGCCCGAATTCTCTTATTATTGTATGAAAGCTTTCATACATCTCCATACACGGATACACGTCTGACTATACGACCCGACGCCGGATAGAAAAAATCATCGACAAACCGGGCAGAATGCATCTAGTGTGAAATAGCTGAAAAGCTCTATGCGTGGAAATGCGCTTTTACCCCCCTTCCGTATTTTTGGATGATTTTTTCAAAATTTAGAGACGTTATCCACCAGCGACCGGCATTTTTTTTTGGAAATTTCGATATGTTTTCCTCGATATATTAAGTGTTTGATAATATCGATTCGATAAACATTGATATATTTTTTTTATTTGTCCATCCCTAGAATGCTATGCGTTCTTCCTATCAGTATAACGTAAGCGATGCATGTGTGACCGCCGCGCCGCGTCGAGATGAAGGGCAAGGCGGCTGGTGCACTGGCCGTGACGTCACTGCACGAGACAACGCGAGATGGCGCTCTATAATGTGATACAATACCAAGCACATTGTACGACGCTTACACACTTCAGCTATCATAACACGGTTGTACAAGTGACATTTATTATGCAGAAAAGTTTTACATTTTAATAATGCGTTTTGGTATTCCTCTTCGGTATCAGACGCAAAAAACGCAACTAAGCTACACATATAGTGTAACTTCTTGTCTGCATTATTCCCGAAGGGGTCGCATGTGGCGATTCGGGACCTATTTATTTTTACGGGTAAGGGGGCCGGGCTCATACCAACCACTTTCAGTTGAAGTGGGGGTTTTTCAGCTCCCGGGGGGGGCTGTTCTCATTTCTTTTGAAGGCTGAGTAAGCCTTGAGATCGAACCCTTGTTCTCGGATTTGAATGCAAGCATTCTACCATTGAGCTTGCTCGTCGTCGCTACAAAGCGTCAATTTTCAAGCAAGACCCAGTTGCTGTAAGGCTGGATGGACGTTTGGTGACAGGTCATTGGTATAAGTTTATGAATTTTTCAACCCAGCGAAGAGCAAATTTGAAAATATAAATGGTATATTTTTTGCGCTCCGCCGGGATTCGAACCCACAACCTTCCAATCAGAGTCCGAAGTGTTATCACTGAACTACGGACCGGTCATCAGGCGTGGATTAAGCCTACCGGGGGTTCTGGTGAGGCTATAGACATATATATATATATGTTTAATTTTAAGTTTTCACGGATATTATACATGTTGATAGGTTTTCGGGTAATCCGTTAATTTGCTATTTTATAGCCGACGTTTCGGATCGGTATCACGATCCTTCATCAGGCGGTCCTTCTATAGAATAGCAAATTAACGGATTACCCGAAAACCTATCAACATATATATATATATATATATATATATCAGGCTTATTTATTTTTAATTGCACATGATAAGAGAGCGCCGTTTTTGTGTGTGTCACACCTCAAGGGCCCTCTCCGATCACGGATAAGACTTTTTGAAAAGGTGCGTCTTGAGAGCTCCGCGAAATATGCCCATAGATTTGGAGTTCCTCACTCCGGGTGGCAGTCTGTTCCACTCCACCGGGCCCGCAACACAGAAAGCACGGTCTCCAAAATTTGTACGGATCTGACGGTGCGGCTGAACCAAATTGATTGCACCATCGCCCGCAGATCTGAGTGTCTGCCTCCTCACACCCATCTCAACAGGCGAAATCATGTCAGTCAGATAAGGTGGAGCCACGCCATTGATGGCTTTATATACCATCAGACAAACACGGTAGACCACCCTCTCCGGGAAACGAAGCCAGTGTAGTTTTTTTAACAGCGGAGTGATGTGAGCGAATTTGGATATCCCGAATATGAGCCTTGCTGCTGAATTTAACACGGATTGAAAGCGGTTGAAATGCTTCTTTGGCTGCCCACTATAAAGCGTCGAGCAATAATCAATCCGAGACATCACAAACGCACTCACCAGGGTCTTAACCGCATCTGACGGAAGACACTTTCTAATCGCCTTTATTTGGCGCAGTGAAAAAAAGGAGGAAGCTATTGTGGCATCTATTTGCCTTTCCAATGTCAGGTTCCGATCCAGTAAGATTCCTAGAAGTCTCACCGAATCGGAAGGCTGGATCAGCTTACCTCCTATAGAGAGTGCTACCCCGTTGACCAATAGATGGTCGCGCCTAGATGTTGCTGCCCAGACATGAGGCCAGATGTTGCTGCCAGACATGAGGCCCTTTAGGGAATACTTTTTGTCAGGATATAGGGGTCCCCGTGTTCATGTATGCCTCATAAGACTAGAGGTCTATAATCTACTATCTAAGTTACAAAGATGTATAAACATTTAAAATTCATATTAAAAGCATGCCAACAAACAGACAAGTGTAAGTCCGCGCTTGCCACACTACATGTGTACATACAAAATAAACCAAACCTTAAATGAACATAAATATTGCAACTTCTGTCGCCTGTCCCTGAAACCGAGGTGGTATTTGAAAAAGTGAACCAAGTTTTTTCAGCACGGGGGGTCAGCCTCATACCAACCTATTAGTCAAAGAAGATAAAAAATCGGAATAATGCTTATGAAAATAAAAATACACTTTACTGTTTGCAAATAAAAGTGCAAAAATATATTTAAATTGTGAAGAAAATTACAGCATTTTGAAACATGATTCATTATTGAATACACATAATTTCCTTGTGGATTTAAAAAAAATGTATGTATTTTTAATGAATGAAATAAACGTATGTCAACAATTTTGGTAAAAAAAAAAAATGCACTTATTTAGTTTTTTGGTCAGAATAGCGTAGGTATATGACTTTGTAAAGTAAATAAGGAAAACATGCGTTGTATTTCTATGTTCTATTTTAATAACCATTTAAATAAATTAAGTAAAAAACTTATAACAATAATCTTATTCAAAAGTAGGATTAAATATAATTTCAATTGGTATTTTTAAATATTTTTCCTTCACTTTTTCCATATTCACAAAAATATCCTCTCATATTGATTCATGAAATTCTCTTTTTTTTTATAGAATCATAATACCTACGAGGTTTTTCTAGACCAAAGAAATTAAATCTAACTACGAGGTAAATTATCAAGAAATTTTTACAACCTATAAATTTTGTAATCCAGATTTCAGGTACTTTGACTCTGTAATAATCATGTACATAATCATCAATATCAATTTGAAAGATTTTTTTTACAAAAAATAATTTTTAATATTGATCGTTTAAAATAATAAATGAGATGCCTATACGATGCTTTCAGTTTAGTTCTTTCATTAGCTTAACATACTGAAACCACTTTTAACTTTCACAAAATGTAAAAATTATAAAGTTTAAGAAGCATGTATAAAAATCTTATGAATACTGCGATAACCTACGTATGTACTTTAATTTAAAAATTAAATTAAATAAAAATAAATTAACATTTAAATTTAATTCATGGAGACGAAAAAATGTTATGCTATCCTGCGGGGCAGCTAATGAAATACAGATCTGTGACGTAATCCCACCAAGAGAAATTTGAACTTTTGCAATTTATTCCGACCCCATTATTAAATTTAAAACTTAAAATACTTAACATTAATTTACAGTCAATTTTATTTAGTTGTATTCGATAACCTAGCGATATAACAAATATCAGTGCTTTCCTGAAAACGGAAGCAGTAAATACTCATGGCCAAAAAAAATATCATTCAATTTGATTATTTGACGTATGATGAACTAAACATTGACTAAGATTGGTACTACTCGTACAAATGTTTTTATTCAAAACATACTTAAAACCCTTGTAGAGCTATCGAATCTATAGGATTGTATGAGGACACCATGAGATTCAAAATGGTTCATTGATGTAGACTGCAGAACTGCTCGAGCATTGCAAGATCTTTACATATTCTTAGGATCTTCCTCTTCGGGTATCTCGTGGTGGCCAAATTCTGGATGGGTGCCATCTCCTGTGGCTTCTACGACTTTCTTGACGAGTGATTTGGATGGCTGCCTCAGGTCATAAGCCCAGCCAATCTTGGCAAACTGGTCAATGAAGAATGTGGTGGTGTTGAGAGAGTAGTCTCCGAGCTCAGCCGCCTTGTAGTCCCAGGGAAAGGCGTGGTGGTAGTTGTGCCAGCCCTCGCCCATGGCAAGAAAAGCCACGGTCTTGTTCTCAACGGGACGGATGTTCCTAGGAATAAAGAAAGTAGTGTTGAAAAACAAGAAAACGTACAGATGAATGGAATTGAGAACACAAAGTCATCTCCAATCATCATTGCTCAGGATTATGCCCCTTGTGATGCTTCAAAGTATGTTATTGCTTCTTGCTGTTTTTATTTGATCAATTGGGTTACGTAGCGTAAATGCTTTTGCAGTGGCGGCTCCACGGACAAAGATCCCGCTGCCACCTGTTGCTCGAGAGATTGTCGACAGGTCACTTCAAGAAACGACTCATTCTCAAGATCAATTTGCTTACCGAATCTTTTGTGACGCCTTGGAGTGGCAATGCCAGGAATGGCGTCAATAAATAAATTCAAGTGATCATCGTCATTTGAATTCCTTCTACGCTTTCGACCATCATTCGGTCCACAGGGTTCCAGAGGCTTTTCCTATCGTGTAAGGAGTCAAAAAACAATAAATTACCTATTTTAAGCGGAGGCTTAGTAATCGATATGAATAGATTTTGTGTGGAATTCAAGGTCTTGTGTAGCATTTCCCCTTTGAAAACACCTGCTTATTCACGATGAAGGGTATGGTTTTTGATGTATTTATTCTTACTTGTTATAGGGCTTGGATCCTGAGGTGTGTGCCAAGCTGTTAACCAACCACGTGCAGTTGAGGTTGAAGAGGTAGCGCAAGATTGGCTGAGAGAGAACAGCGTTCAACCAGGTCTCGTTCCAACAGTACACGGGGATGCAGGTGGGCAACAAGAAGCAGAGGACGATCTTCAGCACCTTAAAGTACCTGGAGATAACGAACAGTGGATACAATGTTTAATTTTAACTTATTAGAGAGATCCAAATCATGTCATAATCGATCAATGAATGTCATTTTCTTTGTTTCAGAAATAGTATTAAGCACACGATTACATCAATAAGCTTGGCTACAAATAGCAATAATCAAAATAAAGGATCAATGCAATTGACGTCCACAAAATTATTCAATTGATAAGATTGCAGTACTCTATTCATGTCGTTGTTCCGTATGTGCCAGCTTTCCCTCTTTTAAAAACACCGTAACAATTATGTTTATACTACTTCGAAAACGATGTCATCTCTGTTTGTGTTCCTCGTCCTCTCTCCGATTCTGTAATCACATGCCCCTGCAATCTAATTCAGAGATGTCGTCATTTTTTATTGACAGCTCATTGCCTCGTGCTTGCCAATGTAACTACATATTTTTCCCTTTGCAATTTGTTATCACTTTTCTCTTGTTTTGGATTTAGGGTTTTTGCTTCACTTACTTCTGATGAAACTGCACCACGGGGTCATCTTCAATGTCCTTCATGTCGATGGCTCTTCCCTTCTTGATGACGTCAGGGTGTTTGTGCATCATCAGCCAGCCCACGTGGGAGAAGAAGAAGCCTCTGTTGACATTGTGAGGGTCTGCATCTGTCTCCGAGAACTTGTGGTGCACGCGGTGGTCTCGCACCCAGTCGTAAAGTGGATTCTGGTAAAAGTTACAATTTTCAGTTTCATTTAAATAGACAACGTTGCTTCTGCAAATTATTTTGAAGTTGTTTTTTTTCACTGCTGAAATGTCGAATAAATATTTAGGTTGAGAAACTTTGTTCCATACCGCAAGGTCAACGTTAGGTTATTGTAAATTATAATCCTTTGTCTACATGTAAATTTAGGACGTAATGTACTTTCACTTTTTTTTTCAACACCAACTGCATGAACCGAGCAATGTTTCAAATTTTATAGCGTACGAATTTTCCTGGAGGGGAGACTCCATAGGTCTTGTTGAGTAATGAGTAGAGTCCTCAACAGCCAATAAAAAAGCATCAAATTTTCAAAATAGCGAGTGAATGGGATATCCAGAGTCATAATAAAAGAAGAGCTTGTATGAAAAAGGTTATGACTCTGGATGAAAAGAAAGAAGTATGCAAGGACAGGAAGAAGTGGCGGCTAATCTGCAATGCTGATTTGTAATATTGGTTTATTAGTTTGCTACATTTTTTGCATAATAAATTTTTGACTTTTTTTGTATAGATTTATTTTTAAGGTTTTGTTGTTGTATACTTAAATGTTATTTATTACTCGTATTCCTTGACTTATAGGTTGGTATGAGGCTGACCACCCATACTGTAAAAAATGGTTCACTTTGCCAATGTCACCCCTGTTTCAGGGAATGTCGGCAAGAGTTGCAGGGCTTATGTTCATTTGAGGTTTGGATTTTATTTGTAAGTACACAATCAGCATTTGTAAGCGCGAACTACACGTGTTTGTTTGTGGGCATACATCTGAGAGCTTTGAATGAATATATCCTTGCAACTTAGATTATAGATAGATTATAGATAGATAGATATTAAGGTTTTCCCTAAGCGACCTGACAGGACGACGTCATTCTTTTTTTAATAGGACTTTTGAGAGTTGAGTTTAGAGAGTTGCACCTGTAGAATTTTGAGCGACTAGAAAACTTTGTGCAGCCAAGCGAGAACCTCCCACCTGTACAGGATCTTGAGTGTTCTGTATGGAGCGCACTAAACAGGCTGAGAACGGGTGTTGGCAGAGCTCGTTGTAACATGATGACCTGGGGAATCTTACATCAAGATGACACCAGGCTCTGCGAATGCGGAGCCCAACAGTCTATGGATCATCATCGGATCTGTTCGGCCTGCCCAACAAGCTGCTCACTGGCTGACCTAATGGAGAGTAATGATAAAGCGTTGGAGGTTTCCCAACACTGGGCAAAAATAATGTAGCACCTGACTCGAAGAAGAAGAAGAATATGCCTCACGGCCTGGGACCTTCTTACCTGTCCAGCTGTAGAGAAGCAGAGCATAAGAATGATTCTGAGCGGCAGTTTGGCTTTGTATGACCTATGACACCACAACCTGTGGGCACCAGCTGTGACTCCAAATCCTCCGATTGAGCCCACCAAGATTCCTAAAAACAACAACTTGTTTTACAATGCACTGGAGAGTTAGGACATATGCCTCAACGAATGAACAAACCCTTATAGGTCAACTCACCAAAAAGAATCGTTATAAGTCTGACATCTCTCCACAAGAATAGGACAGCCAGTGGTCCCACCACGTGGAATATGGAGATGGCTACCAGGTTTAGCCATTTGAGCTTCGTTTTGAATTGGAAGAGACTCTCTATCCTGCTCACTAACGAGTTGAGGGTTTTCGTCTGTTCTACTTGGAGTCCCTTCATGTCGCAGGACTTGCTCTGACTTGGACAGGATTTGTCTTCTGGTGACTGTGACGAGTCTGCTTCATCTGGCGGGGCTGGGATTCTGGATTCTTTTTCTGTCGTTGGATCAGGACTCATTTTGTAACTAAAAGTAACAATAAAATGAATATACAATCTTTTTTTATTCACTTTTATTAACGCAAGGCAAATTTGTTTCAGAGAAAAGTGATACACCATCATCTTCTAAATTGAGTGTTTTATTGTGCTAGCCATTTGTCTCTACTGATCTTCATCTCACATGTTCATGAGATTCGAATAAAAATCGACATCAAACAGCAGATTCAAATCCTGGATGTAGGATGTTCTTGGGCGATATCCAGTTCGTCTTTGTAACAAGCTGACGATTAACGCAGATAATAACTTAATGATTTTTGAATGATTGGGGTGCCAATCTAAGATATTTTAATTTCAAGGCAATGGATTTTATCCGGCCAATAATCTATAGAAACTATAATCTAATTTACAAAGATATATTAACATTAAAATTCATATTAAATGCATGTCCTCATACAGGCTCGTGTAAATTTGCGCTAACAAATGCTGCATGTGTACTTACAAATTATAAATCCAAACCTCAAATGAAGACGAGCCTTGCAACTTTTGTCGGCTTTCCCTGAAACAGTCAAGGTCGGCTAACCCTGCCCTAAATGTGGATAAAAAAACAAGCAGGTAAGTATGCACTTACATCCTTACTTGATGTTTAGATAAATGACATGTATAAACTTTTTCAAATATTATTTTGAAGATTATTTCTCCACTCTTGATTTTTTTTTTTTTTTGTGGTGCGTTGCTTCATTTTTAGAATTATCAGGTTATTTAGTATTCAATAACACATTGTTCGTGGACCAAAAAAAATGTTTTCATAATGATTTGGTTATGCGAATTAAATTTACCTGGACTTTGATAATTGAGAGCTAAGTAAATATTACTAAAATAAAATGAAAATATTGATTAAAAATCAGAAATCAATCCACGTATGATGATGCACTAGTTAGGGTTGCCCACGAATGCAACTAAAAAGAAAGTTTCAAAACTCCATTTTATATTAGGCAATGCATAAAGCACTCACTGGTAATTTTCAAAATAACTGCATAATTTTTGTTAAGAAAATTTGAAAGCTTTACAGAATCAACTCACTTTTTTTATTCCAATTAAATTAGTTTCACTTTGAATAAAATATTGATTTTGCAGGTCGACGTGGCACTAAATTTTTGGCTGAAAGTGCAAGAGGGACAAAAAAAATCGATGCACTTGTGACAAAATCAGGCAGAACAATGGCAAGTGCACAATTTAGATGTTGTCATCAAATGTAAAGGTCTGCGGTTGAACTAATGCATAGTTGCAGAAATTGAAAATTTTCTATTTCACAATAATTAGTGACAAGACAATTACTGAGACAGGGCGGCAGGGGTATTCAACCCGCATGGTTCACAGAATCAGACATTCCTATGTGTTCACTGAGAAAAAATACAGACGTAGACGATTTTGCCGAAGAAACATTAAATTTGAAGATATTATTTTTAAAAAAGCAAATAGTTTTATTTTCACAAGTTGAGCATTTATTTCACCTGAAGTACTTTTGACTTGCTTACGTCATTTTCAAGAGGACAATGTTATAAAAATGACAAGACAAAACCACAGAGAAATGAGAATGTAGGATTTTTAGAAGATATTTTGTTTTTTCAAATCATAATACATCCTACCTTCTCATTTCTCTTTGTTTTTGTTTGGCCAATTTTGTAACATTGTCCTCTTGAAAATGACGCAAGTAAATCAGAAGTACTTCATGTGAAATGAATGCTCAATTTGTAAAAGTAAAACTCTGTATTTTTAAATAAGTATTTATAATGTTTTTTAATAAGTATTTATGCATATTTTTAGTAAGAAAAAATTAAACCTACATATAAAAATGAATTTTCACTGTGTAAATAATATAATACACTAACTCTTAAAAGTTTAAACAATAAACGATTGATGTATCAGTACAATATAAGTTTTAAAAAATTACATTAAAATTTAAGATTCAAATTAAATGCATACCCACAAGCAGACACGTATAAGTTCGCACTTAAACATGCCGCATGTGAACTTACTACATAAAAACCCAAATTTCAAATGAACATAAGCCTACAACTCTTACCGACCTTCCCTGAGACAAGCGTGACATTGGTAAAGTGAATATTTTTTTACAGTATGGGTGGTCAGCTACATACCAATCTATACGTTTAGAAACAATGTCGTCTTTATGTGAATTCCTAAATCTTAAGATACGAGTGTAATTATTTTTAGTTAAATAACTTACAGCAGCCAATTTGATAAAGGTGCTGGTGTAGCATAGACAATATTCCATTTATATTGTTGAAAGCACTACAATATTAAGATTAATTATTAACAAGTTGAACGCCAAAGAGACTTAAAACATGAACCACATCACAAGTAATCACGGGACTAAAGTTTTCAGAAAAAAATCTTACGTTATATTGACGAACAAAATGTAACATGGCGGGGATATTTCGCTACGTCCTTTTGTTTCAAAATAAAGCTCCACGCTGGTGATTTTCATATTATTTTTTAATTGTCTCTATCGTTCTGGACGTGAAATGCTGCAAGTTCATTATCATACTAAAATAAATCAAATAAAAATATGGTTATTTCGTTATTATAGAGGTGTGACACTCCTAGATTCAAAATCGAGCCTTCTGCTCAGAATGAAGAAAATAAATATAAATATTTTGCAGAAATTCACTAGAAGCCAAAAAAAAGATGACTTAATAAGTCATATATTTTCATATATAATGTAATTCTTAAAATCAGGCCCACATTAAGGGTGGTTCGAGTGGTGCGACTGATCCAGGGCACTTTTAGTGATAGTTTTTTAGAAAATTGGACTTAGACAGCGACTTAAATTTTCAATACAAAAATATAGATAGATAGATTTATTTTCACACATTGTAGTACATGACAGATTAAGCCTAATAGATACAATAATTAAATATGAATAAACCTCGGTACCAACAATAATAATAAAATAAGTACCAGGACTTATACTAAAGGCAGTTTATTCCAATATAGTACTGAACACGGTTTTACAAAGTAACAAAGTTAAATGGTATTCCAAATTTTGTTAAAAGCGTTTTTTTTTACATTTTGAAATACTCACTCACTAGGGACAAATAACTCGTATATTTTTTTCAGTGATTAGTTCTTTTGCGACAAAGGGGCTCCGATTTCAAACATAATACACATTTGTTCAAATTCATTACTTTAAAAGTATCTTTGGGGCTCCAGTTTTTTTTAAGGCATAAAGGCTAAAAAATATTGTATGGAAAACATTTAAATATAATTTTTTTTCGAATAATATATGCATCTTTTGTAAAATGAAAAAAACCGGGGGTAATGGGGTGGGGGAGTAATTGGGAGGGGCATGACTGACATGACATGACTTGGACAGGATTTGTCTTCTGGTGACTGTGAGGAGTCTGTTTCGTCTAATGGGACTAGGATTCTTGATTTTCTTATTATTTTTTTAATTGTCTCTACCGTTCTGGACGTACAATGCTGCAAGTTGATTATCATTAGTAGGTACACACAAAATAAATCAAATAAAAATATTGTTATTGTTTTCGGAGTTTGCACAACCTTGTTAATGGCATTCTACTCGTGGACGATTTCTGTATGCAATGTTCCACCTACTAGTCATGAAAATAAGCTCTGTTAGGGTTGCTACTCATTGAATATTTTTTTATATTATCGTACTTGATCAATAGGTTATTTTTGGGTCTTGTAAAGGTTAATACAATAATGAAACAAAAACAACGATATCATGTGTATATATATTTAAAGTTTTATTTTTGTTTACATCAAAAAAAAAAAAAAATCAACATGCCAAATTTATTTGCGTGAAATTTACATGCTACTTAATTTCTGTGCATTCTGTTTTGTTAGAGCGACCAAAATTAAAGAATGTGAACGTTTTAGAAATATAAGATGTTTTAATTAATTATTTGAATGAATTTGATTTGCACATTGAATCATAATAAAATAAATAGGGATATCGGAATACTGTTCCAAATTTAAAATTCATTTTGATGGGGTGACGTGACATAGGGGTCTTAAGCTGTGATTCTCTGAAAAACAACGCTCACCATGTTAATCAGCGTAATATTTTGTTATTTATTTACAGGTCAGGTGACTAAGGTACTAAGAAACTTATAATATTAGTGAGATAAGGAGATTTTTTTTCTAGAAGCCCAGCGAAATTTTTCCGGCTGTTTTCTCCAAAATGCATTATAGATTGCTTCTGGGGTAAATATTTAATGCATGCCCACAAGCAGGCGCATGCACTCGTAAGTTCGCACTTGTGAATACAGAATAAACCAAAACTCACATGAAGATAAACCTTACAATTCCTGCAGCCTTTCCCTGAAACAAGGGTGTGGCATTAGTACAAGTGAAGCAAGTTTTTACAGCATGGGAGGTTAGCTGAAGTGTTGTTAAAGTCATACAGGTAAAAAAAGAATTGGCAAATGTTGTCAACCCCTTTAAGTCAGGTTGTATTGTTATAATAATAATTATTTGTGCATACTGCATTTTGGCTCAGGTAGGTATCGCAATGTTCATTAGCGATTACTACAATAATAAAATTATAGAAACTTGAATAGTCGCTACCCATATCAGACCAGTAATATCATAATATCATAATATCATTAATGTGTGTAAAGCCACCAACGCACAGAGCGGTATTCAATGCCAAAACATGGCCAATAATATCTGACATTTTTTTTTTTATAATTAAATGCTTTGTTTTTTTCTAGGAATTGACGTTATTCCTTGACTTATAGGTTGGTATGAGGCTGAAAAAAGTGGTCCATACTGTAAAAAATGGTTCACTGTGCCAATGTCGGCAACAGTTGCAGGGGCTTATGTTCATTTGAGATTTGAATTTTAATTTGTAAGTTCACATTCAGAATTTGTAAGCGCCAACTTAAACATTTCGTCATCTTCAATAACTTTTCATCTAAGACTTTTAATTCATCATCAAAAGTATGCTTCTCATTCCCTCTTACAAGCTCGTGCAAGTATTTTCTTGTCACCAATTGAACAGATTGTCCATCAAAAACGTTTTTTTTTATATCACTACAAACTAGTCATCTTGTAGGACATTTTTATTTATTTAATTTGCAATTTGGGGAACATTTTTCAGTGCAAGTAAATGTATTGTATCCTTTAGAGCAGAGGTGCCCAAACAGTCGATCGCGAAGGGTTTTGAAGTCGATCGCCGAGGATATCGAAAAATCCCCCCCCTCCCCCCCACCCCGTCAACAAAATATTTATGGGCAAAAATATATGTCGATCTCCTATTCATAAATTTTTGCTAAGTCGATCTCCTCAAGAAAAAGTATGGGCACCTCTGCTCTAGAGTCTAGATTGATAATAAAATAATAAATTTATTTTGCATTGACGGTGAATGGCACCTACACTAACGTGTGCAATTTTTTTCGTAAAAATCCTTGATTTTGTAGTGCTAACTTTAATCATTGAAAAATATTACATAAGCAGATTTTTAATAGTTCAAACTGTTTCAAATATTTCGTACATGCCTTTATCAGTACCTAATATCCATGAGTTTTTGCCATAAAAACTACTCTTCAAATAAAAGGATACCAAAGAAAATGCGCTTTGGTAGCCGCGAAAATTAGAGTTGCATATGGAGCAAGTGTGAAGTTCCGACTGAAATAACTCGTGATTGGTTAGCTCCTTTAATTTTTTTATCACAACACGTGGTAATGCGTCTATCTCTTGTTTGAGGACTTAGTAACAGCTTCTTATTGTTAAGTTTTTTTTTGCCCTTTTGACCGTGTTTTAGTGTATTTTACCGGTCTGTGCAACGCCACGAGGTAAAGGTTACGTGCGATTTGCAAGTGGGAGAAATCATCAGCGCGTGAATCGCTATTCGCAAAAATACAATTCATTATTTTACTAATTTGTTTCACGAAAGTTTATCACGATCAACATCATGGCTTATTAACCATTTGATTCAAAGATGACCTTTCAATGAAATTGTCTTAAGAATTACACATTCTACACAATCTGAACTGAGAAAACACGATAATGTGAGAGCTGTTTTACATATATTTTTAAATCATTTTACGGTTTTCATAAGACACATTGGTCCGGTACACATACAAACATTGCTCTGTTGGACAAAAGACAAACAAGCACTAAGAGGACGATGTGTGACTTTAAACTGATAAAAAAACTAGCCATAAGATTGACCTAAGTGCGTCCTTTTCATTCTAGTGTAAAGTCTTAAGTCGCTATCCTAACGTTGAAAATACCGGGCCTAAGTGGGGCTGAACTGAATTAAGGTCTCTTGTCCTTTACTGCTTGTCATAGATAAAAAAAAATGAAAAAAAATAAACGAGATTAAGAATGACTTGAATTTGCGTAGTGAGAAAAAAAATGCCTAAAGAGACAGAGTGGCGACGTCGAGGAGAAGAAAGGAAAAAGATTAACCTGGTGACGAATCTGAGAAGATCTTGGCTACCTTTATCGAAATTTAGGCTAGATACAGTTACAGAAAGATTACAAAACATTATTCTCGTAGTAATATATTAGGTATTTGGAAGCGTGAATAGCTTTACCTCTAACCTAGCTACTTTTAACTTACGTGTCTACCTAACTAGCGTAGCTGGCCTATCAAGCGAAACTACCTAGTTATCGTAGCTATCTAACAAGCGAAAGCTACCTAAAAAGCGAAGCTACTCAACTATCGTATCTCTGCCTTACGAGTGATAGCGTTGCTTCCCAGCTACCTAACTAGTGTAGCCACCTTTCAGATGTATCCAACTAGACAATTTTTATAGCTACGTAGCTTGCGTAGCTTTCGTAGCTGCCAAGCAGATGTAGCTACATAGCTATCCAGATGCTCCTCAGATGTAATGAATAATGTTCTAGATTCTCGTATTGGAATAGTCATTTGATAATAATAAAAATGCGTTCGATTGGGAATAGTGACAAACGTGGCAAATATTTAGTTCATTGCCTTTATTTTCAGTTCATAGTCCTCTGCACAGCAAGCAATAATTTTCATTTCTAAAAAAAATATTTACCCCAGCAGAAATTCGCTTTAAATATAATATTCAATATCGAAGTACTTTCTCGATTATTTGATTTCAATAAAATCGTGTAGCGTGTGTTGAATATTTTTACCTCGGTAAGCATTTATAAAAAAAAATGTTTATATTATATTTTCATGAACTAACGTTGGTTTGATCACGTTTTCTGACTCGCTACACTTACCGAATAATAGTTTTGCAAACATTATGTTTAATTTTCAGATTATTTTCCAATCTGATGTTTCACAAACAGGAATATGACGTCAGGATTACGATAAACGTCATACTTGGAAGTAAATATTTTTTGAAGAGGTATTTTCCTACTCTATGTACTTATTTCTAGTATTTTACCTTAGGTACCCTCTTTTTGTACCAAGTACTACCAACCTAGTTTAATAAATATCATGCTGATTTATTTGGTTTGATCTGTTTTTGTGTGTGTCACACCACAAGAGCCCTCTGAATATTTGGTCGTCGCTAGCCAGCGCCAATTTTCAGGCAAGACCTATAGTAGCTGTATGGCTGGATGAACCTTTTGAGACTTTTAAGACGGTCTTTGATAAAGGCTGATCAATATTTCACTTCAGCATTTTTGAAAACTCAATGATATTTTTTTTGTCTCTCTGGGGAGAGAACCCACTGCCTTCCATTTTCGAGTCTGTAGCGCTGTACCAACTAGAATACTATCGGTCATGAAATCAATGTCGTCAGCCCATTTTCTTCCTATCTTTATATACTGATTTCTTGGTAAAATCTAATGTTTTCTGTCAAAGGATGTAGGAGACGCCCAGAGCATTTGGCCCTATATTATGTAGGTACTTTTGTTCACTTCATATGTTTTGTTTCTATCACGAATTTCGTGTACTCGTATATGATTAAAATATAAGTTAGAATTCTTAAAATAAGCTAAATGAACTAAAGAGTTTTAATACAAACAAGGTGGACAATGAAATAAAAAATAATTCCTGTTTTTATTAGACTTTGTCTACAGAAAAAATCTTGAGTTACAAATTACAAATTAAAAAATAAATACACGTGTGTGTTTCCGCAATAATTTAGTGATACGTATTATACAGAATGAAAATAACGAATTTGTGTTAATCATTATATTTGTCAGGGTGTAGTGGTTCATACTGTGAAAGTCCATTGTATTTATTGTTGTAAAAAAACACACAGCTTCAATCCACTTAATATTTTTTATTTTATATGCTTAATTAAACGTTTTCGCATCAAAAGGCATCATCAGAAGCAATAATTGGATTGCTTCTGATGATGCCTAAAATATACAATATTAAGTGAATTGAAATTATGTTAATCATAGGGCTTATGTTCATTTGAGGTTTGGATTTTATTTGTAAGTACACATTCAGCATTTGTAAGCGCGAACTACACTTGTTGGTTTGTGGGCATACATCTGAGAGCTTTAAATGAATATATCCTTGCAACTTAGATTATAGATTATTATAGACGCTGGTAGTTTTTTTGTTCAGTTTAAAGTTACAAAATACATTGAAACAACACACCCTTAGTTACAATATGCTTCTGTCAACTAATGTAACTCTGTTAGAGGTCAACCACGGATCTTTTCGGAGTCATTCACCGTCAGTTGATTCAACAACATTTTCAGGGGTCACAAAGGTCGGGCGATATGCTGATCTTGTGATCCCTGAAAATCAATATATTTACAATAAAATAAAATGTTAATCATTTCACATGCACGCAACGTGATTGAGTTTTTCACATTTGTAATCGTGTCGTTGATTATTAGTAGTCGATAGGAAAACTACTCGAGTGACACTTTCTGATTGTTTATTTTAATTGATGATGAAGACAACTTAAGTAATTAGTGAAAATAAAAATACATAGCCGAAGGCGTCAGATGTTCTAATGAAATTTCTTGCAATTTGAAAAGCAATCCGTTTAAATATCACTAGTCTTAGGTGTGTTACTTAATACCGTAAAGGTAAAACTAAATAAGTGACAAATTAATAAAACATAGGTTTCTTAGATAAATTCCCCTTTTTACCTATTTTCTACGAGACAAAACACTACAAAAGTGTAAAAATCTCTCGGGGGCCAACGCCTTGATCTTATGGGTGAAACACAAGCTGTTGCTCTTGATATTTCCAAAGCTTTTGATAGAGTTTGGCACTCCAGCCTCCTTAATAAATTGCCATCATTTGGACTTCCCCTCCTCCTCATAGAATGGATTTCCAGCTTTCTTAAAGACAGATCTATCCAAACAGTCATCGATGGTAGTAAATCAGCTCTGCTACCAATCAATTCCGGTGTCCCCCAAGGATCTGTCTTGTCTCCGACACTTTTTCTTATGCACATCAATGACTTACTATCCTGTGCTCCTATCCACTGCTATGCCGATGACAGTACAATTCATGACGGTTTCTCTTTTACAAAGCCCCCAAATAGTTCAGCGATATCTATTGCTCGTGAATCATTAGCTTCAAAGATCAATACAGATCTCAGGGCTGTCAGCCGTTGGGGCACTGACAACCTTGTAGAGTTCAACATCAAAAAGACTCAAGCATGTCTGATATCCTTAAAGAGGATTCCAAACAACTATCTCCCAACTTTCGACAATGTCTCCCTCTCTAACCATGAACACTTAAATCTTCTTGGTGTTTCTCTGTCATCAGAGTTAAAATACCATGATGCTATAGTCTCGCACAACTTCCGCTTTCCGGCGACTCGGCATATTATACAGAGCTCGTAGGTTTTTTACTTCAGCCCAATTATTGACTCTGTATAAATCCCAAATCCGCCCCATTATCGAATATGGCAGCCATCTTTGGTGTGGTATGTCCAAGAAGTTGAGTGACCAACTTGATTCTGTGCAAAGGAGGGCAGTGAGGTTGATCAATGATCCTTCTCTGACATCCGATCTGCAGCCGCTCCAGCACAGAAGAAAGGTTGGAATGCTTAGTCTTTTTTATCGATATTACCACGGAGCTTGTTCTAATGAGCTCCATTCATTAATCCCTCCCCCTCTCATTTCAGAAAGGGAAACTCGTAGTACGACTCTCATTCATCCCTTTGCAGTCGATCTCAAAACTATGAGAACTTGGCGTTTTCATGACTCATTCCTTTGCCAAACTGCCCGTTTATGGAATGGTCTACCAGTATCTGTGTTCCCTTCCCAATTTAATCCGGTTTTATTCAAAACCAACATCAATCACCACTTCCTTGCAGCGCCTCACGACAGAACCAAGAACTCAAGCAACACCTCTGCGGCACCCTTCCAGGGTGACATAGACCCCCAAGACTCTCAAGAATTGGGGAGCCTCCCGCACAGGATTTCTTAAAAAAAAAAAAAAAAACGTGTAGGTTAGAAGTTTTTCATGAGCACTGCCTTCTAATTAGTTCACTTGCTATGATATGTTACACTCAATAGAATGTTTTATCCACGATTTTTCAAATCAGTGAATAACCACTTATTCAGTTTTACCTTTAAAGTGGCGATATTTTCCTTCCATACCATCGACATCGGAATAGTCCCTGATATTGGCGATCACCTTACAGAAAGCTTTGAAATTTTCGAAACACTGCTTTTTATTTCTCTGCTTTCACATCACCTTCTTTCAGGTGCGTTCACTGGTTGAAGACAAATACTTGATAAAAGACTTTTGCACCAAACTCCCCAATCAGACAAAATCAAAATTAATTGGGATTTTCCCATCAATTCAAAAATTTGGTTGCATGTAGGTAAACCAGTTATGTACATCATCTTTCCTGTTCAAATCCCATCATATTATTACCCACTTTCGAGAAATATTTAACCGAGGTCTTTACTAGAATTAAAGAATCAACTTTGATGTGCCCATCAAATATTTATTGGAGGTTGGTGCAACAGGCCCTGAGGCAACATATTTTCCAGAATAAATAATTCGCCTTCTGTTGTAACAAAATTTGAAATTAATTAAAGTGACTGAAATTGAACTATAAGTTTCCATTTGAATCTTATGTAATTTCAAGTTGAAATGGATTTTAGGTGGTATGTACCTACATGTGCCTGTTTGAGATTTCGTCCCTTGCTTTTCATCTTATCACGTGGACAATGCAAGACAATTTGGACTCATATGAAACTTTTTATTCTTCCAGTGTCAATTGAAAACATCACAAGCGAGAATATTGCTACGAAATGATTTTCAGTTTCGGTGTCTATTTCAAAAACCCACAATAAATACCGGCAAGGTGTAGGTACTTAGCCTTCACATGAAATGAGAAACAGCCCCCCCATGGAGCTGGGAAACCCCCACTTCAAATGAAGGTGGTTGGTGTGAAGCCGGCCCCTTACCCGTAAAATAAATAGGTCCCGAATCTCCACAATCGCCCCCGAACCCCTTCAGAGATAACGCTGGCAAGAAGTTACACTTTATGTGTAGCTTAATGGGTTGCGTTTTGCAGTTTTGGCTCTCTGTAGCACATCTGAGTTTGCCGAACATGAATGTTGATTGAATGCTTGTATGAAATATTTGCTATTTTTTCTGTTGAAAAACCTGAATGGTAAATGATTTTCGGTACATAATTCACGCACAGCAAATCCATGGCTCACCTGTCAAATAAAGTGAATATTGCGTACTAGAAAACGATGACCCATGGATCAATTGTGGATTAAATGTTTCGTGAATAACTCTGTTAGTTTTTTCTTATCAATGTTGGCACTCACAGAAGCTCCTACATTGGATATTATTAAACAATTGAATTATTGGCCTGGAAGTCTCATCATTACGGTAATTCTTACCTACCGAATATTGGTAATATTTGTATGAAGACTAATCAGCTGTTCACGTGCGGCCATCTTGGATTGATGATGATGATGATGGATGATTTCTTTCCTGTGGCGCCATTTAATGGTCCAGGACCATCTCAAGGGCGCCATGGCTTCTGGAAAAAAGCAGTGTCTTCGCAGTCCCTTTCTGAAGGTGGTGGTAGGCTGGTTCGCGCGAACACCGACGGGCAAATTGTTCCAGGCAACCGGCCCGGCCACCGCAAAGCTCCTGTCTGCAAAATTTGATGTGTTCGCTCTCTTGGGCACTATGACCTTGTTAACAGTAGTGAGAGCAGAGCGTAGTGGTCGTTTTGAAGGCTTATCGACAGAGCATAGCTTAGCGAGACATGGGGGTGCCGTGCCGTTCAGGGCCCTATGTACAGTGAGACACAACTTAAATTCTACCCTCTCTCGGACCCTCAGGCAGTGCAGTTCTCTCAGCAATAGCGAATTGACAGGTCTTCATACAAATATTACTTATATTCGGTAGGTAAGAATTACCGTAGGGATGAGACTTCCAGCCAATTTAATTACTGTAATCTCCACAGCTGATTAGCAGTCACAACAAAGCAACACTTAGGTACACCTGGCAGGTGCAATAAAGAAAAACAAATCATTATCTTTTTATCTGTTCTTTGTACAAACAAAACACTTAAAAAACGTTAATACGTGTCGTGATTTTAATGGAAATGAAAAAAGAATCTCTGCGCTGTTTTAAATCTGGTATTATAATGATAAGCTGTCTTCACGCACAATATTATGAGTAATCTGTTTTTTACATATTGGTGAGATTATGAACAAAATGGGATGTAAAGGGTGAATATAAAAGTCGGAAATGTTTGAAGGTAGTGCATTGTTTCCAATTTTCCAATGATCGGAAGTGGAGGCAACTCTGCAGAGGCTCTGGGCAACCCTAGCGAGATGGCGTCAGGGTAACTGCTACAGTTACAGTTAATCTTGAAAATGATTGATGTGTTGTCCTGATGCAGGGTAAATTAGAAAATTCTAGATTAAGATGATAATATGACGTCATTGCAAGAAAATATGATAACACCTTTGACATAGCACCTTGTTGACTGATGGAATTTTTTTTACCAGGGGTGAGCATCATATCAAGACATATCTACTAATATGAGGTAGCCCAAATATGCAATAAAAATACAGTTAACGATGAAATTCAGGTCTAAAAATGTAGCTAATTTACAGTTCAGAGTGAGTCATTATTAGAGTTTAAATTAATTTATAATGTGTAATTTAAAAGACAAAGAAGAAAATACTCTAAATGTACATATTTGCCTTTAGCCAACGCAGGTCTTTTATATGAACGCATGTTGTAATACTCGTAAAGGCAGAATAAAATGTATTTTTTGTATGCAAACACCAATCATTTATTGAAAAGCATTATTTTAATTATCTTATTAAGTAATACATGTTTTCAACTAAGTAAGTATTTAATAAATCGGAAACTAATTTCATGGTTTTCAATTACCTCCATGGTTTTGATACTGCGAAAGCCGTGAAACTATTAAAAATTTAATTGCTTTTATAAACAATCTAAGTATTTAATTAATTTGCAAAAAATAACATTTTCTATTTCTTTCGCTATTATAGTTCTCATAAAAAAATAAGTGCATTGTAAACATAAAAAATGTTAACAAATCGTTTTTCAGTTTTTGCGGGTTGGACCATAGCCCATGACTACGAACAGAAACCATAGTCAAGGCGAGTTATTAAAGCGACATGGCGGTCTTTGAAACGCTGTCAGATAAAAATGATGAGTTGGTGATTTTTTTACAGCGCCGTTTCGTGATGTAGCCACTCCAAGGGCGCTTGTGCATGTGATGCCAGAAATTTGCTTGTCTTAAGTGGATTTCGAAACTTTCGATGGTCCTCTAGCTTTCTCACATGATGAGGCAGGCGATTCCAGGCCAGAGGACCAGCAACTGCAAATGCACGCTCTCCAAACACTGTGACTCTTCTAAAAAAAACTGCAAAAAGACCATGGTCTAACACGAAAAAACATGTAAACAATTTGTCATATAACACCCACTGGTCATGATAGTGTAAGAATTAAAATGTTCTTCGTTTTGCGAAAAAAATTATCGTGGACTCTAGATCATTCACATAAAGAAAATCCATGGCTCATCCGCCGCCTAGAGTGAATTCTCCACACAAAAAACGATGATGTTTAGATTATAAACGATTAAATGTTTAGTGAGTAACACTGTTGTTACAGCTGGTCCTCTGAAGCTTCAAGAAGTTCTGAATAAGCAGATCTACAATTAGAAGTAGAAAAATAAGACGCTATTCAAACGCAACTAAGCTACACATATAACGTAACTTCTTGCCTGCGTTATCCCCGAAGGAGTCGTAAGTGGCGATTCGGGGCCTATTTATTTTTACGTGTAAGGGGGCCGGCCTCACCCCAACCACTTTCAGTTGAAGTGGTGGACTCAACTCTATCCAAATTTCAATGATGAGAAAGAAAATTCAGAAAACAATAAACATCTTTCATCATTAGTGGCGGCTGTGACAAAGAGAATATGTAGAAAATACGTGATAACCTTTTTGCCGGAAACAGGAAGCGTCCTTTTCTCAAGTGGGTTCATTGCGAGAATCAATTGATAAAAATTGTTATTTTCGATAAAAACGTTATCATGATGGAATCAATTCCTGAAATATTTTCTCAAATAATTACATAATTTTTAATCGTTCATTTCCATCGACATGACATCTGGAACAACACATCACGCCATGTTTATAATCTATATTGTTTCTTTACAGAATAATAGTCGAATACGTACTTCCCTAATTAATTTTAATTCGATTGAAGATTGAGGCATATTTAAGATAAAATATTTGTACATTTTAATGTGGCCTCACTTATGAAGCTAATATTTTTTTCAGGTTGAAACATCGCTTCGAACTACAGATGCACTCCAAATTATACAAAGCTCGATCGACTAGGAAAATTTGCTAGGACGTGTAGGTGATCAGATAGCGTGGAAGAGAAAGATCAAGAGAGAACAAAATAGACCGAGAAGATTGGTAAGAATTTAATTATGTATTGGATAGTAGCTACAGTTCTGTATCGCATCAGTTATTTATGGAATAAGAAAAACAAAAACTATTGAATAGAGTCGTGAAAGAGTGGATAAAAAATAAATGCAAGTTGAAAAATTATGTGAAAGTAGAAATACTTAATACGAGGCACGGAAAGAATGAATTACGAAAGGCTGACTAAGTTTATCGACAGAAGAATGTGATAAAAGTTTTGAAAATTAATATGAAAACGACGAAAGAGAAGACTGTGAATATAAATAATGATTCCAAGAAAGGTGAATGTAAGAGAAGGAAATATTTTAAAAAAGTGATGATGAAGATGAATTTAGAGTGGTATGAAAGGATAGGAAGAAGTGGAGGTTCTAGCCACCCCTAGCAAAATGGCGACAGAGCTGCAATTATAGTATCTTTACCATATAATCTGATTTATGAGAGTCGATGACTTACTTGTTGACCAGGAATTGCCTGGAGCCATATTTTATTCATTTACAATATTGATCAACGGTTGTGTTCTTATGAAATCAATGGAAAATTTGAACATTGAATTCAATGATAATTACAAATTTACAAATGAAATATTTACATTGACAATAATTTCCATTTATTAATTATAGAATACAGGCACCTTGATAGCAAATACCTGCCAGTTGCCATTATTGAAGTTTCTAAATATTTGACAATGTATAGGCAATTATTTAGGACAGTTTTGTTTTGAAATATTAACTTCAATTAATTATTTAACTTCGCTTATGCAATAATATTTTCCATTACATATTTATTAAACAAATTGGATTTAAATTGTGTGATTATAATACTCGTATTATTCACGAAAATTGATACAGTGAAGGAGTCCATTTATCACCATTTGTGGGGGGTTATTCATTATTTTGCCACCTCAAAGGTAAAACTGAATAAGTGCTGATTCACTGATTTGAGAAATCATGGATAAAACAATATATAGGGTGTAACCTCTTATAGTAAGTGAACTAATTGTATGGAAGTGCTCAGGAAAAGTCCTAAACTAAAGGATTTTCACTTTTTCATAGTGTTTTCTATCGTAGAAAATATGGGAAAATGTGTATTTATCTGTAAAACGCATGTTAGCTTAATATGTCACTAAGTGCCAAGTCATTACTTCTCCGTCAAGACTTTGAAAATAACCATTGCAATAAAAATATGTGTTAATTTTTTTCACGATTTTGCGTATTACCCTCGCAAGGGCAATGGATAATCTTTTAGCGCACACATTAGTGGCTAGTCGGAAAAACTATCGCGATTTTTTTGTCGAAAGTCTTTAATAAATCTATCAAATAGTGTTGAGAAAGTAGAAGAAAGGATGATGGACTGCTTTATACAAAAAGGACGAGATCATTAGGTACGCTTCTCAGCCAAGAGGATGCGTTGGTAATCAAACAATATTTTACTTTTTAATTACACTGTAATGAATCAGTGTAGACTGTAGGGTCTATAGCAGTGATTCCCAAAGTGGTCGATATCGACCCCTGGGGGTCTACGTGATACTCGATGGGGGTCTACATTGACGTGGCATAAAAATTGTGGTCTACAAGTAGTAAGAGGAGGTCTACGAAAAATTATCTATCAAAATTGTGTGTCTATCATCCCCCCCCCCCCCCCCTTGAGCAATCGAGATCGACTTAGCAAAAATTTATGAATAGGAGATCGACATTTTACTGAACTGCCCAAGGGTATCGAATCTGTTTACGGGGGTAAGGGGGGGGGGGGGGGGTAGGCACACAATCAAATCCTCAACATGTCAAATCTGTATAAAATTCTTGATCTCTAACATTACAAAAATTCTTTTGCAAAAAAATACAGTTTTAAGAACGATCACTGAAATTTTTCGATATCCTCGGCGATCGCCTTTAAAACCCTTCGCGATCGACCGTTTGGGCACCTCTGCCCTATAGCAACATCATTCTTATTTTTCTTCTGCATTTTGATACCTACCTACGTACTTTTTTAAGGACATAAACATCCTATCGTATCCCATGAAAATTTAAGTCATATTTTGTAGGTAGGAAAACTGTAATTTTTTTCATATTTTCATTCGGTTTGATAGCCATAAAATTAAGTTACCGCAGCGTCATCTGTGATTTTATATCAAAAACATTTGTATCACAATCGATATAATAGATCGCATCTAATAATTCGTAGTGGTTTATCGTTTTATCCATAGATGACCATTGACGCAAATAAAATCTCAAACAGTTTTCTTTTTCTTTTTTGTCTCGATTGAAGCCCGAGACGATGTAATGTTTTACTTGGTCTGAAAGATATTTAAATAAAAAAAACGATGTGTGCTAGAAAACCTGACAGCAATGGAAACAAAAAAAAAATGTAATGCCACACGGCCGGGTTGTTAGGAAGCGGAAAAATAATTTTGTCTTTGATTGTTTATGAGCCTATATTATAGTCACATAATATGTGGTCACATATTCGGTGATGTTTGCCTTGATGTAGTGCATTCATTGATTTGAAGTATTGAAATTAATTACACCCTGGACGTTTTTTTATAGTTTCACCTATTAATATAGTAATTTTAGGGGACAAAAAACTTTTTAAAAAATTAAAGAAAAGTCTAAAATATTAAAAGAAAAACACATTATTTGTTTTATACTTTTATTGTCAACATAGGTATGTACAAGTAGGTAGGTAACTCTCACTCTTTAACAATGATTTTCTCATGAAAACCTTTTCTGTATCTGTTTACTTTTCATTTCTCCAAAGCATGTAAAGATATTTGTATTTTTTTTTTTTTTAAAAGCAGTGAATATTGTTTGTAGCCCATTGTTGTAACCTTAATTAACTAACATTAAATAAACATAGAAATAACAATGACAAGAATGAAAAACGCATGAAGGCGTGATAATATTATTAAAATATGGGTTTCCAATTGTTTTTTTTTTTTAACGTGTTCATTAACAACATTTAAACTGGCATAAAAGAACGAATACATATATCACGTGTTTTTGTGAACAAGCAATTCAATGCTAATTTTTTTAACAAGCATTAATTCAAACTATGGGAAATTTGTAGCGGTGAAAAAATATAGAAACTGGAAAACGTTCCAAATTCAAAATACCCTTTGAACGTTCTTTGGGTTGGTACCTATTCGTAATCAGTAAATACCAACCGCAGGAATAAAAAAATAGATTGAAACGGTGTAGGTATTAATAAATATAAATATTCATTTTTGTTACCTAATAACAATACGTATAAAATAAATTATTTTAATGAAAACCCAACATGAGTAACAGACATCCAAAATAAAGTTTGCCTTTTTACTTTTCAACAACATTCTTCTTATTCTATAGATGAGTATCTACTAAGATGCGAGGAAATGGTCTTTTTGCAGCTTTTGCGTCGCTTCGGCTTTCTCCAAACAGTTCTTCACGGGTTCACCCGTCTTCACAGCAACGGCCAGAGCCTCCTTCACGGCTGAAGAGTCCATCGTTCTGAGTCCGGTGGCCCAGCCCATGGCGGCCCACATGCGAATAAAGGTGGTGGAGCATCCAGATCCTGGAACATGCAAGATTATAGACATCAATCAAAATATGGAGTCGTCACAGAGAAGCAGGAAAAAATGAGGTCCGCACGTGAATTGGCAGAGAAAAAAGTGTGACTTCACACGGCCGGGTTGCTAGGAAAAAAACCAATAAATATTTCGTAATTGGTTGCTCTTGACCGCAGTTTGATACTGGTGTGACTATGGGTGTGACGCTTGCACGACGAAAAAAAGCTATGAATTCGAATGTGTGCGGAGTCCATTGTGAGGTTTACAAGACTTTAAAGCAAATATTTTGGTATTTTTTTTTTTTTTTTTTTTTTTTTTTTTTTTTTTTTTTTTTTTGTGCACAACAGGTTTCCCTTATTACAGTGCACCCTCACACAGTCATTAACAAGCTGGGAGGAGCTCTTTAACTAGATCTTTGAATGATTCTAAGTTAATGTAAAAAATGTCTATGTCAGCGGAATTAATCAGAGTAACACTCCGAGTTAAGGCATGTTGTGCCATGACGTCGGTACGGGACAGCGGTACATGAAAAAGTTCATGCCGTCTTCCCCGGCCGTAGCCATCTGGCACATAAAGCTCAAAACTCTCTAACAGGGTGGGGCTGTCAATTAAGCCGTTAATGATCTTGTAACAAAGCACCATAAGAGAACCGTTGCGCCGAGATTCCAGGCTCCTGGAGCTGGTTTTCTCAAGTAATTCCTCATGGTGCATAAACTTGGGATAATTCCCATGTATTCTCATGAGGAGGTACCTCAAAAACTTTTTTTGAATTTGCTCCAAAAGATCTACATACTTCCGCTGATACGGGGCCCAAACCTCGACAGCGTACTCTAATTTAGAACGTACAATACAGTTGAAGACATCCACCATAGCTCTCGGTGACTCAAAATTATTGCTAATTCTGATCACAAAGCCCAATAACTGGTAGCATTTCGTCGTCAACTGCGTTATATGTTCTGTAAACTTCAGACCAGGATCAAAAACTACGCCCAGGTCCCTAAATGAAAAGACACGAGCCAGTATCGACCCACCAATACTGTACTCATGGATTATGGGACAAGCGGATCTTGTGAATGACATGACAGAACACTTGCTAATGTTGAAGTTCAATCCATTATTATTGGACCACATCAGCAGAGAGTTCAAATCCATCTGTAAATTAATACAGTCTTGAAAATCCTTGATTTCTGTATAAATTTTCATGTCATCAGCGTAAAGAAGACAAGAACTATTTTTGATCTTGTCCGCAATGTCGTTAATGAACACAATGAAGGCTAGAGGGCCTAAATTAGAGCCTTGAGGAACTCCTGAAGTTGGAAAAAAATTAGCCGAATGTTGGTCATTTATTTGCACAAATTGGCTTCTGTTTTTAAGAAATGAAGAGAAAAAGATTAAGAGAGGTTTTGTAAAACCAAAATCGTCCATCTTCTTCAAAAGAACATCATGATTCACGCGATCAAACGCCTTGGAGAAATCTGTATATATTACATCAGTTTGCCTGCGAGAATCCAAGTTGAGGGCAATATTTCTACTGAGGGTGAGTAGATTTGTAGAGAGATTAGTAGAGTATTGATCACTAAGGGCCCTAGTCACATAGATATTACATCGCTGAGAAAAAAAATGTTGCCAATCCATACGTGTATCATCTTTGATCACAACTTCAGGTACATAGGTTTACAGCAACTGAGTCTTGCTTGAGAATTGGCGCTTTTGATAGCGACGACCAAACTTGCAGAGGGCTCTTGATGTGTATTTCACACAAAAACAGGGCTCACGAAATAAATAATTTTAATATTATTATAATAGGTAGGTAAATATAAACAAGAACGACTATTTTATTTTATTTATTGCAACACTGCCAAGATTCGAATAAACTTCAAACTAGCGTCAAATTTAAATTTGGAACGATCTGCATTACCTCCAATCCAATCCAAGCTGCAAAGATATATATCATTTAAGATTTATATCAAAAGCATTCCCACAAGCAGACATGTATAATTTCGCGCTAACACATGCCGCATGTGGACCTACAATATAAAAACCCAATCTCAAATGAACATAAGCCTTGCAACTCTTGCCGTCCTTCCCTGAAACAGGGGTGACATTGGCAAAGTGAACCAATTTTTACAGTATGGGTGGTCAGCCGCATAACAACCTATAAGTCAAGGAACAAACCTACTTTCTTTAATTTTGTTATGTTTTCATCGGCATACTAAAATTTCTCAAAGCATTGTTATCCTATTATGAAATTAGCATGAAAATCATATGAATGTTGGTTTTTCATTTTAAAAAAAACCACGACTTACCGTATGTTCCGTATTCCCCGGTTTTATAGTCCCAGGGCATCAAGTAGTGGTACTGCGGCCAGTAGCTCTTTGTCATGATGAATACCATATTGGTGTCAGCTGGATATCTGAAAAATAACAGAAAAATGTGTCTTTTTATGACTACTTACATAAGAACACTTAAAATATCAACTACAGAAACTTTCTCACAACCACTGTCTTCTAAACATCGAAGAGTTGCCTTCTAGATATTAAAATATTTATTGTATCCAATATTGATTGAAGTATGTTGAGTGCTTGATCATCAGCAGTAATCTAATATCTAAAATTAAATGTATTTATGTTCCCTATGAGCTCCTAGACGGCTCAACAGATTTTAATATATTTTTCAGGTAATATTTTTTTTAAATAGATTTGTGGAGAGGGATGCAATTCACCAACCTATTCTTCCTGGCCAGAAACAGGTATTAATATCATCAATCAATAATCCATTAGGTATTGTTTATTTTAATGAATTGTTAATTAATAATTACCCAATTACATCTGTTGAACCAGGGTCAAAGTTATGGTCAAATAACCCAGGCGGGGATCGAACCAACGTTACTCTATTACAAATACGTTAGAAAGATCAGCTCACTTGGCTCCCTCGGCCATAACACCGATAATGGTTCCTGTGAAGTTTGATATAGATCGGATTACAAACAAAAAAGCAACCCCGTTGTTGTGTAGGTATGGCTACCCAATGACGTTGTGAAAAACCCAGGGTATTGCTAAGGAAATGATAAAAATTGTGAGGTCCCTCCACCGGGTTTTGCATTTAGTTTTTTGTAATCTGCATTTTATTTTGGTCATAGACTTGTGATGTTATTTACCGACGGATATAGGGAATGTTCAGACTGCCCATTTGCTGGCGGTTGTGGAAACATAATATAAAGCTCGCTCACTTGTCTCCGGGTTTGAGTCCCCACACGAGCGTGCTGCTGTTGATGAGCCAGGCCATGTGCAGCACGATGGCGTAGCGCACGAAGCCCAGCACGAACACGGAGTTGAGGATGCTCTCCCCCCAGTACTCCACGGGCGCGTTGATGGGCAGCAGCAGAAACAGGATGGGGTACAGCAGCCAGTAAAATCTGCAATGCCACATCAACACAGTATCAATGTTGTGGTCAATTGATCAAGTTTCCAAAGTAATGCCAAGTGGTGGGCATCAGCAGGAACATGATAGGGTACAACAGTCAGTATCTGGAATGTGATAAGTGGTGGGCATCAGCAGGAACAGAATAGGGTGCAGTAGACACTAGACAGTAAAATCTGCAATGCCACATCAACACAGTGTCAATGTCAAGTCTTCAAAGTACGATGGAAAGTGATGGGGAGCAGCAGGAATAAAATGGGATACAACAGGCAATAAAATCTGCAATGAAACATCTGCTATTGTCAACTTTATGATCAATTGATCAAGTCTTCAAAGTATAATGAAAAGTGATGAGGAGAAGGAGCAGAATGAGGTACAACAGTCAGTAAAGTCTGCAATGGAACACTAATCTAGTGTCAAAAATTGTTAATACAATGGATCTAGCATCCACTGCAGTAAAAGTAGAAAGAGAATCGAAAATGGATTTTTAGGATGCAGCTCACAGGAGAACAGAGGTAAAAACAAAACTTTGAATGTGGTGTGAAAGAAATAGGTTCATTTTCTGTCTTCAGAAGCAAAATGCATGTAGAAATTGAGAAAAATCATGTGATTCGTCTCAATTGAGTGAAACAATGTGAAGATACGCAAGCTGGAGTGAGTAGGACTTTCTCTTCCAAGAGTTTATTCTTCGACGAAAATTATATCCACTATAAGTAGGCTCACCTCTTCTGGAACATGACGACGCCATCATTCTCCAGATCCTTGTTGTCCATCTCCCTGATGAGCGCCTCCTGCTCCAGGCTGGGAGACAGCAGGTGCGTCTGCATGTGCGCGAACAGGAAGCCCCTGGAGGAGTCGTAGGGGTCCGCGGGGGTGCCGAACTGCGCGTGGTGCAGCCGGTGCTCCCTTACCCACGAGTATATGCTGCCCTAGAAGGAGACCACAAACATAATGCCTTTATACTAATGACAACTGATTTAAGATTAGATCATCATCATGAGCTCAACAGCCATGGATAAGCCTGAGCTGAATCAATAATTCTCCTTGACCCTTGACTGCCTATCACTTTTTGCTCCAGCTACGTATGCCTGCCTTGGGTGCATCTGTGTTAACACCGGTCATCCATCGTTCCATTCCATTTTTTCCATTTTTTGCCTTTCTGGTCTCCTTCAGCCTTGCGGTGCTGAATCTTAGTAATGCGCTTAATGGGGCTGGTGTCGTCTATTCTAATTATTTGAGAATTCCACTGTGAGCGCCCTTCTTTGATAGAACCGATCACATCGGGATCTCCAACATGCAACAAGTCAATTTCAATGAAGAAAGGGGTCTCATTTTTATGTGACCTTGTGGCAAATGGTCTAAATTTCTGACGCTTTTTTTGTCCCCTTAACATTTTCTAAGCTGGAACAATTACTGCTTTCTTCCAGTCCATCCCTACAGGATGAAGAGGTATGCCGCGCCGGGGTTACCCTACAAGACTTATAAAGACTAAGATGAAGGGAATTTTTATTTTTAAGTTTTGTTTCATGGTAGCATCTGGATATATTATTCTCTACTTTATTGACAGTTCTGTTACCGACCTTGCAACGTTCGTGTACAATCAGAGACAATAACAATAATTACATTTTCTTGTCAAGTGCGTGATAGCTTTGTGGTACTCTTACAACCGCAGATAGATTCTTCTCTGGCCTAACCTCACTTTCAAAGATTAATTATTATGTATCATTTATAGGCACTGCGCTTACGCGTAACATGTTGTCATGATTTGTAATAAAACAGGGAGCAAATGGAGACCGCACAAATGACGCAGACAAGAATGTTGTAACGTCACATGGCCTGATTGATGGGTAAAAAGCTAATTATGTTTTTAGTTACTAATGACCCTAGTTACGTAGACCTGTGAAGTTTATGCGAGAAAAAAACAAATTTGTTACATCTGTTTCAACTCATTGATCAGATATTGGAAATTTTCATATGGACAAGTTTCGACAGTTTCCTTTTTGAAGATTTAAGCTGAGTTGATGAGAGATTATTTTTTTGATATTCTATCAAAGTTGGAAATTTTGAACGTCAGTTCTTATGGCCAAAAAATGATAAGATTGGTGTTATAATATATTTATTGTCACAAGTAAAGCGCCTACCATTTCACCACCTTATCAAAATAATGATTTTCTCATGTCCTGAAAGTGCTGTTTTTCCATTCTTATAAAGGATAATCAAAGCATAACGGGTATGACGTGGAAAGAGAAAATCATCCTAATACTAGAAAATTTAGGCGGTGGATGAGCCATGGATTTCTGTATGTGAATAACACAGTAAGATTATCATACGTACCTAATATTTTCAAAAATATGTGCATATTAAAATACCACGTTTTTTGAATTGTAAACTTACTATGTCGTGGGCCCAGCAGGTCAAGGCGCCTTATGATAATAATCTAAGAACAAAGAGACGGAATAAATTATTCCAGTCCTCGGTGGATTACTTGAATAACTGTTAATAATTTTACAACGAAGACATAAGGCATGGAAAAAAGCACTCGGGCTAGGCAAGTAGATTAATAAAAAAAATCTAGTGAAGATTAACAATCGGTGAACCTATGGAATAATGAGAGTACATAAATAAATTATTTTCTGGATGTATGCGTTGAGCGTTGTTTTCTATGTGTTACAAAGGCCAAATCGATAGCTAAATTTGCAAGAAAGACCATTCCACTTTACAGCAACTGTTGCTGTAAAGTGGAATGGACCTTTAGTAAAATTGGATATTTTTTTCATCCCGGCCATGAGCGTTTTTGAACATTAAATGATGTTGTAATCTATAGAGGAAACTTGAGTATTGTGCTGAATCCATAATACGATTAATATTTTTTGTAAATGTATTGAATTAAATGAACAACTGGTCGAAGGTAAATTTTGGTAGCTTCAGATAATTCACAAGGTTACTGCAATTTTCGTACATCAGCAAAAAAAAAAATCATTTTGTACTAGCGGTCATTCACTGTTAAAATCGGTTAAAAAGGGCAGACCTCAGAGGGCAAAGGTTTTTGGCCGCTCGCCACGATTGCTATTTTTTTGACTCAATCCATTAGGTACAAAGTTAATCACACGTGACTATTATTAATTTATTATTATCCAACGTCACATGTTCGTTAATGAACAAAACACCACAACATTGTATTGTAATGCTATGTCGTTCGATTCTGCCTCTACTCCTGTGACCCAAGTAAACAACTTTACTTTAAAACTCAACCATAGCGTCTCTGGAGAGGGTTTCACTTGCTATACATTTTAAAAAAAACCGTATGGTTAACGAAAAGTTGTACACTTGAGTGTTGTACGTGAATTTTCAATTTATGCAAGTCATTTCCGTCAAAGGTGCTGAAACAATAGAGGACTTCTGCCCTTTGTATAATTAACGACAATTTACCATTCTCGTATACTTTTAACTTGAAAAAATGGATGTCACTAATTAAATGAAGACTTGAGAACAAACAAATGTTTATTGCGTATCTGAGTGCAAATGAATTTGAATATTTCACGACTGGATTAGCCTAGTTGGAAATCAGATATGTCATGAATGCAACGACAACAAATCAATTCAAGAACGTGTACTACAGACTAGGTAGGTACCATTAGAAACAACAACTCAGAGAGCTGTACGGATAAGATTTGAGAGATGGAGATGAAATGGGAAAATACTCCCAATGTTTAACAGATCTTTGTTAGAATTACTGAACGAAGAAGTTGGTATGAAGATCACCGAGAATATTGTAAAATATGACCCACTTTTGCCAATCATATTCCTGTCTCAAGGAAAGAAGGGCAAGACTTGCAGAGTTTGTCTTCATTTGAGGTTCAGGTTTTCACGTGAAACTGAACCAACAGTTTATCAGTTTTGAACATAGATCAACTAAAAAAAACAGTAGAACTGCTCTAAACCTGTATTGCATTTGGCAGCACACGAATACACTAACACAAATACAATACACAAACCTGAAATAATCAAAGTCAATTAAACACGTGCAGCTCTCTAGTAAACGAAACCAATGCTTCCGCTTTGTTTTCTGGAGTAATGTGAGTCTTTCAGTGAATATGGATATCCCGGTTGCTGCCAAATTTGACACAGATTGACAGTGGTTCAACCGATTTTTCAATTGACCTACGTCGATTCTGAGAAATTGTCGATTTAGGACATATCACGCGAGATATATTGATGCATTACCTGTCCCACGAGTGTCTGGCAGATCATGAGGAGTATCCTGAGAGGCAGCTTAGCCTCAAAGGCCTTGTGGGACCATAGTCTGTGTGCGCCGCATGTGGCCCCCAGGACGCCGACCACTGAGAGGAACAAGCCTGGAACCATCAACAAATCATCAGTCATCGTTACCAAATCAGCTTGCATCACATTGGAAACAACAATTTGATTTTTAAGCAGCTTCAAAAGGCTTTGTATTTGGGCCACATTTGGTAGGGAGAGATGTATCAATTGCTCCATATGATAATCATTTTTAGAAACGGGCAAGATTAGGGGTTACCGTGGAGTAGGAATACGGCAAATGTTATGGTTGCGCTTAATTGAATATTAAACCGAAATACGACAAGTGATGGAGTTGTTCTGGATTGTGGAGAACAAAGAGGTCTGCTGCATGGTGATTAATAACATCAGAGGGTTCTGATACACCAGAAGTTGAATAACAAGTTATCCTGAGTTTTAGTTTGGGATTACTTTTATTTATGAATCCATCGAGTATTCTAAATACTTTATGCCAAGTAAAAGGCGTGATATGTCATATCGCACGTTTAATAATAAAGAGCAATAACTCAAAAATTGGGAAAATCGAGATTTTGTAATAAAACGCAAGAACAATGCGAGAAGAATAGGAATAATGCGACAGCCGTTCAATTTGGACGAATGTGACCGAGATAAAACATCGGACGCCTTTTTCATCCCATACAAGTTGTACTGGTTGTCTGAACTTCAAACGTGATTTCCCAACATTCTTATTTTTTTAGTTATTTCTGTTTATTATTAAGCGTGCGATTTTCAAACAAAGCTTAGAATGGATTTGCCTCATTTTAAAAGTGGAGAGAAAAAGTGATCTCACTTGATTAAGCTAAAAGCAACAAATAGGGTCAGGTAACTTCAGGGCAATATTACATTGGTTCTTAAAAAAAAACTAAAGCACTGCATACTACATTACGCGTAGCTGTCAACTGCATACGTTTCACAATGCTGTAAAATAGAAAAAAAACCTTCACCATCGGGAATTCATTTATCATTTCCTATGCCGACATCCCATAGCCAAGGGTCTTGAATCCATCCTCAATTACTTATATTTTCTTGAAATTTTATGCTTGAATATTTACAGCCGCAGAAACCAATTGCAAGATATCGTTTTATATATCAACGAAGTTTTTTTCGTAATCGTTTTTCTGTGTTATTCTGATTTTATAAAAATTGCAGCGGAAAATTACAGAAATAAAACAAGTGGTAAGAAAACCATTCATCAAACAAAGCACCAGAAGGTTATTATGCTGGAAATCCTGTTAAAAATAAAAATAAAAAGATATGTCGCAAGTTCATGGTTAATTTAGTACAAAAAACATTGACTTATAATTAATATCTGTGGACTAGAAACTATTTCAACGAAAATATATACTATATCCGTTTCAACTTATTTTGCCGCTAATCATACATTGTTAGAAAGAGAGCAAAGATCTTTTAACAGTGTCTTTTCGTTGTAAACAAAAAAACTTAAAAAAAAGGTTAAATTACGGAATCTTTTCAGAAAGTTGTCAGCATTGATATTCATGCCTGTGCGAACGCTGTGCGTACGCGTTAAAATTTTCTTGATGTGTTTTAGTGGGTAAAATTGTCAATTTTTAAAGAAACAAAGGTATTATTGTAAAACATTATTGAGCCTAAATACAAAATGGAGAAAGCAAGAAAATATAGGATTGTACATGATTATTCAGTATTTTGCGATGGTTGACAGGTTCAGTTGACAATGGAGCCATATAGTATGTATCAATGCAGTAAGGTAGTTTCTTGTCCATCAATATTATATCTCAATGACCAAAACAATACTGATCTGTTGATTATATAATTGTTTATTCTAATGTCTTGCTTGGGAAGCAGATTTAATAGCACCTAGTTGGTATATAAGGCGATATGAAAACCTCAGCAAATAAACAGATTAAGAATTGAATAATTTATTTATTTATTTATTTATTTATATACGCAGTCAAGCATGCTTTTCCATTACGTCAATCTAGATTAAAATAAAACTAAAAATTAAATAAGTCAGTCTGGTTATTGTTCTGAATCATTCATAAACTCATGAAAGGTAATAACGCTGCTAAACTGCACATATAGTGTAACTCTTTGCTGCCTTTTCCCCAAAGGGCTCGCATGTGGCGAGTGGAACCTATCAACTTTTACAGGTAAGGACCTTACGCCAACTACTTCAGTTGAAATCGGGGTTTCCCAGCTCCCGAGGGGGCTGGTACTCATTTCTTGTGAAGACTTAGTAAGCCTTGCCGGTATTTTGAAATAAACACCGGAACGGGAAAGCATTTCTGATAGCATTCTGGTGGAATTCGAACCCGAGCTCTCGGCATGGAATGCAAGCACTCTACCAATGAGCTATCGACCGGACTAATGCTATTTAGAATTCAATAAATCTTGGGAGTCTTAATATTTTTTTTTATAAAACATTGGAATCAATGAATTATACTTTATTAATAAAAATAATGAGAATCCCAGACAGACTGTGGAAAACCAAATAAACAATAATAATGTTACGCAAAGGTTAAAATGACTATAAAGGTCAGACTTACAATGCTTGTAGAGGGCTCTTGGGGTGTGATTCACAGAAAAACAGCGTTCCCCACATTTATAATCTAGTAATTGTAACTGTAATTGTATTGCCACTCTCCTATGGGTGGCCAGAGCCTTTGCTTCTGCACTTCTTCCTATCCTTACATACATTTGTTAAATCATTAATATCCATTGGTCTTTAAAATCCAGTTCCCTCATTTACATTCTATAATCTATGTTGCAAAGATATAACATTTAAAGTTTGTTTTAAATGCATGCTCACAAACAGACATACATATATTCGCGTTTATAAATGCTGCATGTAAGCTTACAAATTAAAATGCAAACCTGAACATAAGCCCTGCAACTTTCCCTGAAACAGGGGTGACATCGGCAAAGCGAACATTTTTTTTACAGTATGAGTGGTCAGCCTTATACCAATAATAATAATAATCAACCAGGTATCAGTCCAGGAATTCATTCTGTAACTATTCCATTCTTTCACAATTTCACAAATCGGACCTTGCCAAAATGTTTCCTCTTCGAATTAATTCAATTATTACCTAAGTCTCACTTTTCCTTTCACATTGCTTGCAATTCATTTCACCCCTTCATCATTAATCCCAATTTAAAATTTACAAAAAATTGGAAAACTTGAGAAACCCTAGCCCTAGTCGCCAGCATTGCAGATCAACCGCTATTTCTTTCTGTCCTCACATACTTCTTTCATTTCATTTTCAGAGTCATAACCTTCTTCATACAAGCTCTTCTTTTAATATAAATCTGGTCCATTCATTCGCAATTTCGGAACGATGAACCATAAAAAAGCTGAGGTGCCTTCAAAACGTCATGATGAACGTAAAATATTGTCTATCTAATCTAATCTAATCTAATCTAAGTTGCAAGGATATGTTACATTGAAGATTCACATTACATGCATTCTCACAACCAGACACGTACAAGTTCGCGCTTGCACATGCCTCATGTGAACCTACAACATAAAAATCAAATCTCAAATGGACATACACCCTGCAACTCTTGCCGTCCTTCCCTGAGACAGGGGTGACATTGGCAAAGTGAACCATTTTTACAGCATGGGTGGTCAGCCGCATACCAACCTATAAGTCAAGGAACCCATCATAAATACAAGGGAAGAATGATATGATAAGGAATCAAAGACGCTAAAGGTAATCACGGTTCATAATAAAGTAGGTCTTGAATCGCCACATGCGGCCGCTTCGGCGATAATGCAGGCAAGAAGTTACACCATATATGTGGCTTAGTAGTTACGCTTTCTTTTAATATCTTATCTAATCTATGTTGCAAAGATATGTTACATTGGAGATTCACATTACATGAATTCCCAAAACCAGACACGTACAAGTTCGCGCTTGCTTATGCCTCATGTGAACCTACAACATAAAAACCAGATCTCAAATGGACATACACCCTGCAACTCTTGCCGCCCTTCCCTGAAACAGGGGTGACATTGGCAAAGTGAACCATTTTTACAGCATGGGTGGTTAGGCGCATACCAACCTATAAGTCAAGGAATAATAAAAACAAAAAAACCCTTTAGAAATTTGCAGCGTTCCACAGTAGGTCACGATGATCTCCGATTTTCGGTAGAGGAAGGTTATTTTTACTTGTGTTTGGGGAAACGATTGGGGAAAAATGGGGGAAAAATGTAAAAACGATTAGTGATATAAAGTCCTGTTCTGATAATGCAGATTGATAAATATAATATCAACGAGAATTCAAATATTACCACGCGTTGATGTTCAATGGCCTGTCATTTTGATATGTTTCAAAATCAATGTAAACAAGGATCTTACCATTTTACATTTCTTATAAATAGAATAATCTTTTTTAAACAAAAAAAATAATTTTATGAATTTTTCAATTTGTGTTGATGGTGACATACCAAGGTTGTTTAAATTATTTAGTAGTAAGGATGTTTCAATGTGCCTTCTGAGTCCTAAATTATTTGAATACTAAAAATTACGTAAGAATCCGGCTCATAACATTCATATAAAAATAAATATGTCAATGAGAAAAATATGCTTAAAAATATCTCCATATATTTGCATTGCTAATTAATTTTTCCATTTCCATTTCATTCTCAAATACATATATTTTTTTTTAAAGTTTTTTGTAGTTGCAAAATTTGAACAAAAACATTCTAGAAAAATATCACTAGAAAAAAAATGAGTACACACCTACGTTTTGGAAAATAGCAACTTAATTATAATTATGATGAAATCAGAAAAACGCTGAAAATTACTTAAAAAGTCTCAACGATAAAACATATCTTTCGATTATGAAATTTTTTGATAATTTTCGTATAAACATCACACGAAAGAAAAACAAAGCAATAAACATTTCATCAGTTTTCTATTTTTTGTCGTAGATAAAATAAACCGCGTTAGCAATAGCAGTTCATCCTAACCTTGGTTTTAATCATGGCGATTAAGAAGTGGCCATATCATGTCGTCAGTATAAAACTACATGAAAAGTGTTTACCAAAAAATGTATGTAAACTAAAACAGCACTTGTAGGGAACGTTTTAATTTTTTGGTGTAAAGCTTTGGTTGAGTTGGAACGTAGACTATTATACTTGGAGTATGGCACTGGGAAGGTAGGCCTCAGCGTATATAGACGATCACATTTATGCAGTTCTGACAGCTGTGCGTGATGACGCAATGCGAAGGCAGCAACTCTTGGGTGCCTCCGAAAACAGAGTTAGAAGAAATGCGTGAGACATGCCCGCATGGGACAGTGATACACAACTAGAAATCTACGAGCTGTTACGAGCCAGAAAATTGCGTTGAATTTTGTGTTTTTTAGTAAAAAAAACACTAATGTAAGTACCTACACAAGAATGCGTATATTTTGAAGGTTTTATTCATCTCATTGAATTTTGATTAATTTTTTGGTGAATCGAGCTTTATTGATTTATTTTTATTTTTTCATTAACATTCCTCTTCAAGTCCATTGTCTGGCACAATTAAAAATGGTCCTCGTCAAGTTGGTTGTCTGGCACAATTTAAAATGGTCCTCGTCAAGTCGGTTGTCTGGCACAATTTAAAATGGTCCTCGTCAAGTTGGTTGTCTGGCACAATTTAAAATGGTCCTCGTCAAGTCGGTTGTCTGGCACAATTTAAAATGGTCCTCGTCAAGTTGGTTGTCTGGCACAATTTAAAATGGTTTATTCTATAATCTATAATCTAAGTTGCAAGGATATATTCATTCAAAGCTCTCAGATGTATGCCCACAAACAAACGCGTGTAGTTCGCGCTTACAAATGCTGATTGTGTACTTACAAATAAAATCCAAACCTCAAATGAACATAAGCCCTGCAACTCTTGCCGACATTCCCTGAAACAGGGGTGACATTGGCAAAGTGAACCATTTTTTACAGTATGGGTGGTCAGCCTCATACCAACCTATAAGTCAAGGAATACGAGTAATAAATAACATTTAAGTATAAGAAAATATATTTTTGATATTTTAAATTTATGACGCAGATTTTATGTGCATAGTAATATTAAGTGTATTGCGGTGCAAATTCAGTTCATTAAAAAAGATTGAACAGTGATGATGTCATCTCAAATACTCAAAGGTAGTAAAGTTTAAAATTTAAATTAATTTTCTTCATTTTCTACACATTTTCATTTGTGAAAAGTCAGAAAACCGATACGTAATAGTCACCAGATATCTATCAGATATAAAGTTCTCTTTTTACAAATTCAGTTCTGCAAACCATTTATTTGATTATGTATGTTTGTGGCTTTATAAACAAAAACAGAAAGCAGTTGTTTGAGACTTTTGAGTTGATGCAAAAACAAAATACCTAAAAGGTTCTTGAGCACTGTTTTAAAGATTGCAATGCTAGTATGGCACCATGCTATTAACAGACCGTGAAATATACATTTTAGAATATTTGCACTCGGCTGTATATCTTATCATTTGTGTTGTCACTCTATGAGGAACTTAGAAATATGTATCTAGTACAAGGATCCTATTTTGTCATGAGCGATTTTCACGAGGAGGGGATAGATGCGTTGAAAAATTGCAAGTGAGGAAAGGAGATAGATTAAATAAGATATTGAAAAAGGTGCAATTATTTCAGATTAGCAATTGAAGCCTTTCAAAAAAAAAAAAAAAAATGTAGTAGGTACTCATAAATGATTCAGTAAACATGATTATTATTAGATTTTGTAGGGTTTGTGCATGATTATTATTGCTTCATTTATTTAATGTACGTATAAAACGACAAATGGACTAAAACATGAGTACATATGTAACACGCTGTTATATTTCCATTTTATTTTATTTGTGCACAACAGGACCTGGACAGGAATTTGGACCGGTCCGTAGTCCAAGTGGTAACACTTCGGGCTCGTTACTGGAAGGTTGTGGGTTTGAATCCCGGCGGGGTACAAAAATACCATTTATATTTTCAAATTTGCTCTTCGCTGGGTTGAAAAATTCATAAACCTTTACTAAAGACCGGTCATCAAAAGGTCCATCCAGCCATACAACAATTGGGTGTTGATTGAGAATTGGCGCTTTCTACAGCGACGACCAAGCTCGCAGAGGGCTCTTGAGGTGTGATACACACAAAAACAGCGCCATATTTAATCAGCCATATTTAATTTTTTTTTAACATGTTGTTTTCAAATTATACTTTGAAAAATTCTCAAGAAGTAAACCCTCACGCTATAATGCATTTTTTTTTAAAGTAAAAATATAACAATGTCTATAGAAGGCTTATTTAAGATCTTCATACTTCTAAATAATTATTTTACTCATAGGTTGGTATGAGGCTGACCACACGTACTGTAAACAATGATCCATTTTGCCATTGACACCCATGTCTCAGGGAAGGTCAGCAAAAGTTGCAGGGTTCATTGGAGGTTTAAATTTTAATTTGTAAGTAAATAAAAAAAGTCTAAACAAAAAACAATTTATCAATGAAATACAATCAATTAATCACGAGCTTAGATGATTTGTCAATAATAACAATTATGGCTTAAAAATCAAGTTTATAAAATTACCAAGACCTTGTATTGTCAAAACGAATCTAAGGAATGATAAATTAAAAACGTGAACAATATGCACTTATGACCGTTGTTTACCTTGCCTTACGACGAAAATTCATTGACTAGGAATTAAAATTTGACACTGATATTCATTATATATTATTCCATCAATATCACAAGTATATGAAAAAAAATATATAACTGATGTCATACAGCGAGTGGCATGCTTAAAATGGCGCTGGGTTGGTCCATCGCAAGGCAGGGCCATGACAGGTGGCCGAAAGGGATCGTGCAGTGGTAGCCCAGAATATCAAAGCTGGGAGTGGGGAACTGAGGTGGCTGGACGACATCAAGGGAACTGCAGACAGAGGATGGCTGAACACAGCAGCTGATTGACAAACATGGAGAGGATTGGAGGAGCCCTACGTCCAGGAGTGGACTGAGAAAGGCTGAGGAAGGAAGGAAGGAATTGTAGTATTCGATAAAACGCAATATTGAAACATTATTCATTGAAGCCGAAAGGGTTAAATACAAAGGGCTAGGGTTCGAGCACCGACGTAGGTATAAGACATGCTCCCACTGGAATGGAGAGACTACTTGAAGTTAAGTGGTTCGCGTAAGACCGACTCCTTTCTAATCTAATCTAATCTAATCTAAGCTGCAAAGATATATATCATTTAAGATTTATATTAAATGCATTCCCACAAGCAGATATGTATAATTTCGCGCTAACACATGCCGCATGTGGACCTACAATATAAAAACCCAATCTCAAATGAACATAAGCCTTGCAACTCTTGCCGTCCTTCCCTGAAACAGGGGTGACATTGGCAAAGTGAACCACTTTTTACTCCTTTACCTGTTAAAATAAATAATAGGGTATACTTGTCGCCACCACATAAGATCAAATGTTCTCACATATCACGTAGGTATATTTTGAGATTTTTCAGATTTTTTTACATTCGAAGAAGCTCGTGTATCTAAAAATCAAAATAAATTACGTAATCTAATTAAAACAACAAAATATAATTTTGAAATTCAAAAGTATATATTTTTTATTTCCAAACATTACCTCAATAGGCTTTATTGTCTACGATTTATAGTTTATTATGAAAATATTTATATTTGGTAATTTCAATACATTACATCGAATGGTTTATATTAAATTGTTGCTGCGACAAAGCATCTGCTTCACGTAACACAACTATCACGTTGCTGTGACAAGAATGAATTTTATGATAAACATCAATGGCCTACGACCTACGTGAACAATATTGGGTTTTGTGTTATCTTAGAAAAAAAACCATCACTGGAATGCTGGCCATCTTGTTTCTCATTTGAATTAATCTTTCTAAAGTGCCTTGACTAATCGGTTGGTGTGAGGCTGACCTACCATTCCATTTGCCCTTTACACCACAATTTCAAGGAACGGCGGCAGGAGTGGGAAGGTTTATGTTCATGTGAGATTTGGTTTATTTTGTAAGTATACATTAATAATGTGTGAGCGCGAACTTGCCCGTGTCTGCGTTGAATATGAGCCTTAAATGTTAATATTTTATTCAAACTTTGATTATAGATTGCAGTCAGTGAGAGTGAGTAAGTCGGAGTGAGAGTTTCGGAATCTGTTGGTATTTTAAGGGAGCACTGAAACGGCACCTTTATAAAATATCTCATTCATGATTAGGAGGGCCCTTGAGGTGTGACACACACAAAAACGGCGCTCTTTTGTCATGTAAAAAAATTAATAAACAAATTATCCTCATATATATATATATATATATATATATATATATAGTCATAATAAGCATGATGCCTTTGCAAGTAGCCCATCTATAAGCACATTCTGCGTTTATTGGAATACAAAATGTCAGCTTAATTTTGTCCGAATGCCATTTTAAACTAAATTCCAAGGTTACGTCAGACTTGCATATGTCGATAGATAATCAGTGTAATTTAAAAATTGACAGGAAAAAATTATACATTTTGGTTGGAAAGTGGCTCAAAGTCATTGAATTAAAATACTAGTCGATTTGAAAAGCAAACGCCTTATGTTATGAGCAAGCCAAGATGGTGACTAAAGAACCTAAGCGAAGGGATTAACAAATGCACAAAATCGCTATTAAGCTATGCAGAAAATAAAGTAATAAAATATGATCTATAATAATCTAAGCTGAAAAGATATTTTAACATTTAAGGCTCATATTAAATGAATGCCACGGAAAGGCACATGTAGGTTCACGCCTACACATTCTGCATGTGTGCATACAAATAAACAAAACCACACATGAAGCATTGGCAAAGATGAACCAATTTTTACAGCACGGGGGGTCAGTCTCATACCAACCTATCAGTCAAGGAGTTGATCGTTGATAGAACTGGCAATTGAAAAACAAGAACAAAAGGAAATATACAAACAAAAAAATTGTGAAAATATTTTCGTACTGTACAAAATAATGTGATGAGAAGGTTTGGGCATGTGGAAAGAATGAATGATGATAGACTGACAAAGTATGTATACAAAGAAAGTGTGAAAGGAAAAAGAGGGAAGGGACGACCGAGAAAAGTATGGAGTGATCAGATTGAGGAGATTGTGAAAGAATGGGATATACAAAGTGAGCGTAAAAGAAGAAAAAGCATGAAAAAGGTGATGGATATGAATGAATTGAAAGAGGTATGTAAGGATAGGAAAAAATGGAGGCAGCTCTGCAGAGGCTCTGGCCACCCCTAGCGGAATGGCGACAGAGTTACAGTTATAGTTACACTGTGATAAGTTATTTGTATTTACAAGTATTTATACTTTATATGTATATATCGTACCTACGATATAAAAAATATATATAATATCCGAATGTTATTAACCTTATACATCTCATAGACAAACACACCAAATCTTTACCCTATTCAAATAAAATGATGCAAGAAGTTGCATAGGTATCAAAAATGTATGCAAAATTTAACTGTTTTTAATAAAAGTGTGACGTCGCGTCTGGGTTTTCACTTTTCCGATATAATTCCAAAGAAAATTATTCATAACATCGCGCAGTTGAGTATCAGAAACCTTAACAAGTATTTTATTGACGGAATAACACTTGATTATCTAGAATCACTCGGAAAATTTCTCGGAAAATATCCGTTTACAATTTTCCAGCACGTGTGCTAACAGAAAGGCGGTTTGACCTTCCACAACCCATCTACCATTAACGGCGCTCAGCGTGTACGCGAGAGCAACCAGAATAAGTCATGTAGCGCTGTATCAGTTACATTGGCCGTGCTAACCGGTGACAAAATTCGAGTGGCCGACAGAAAATACAATTTAACGCGTATTTGAGATTTCAAAGTTATTCTAGCGCAGATGTTCTCAAAGTGGATCCTAATGCCAACATGGCGTCTAAAGAAACGAAAATAAAAATCGGGAGATCCATTATAAGTATGTAAAAGGGGGTCTACAAAACATTTGGCGTTTGCAGTTCCCTTGACTTATAGGTTGGTATTAGTCTGACCACTGTAAAAAAGGGTTCACTTAACCAATTTCACCCTTGTTTCAGGGAAGGTCGGTAAAAATTTCTGGGCTTATGTTTATTTGAAGTTTGGTTTTTGAATTGTAAGAACCTACACGTGTAGCATTTGAAAGTGTGAACCGACACGTATTTAATAATATGAACCTTCAATGTTAATATATCTTTGCAACTCTGATTAGATTAGATAAGTTGCTGGTCCTCTGGCCTGGAACCGCCTGCCTCATCATGTGAGAGCTAGAGAACCACGAAAAGTTCCGAAATGCACTGAAGACAAGCAAATTTACGGCATCATTTGCACAAGCGCCCTTGGAGTGACTACATAACAAAACGGCGTTCTAAAGAAGTCATCAACCATCATAATCAGTTGGTTACAGTGACACAAATTCCTAGCAAAGAAAGCTGCACTGTGTCAGCCATCTAAAATACAATTTCTGAATATTGTTAAATATATTTGATAGCTAAGAGGTTAAATGTGCCATTCTTGCAGCAGCTGGGAGTCGTGTACCGACTGGAAACTCTGTGCCAAAGATGAATTCTCCCATTAAATGACCTTGAGATTGATGCGACAACTGAGTATGTGGAAGGTTGAACAGCTGTATTTTAATTTCCTGTCCAATGGATCGATCGTGCGAAGAAGACCATAGATCTCTCAAGAGCGCTTTAAAAATCTGCTCAGAGTAGGAAACGATGGAAGAGGATTGAAGATCGTGCGAAGAAGACCATAGATCTCTGAACAGCGGTTTAAATCTGCTCAGAGTAGGAAACAATGGTAGAGGATTTAAGATAGTGCGAAGTCAAAATGGAAGCAGTTGTCTTTTCTCTTGTATGGTGCTTAGTTATGAGACAAACAACTGAAGAAGATAGTTTGATTAGAATTTTAGAAATCTTAAATACGTTTTAAGGCAGAGAAAAGGTGTTTTCAGAGTCTATTAGAAACAATTAAATGGTGTTTTGAGGGTGTATGAAAAATAGTTAAACGGTGTTTTGAGAGTCTTTAACAAACAAATAAATGGTAGGGGTCCACGAGCCTCTTTTGGGAGGCTTTATAATCCAGCGCGTCTGAATTCAAGCAAGTGACAAGATAAACAAGCTCAAATGCACACTCACGAAGGAAACGGATCACACCTATAAATCGATGGAATTTTATAATCACTTTGCCAATGCCACCCCGGTTCACGGAACGGCGGCAGGAGTTGCAAGGTTTATGTCCATGTGAGGTTTTCTTTATTTGTATTGTAAAGATCTGACTCTATCCATATTCGTTTATACATCCGTAATTCTATACGAAGTATAATATATCTTTCTATGGCACTTAAAAACTTGAGACAAAAAAAGGTACCCTAATAAAAAAAACCTTAAGCTGTCCTTTGACAACTGCATTGCTGGGTTGAATTCAGTTTCGATCTGTTTCCTGGGGGTGACGCGTCTCTTCTAGATAAAATCTTGTGGGTGTTTGTGTGAGGATGAAGCTGAGAATGGACCTGAGATGCTGCCGGGAGAAAATAATTAAGCTGATTGCACTAAAAATAACTAATTGCGCGACAATTAATACAAACTTAAAACCAGTGGCGTGTTCCTGTTCCGTGAGTTAAGCGGTTTGCACAATTATTTTTCTACCATTCGAATTTCGATTGGTTAAGGCATTATTTATGGGGATGTGGAAAGGTCTTTCGTAGTCTGTACTTCGGGTCTTCCATCCATATCGGATCTTTCATCCATATTGAGGTGTACCAGGAACAGGTTATGGAGTAGATATTTCCACAAATATTGTTTTGCCAGGTTTTCTTTATTTTGGCATCTGTCTCGGGTCTACTTGGCCGGACTTGCTGAGTATCAGACGGTGCCATGGTATTGCGAATTTTGGTAGAATGATGGGGTAAATTAGAAGCTGTCTTCCCTAACAAAAGCAGCTTGGAATAGAGTATGGAGTAGGCGCGCGTTAAGTTTTGGTAACGGGAATGCTGAAATATCCGACCCAGTGGGGTAACACTTAGTCGAATCTGGTGACAAGACTTCCTTTCCTTTTTCCAAGAATTAACGTGCTAAAGTCCTGTGACGATTCTTTGGTAGAAGAGAGAGAGCGTCAAGCTTGTAAACCGATCGGTTAATCTCACTTCGGGGTCGCAATTCCCCGACTTCTCCATTGGAGCTAGCAGGCAGATTTCCTAATTAGAGGTGGGTCATTAATTAATGTAATTATGGGGTGGGTGGAGGTAAATTTTGCATATTATTATAAATATATTATACGTAATATATTTAGGCGCTATGTAATTTATTCATATTGTTATTATATTATTATTCTGTGAATTTATGTAATCTGTCAAATAAAAAGACTAACAAAATTAACACATCAAGTAACTTTTCGCGATTTGCGTCCCCCCTTTTCCTTGTTCCTCATTTTGTATACGCCTTTGAATACGTTGACTGCCGTGTTTTTTTTCTATACGCCGTGACCTTGCCAGAGCGGGTTCTAGTAATCTCACAGAAAACAAAATCTCATTAAAAATTAAAGTCACTTGTTTTAAAATCGGTTTTAATATCATGTAGTCATTTTACAATACACGTAACGTAAATCTCGTAAGCTTTTTAATTATAATTTTGAATTTACAATTTAGTTAGAAAATGCGTATGTTCCACACCAAACGATAACGAATTTGGGTTTGCCACTAAAGTAGATTTTGAAACGGTAAAACAAAAAATTGCACAACGTTCCGTTTCATTATCTTCCACACGACGAGAAGTCCTAACCTAGACTAGACAATCACACAAATGGCCAAAACTACGATCCTCAGAGGAGGCAGCGAGGGATATTCCCCATCAACGAGGGATTACCAGCACCAGCATTACTAGTTCCAGTACAAGCAGTACCAGCATCTACCAGATTTCCAAGATCTCTGATCTACCTTCACCTTCATCATGGACCAAGGACTAAGGTCCTTCAACAATCTCTCTGAGAGGGAAGATCTCACCATTTGGAGAATCATCTGGAGAACCTTGGATGCAGGAGCAAGGCCTTTGGCTCGCCTGTCATATAACACCTTTTCCAGAATACAGTATCCGGTCTTCTCCCAATTTTCTCATTTCTTCGTCAGGGGGGGAGCTCTACAGTATGCACACATGCAGAATGTGTAGGCGCAAACCTACATGTGCCTATCTGTAGGCTTGCATTTCATATGAGCCTTAAATGTTAACATATCCTTGCAGCTTAGATTATAGATAGATTATAGATATAGACAGGTAAGAGTACTTACAGGTGTTAAGATTCTTTTGATTGAACATGCATTTTATGAGAAAAGAATAATAGTAGTCTGGAGGGTCTACCCATCATTCTACCAAAATTCGCAAATAAAATGGAGGGGATGACCGAGGGAACCAACTCTAGGGGACGCCCACGCCAAGAGTACCTGGAGGACCTGCTGGTGGACGTGCGCTGCTCAACATATGCAGAGCTTAAGGGTGATTGAGAGGTCAGCGCGCCCAACTTTGATGACCGAAATAACCCATATTTTGAACGGTAAGGCAGTATTTTTTCTCCAGTTTAAATTAACACATAAAATAAGGTATTTTTTTCCATAAAATACCAATTCAAAATAATTTTATTTACGGAGATACCTTAAATGGAGATTTCCACTGTTCTTATGAATAAATCCTAACTTTTTTTTATTTCAAAACATTCATTTTGATTAGTTTTATTTTTTCTACTTGTTAGTTGTTTTTTTTTACTTTTCATTGATTTTTTATGATTATTTAAAAAGTACCCAAATTTTGCATACGATATTGTAGCTAAATTCGTCTTTTAATGGTTTATTTTCCTTTTAGGATTTGAAGTGATATTTTTTATGTTTTCAATGCATTACTTGTTTTATTTTTTCTCCTCTAATTTATAATTAATAATGGAAAAAGAAAGATTTTCATACAAAAAATGATCCAGTCTTTGGCGCCACGGATAAACTGTGGCGGATTCGTGAACTGGCTTTAAATATAATATCTCCTCCGTTTTTGACCAAAAAATCATGAGTCCGAAATTTAGGTGAAACGGAGTTCAAGCGTTTACGTTAAAACTGGACCAAACAGGTACAAAAATGCATGAAAACCAAAACGCCAGCTCGACATGCTGTTTAAGATTCGATACATTTTTCGCATGCGGTCTATTTCCTATAGTTACGAGAATTTTACACTTCGGGTATACTCGTATATCTTCGTATATCGACGGAAATGCACGAGTGGCTGTGGTTTAGTAAAATACGTATATACAGGTATTCCACTAGAAAGATTCATTGGCAAAACATAAATTATTTCGCGGTGTCAGAATATCGTCGCCTTACTTTCAAAACCTCGTATCTCAAAAAAAAAAATATTTTGCTTAAGTACTTCTTTCTATATAATATTACATAACTACTACATACTCGATGGTTTGAGCATATGGAGAGAATGAATGAGGAAAGACTGACGAAGAAAGTATATGTGGCAAGAATGGAAGGGCGTGGGTTCGAATCCCGGCGGAGCACAAAAAATATACCATTTATATTTTCAAATTTGCTCTTCGCTGAGATGAAAAATTCATAAACCTTTACCAAAGACTGGAGGAAATGAAAGAAGTATGTAAGGAAATATAGAAATGGCGGTTTATCTGTAATGTTGGCGGCTTGGGTTTATAAAATTGGAATTTGTTTTAGTTTTGATGTCCATAGAAATGATTATTTATTGATTTAAATTGTCGTGTATGTTCCTTGACTTATAGGTTGGTATGCGGCTGACCACCCATGCTGTAAAAATGGTTCAATTTGCCAATATCACCCCTGTCTCAGGGAAGGACGGCAAGAGTTGCAGGGTGTATGTCCATTTGAGATTTGGTTTTTATGTTGTAGGTTCACATGAGGCATGTGCAAGCGCAAACTTGTACGTGTCTGGTTGTGAGAATGCATGTAATGTGAATCTCCAATGTAACATATCTTTGCAACTTACATTAGATTAGATTAGAATTGATAAAAATCTCTGCAGCTTAGATTAGATAAGTAAATTATTTAAGTTAACCTGCTTTGTTTCATTGCTATAAAAATCACTTTAAGCAGAAATAAAGCACTTACTGCCTCTTTAATTGTACATTTGCTAAGAAAAAAAGTAGTATCTGTCACTTACTGCTTTTATGCTTAGTTTTTCTTATAACCAAAAAGCAGTAAGTGTTATAATTTTATGAATTTTTAATTTATTTTCATATTTTTTAATAGTTATACGTAAAAGGTCACTCACAAAAACCATGGTAAAAAATTGAAACTGAAATCTTTAAATTTAAATAAGTTAGCCCAACAAACTCAAGTTTGAAGTAGATTATCTCAAAACAAATATTTTGCAGATACTTCCTTTTTGGTAAGCAGGGCAGAACAGCAGAACGTCGCACTGGTAAATAAAAATAATGCTCTGCACACAAATCCGTGGTTGTATTCAAGATGCAATAAATTGTTAATGTTTGTGTACAACACTCATACAACACTATTATGTGTGCTGAATCTTTTATCTGAAGATTCACAATTAATTATATAAAAAGTAAAACGCTCTCAAGGAGCGTTGTGTTACTTTCTATACAATTTTGTGAAAAATGAAATGTGTAACAAATAATAAATTAATTTATTTCGAAATAAAGTAAATACTTTTATTTTAAAAATGTACAACTTATTGCTTTTAATTAAAGTCAGGATTTTTTTGATGTATTATGAAAAAGAAACACAAAATGGCTAAGAAAAGTTTCTAAGCTCTACCGGTGAATTCTAAAAGCGTTTACACAACCATAGCGTTTATCCAAAAGTTTATAAAAACTAAAACGCTGGGGAGTAACGCCATCTAATCATGATGAGTCAAAGTTATTTGACATAAAATTACGATTTTAGTTTCATAAAACAATTAAAGAGGTTCTTTAGTCCCGATATTAATAATCTTCTTAAACTCTCGTATAACCTTAAAAGAGCCGCACAAGACAGGGAGGAATGGAGATCAAGAGTACAAGATATTGCTGCAAACCAATCCCAGGATTGAAACAGAAGAAGGAAGAAGTCTAGCAATGCAAATGCAAGTGAGTGAGCATTGAATCCACATTGCTGTTTTGAAATGTAAAACATAGGGTATGAGTGTGACACCGAGTATACTACAAAGTAATCACAACGCATCTTTAATCTAAGTTGCAAGGATATATAATGCATGCCCACATACAAACACGCGTAGTTCGCGCTTACAAATACTGAATGTGTACTTGCAAATAAAATCCAAACCTCAAATGAACATAAGCCCTACAACTTTTGCCGACCTTCCCTGACACAGGGGAGACATTGGCAAACGTGAACCATTTTTTACAGTATGAGTGGTCAGCCTCATACCAACATATAAGTCAAGGAATACAAATAATAAATAAAGCATCGTGGGATAAAAACCTCATTTATGCTGGGTGTAAGCTAGAGTTACGGTCGATGGACATATTTTAGTTCATCCTCAGTCGTCGAGCAGAGAGAAAAGACGTTGGCTACGAATTATTTAAGTTCTTCCATAAATAACGGTTGGTCTAATATACAGAAAGTTTAATTACCTATCTCATTCATGCTTTTAAAAGGGTTCACAAGCAGTTGATGATGTATTGTTTATTACTTAAAATGAGGAAAATATAAACAAACATTGATCAATGTTGTATCAATTTCTTATTTTCGGAAAAATCACAGATTGTCATCTTTGATTCTATACGGCTCAATTGATGTTACGTTGAAGTTAAACTATTTTTTATTGATTTTTAGCATAAAACGAAAGTGAAATCTTTTACAGATTTCAAGTGAGAAGTATTATTGAGGCACTGAAAAAACAGTAATTAAAAAAGTACCTACCTACTTAAAAAAAAATAGGTGCTAACCTACTTTTATAGAAATACCACAATATTACATTAGATAATTTAGGCCTTTACATTATGTATTTCATTTGGCCCAATAATTTTATGACTTCTTACGAAACTTAACGATCCGAAATGCATATGTACGAGGAACTTCAAATAAACATTAAAAATAAAAACATGCGGTCTTGAAATTTTGCCTATTATTGCTATTGACAAACCCAAAATATAATCCTATATTCAAAGCAACGCCCATTAGGCAATGTCGAATAAACCAAAAACTAATGTCTCTTTTCTAATTTTATTGTTCTTACGACATGGAGCCCAAATTAACATCTACTGCGTCAATGTAATATATACATTAATAAAATTATCTACGCGTAAAAATATTTTGTTTTTTTAGAGAAAACATGAAGTGTGTTACTTTGGGCTGGGCCAACGATTTAGTAATAGGCAATAAACATCTTCTCGAGCTGGAAATACTGAGGTAAATCGTAATTTATTAGAGATAAATCAATTGCGAATGCAGCGTAATATGCGTAAAACAGCAAGCTTCGTGTGGCTAACATCTCGATCTATATTATAAACATAGGACTTACGTCTGTTTTTTTGTACAGTGACAAACGTACCATGAAACGGAATAATGGGTAAAAACCGAAAAAATTAAACCTTAAATATTAACGTAATACGTTAAAAAAAGACATAAACTTGACGGTTGCCTGGAAACTGATTATAACAAAATCGTATGAATCGTGCGGCACTCTTTTTTAATACACAAATCAGCTCAGATGCTCCATATACATATACCTATAACTTTTCTGTTGATCGACCTATTAAATTAATTCAATATTTTGTTTGTTATATTCATTTTTATAATGATCAATTTGTCACAATGTAACTTTCCTTGAGGATGAATTTCCACGATCGACAAAACGTCGTATCCATTGATCAATATTTATATCGATGGTCGTATCATTTTGTAATGAAGATAATATGGCCATTTAAAAAAGAGATTGAAACGAGAAGTTTACATTTATTTGACGTAAAAAAATATGCAAAATGATTTGATTGAATTGAGTTTTTTTTGCTTACAGATGGTCCTGCAGATATGCACAAAATAATGCGGCAACCCTATTCCATAATGTTCACTTTCTGAATATCTAAGAAGACCTCCAAGGTACGAGTATGTCATTGTACATCCAAAAGTATAAAGTTTTGAAATGTGATTAGGATCTAGGATGTATAAACCGAAATAGCAGTGGGCAGGTCATGTAGTTGAAAAAGTTGTTACTATAAATGAAGAAAGGTGAATCTATACCACAAGGGTCTAAAAAAATGGGTTGACGGATGAGTCCAAGTGATAAAGAAGGAGTGAGCGAATGTTGTTCAGAGCAGAAGAAAATTAAGGAGGAATTCGACTGAAAATATGGAGATTCTGCTAACTGGGAAATCATAAAATAATTGCATGCTTACAGAACCAAATTATTCTGCATCAGTATCTGGTAGCTCCAGAGTCTTTGTTTTAGAGAATTATAGATAGTCACTTACAGAAGAAGTTGGTGAGCAGCATGGCGGACGTGCAGGCCAGCCACAGGCCGTACATGGCCAGGACATGGACGTGGATGTAGAGCAGCACCTGCGGCCAGTTGGTCTCCCGCTTGCTGGAGCGCACCAGCCGGATCTTCTCGTCAGCCATCTGAGGACGTGACAACAACAATGAAAGACATCTAGAAACCAGTGGATTTAGAGTATCACCTGCAGCCAGTTGGTTTCCAGCTTCGGGGAGCGCATCAGACGGATCAATTTATCAGCGATCTGGAGACATGGAAAAGCAATGAGTAAAACAAAGCTCGCAACTAAGCTACACATTTAGTGCAACGTGTTGTTGCGGTATTTCCGAAGGATTTCGTATGTGGCGAGTGGAACATCAAATTTGATTGCTTAATAAATTCTGGTAAGGACCTCGGTTAAATACTTTTCGGAAGTGGGCAATAATATGAAAAAAATTGAACAGGAAAGATGATGTACATCAGCTGATTTACGTAAATGCAACCAAATTTTTGGTTGGATGGGAGAAATCACACTTAATTTTGATTTTAGTCTGATTGTAGTTTGATGCAACAGGCCCATAGTTAGTGTTTGCGAAAGCTTCAAAATATCAATCCAAAGAAATGATACCTATAGTAGAAGTCAGTCTTTAGTGACAGTTTTATTCTAGCAATCAGTCTCAGTGACAGGTTACGGAATGAATAAATCTGAAAGCACACTGAGGTCACAAATGTCGTATGACGCGTAGCCTCTATGGTGCTGGGCAGGTCACATCGCACAGAGCGGTAAAATACACTAAAACCCGGTCATAAATGCAAAATACAAACATGACAATAAGAAGCTGTTACTAAGTCCTCAAACAGGTAGATAGACACATTACCCCGTGTTGTGATTAAAAAACTAAAGGAACAAACCAATCTCGAGTTATTTTAGTCGGAACTTAACACTTGCTTCATACGCAATTTTAGTGTTTGCGGCTACCGACTTCAAGGCGCATTTTCTTTGGTATCCTTTTATTTTAAGAGTACTTCTTGCTGCAAAGAGTGTCATGGGTATTACTGATCAAGGTATGTAATAAATATTTACGACAGTTTGCAATCTTAAAAACCTTTTTATGTAATATTTTTAAATGGTTAAAATTAACACTAAAAATCAAGGATTTTACGAAAAAATTTAATGTTTTTTAGTAAATGCTACTCACCGCCACTGCAAAAAATAATGTATTATCAATCTAAAGTATACGAACACCTTTATTCTTACTTTAAAAAAATCCCCGATTTCCACATTAAATAAACAAAAAGTCCCAAAAGATTTGTAGTGATTTATTATTTTTTCGTTTCTTATGGATTTCGGACACTCCGTTCAATTGGTGACAACAAAATACTGGCACGAGCTTTTAAGAGGGAGTAAGAAGCGTACTTTTGATGATAAATTAAAAGACTTGGATGAAAAATTATTGAAGATGACGAAATGTCCACCTGGAGAAACAGGTAAATTTCTCGCCACAATCAAACGTTTTAAAACTGTGTAGAAATAAAAATGGGTGGCGTTCAATAATACAGAACGTCGATTCCTAGAAAAAAAAGCACGTAGAAGAAAAACATACGAAATACTTCTGGCCATGTTTTTTCATTTAATATCGCTCTGTGCATCGCTGGATAAAATTATGAAAAGTGGTCGGAGAGGATCATGTAGAGACAATTTAGGATGCCCAAGCAGCGAGTGAGGAGACCATAGTTGATGTTCAGGGGACTACAGGAAGAGGTGGCTTTAAAAGGCATCCAATATGGAGGCTCGAATAGGATTGGGTACACGGTAAAGACAGACTGAGACAAACAAAGATGAAGAAGAAGTCGTCTTTAGAGAAATACATTTAAGTAAAATTTACACCAAAGTAGGTGCAATGAGTTGACTTTTAAACATGGACTAGCCAACCTATTGGTCATTACTGTGGTAGTTATGACTTCATTGCATGACTAGAACAAGAAGATGTAAGTACGCTGTACCGTAAAGTACCTGCCTGCACCTTGACATAGAGATTATTGCAATTATAGTTGGAAGGAAAATCTACATAAATAATATTTAAATAGTTACGTGTGAAATTAATTAAATTTAATTTATAGAAGTAACATTTAAGGCAAAAACTTTACATAAAAATAATGAAGAAAAGGCAAAGATCTACTAAATTATTATCGATACAAAATCGTACCGTATCATATCGTACGTAAGATAATAAAAAGGATGCCTCGAAAAAACGAACAAGAATAAAATTTAAATAAGAGCTGAATGATTTGTACGAAAAGTGGAAAGATGCGACGAAATTGAATTGCTTTTGCAGATGTTTTGTCCATGCATATTGTAACCCTGACTAAGTTTATTTTAAATATGATGTTTTTTAAGCAACCAATGACCTATTTTTGTTTATTTCGATTAAGTCCCATTTGAGTTTTAATGATTTGATTATTCAGCTATTTAACTGCTAATTAAGTGATTCCATTGAATAATCAAAATTTGAGGATATGAGCTTCTAGAACATGGGAAGAAAAGGATGGCAAATGATAAATATGGCGTGTTAAAGTTAGATTATGAATCTTCTAAACAAGGAAACGAGATTTCATTTTGAATGAATCGCATCGATTCACTGGAATTTTATCAAAATAAGCCACTCGTCATAAACAATGTGCATGTAGAAGATTATGATTTTGATTGCATCTTGTTAATTAAATGATTATAGTAGTTATTTGAAATAATTTACTTACTGCAAGTCATCTTCGTGTCCATTGTATGTATCATACAAAAAATATTAATTTATTGTCTGGTATGAGCCTGATATTGCTAAAATTGGTTCACTTTCGCCAATGCCAACCTTTTTCGACAAAAATAGGCAGAGATACGGATTTTCTCCTTTCGTAATAAATATGTAGGTCTTAATTTTTAATACGATTTAAAGCCTTTTTTCCGCGCTAAAAAGTAAGTACGACAAAGTTTTAAGGTCTAAATCATTCCATGAATAAGACCATTTGGGATTTATCCGATATATCGACCCAATTTCGACCAAATTCCGCCAATTAACGCCCCCCGTACTTGTAAAAATAACATGCAAAACCCTTCGGGGATAACGCGGCAACAAGTTACACTGTATTTGTAGCTTAGTTGCGACACCTTAAAGGTAAAACTGAATAAATGACGAATGGAGCTAGCATAGTTTTCTCAGATAAATCCAACTTTTTTCCTATTTTCTACGAGAGAAAACACTAAAAATGTGAACACTACAATATAAAGGTTTTCATAAGCACTGCCTTACAATTAATTCACTTACTATGAGAAGTTACATCCAATAAAATGTTTAATCCACGATTCCTCAAATCAGTGAATCAGCACTTGTTCAGTTCTTGTTACCTTTAAGGTGGCGATATTAAAGAAGAAGTAGTCGAAATTATTGATAAAGTATCTATGCTTGGTAATGACCTGAAGCGCTATTCTGCTAAATTCCTTACGACCTTAAGGCGGTGAGCTGGCGATTCGTGTCCAAAAATAGGATGTAGGTACAGTGATGTTTTATCTATGGAGCTCTTTCGCAAGCGTTAGCAATCTCGGACTTGGGTGGATTTCCAAAGTGTAAGGAATTTATCACAATAGGTCACATAGCAAGGCGCAAAGATGGAAGAGGACTTCTAGAATCCTTGAACTGAGAACGTGTGAGGACAAATCGCTCCCCCAGTTCTTGTTTACCGTATACGCCAATCTCGTCAAATATGACTTTTTCATGCAGTTGTCTTATGAATCAAATTCTACACAATCTGAGCTAAGAAAAACCGGAAAACTCGATAATGTGAGAGTTCTTTTAAATATTTTTTAAATAAATTTCTTGTTTTTATAAGACACATTGGTCCAGTACACATGCAAACATTGCTCATGTACAATTTTCTCAATGGCGTATACGGTAAACAAGAACTAAGGCAGCGAAATGGTGTATATCTAGGAGGATTTCATATTTTCCAATTAAAAAAATATGTGGAATCAGCAGTCTATATCAAACAGTGGACGGAAGGAAGCTAGCACGAAAAAAGAAGAAAAAAAAATATATTAACGCTTTACTTTAGATCGGATTTAAAAAAAAAAACAAAAAATATGTATAATAATAATATGAGTAGTAGTTATGTTATTCATATTCCTTGACTTATAGGTTGGTATGAGGCTGACCACCCATACTGTAAAAAATGTTCACTTTGCCAGTGTCACCCCTGTTTCAGGGAAGGTCGGCAAAAGTTGTGGGGCTTATGTTCATTTGAGGTTTGAATTTTATTTGTAAGTACACAATCAGCATTTGTAAGCGCGAACTACACGTGTTTGTTTGTGGGCATACATCTGAGAGCTTTGAATGAATATATCCTTGCAACTTAGATTATAGATTATAGATGTACCAATTATCCTTCCAATTGATTGTGAGCAATGTGCATTTGATAAAAATACATTGTTTTAATAAAACATTTTAATTAAATTTCAAGAACATCTAAGAACATATTCTTTATTTCCTTAACAAACATTAAAATGCAAAACCCCATTAACCTTTCATAAAAAAAAACAATTCTAATTCAAATGCTTTGATTAGAGCATTTTCAATAACAATGTTAAACGCAAAATGTGCTTATAATTAAATAGATACATCCATTTCTCCATGCGATTAATTATGTTTTGAAATTGTGTTATTTAAGAAATAAAAAAATCATGAATTTTGGCAACAAAATTTCAAGGTCGTACAGACAGTATACGTAATAATCTTAGTATTAATTGGCATTGTACGTGCGAATGTAATGCTATAATATAAGCTGCAAATATCTATTACATTTAGGATCATATTAAATGTATGCCCGCAAGCATACACGGATCAGTTTGCACTTACACATGCTGCATGTGAACTAACAACTTATAACCCCAAATCTCAAATGAACATGAGCCCTGCGACTCTTGTCGACCTTCTGTGAAACAGGGTTATCATTGACGGAGTGATATTTTTTTCCAGTAAGTCAGTCACTTACCAATCTATAAGTTGCTGGTTTTCAAACCAAAAATGATTGATATTTGAATAAACTAAAATAATCGTTTGCAAACCAAATATAAATAAATAAAAACAGTTCAAACGTCTCTCTCTGGCATTTTCCTTTTTTGTTAGGTTATTTTCATATACTTCATCTAACATAATTTATTTTAGTTGCAAATATATGCCTTTTAAAATCAGAGGTTCACATTTCACGCACGCTTACAAGCAAATATGGGCAAGTTTACGCTTACACATACTACACGTGCAGTGTGCATATACATGTGTAAAAGAAAATCAAAATCTTAAATGAACACAACTGCAACTCTTGCCGACCTACCTTGAAACGGGGTTGAGTTGGTGTTCTTACATTATTGAGGGGCCAGTCTCATACTGATCACACCTGTCTTTGGATATCAAAATATATTTTATGATTTGCAGTAGAAATTTGGTTTTATATTGTGAAAAACCTAACAAGCCGGCTTGCAACGACTACTTAATTTTACTAATACAAGTATTGACGTCCTGCCCTCGGGTTATATTGAAGGGTTTTGAAACAGTTCTAGAATTTACCAACCCCTATGTCACAAGCGCACTTTTAACAATAATAAGTGAAATTAAATTCATATGTCCGGCTACTAAAGAAATCTCTAGGTAACAAGAAATATTTATAAACTTTTGCGTTTTAGTGAACTATGTATACAAAACACATAATCTATAATCTAAGTTGCAAAGATATATAAACATGCCATCTAGTTTCAGGGAAAGGCGACAAGAGTTGCAAAGTTTATGTTAATGTGAGTTTTGGTTTATTTTGTGTGTACACATGCAGCACGTGTAAGCGCGAACTCGCATGTGCCTGATTGTGAATATATTTTTGCAACTTTTAGATTATAGATGTATAGAATATTCTTATTTAATGCATGCCTACCAGCAGACACGTGTCAGTTGCATACACATGCTGCATACGTAATTACAAAATAAAAACCAAAAACTCAAATGAACATAAACCTTGCAACTCTTGGCGCTCTTCCGTGAAACAGTAGTGACCTTGACAAATTGAACCAGTTTTTGCAGTATGGATGGTCAGCTTCATACCAACCTATAAGTCAAAGAATCATATGTCCGGCTCTTAACATTTAATATTCATATTTAATGCATGCCCACAAGCAGATACGTGTATATTCGCACTAACACGTGTAACATGTGGGCTTCCAAAATAAAAAATCCAAATCTCAAATGAACATAAGCCCTGCAACTCTTGACGCTATTCCTTGAAACAGTGAGAGACTGGCAAAGTGAACCAGTTTTTGCAGTATCGGTGGTCAGCCTCATACCAACATCATAAACACTTACTAACATTAACACGTGATTAGGAATGCCATTTTGTGTGAGTCACACCTCAAGGACTGTCACTGATCGTATCAACATGAAGCCTGAAGGTACTAACAATCTATAAGTATAAATTATTGCTTCTGAGAAATATTACTACTGATGGTAAAGCTACCATCCTTTATCACGTATTTGAGAAACTCGTAAAGATTTTCAAATAAATGACGTAGTTTCAATAAGTGCGTGAGAGAGCATACATGTTTGCTTGAGAATGTGCTTTTGCAAGTGATTTTAATTGTAGTTTTTTTTTATATATCTTAAATATTTATTTATTTCTTTTCCTATTAATATTAGGTAACGCTAGCATTAGTGGTGTAAACTATTGACAAACGCTGGCGTAACCTATTATTTACAGGAAAAAATAGGATTTCTTTTATAAATATACTTAAAACAAAAATAAAAAACAATTGCAATTAAAAGTTAAAGGGTTTGTAATACATTTTCCGAAATACACATTTGTAATTTTAGATCTGTTAGTTGTCATCTTGATAATGATGCGATAACATCGAAAGTGCTCGAGGAAATAAATCAACTCGTGAAGAAAAACTTTTTACATTATTAATTGCAATTAAAATAGTAAATATCTTCATATTCACAGCAATTATCTCTATAGAAAAAATATTACAATTTTGGCAATTAATGGAAAAGATCAAAGACATGATAGAGGTAGAAAGAAAATCGTGAAAGGACTTCACTATTTCTTCTTTTTCTTTCTGAAGATCAGCGACTATCATATACGGCTTTTACTAAGTTCCTATTAAATTATCATTAGAATTACCCTGGAAAATTTCTATACGTTAATCTAATTATTTATTTTGATTTTAGGTTCCTTGACTTATAGGTTGGTATGCGGCTGACCACCCATGCTGTAAAAATGATTCACTTTGTCAATGTCACCCCTGTTTCAGGGAAGGACGGCAAGAGTTGCAGGGTGTATGCCCATTTGAGATTTGGGTTTTCATGTTGTAGGTTCACAAGCGCGAATTTGTACGTGTCTGCTTGTGAGAATGCATACAATGTGAATACCCAATGTAACATTCTTTGCAACTTAGATTAGATTAGAAACTACATAAATAAGCTGTACACAGGCTGAAAACTGACAAATGGATTTTTTTAAATACTTTTGAAATAAAAAAAAATAATAGTAATAAGGATAACAAAAATAAATTTCAAACCTTTGTTTTGTATTGTTAATGGTAGTTGCACTCAAGAGTGGGTACGTGTATCACAGATAAGGGAGGTCCAGCAGATAGTAGATAAGCGTCGACAGAGAGGTCCGCGCGGTCACGGGGCGCGATACTGAGTGGCTGGTGTCGGCGCCCCAGCAGGAGGCGGGCAGTAGACTGTACGCAGCGGGCTCCCAGCAGAGACTGTCCCTGGCGCCGCAGACAGCGCCGCGGCACACCACCACCTAACTCAGGGGTCTTCAACCTTTTTTAGTGCAAGGGCCAAACATCGATTTCACATCTTCCGAAGGGCCACAACTTTTCACAACACTTTACCACCTTATCAATAAAATAAAAGACATACATCATTTCAAATTTCAATAATCTTTATTGGTTCATTAAAGTCAATCTTTATTGATTAATTAAAGTCAATCAATGTGATTTTTGACATTGTTTATTTTTTACAAGTTTGTCAATATTTGTTTTCATTTTTGTAGTTGCAACCCGCAGACTACCTTCCAGATGTGCATCTGTGATTCTCGACCATGTTGTCGATTTCACATGCTTCATACGAGAAAATAGCTGCTCACACACATACATATGTGCTCCCAAACAATGAAATCATTTTATGGCATTTTTTCACTCATATGTGTGAAAGAGTGACATTGCGAATGCTGACGATTGCGAGTCGTATATTACTCGTATGTATATATCGCATATCGTTGGGCGCGATATTTTATTTTTTTAGCCTCTGGTGGCCGCGGGCCGCAAGAAATTAGCTGGCGGGCCACATGAGGCCCGAGGGCCGCGGGTTGAAGACCTTAGACCTAACTAATGCCTGCGAGTAGCGAGGGTAGGATAATCACTAGAAATACATAACGGGGAAAGGGGACATGCTAACAGATTAGAATTAACTTTAAACAGCTCGTTCCCACTTGTCGGGTGTCGGAGGTTCCAGTGGCAGAACATTTCGGACAAAATCGGTTTCCAATAAGTCTGAATAGCTTCATAAATCATAAATAATGTTCTGCCTCTGGAACCTCCGACTTATATACGGATCCGACACCCGACAGGTGGGAACGAGCTCTAAGGGCCCTATTTATTTAGCTGGTCGATAGCTCAGGTGGTAGAGTGCTTGCATTCCATGCCGTGAGCTCCGGTTCGAATCCCACCGAGGGTGTCAGAAATGATTTCCCGTTTCGGTGTTTATTTCAAACCCCAAAATAAAATACCAGCAAGGTTTACTCAGTCTTCACAAGAAATGAGTACCAGCCCTCTTGATAGCTGGGAAACCCCCACTTCAACTGAAGTGGTTGGCGTAAGGCCGGCCCCCTTACCTGTAAAAATAAATAGGTTCAACTCGCCAAATGCGACCCCTGCGGAGATAACGCGGCAAGAAGTTACACTGTATGTGTAGCTTAGTTGCGTTGCTCTTTTCGGATATTAGACGGACCATCAAGAGAGCAATTCACAACTACGCAATTAAGCTACACATATAGTGTAACTTTTTGCCTGCGTTATCCCTCGATGATCGGGCTGCTACTCCTTTCTTGTGAAGGCTGAGTAAACAGTTAACCTAGCCGGTGTTTAAAATATTGGTTTGAAATAAACACCGAAACGGGAAATCATTTCTGTCACCCTCGGTGGGGATGGAACCGTTGCTCTCGACATGGAATGCAAGCATGGTACGAACTGAGATATAAACAGTACTTTTTACGAGCTTGGTCGTCGCTACAAAGCTCCAATTCTCAAGCAAGACCCAGTTGCTGTAAGGCTGGATGGACTTTTGGTGATCAGTCTTCGGTAAAGGTACACAAATTTTTGAACCCAGCGAAGAGCATATTTGAAAATATAAATTGTATACTTTTAGTGCTCCACCGGGATTCGAACCCACGACCTTCCATTTATGAGTCCAAAGTATTACCACTAGATTACGGACCGGTCGCTTACCTCGACTTACATTATTTCGCTGGTGATGTAGTAAACGTCTTCAGGAGGCACTTTTTCTGCACAATGATTGAGGATGAACTAATTCTAATATATAACAATTTTTAAATGGTACATCTTAACAATGTAGTCTGCACAAATTAAATGTACAAAAAATGTGCGTCACACGGCTGTTTTTTTTTAAGGAAAATGGCCAACTGCAACTAAGCTGTGCATAAAGTGAAACTTCTTAAGACGTGTCCCGAAGTAGTCACATGTGGCGTGTTTAGCCTATTTATTTTCATAGGTAGGGGGCCGGCCTTACTCCAAGTCTCCCACCAATTCTTTTGAAGTGGGGGTTTTCCAGCTCCCGAATGGACATAAAATAATGCATGAGTACAGTAATACTACACATGGAGAGTGCCTCAGTCTGTCGCTCCTTGTGAGTACGTACAGGTGATAATAAAAGCTTTTAAAACCTCCCATGTGCTGTTCTTGTATGCCAACACATCTCTGAGATGTTAATTTCTTATAGACTCCTCTTTTCTCCAGTTGGTAAATAAAAAGTACCGGCCTATCCAGGAATTGGTTTTCTAGATGTAGATAATTTGGATATGTACGAGTATATATTATATACATGTAATTATATATACAAACCATGTATAATTCTGTGATTTAAAAGTTTTTTTTTTTTTTTTAAATATAGCACATCGAAAAAAGCGATAAAAATGAAAAAAAACGTGTTTTTGTTGTGGTGACAATTTTGAAGTTATATTTATTTTTTAACTTTTACAATTTAGATAAAAAAAAATATAAACCAGAATGTTTTTTTTCATTACTGTCACTCTTTTACTAAGACCATAAAATTTAAGAAACAAAAACGACAGATTTAGGGTACAAAACAGCATGAAGTGCTTTTTTTTTTTGATAAAATAAATAATATTAGCATTATGGGACTAAAGATCCGCAGCTTCACATCCAAAGAGCCGCTTCTGGGAAGACCTCCGGAAAGATGGCATGATAGTTAGCAGATATGACGGAGTATGCTATGCGGTTACTGCAGGTGCCAAGCTAGAGGACCGCGGCCGAGGACAGAGACGGATGGAGGCTGAGGATAACGGAGGCCAAGGATTCGACTATTGCAATTCAATATAATATGCCGGACAGCCACAGATTCAGCTGAAGATACTTCAGTCAGTCCTGAACGCAGCGGCAAGGTTAATACATGGCGTTTCAAAGTTCTGAAGTCTCTTCACTGGCTGAAGATGAAGGAAAGGATCCATTTCAAAATAGGCTTGCTGGTGTTCAAGACTCTACGTGGGACTGCATCAAAATATCTCATAAACCTGATAGCACCGGCAACAACAAGCAACAGGACCTCAACGCTTCCATCAGCCGCATCATGCCGCAGCCAAATAGAGTTTCCAAGGAGAAATATCAAGACGGTATTTGGAGATCGAGCCTCCAAGGTGGCTGCTCCAAACGTATGGAACGGCCTACCAGATAAACTTTGTAATATGGAGCCAGAGAGCTCATTCAGAAGCGGACTAAAAACCCACCTGTTTGCACGCTCATATATAATATAAGCATGCACCTTTGGGATGACCAAGAGTAATGAAAAGGCGCCATACAAATCTTGAATTTAGTATTATTATTATTAAGGAGAGATATGGGCTGTAGAGACATTGAAGAAGAATTTATTATGAAAGTCTTGTACTATAGGTGGCATACTGTTATGTTGGCATCTCCACGTACCTATTGGTTTCAACTTTCCATCAAAGTTTCATCATAAGTGACAATAAATAATTCATGACAGTTGTGCACCAGATACATGGCATTGTACACGAGCACCTACTGCCTAGTTGTAGCTGACTGTGCGAGGCGGCCATTGATTAGGCTTTACAATGAGGTGGGTAGGTGAGCAGAGGTCCTAACCTCACCAGCCTAATTTATTCAGGAATAAATAATTCTTAATCCAACTGCCAAAATGTGTTCTCTAATAGACAAAAAAAATATGTGCTGGAATTTAATTATTTTTCTAAAAAAACTTCATGTGTAAGCTCAACTAGACAATTTTACTAAAAATGTATGGAAAATAAATGCTCACCAGAGGCACTGCTTTGATTTTGATACATTTTTAAGCAGATACTCTTAAATGGGTAAGTTTATAATGCATTTATGAACTTGGTGTATATAGTCAACGACGTTACTATGTTGAAAGCACCGGTTCCCATAGATCACCAAAGTTAAGCAACATTGGGCGCGGATAGTACTTGGATGGGTTACCGCTCAGGTACACCGCGTGTCGTTGGCATCTTGGACCGGTCCGTAGTCCAGTGGCAACACTTCGGACTCGTAAATGGAAGGTTGTGGATTCGGATCCCGGCGGAGCACAAAAAATATACCATTTATATTTCGAATGTGCTCTTCGCTGAGTTGAAAAATTCATAAACCTTTACCAAAGACCGGTCACTGAAAGGTCCATCCAACCTTACAACAACTGGGTCTTGCTTGAGAATTGGCGCTTTCTGGAGCGACGACCAAGCTCGCAGAGGGCTCTTGAGGTGTGATAGACACAAAAACAGCGCTCACCAAATAAATCATCCTAATATTATTATTATTAACAGCTAATTCAAAGATTCTTCATTCTGAAATGTAAGTACATAAATGGTCCTATGGGACACTAATTTATATTATGGTACATTCCGAGGAAGGCGGAGGACAGCGATGGCTGCAGTTGATCGAGGAGGCCATGACCCCCCCCTGGATGGTCATGTTGGTGATTATAATGATGACAACTTGCATTAGTATTTTTCTATGAATCCATGCAGCTAGATTTCGCAGGGATAATTCCATAGATAACACAATTTTTTGCTCTGTTGTAAATTTACAAATTCATGCTTTTCTTGGCTTTACTATTTGCACGTATCGGCACCTGAAAGGTAAAATCGAATAAAGGCTGATTCACTGATTTGAGAAATTGTGCATAAAACATTTTATTGGATGCAACTTTTATAGTAAGGCAACTAATTATAAGGAAATACTCATGACAAACTTAAACCAAAGGATTTTCACATTTTCATAGTGTTTTCTCTCGCAGGAATTAGGAAAAAAGGTGCATTTATCTAAGAGAAACCGAATTTAGCTTACGTCACTTATCTTTTGACTAATGTTTATAATAAAAAATGAAACAGTGTGAGTTAAGGCATCAGTTAAATTTATTTAAATACAAAATATATATAAATGATAAACAATCAGTTCCTTCTTCATTCATCGCAAACATTATTCCTTTCATCTCCTACACTTTAGGTACTCTATTCCTTGTAAAAATTACAAAAATACAAATATCATGTATTGTTCCCTCTCATTATCATCATATATATAATCTATAGTAAAGTTCAAATATTAAGCAAATTTCAGGCTGGCAACATTGCAATCAAATATAGTTTTTGGAAAATTAAATAAGGCACATTTTACTGCATTTTCATCAACAACGGACTCGACACATTTACAATACCAAAAGGCATGCCAGAGAATCATTATAAAAATACAATATAATGCAGGTAGTTAAAAACACTAAAGTATTACATACTGCCTCTAGCATAACTGACAACTGCATACGTTTTACAATGCTAAAAAATAGAAAAAATCCCCGATTATCAGGAATCCATTTTTCATTTATTATTGGTATGCGGCTGACCACCCATGCTGTAAAAATGGTTCACTTTGCCAATATCACCCCTGTTTCAGGGAAGGACGGCAAGAGTTGCAGGGTTTATGTTCATTTGAGATTGGGTTTTTTATATTGTAGGTTCACATGCGGCATGTGTGAGTGCGAAATTATGCGTGTCTGCTTGTGGGAATGCTTTTCATATGAATCTCAAATGATACATATCTTTGCAACTTAGATTTAGATTTAGATCAGGAATCCCTTTTTCATCTATTACTGGTGACACCATATTGCTGAGGGATTTTTAATTGAGCCTAGTCCATCGCCATTTTAAAAATCATATTTTAGTTGTATTTGCACCTTGTTATTATTTAAAAATATTTTTGACAATTAGTTACAATTTTAGTAGATGTACTGCCGAAGCAAGTACATTTGTGACAACAAAGCAACAATAAAACAAGGATGTAAGCGTGGCAGTAACTACACTAAATGTTTAATTTATTGTCTCATTAGTTTACTTATGCAAGTAAACAATCTAAATTGCAACGGGTAATTCTAACAAAATATTTTGACAACTGCAGTATAACAATAACCTGAAGATTACTCCTAGTATAAAATATCACGTAAATTTCCCATAGCGTAAACAGAAAACTGTAAGAGAACCAATTCTCACTAGGAGTGCTGTTGTATCTTCCATACATGTTTCTATCTGCCCGTAATTTCCGCACTGTTTTATACAGGGGCGGAGATAACTTGATAGATAATTTACACTAAAAGATACACATGATAAAATATAACACAAAATCTGAAATTTAAAATACCTCAATATTTAAAACTACAAAAGAAAATATACTTATGTCCCATTTCACCAACAACTTCTAAATTTCAAGTGCCCGTTGCAACGTAACAAAACTAAGCTACACTTATAGTAGTAAATCTTCATGTGTTGCCCCTGAAAAAGGATCCTATGCAGAATTTAAATATCAACCAGAACACTTCCTATGGCAAAATACACACACAATGATTTCGCAACTACACAAGGAGATTTTAATAAATGGAATTCAGTTGAACGCCAAAAACATGCGCCCAAAATGTGCATTGATCAGTTTGTAGTCCAGTGGTTAACGCTCTAGACTCGTTATTGGATGGTTGTGGATTTGATTCCCATTTTAGCACATAAAAGTATCATTTAATTTTAAAATGTGCTCTAAGCTTGGTTTGAAAATTTTATCTGCCTTTACCTAAGGCCGGTCACCGAAAGTCCATTTCTAGCTTTGCAGCAACTAGTTTTTGCTTGAGAATTGATACTTTGTACAGTGATGTCCTAGCACACAGAGGACTGACTCTTCAGGTGTGACTCACAAAAAAAAGAAGTCATTGTGGTATTGATTTATTTTTTTAATTTCCTACGAATCACTTAAAATTGAAGAGTCGTGGATGAAATGGGGCTTCAATAACTCTATATCCATGCAGGAACACCCATAATATTGTCAATACTTCATTTTATAGGAGGTAGACATCTTGGCAATAATTTTGAGACATTCCCGTGCACAGTTAGAGGTATACAGTTGAAATATACATTTGTACCATGACCTCACAGTTCAGCAGACGTAACCACCAAAAAATTATCCTCTAGCGTACTTTTTGGTAATCTAAAATAAAAAACTTGTGGAAAATATTAAACTAAAAAGGTAGGCTTCCATCCTGAATTAAAATAGGGTGCATTAGGGTAATGCGGAAAATGGGGGAATCAACTATTTGTAAGATATGAGGGCATTAGAAACAAAAAGGCAAGTGTCCCATAGATAGTGTATAGGACACTTGCCTTTTTGTTTCTAATGCCCTCATATATTTTCTACAAACAACACAAGCCTAGGCAACATCATTGTTCCCCGGGTGCCTGGTTTCAACTGAGCATGTGATGCATGATTATTTTTTCAAAATGTGTTTTTTTTTGCAATTTTTCGCAAATTCAGAATAACCCCAATTGAAATGAAACCTTATGGCATTGTATACGTACGTCGACATTCGAATTATTTCACAATTTCCTCAAGATAATTTGGAATATCCCCAATTTTCAGGGATAACTGAAGTGAAATATGAAGGGTTCACCAGCTAATTTCAGCATTTCATGTAAATTAATAAGACATTTAACTCAATATCATTTAACTTTTTCATGTTACATAAGTAATTGTGGCGTTAACAAAAAAGCCAATGTAAAAATACCTCTCATGCCATTGTGTAAAAATTTACAAGGACATTACCCCAATGCACTTTATTTAAAGCATTTTTGTTCGTTTATATAAAATATGAGAAACTAAGTATCAAGATCTTTAGGTGTTTGATTCTTTGAACGGTTTGCGAAAACCTACCTCAGTGAGAAAAAAACTTAAGTACCTATTTGGCAAATAACTAAGATAATTAATGAAAAAATAGGAAGTTCAAATTTTCATTAGTATTTTTTGGAAAAAACATAAAACAAGCTAAATTTCCAGATCCCATTGAACCAAAAGAGTAAATAATATATTACTGAATAAAAAAACTGTGCCCGCCATAAAGGAAAAGATTTTGAAAAAGCAGAACATCTTGTATCGCAACAACAGAAATATTGGGAAACGGAGGTAGTATTTTTGAGTAATGCTTTTATTAAATGCTTCATTCAACAGGGCATATTTTAATAAGTGAAATTGAAAATCTGTGCTCTTTAAAATCCTAACTTTAATACAATATTACTACAATGCCCTCCGAACGTTTTCAATATGGATGTCTACAATTTTCCACAGCAATTTTTGTCACATGATATAACTCCTTGGCAACCAATAACAAATAATTAGGTTAGCCTTCAGCATGAAAACCAGGCTGTGTGATGTGGCAACTTTTTTGTCCATGTCAAATGTAGGGACTCCTTTTTTAATAATATTACTGAATTTAAATGTGGTAGGTTTGAAGTTAACAAAAATTATTGTCTATTTTATAAAATAAGTATTAGTAAGCGATGCAGATTTATTTTACACAAAAACTCCCACAATTCTGCGAGTTTTGAGATTATTTGAAGTTAAATAAATAACAATTCATGAATAAAATATTTAACATTAAACTTCTTTGAACAAAACGAAGATGGAATGAATAAAAACATGTTTGAAGTTTATTTTACCTATAAAACAATTCCATAACAGATAAAATAATAGTAATGCCCTTAAAACCCATATTTTTTTTAGTTATAAAACAAAAAGTCCATATTTATTTTCATATCATAAACATTAAAAATCTAGACATACCTAGGATGCAACATTTTCAGTATAGTGTATTTTTTAAAAACATTATTATAATATATATTTTATGCATCATGGAAAACAGATTTGTGCATTACATTTAACAAATATTATCTAATGTAATGTCTAGTAGAATATTCTTTTATTTAAAATAACCATTCTCACCAACAGATATATTTTGTGAAACACCAATAAAAAATTATGTCAGGAAATTAGTAACCCCAGTATAAAACATTGAATAATGCCGCCTTAATTGCATAAATCAAAAATGTACAGAATATCCAAGATGGCATTCCCAGAGATTGATTCAGTTTTCATTATATTTTCTATTTATGCAATCGAGGTGAGTTTACACAATACTTTAAACTAGAGGCGCTGAAAAAATAAATTTGAATGCTTCCGGATGACTAGGGGGAAACCATTTTTGAAACATATCTTTAACAGTCATCCATTTTTAACTTTCACACTCTTAGCAAGGTGCGTACACACAGGTAAGTTAACTTGACTTTACTGTTTTGCTTGATGGCCTGCCTGTCTTCTGCTAGAGGGCGCTAGTGTCAGCGACCGTGCGGAGTATGACAAGCTTAAAAAAATGTTTGTGCCTGAATTGTCCACACCGTAAAGTTCAGTGTTTTCCGCAGTAGCTTTAATGCTGTTTATGACTAAGGGCAAGGTCTACAAGACGGCAGTAAGGCCCGCCATGCTATATGGAGCAGAGTGCTGGACTAGCAAAAACGTCCATGAACGGCAAGTCCATGCTGCAGAGATGAGAATGCTGAGGTGGGCTGGAGGCGTCACTAGGCTAGACCATATAAGGAACACGTGAGGGGTAGCTTTAAGGTTGCCCCAATAACACACAGGATTAGAGAATACCAATTTCGGTGGTTCGGCCATGTGATGCGAAGAGATAATGAACATATTGTCCAAAAAGCCCTCAGCATTCCCACAGGACCAAGAGGCAGAGGCCGCCCAATGGCAACGTGGCGGGCCAGTATTGAAAAAGAAATGCAAAAGAGAAACCTGACAGAGGAGATGAGCCAGGATAGAAAAGTTTGGCGTCTTCGAACAAGGAGGGCCGACCCCAAATAATGGGATAAGGCAAAGGGAAAGAAGAAGATGGCGGCAGATTACGCAAATATATAGACACGCTGGCAATCGACAATCACCATTGTGCTCTATACGAGTTTTCTCACCAGTGTGCATCCACCTCACTTCTTACATGCAGTTTCAGAGTCTCACTAAGCTCTGTTATAAATGCTTTAAATGTGCATTCAAAATGTCTCAATATTACTTTCAATAAATGAGCAGATACAGTTTTTTTTAACTTTAGTAAGAAAAACTAGAAAGGGATGGGTATTTAAATAGAAATTTGGACTTTCTAAATAACACCCTGTCCATATTGTTATAAATAAATACTGCAAGACAATAGCTAAATTAAAATGTTTACGTATTTAAAATTTAACACAAATATAACACTAACAATATACAGCTGATCTTTAAAACCCGTATGTTAAAAATCATGGCACTTATAATAACAAGAGCACTTAGTACATGTGAACTATTGGTTAGCAGGCATTTCCTTGGAAGTGTTTCATTCATGGGCTAGTTCAGACGTCTCAAATACTTGCTTTACCAGAATCATCATTTGAAAAGTCTACTCTACGGTGAAACGAAAATGCGATGATTAAGAGGCTTTGTGTGAAATTTAGGGCTTTAGAACACATTCATTTTGAGAAAAGAAATACACTACTAAGCTACACATACAGTGCAACTTCTTGTCGCGTTTTCCCCACAGGGGTCACATGGCGAGTACAATCTCTTTATTTTAGAGAGGCCAGCCTTATTTATGCCTACCATTTCAGTAGAAGTAGGGTTTCCCAGATCCCAGAGAGTACTCATTACTTGTGAAGGCTTCACCCTGCCTTAATTTTAGGTTAGAAATAAACATAAAGAAAGAGATGAAAAAATACTTCGGGTGAATTTGAGGGTAAATGTAAAGGCATGGATATAACAATGGATAAAATTGACACTGAATTACTTTTAGAATGATGGATTACTTTTTATCAATAAAGATGAGAAAATATAAGACATTTATACACCACCATCTAAAAAACCTGGCACATGTATTTCTCCCATGACTTCCATTTTTTGATTGAAGTAACACAATGTTATTTACAGATTTGCAAGCTTCGAAAAACTGTCTGAACTCGACCACAAATGCATTTGAAGTTAGAAAAAATCTTTGCAATAAAATTGTAACAATAATTTTATATGTGAATGACAAGTATACATTTCTATATTAAAAATTGTTAACATTACACTTTTAACCATTAGAAAAAAATGTGTAAGCAAAGGTTTAGTACACACAAGTAATTAATTACTACAAAAAAATTATACAACAAAATAGTTCATAAAAAAAATACCTCAATTCAATAGTAATCATCTGATTCACAAAAAGATGATGCAAAGCAAATGCCCATAGATGAATGAATAGTAAGGCATATAGATTTATTGTTATATTAAAACAAACCTACATAATATAAGTACATTTACATTGTACGAGGTTTACATTATTAAAGTAAACAAAAACCTTGCATCTAGTTGTTTCTTTTGAATGACTTCTTATTAGTTCAATTGTTCCAGCACTTCATGGAAAAGTAATCAACAAAAATATTGTATTTCAACAAGATGGTCTATCCTCAGTAATATAATTTACAATTTTGATTATAGCCCGAAAACTGTACAGTCCAAGAAATTAGTGTAAGTGTAATGACATTTCTTTTTGTTATAAATTTATGTAGGAATACGTTTCCTTACGCATGCTTTGTTAACTTCATCATACAGTTAAAAATATATGTACTTTCTCTCCGCTTGTTTTTTTTTGCCTCACATCTTAATTCTTGGACCACCTTCTCTTAAATCCTTTCCCCTGTCTTAAAGCAAGTCCCGATTGTCCCACTTTGTCATGCACCTTGCGCAGAGCTTAGAGCTGCTTGTCCCTCATGGCCTCCAGTTCCTGCTGGTCCTCAGCAGGGATGTCCCGGTCTCCGTAGCCCCACACGGGAGTGATGTTGGGGTCGTGGGCATCAATCATGTAGCTGCCGTCCCCGCTCTTGGCTGCGCGGCGGGCAATCATCGGTGTGGAGACGGATTTCCCTGAAATAATACTAGTGTGAGAGATATCATATTTCTGGAGAAATGACAAGTGTTGGCGGAGTATGATATGCGGAGTATGAATGAGAAGTATGATGACGGATGATTTCTTTCCTGTGGCGCATTCAATGGTTCATGACCATCGCAAGGGCGCCATGGTTCTTTGTGTATTGTATTAGCTTTAATCCTCTTCCTAAGGTGGTGGTGGGTTGGTCCATTCACAGATCGAGAGGTAGCTTGTTCCAGGCGATTGGCCCAGCTACCACAAAGCTCCTGTCAGCGAATTTTGAAGTGTTCACCATTTTGGGTTTGATAATCTTGTTGAGAGCAATAAAATTGAGGTAGAGTGCAGGGGTCGTCAAGAAGCATTGTGGACATAGCTCGGCTAGGCATGAGAGTGCCGTGCCCTTTAAGGTCCTATGAACCATAGGAAACAGTTTAAATTTGAATTGGGAAATGAAGACTACAGGGGATAAACAAGGAATGTCAGCAAAAATAAGAAAATATTCTACTATAGTGGCACCTGTGTGTATCTAAAGCTCTGCAAAATTTGTAATGCAACAACAGTCGCTATCACAGTTTATGACGGTATTTCCGGTTCTTTGTGACAGGCAATAACCATGAGAAATACAGACTTAAATTTATAATTTTATTCAAAATGTTCTTCAACTGACATTCCTTGTTCTTCCTCAAATGATAAGTATTGCTTCTGGCATCTCATCATTTAGGAAATAATAGAGGGACGACGGGCTTATGGTAGAAAGAAAACATCCTGGTTAAATAACCTAAGCTTGGCAGAAGCACAAGGCTTATGCGGCAGTATCGAAAGTGCGAATTGCCAAAATAAAAAGAATGATTACAATGTATTTTCGTACATCCACCTCCGTTGCCTATCTTGTATTTGTATGGAGTGCTCACATATAAAGTTTCATGATCCATTGTTGTCAGTTGGATATAAAAAGTGTCAACTTGAGAATGAGCCATTCTATCTCAAATGAGATTTTTTTTCAAAATGTTAAGAAACATACTGTCATAGGCCCAGCCAAACTTGGCAAAGAAGTCGATGAATCCTGTGGAAGGGTTGTAGGCGTTTCCCGTCTCGGATGTCTTGTAGTCCCAGGGGAACACATGGTGGTAGTTGTGCCAGCCCTCTCCCAAGGTCGCCAGAGCCACGCCCAAGTTTTCCACGGGACTGATGTGCCTGCAATCATCAATATGACATCATTACAATATATGATCCAAGCATTTTTTTCTCTTTTTAATGGTGCAACAGCTTAACTCTAGGTTTTTACCTTTTTTACCAAACCGAAGTTGGGTCAAACTTCGGCTGAATTTTTAATTTAACCGAATGTTCAGCCGAAATTCGTATTTGGTTTTAAACCACATTCGGCCCATCCCTAGTATTTGTGTGTTTCAGATCGTAATCAATTTTGTGATTTTGCCTGCAACATTCTTAGTGATCAACGAAAGTGAATGACATAATATTGTGCACTTGCGCTGATTGAGTACCTAAAGGTTTCTATCTACTCAGTGCGAGATTTCATTCTACATTTAAAAGAAATAAAATTTAATATTATTGTAAACAGTGCCAAAACTATTGTAACTATGTGACAGATATCTGTCATTGGAGCATTGGAGATCTTATGTTTTTGTATCATGTATTGTCTTGTACAAATTATTTTCAGTGTTCTGTTGATGTCCTTACAAATAAATAAATGTGTAACTCACTTGTCGTAAGGCTTCTGTCCCCACAGATGCGCCACGCTGTTGACGGCAAAGGCGATGTTGAGTGTGAAGGTGAAGCGGAAGTTGAAGTTGATCCAGAAGCTGTTCCACAGGGACTCCTGCCACAGCCACACGGGCAGCATCACGGGCAGGATGATGTTCAGCAGGGCAAACAGGGGGATGTACAACCTGCAGGTCATCAGGGCAAACATTCACTACAACAGTCACAAGATCTTGTCTGATGGAGGTGCCAATATTTTCATTATTGATATCAGAATAGTGATGTGATTTCTTACAAGGAAGCTTGTGTGATAGATTCTGCATATTTGTGAAAATATGCTGGCCAATAACGCTGAGACAAAGAAGACAGGTTACTTGAGTAACTTAAGCTTTTAAGGAAGGCATGTCAAACATCTGGATTTCTGTCCGCCAAGACGTAAATTTTTACATTTACTCTTATAAATACAAAATACAATAATGCTTTGTTAATTTTTTGACCAGTAAAAAAATGCGGATCCAAATTTACAAAATAGATCATGTGGCCTTCAATATCACATACCTGTTTAAGGAACTGCGAGACAGTGGTGATTCATGTGGTTTAAATAAATCCAATTTAAATTGGGAAGCCGAACACAAACACTGGCAAATCATTAAATTAATGGACAGTTTGGCAATTGAACGAGTCATCTTGATATTTAGATACTTTTTAGATTTCAGGTTTGAGATCCATGTAAATTTGGGGACACTGTGTTGGAAATATGATCATAGCAGCCACGGAGTAAGCCGTGAATCTAGGAACTGTAAGAATAATCTTTAAGTCATGCGTGCTTCCAGTATCCACCCATGGCTTGGAAACAAAAGGGTTCACTCAGTATAGCGCCTGTATGTAACAGACTGAGGACGTGCCAAAGAGACATTGAAAGGAGGATGCTGGGAATCAGTCTCAGAGACTGGGTTCCAAACCAGGAGATCCATAGACGCAATGATGTCATACAGCGAGTGGCCTGCTTAAAGTGGCGCTGGGCTGGTCACGTCGCAAGGCAAGACCATGACAGATGGCCGAAAAGGATCATTTGGTGGCAGTCCAGGATGCCCAAGCGTAGAGCGGGGAGACCCCGACTGAGGTGACTGGACGACATCAAGGGAGCTGCAGGCAGAGGATGGCTGAACACAGCAGCCGATAGACAAACATGGAGCGGATTGGAGGAGGCCTACGTTCAGGAGTGGATTGAGGAAGGCTGAGGCAGAAGAAGAAAGATCCATCTGAATGTTTTATGAGTATGGCTTCAATGTGAGATACCACAGGAGAGCCTTTAAAATAATGTGTCGAGTGAAAATGTTTACTTTGGTGATAAGCACAGCGAACTCCTCACGTTTGAGATTAAATAATCGCCCGCCCATGTTTGTGACAAGTCTGGGAAATGTATTGACACATCTTATCACGCGGCTGACTGGTGACTCAAAGTGTTAACATGCAGTAAATATAACTCGTGCATGCAATTCAGGAAAGTGTGATTGCAAGAATTTGTATAAAAATAGACATTGACGACATTGTGTTTATGAGGATAATTAAGATTTATTTCACCTTATAAACATTCATGATTTCACAAATATACTATTGAAATATTTTGAGTAGGTAATGTAAGATTATTTAATGCTCAAAAATTTGTGAAGAGAAATGAAATTTGTTAACTTATTTCAGCCCATTTTAGGAACAGGTATACAATTCATGAATTTGTATTTAATAAATAATAACCTAATGAAATATGTAAATTTAGGGTCAAAACTAACATTGAGCGACTAATATTTTTGACACACGTTAGTACTACTGCCATCTGTCAACATACTTCTGCACTTTCTTAAAAAAAAAAAAAGGTAACTTTCAACCTATCATAACATCATGATTGACTCCTCGCCAAAAAAATGCCATGTTGGAGAAAAATAAAATCACATGGTAGCAATGCTATCAACCATCAGTTCTTTATAAAGTTTCAACAAAACAGCAAATGTTACTAGTTTTCACAACCAAGATTCTTCCATGTGACAAAGTAAGAATGGCAGCAAAGCTGGTATCAGTATCCCGAGTGCAAAACATTTACATAAGCCTCCCTGTTACTGTTACTGTATCCTGTCGCCGTTCCACTAGGGGTGGTCGGTACCTCCACATTTTGATGACCTTGCATATCTCTTTCATCTCTTCAACATTCCTTACTTTCCTCATACATAGAAGCTTACGCAATGCTTTATACCTGTGGTACAATTATCTTTAGTCAATTACCTCTTCTGCCACATGACGATAGGGTCGGCCTTGAGGTCAGCCATGTCGATCTCCTTGCGCCTCCTCACCACGTCGGGGTGCGGCGTGAGCACCAGCCAGCCCACGTGGGAGAACCAGAAGCCCCGGCGTGCGTCGTGCGGGTCGGAGTCTGTCTCGCTGTACTTGTGGTGGACGCGGTGGTCCAGCGCCCACGTGTACACGTCACGCTGTATAACACAACCACACAGAGAATGTTAAATCAACAAATTCACTTGTTCAATTGATTGATATTAGTGATGCAACGAATAGTGTATTCCGTGATCCACTGAATATTGAATATTCGGCGGCTGTCTACCGCCTTCCGAGCCTTCAATATTGGTTGCCCAGTTTACGTCATTAAATCCCGCGCGTCATGGCGACAGGCTTTTCTTGGAAGCTAAAACCTTTATGAAGAAAAGCGTAATCGCCTGCTTCCATATAACGCTGACAAGATAGCCTTTCTTCATCATAAACTGCCTCTTTTAGATTTTAAATATTCGTAAAGGTAAGAAATGAAAAAATACTTTCTGAAAATAATGCCTTATTTCAAATGTTTTTATGAATTAAATAAAATACTCATAGTAATTGAATACAAAGTGGTTTTTCTTTTTATCTCTTAAGATGAACGATTACAAAGTTAATGCCTCTACAATCAATAAAATTATAATGAAACTATTCACATTCAATGAAATAAAACTAAATTTAAAAAATCACAAAATAAGCAACTCCATGGGGACAGGTGGCATGGTTCCCAAAAAACAGAGGCAGCTTACTTGTTCTTACGGGGAATAAATGTAGGATTTATTCACAAAATGCTGTTTTCAAATGCTCAACTTTTTTATTTTTTTTAACTCAAATTGCACCACACAATGGTAATGGAGAAAGCATCGGAATTTTTCTTCTTTTTCTCTTAAATTGTTATTCGGCAGAATATTCCGCCAAAATGTTAATTTTTCGATATTAAGCCGAATAAAGAAAAAGTAGCTGTATATGCCCAATACCAAATAGTTACCAAATATTCGTTGCAACACTAATTGGTATAGATATCTAGGCGGAAAGAAGACATTTTTGGGGACGCTCAGGCTGTGGAGGGAGGTTAAAGGGAAAAGAGGTGTCACATCGCTTCTCCGGATGAAGTGAAGACAGGTGAAGTTGAGGGAAAGCATATAGAAAGACAAGGCTCGCTTTATGTTCTTACACATTCTCAAAAAGGCTACAACATTCACTTAACTGCTTGATCATTAAGATACATCTACTGTAAGGCTTATTCTATACATTCCAGGGCACATATCGTTCCACTCTATAAGTTATATCATATCAACGGCCTTAAAACCTTTGAAGATGTAGGGTCTCTTCAATACTTCTCTATCTTGAGCAGCCTCGATAAATGAGCCAGAAACTAACAAAAAATCTTCTTCTTCTTCTGTATGGCAAATACCGCGGAGAGCAGGGGCGCCAGTGTCAAGCATACAATTAACAAGAATTCAGATCACTTCTAACAAACATTGCATTCTATGCATTTCCCCTATACAATATTTTGTGTGTATTTTGATCAGTCCATGATTAATACATGATTGTTTTGAACTGACATCAGAACTCCGCATTCTCTCAGATGAGCATAATGGAGAGCATTAGCAAATAGACTTGGAATTGCTTCTTCATCTGATCCATCACATCTGTACTTCAACACATGTTTCATGGAAAGGAATGGCTTCAATCATGAAAAAGTTTTTGATACTGGAGAGTTGCTACCGGGATCTGTTGCCGTGGTCTGTGAGAGCTGAAGCTTCCCCATATCTGCAATGGGCATCTTCAACGTGAATATGAAACGATGATGAAGATTGGTAATGTTTCACGCTTTAAGGTGAGGTTTACCTGTCCGGTGACGGTGAAGAGGATGACCAGCAGCAGCCTGAGCGGCCACTTGGCTTTGTAGGCGCGGTGAGACCACAGGCGGTGAGCCCCCGCTGTGATGCCAAAGCCTGTCGTGTACACGGTGGCCATTGCTGGAAACAACATCACAGCGAATACAGTATCTACATCAGCTTACATGATATCATATGTATGTGACTTACTGAAGACAAATATCTACCTGCATCTCACAAGGCCATCTTTTAAATTCAGTATAAAGTCACTAAGCTACTATTGCAAAACCTGGGTCTAAATGAGACAAAAATTATCCAACACAACACAAAAAAAGCGCAACTAAGCTACACATATAGTGTAACTTCTTGCCTGCGTTATCCCCGAAGCGAAGGGGTTGCATGTGGCGATTCGAGACCTATTTATTTTTATGGGTAAGGGGGCCGGCCTCACACCAACCATTTTTCTACTGATTGAGCTACGGACCTTTTTTCCGACCAACACATATTTTTTCGACCAACACATCTTGTATGTATTTTTTAACCGGATAATTTATTTGGTGAGAAATGCCTTCATGTGCAATCACTGCTCAAGAATCTTCTGTGAGTTTTCTGGTCGTTGCTACAGATCCAGTTGCTGTAAGGATGGATAGACCTTTTTGAACTGTTTTTGATAAAGGTAGATGAATTATTTGACACAGCAAAGAGTGTTTTTGAAGTGTTGTTGGATTATGAAGGATATCCTTAAATCCACACCAATTTACTAACGTGGAATGCCATGTCTTTCCAATTTACCATTCCTGTAATCACAAACATTGATAGTTATCAAGTAAGCTGCTTTGGAAGATAAAGATCTATGGATAACATTTTGAAAAAGTAAATAACACACAAAGTATTATGCAGTAATGTTTTTAGTTAAATAAATAAAGATTATTTTGAGAACAGGTGTTAAAAAGCAGGTGTGTTATCTATTTGTACAAATGACATAATTTTTAATGGATTTCATTTACAATTCCTTTATTATCTATGATGGGAAATCTATATCATATATGCAAGTAACTCTGAAATTATTATGGCAATAATATTTTATCCTTTTACAGGGTATAGACAGAAACCAGAGGGGTATAAGCAAGATGTGTCGAATAATACATTTCACTTTTATGCTGTTTCAAAAAGCAGGAAATGGTTTCTGTTCTGCAACAGGCATAGCGCATGCAAATCTGCTAATCCCGGTATTTAATATCAATCACATTTGGATTTAAACCAGTCTTAGCGCTGGCTTTAAGCTTATCATTTGTTCGGCATTATCACAGGATCCCAAATACTGAAAAAAGATTGTGCAATGGGGATACAAGATAAGATTAGTAATAGCTTATCTCTATGTTCACATGGTGACTTAGATTCTTTGAATTCAAATGAAGATAATCCACACCTCATTGCAGTGTGAAGTGATCCCAATCATTCTATAATATTCGGGTTAACAACTGCAAAATCTTACTCATTCGGGTAATAACAATTAATTGACTATTTTCCTCTATTACTTTATGATTCCAGTGATAAATATGTATATTGGATGTGATGGTTTGTAGACCTCTTTGTTATAAGCAAGTCATTTAATCAGGAATCCTGTGTGGAAGACTTTTTAAATTTTACTGAGTATCTAGAGATCTACGACACTTATTGGAGTGCCGCAGAAGCACTGATATTGGGGAGATGGCTGTTTATATCCTGAAGCGCTATTCTGCCAAATTCCTTACACTTTGGATACCAATCCAAGTTGGAGCTTGCAAACGCTTGCGAAATAACTCCATGGATAACAATTCACAGTACACCTTATTTTTGGACACAAATCCCTATCTCGTCGCCTTAAGATCGTAAGGAATTTAGCAGAATAGTGTTTCTGGTCCTTTGTAGTAGATGTGTTAGCTGTGTAGTACTGTTTAGCCATTGTTGTTCAGACTTGATTTTATCTTATAAACTAACAGTATCCCGCGAGTTTAATTGCCTCATTTGGGCATGTGGATTCGTTTTCTTTCTGAAATAAGGGAGACAGCCTTACGCTCTTTCTGCCCTGTTTGTCAATGGTTTTTTCTATCTGATGTTGTACCCTGTCACACATTGTTATGGCTCAGTCTGTTTAATTGAAAATAAAAGATGATTCCGTATCATTACATCATTATGAACAAAACATCCTGCAGATTTCAGTGTTAATCTTTGATTTAAATATGATCTTCATTTGTTGGGCGGTTTCAGAGTTTGTTCTCCGTTTTGCTGTACAATTAGGAATAGGGAACCATTTCTCATTTGATCGGCAAAACACTTCACAGGAACCATTCTGAGAATATTTCACATGTTCCCTGAAAAATTTATTAAAATCCGTAGAGCAATTTAGGAGTCCATACTCCATAGCAAACATACATACATCCTAATCTAATCTGTCTAAGTTGTAGACATAATATGTAACATTAAGGATACATATTATATGTATTCTCAGAAGCAGACACAGTATGCTCAAACCCTCCTCGTACCCGTCCTGTATGTATGTGTCAGAAGGACCCACAGCACATGGACGCTCATGCAAAGCTATATATTTTCTCAAGTGGCGAAAGGCCCTCCCGCGAAGTGAAAGCAACGGTACGACAAAACAAGAACCTCTAGGTCAGAGGCGTGCCCATGACTCTAAAAGTAAATGGTTCGATGTTACTGAAGCTAATAGCATACCTCGGGTGGCACTCCTTGTGGGATTGTTGCTAGATCACGAGTAGCGTGAATAATGATACACATAATACGAAATAATTATAATTTATATCTAAGGACAGGATTACTGTGAATCCGCTGCGGATGCAGCTTGGCAAAATGAAGCGCAAAATCGCTCAAAAGCGGAGAAATTTGATTTGTATAAGTTCGTGCTTGCACATGCCGCATTCGACCCTACCACATAAAAACCCAAATCTCAAATGAACATACACCCTGCAACTCTTGCCGACCTTTCCTGAATCAGGGGTGACTCTGGCAAAGTGAACCATTTTCTACAGCATGAGTGGTCAGCCGCATACCAACCTATAAGTTAAGGAAAGGAGGAATTCCACTTTATAAATAATATTTGCTTACCAAATATTGAGGTGTAGAGGCTGGCCTGTGTCAGCATGAGGAACAGTCCGTACATGAAGCCCACATGCAGGAAGACCTGCACGATGAGGTCGGGCCACCGGAACCTCGGCGTGTAGGAGATCTGCTTGTCCTGGTCCCCCTGCACCACGGGCTGCTGGTCCTCCGAGGGCGCCGGCTTGGCTGGGGTGGAGGCCGAGCACGCCTGGCGGGTGGGGAGAGCGGCGTTGGTAGAGTCGGGAGCCATCTTGTGACTATTTGTATACGCCGTCAACTGAAAAAGATATAAAACACAGTGTAAATTAAAATTTATAATTGAATTCTATTTTCTTTTAATTTCTTTTCCACCTTAAGGTGGTTGGCAACTTAGTCAAGAGAGCGCCTCACGAACATGTTCACTAACATCTCTAACTGACCGGTCTGTAGTCCAGTGGTAACACTTCGGACTCGTAAATGGAGGTTTGTGGGTTCGAATCCCGGCGGAGCACAAAAAATATACCATATATATTTTTAAATTTGCTCTTCGCTGGGTTGAAAAATTCATAAACCTTTACCAAAGATCGATCATCAAAAAGGTCCATCCAGCCTTACAGCAACTGGGTCTTGCTTGAGAATTGGCGCTTTCTACAGCGACGATCAAGCTTGCAGAGGGCTCTTGAGGTGTGATACACACAAAAACAGCGCTCACCAAATAAATCGGCCGAATTTAATATTTTTTTAATAACGCTCACTGTGGCCTTAAGTCAAAACTTACAAAAGATGCTCAGAACCGAAACCCAGCCCGGTGTAATTTCAAATCATCGAGCCTTTAAATTCCTTCACTTATGGCTCTCATTGCTTGCTTTTGTTCTGAGCCACCTTGTCTTGTTTTACACTGGAGAGAGTGTTAGCCTCACGGGAGCGCCTTCTGCCACTTGCATCTATATAAATGTTTTGCATGCGAGTCCTGTGACCCCCCGGATAGGATGGATGTAAATTAAGGAACAATTTGTTTTATGGACTGAGGGGCGTTGTGGCCTTGAAGCATTGGCAGTGTGGCCTTGAATGAATGAAAAATGCACTGGCAAACCTGCTCTTTGCTAATCACAGTGCTAGTCACTAGAGATTTATTTATTTGTAAAGACATCAACAAAACACAAAACACAAAAACATAAGATCCCCAATGCTCCAATGACAGATGTCTATCAGATAGTTACAATAGTTTTGACAAAGTTCAGAGTTGCTGAGCCTGAGCATAGAGGGTTCTTAACAAGGGATGAAAGTATTGCATGCAAAAACTTAATTCTTTTATGAGTTGAAGAAAATAAAGGGCTGGTAAACCTTTCTTTTCATAATTCCAAAATAAAATTCTAGCATTTGAACATAGTCAGTGGAAGACAAATAAGGTAAGGAAGTAAATATCACTATTTTCCTGTGAATCACACCTCAGGCTTGTTAGTCACTAGTCAGCGCCATGTTTGCAAGGAAGACCTAGTTGCTGATGTAAGGCTAAATGAACCTTCGTGACTGGTCTTCGATAGAGGCCCAGGGAAGATAATTTTTAAAAATTAAATGATATTTTCTTTGAACTGACAACCTTTAGATTACTAGTTTACGACTGAAGCGTAGTTAAGTTTATAAGTAATAATATATTCTAATCTAATCTAATCTAATCTAAGCTGCAAAGATATATATCATTCAAGATTTATACTAAATGCATTCCCACAAGCAGATATGTATAATTTCGCGCTAACACATGCCGCATGTGGACCTACAATATAAAAACCCAATCTCAAATGAACATAAGCCTTGCAACTCTTGCCGTCCTTCCCTGAAACAGGGGTGACATTGGCAAAGTGAACCAATTTTTATATTATGGGTGGTCAGCCGCATAACAACCTATAAGTCAAGGAACTATTCTATTTTCATAAAATCAGGGAAAAGACAGAGTGATAGGGTGAGGAACGATTTTGTTAGAGAGGAATGCTGTGTAAGAGAAAGTGTGAAAGTAAATATTAAAAGAAGTATACTTATGTAGATGGTTTGGACATTTGGAGAGAATGAATGAGGAAAGAATGATTTCAGGGAAGATTTCAGCGCCCTTGGAGTGACTACATCACGAAACGGCGCTATAAAGAAATCATCAACTCATCATCATCAATGACGAAGAAAGTATATGCTGCAAGAATTGATGGATGTCGTGGAAGAGGAAGACCGAGAAAGGCATGGATGGACCAAATTTTCGAAATAGCGAGTGAATGGGATATCCAGAGTCATAATAAAAGGAGAGCTTGTATGAAAAAAGTTATGACTCTGGATGAAATGAAAGAAGTATGCAAGGACAGGAAGAAGTGGCGGCTAATCTGCAATGCTGATTTGTAATGTTGGTTTATTAGCTTGCTACATTTTTTGCATAAGACATTTTTGACTTTTTTTGTATAGATTTATTTTTAAGGTTTTGTTGTTTTCTTATACTTAAATGTTATTTATTACTCGTATTCCTTGACTTATAGGTTGGTATGAGGTTGACCACCCATACTGTAAAAAATGGTTCACTTTGCCAATGTCACCCCTGTTTCAGGGAATGTCGAAGAAAAAAGTGGAGACGCATCTGGCCACCCCTAGCGGAAAGGCGGCAGGATACAGTAACAGTAACAGTGTGAAAATAAATATTTCCTGTCACCATTATTCTTTAAAGAAGGTCATGGCTGGTGCCTGTTTGCCTCATATTAATATTACTTTAATATTGACTGAGTGCTGTGTTTCCTATGAAAGAGAATTCCTTTGAGACTCTTCAAGCAGAGCTAGTGGGGGGGGGGGGGGAAGGGGGGTATTTGTGGAGGGTAGGGGAGGGGAGGGGAGGGGGTGCAGCCATAACTAATAAGAAATAATAAATATCATACTCAAGAGAGAAACTCGGAGCAAAGCATTTCTAACCCTACAAAACTGTTAATAGCATAAAGGAGAATTGTCGTTTTCTATAATGACGACCAAGCTCGCAAAGGGCTCTTGAGGTGTGATTCACACAAAAACAGCGCTCACCAAATAAATCATCCTTATATTATTATTATTATTACTAATATGTCCGGGATAACGCAGGCAAGAAGTTACACTAGGTACTACATGTTTAACTTAGTTACGAAAAAAAAAATACAATTTTTGTACCTCTGGTGTTGGTTTTTACACGAACGAGTAAGTCTGAAAGAAACGTGCTATCGAGCGTTAGTGTCTCCATTGTTTTTCTTTTCTGCAACTGTGTACGCACGCAAGCAATAAGCCTTTCTTGAACGCTTCTAGTTTTGTTATCTGCCTCCTTCACCCTTGCTTACATGCAATGCCTCCAACCCTCTTCCTCGAGATAGCGAAATACCGCAATCGAGTCCCTAAACTGCATAAATCTTACGTCTTTGGATTATAAGTTCATCCCTAGTAAGAGCTTCTCTTATATTGTGTAGAAAGGTAGACATACTTATACTAAAGGTGTACGTGAATTAGATAGTTTCATTTTTAACTGAAAATCCATACATCGCAATAACTTGTGTGACTTAAATAAAATGTGTGAACCTTCAAAAATAATCCAGCTTCCAGAAATGATAAGGCGTAAGAAGAATTATGTAAAAGAATGATAAAATTACTTATCTAATGCCGGTTTTTGAACAAACATAAATTTGCTTTTGCATGTATTTTTTGGGTGCTGGGTCACTCGGGTTAGTTTGGGAGCCGCCGGGGATGGGTTGGGGTGAATGAGACCGAAAATAAAATGTTCGCGGTGACGCAATCTCTTCTGAGAATTCCACCCCGAGTCACAGGGGTTCCCAAACATCTACCCAAGTATAACATCAACAATACATTCTACATTTGAGATTTACGCGCCTAGAAATAAAACGAAGAAGACGTATTAGTACAGTTAATGCAATATTTTTTTGTGCAATTTGTAGATGCCCTATTAAGTTTTCAAACTAAGTCTGGAATACTCATTTGGAATGTGTTCAATAAGCTATTAGTATTACTTAAGTTAATAATGTACAATGAGAAAAATGTTGTTTCTATCGATAATGGTGTGATAACATCAAAAGCGCCCAAGGAAATAAATCAAATCGTGAAGAAAAAAATATTGTTTTATTTTTACATAATTAATTTAAAATGAATCTTCACAATGTCAATACACAAACCCTTACATTTTTAGTATTACTTAACTTAGTAGTTCATACAACTCGCATCTGAGAAATACAGAATAATGAAAATAGACTAGTGTCAATTTAACCATTGCCAAGATATAAGGATCGTGATTTATTTATATTCTTAATTCTTATTTCCATTTTATACGTCGATTATAGGGAAGGTCGGCAATCGTTGCAGTGCTTACGTCCATTTAAGATTTTATATTGTAGGTCCACATGCGGCATGTGTAAGCGCGAGCTTACATATGTCTGTGGGCATGCATTTAATATGAACTTAAGATATCAATATATCTTTGCAACTTACTTAGATTAAATAAGTTAATATGACTTTTTGGGACTTTATGATGAAAGGATTAACAGAAGTTTCACCGACAGTAGGAAGGAATTTTGGAGGTGGATTAATGCGGATAGAAATAAATCTTCTGCATTGAACACTCCGGGAGTCAAAAGTGCTGCCGGTGAGATGGTATGGGAGAATGAAGAAGTATGCAAGAGATGGAAGAACTATTTTCAAGAAATTTTTGGTCAGGGTGAAAGAAGAATTTATGAACAAATAGATGAAGAGAATGAATTGAATATTTTGAAAGAAGAAATGAAAGTGTCTATTTCACGTCTGAAGAATGGGAAGTCTGCTGGGTTTGATGGTATAAATGGTGAAATGTTGAAAGCAGGAGGTGAATGTGTGATAGATTGGATGCACGAATTATGTAAGCTTTGTGTGAATGCAGGAGTAGTACCGATGGATTGGAGGAAGGCAGTCATTGTTCCCATTTACAAAGGTAAAGGGGACAAAAAAGACTGTCAGAACTTCAGACCGATCAGTCTACTCAGTATACCAGGAAAAGTCTTTTGTAAGGTGATTATAAAAAATGTGATTCTGACTACTAGTGAAAGGATTTCCGATATACAGTCCGGCTTTATGGCCGGTAGAGGCTGTGTTGATCAGATTTTTACTCTACGACAACTTGTTGAAAAACAATTGTCGGTGAGGCGGAAGCTGTTCACGGCCTTTGTAGATCTGGAAAAGGCTTTTGACTCAGTAGACAGAGGTATGTTATGGGATGTTTTGAAAGCATACGGAGTGAATGGGGCTCTCCTAGGTGCGGTGCATGCCAACTATGAAAATAGCAAGGCATGTGTTCGTATTGATGGTGAGTATAGTGAGTGGTTTGAAGTTTATAAGGGTGTGAGGCAAGGATGTGTGATGAGCCCTTGGCTATTTAACATAGTCATGGACAAGTGTGTCAGAGATGCTAGACTTAATGATTGTGGATTGATGATAGGAGAGAGCAAAGTGAGTGTTCTACTGTATGCAGATGATGCAGTTCTTGTATCTGATTCTGCAGTAGAATTGCAAACAATGCTCTCTAGATTGAATGAAGCTTTGTTAGGTAACCATTTGAAGTTGAATGCAAGTAAGACGAAAGTATTGATTTTTGAAAGAGATGATGAAAGTATGAATTATGAATTTAAAATTAATGGAATGAATGTTGATGTCGTAAATGAGTTTGTATACCTGGGAAGTAAATTTGAAAAAGATGGAAGAATGATCGGTGAATTTGAAAGAAGAATAATGAAAGGCAGGTGCGTACTGGGTGCTACCGCTAGCATCGCCAAGAACCAGAATCTTTCAAAAAATGTTCGACTGGCGGTGCACGGTGGTATACTAGTACCCACTCTGATGTATGGAAGTGAAGCCTGGACGGTGAATGAAAGTGAGATTAGTAAAGTCCATACAGTAGAAATGGACTACTTAAGAAGTATGATTGGGAAAAGACGGAGTGATAAGGTGAGGAATGATTTTGTTAGAGAGGAATGTGGTGTAAGAGAAAGTGTGAAAGTAAAGATTAAAAGAAGTATACTTAGATGGTTTGGACATTTGGAGAGAATGAATGAGGAAAGACTGACGAAGAAAGTGTATGCTGCGAGAATTGATGGATGTCGTGGAAGAGGAAGACCGAGAAAGGTATGGATGGACCAAATTTTCGAAATAGCGAATGAATGGGATATCCAGAGTCATAATAAAAGGAGAGCTTGTATGAAAAAGGTTATGGCTCTGGATGAAATGAAAGAAGTATGCAAGGATCGAAAGAAATGGCGGTTGATCTGTAATGCTGGCGGTTAAAGCTGAGGCTTTTAAATTTAAAAAAAATATGTTTGGTAGTTTTTTTTAATTTTTTACTGTTTAATTGTTTAGAGTTTATTTGTTTTATATACATCTTTGATTGTATTAATTGCTTGTAGATACTCCTTGACTGATAGGTTGGTATGCGGCTGACCACCCATACTGTAAAAAATGGTTCACTTTGCCAATGTCACCCCTGCTTCAGGGAAGGTCGGCAAGAGTTGCAGGGCTTATGTTCATTTGAGATTGGGTTTTTTATATTGTAGGTCCACATGCGGCATGTGTAAGCGCGAAATTATGCATGTCTGCTTGTGGGAATGCATTTAATATGAATCTCAATTGATACATATCTTTGCAGCTTAGATTTAGATTAGATTTTAGATGACACCCTATATTAGATAGTTTAGTTCGCAAGATAAAAAGAGAGGATTTTTTAATAAGATTGGCTACAGCTGTTGGGGGATGAGAGCCTTTTAGAGGGGGTGGTACACGGGCGGGTGGGGGGTTGATGGGTCAAGGCGCCATGTTGACTACCCCCCTCCCCCACGTGCCCCCCCCAGCCAACAAGTGGCGGCCCGCACGTCTCATCTCACATATTTAGGACGAGAGTGTACAATACGTAAAATATTCAATTAAAACGCATCCATTTTTTTTTACGTGACATCACAAAGAGGCAGATTTGTAAATAAGATCTTTAGGTATGTACGACTCTATCAAGTTCATACCAGCCTTTTTCATTAAGTAGATGTTTTGAAACTAATACCAATTGCTCTATATAGCATGGAGGGATGGACCCTCACACAATCACTGGAGAGACGCATTGAAGCGTTAGAGATGTGTGTATTCACATGATAAGCTCAAACCCTCCTCGTACCCGTCCTGTATGTATGTGTCAGAAGGACGCACAGCACATGGACGCTCATAGAAAGCTATATATTTTCTGAAGTGGCGTAAGGTCTTCCCGTGAAGTAAAAGCAACGGCACGAAAAAACAAGAATCTCTAGGTTAGAGGCGTGCCCAAAGTAAATGGTTCGATGTTACTGAAGCTAATAGCATACACGGGCACACTTGACTATAATCTATATCTATAATCTAAGCTGCAAGGATATATTAACATTTAAAGCTCATATGAAATGCATGCCTACAGACAGGCACATGTAGGTTCGCGCCTACACATTTTTTTTTAAGAAATCCTGTGCGGGAGACTCCCTAGATTCTAGAGAATCTAGGGGTCTATGACACTTGTTGTAGTGCCGCAGAGGAGTACGAGCTTGGTCGTCGCTACAAAGCGCCAATACTCAAGCAAGACCCAGTTGCTGTAAGGCTGGATGGACCTTTGGTGACCGGTCATTGGTAAAGGTTCATACAACTCGCATCAACACATTCTGCATGTGTGCATACAAATAAAGAAAACCTCACATGGGCATAAACCTTGCAACTCCTGCCGCCGTTCCCTGAACCGGGGTGGCATTGGCAAAAGTGAACCGATTTTTACAGCACGGGTGGTCAGCCTCGTACCAACCTATCAGTCAAGGAGCACAAAAAAATATAAAATATTAAAAATCCATAATATCATAGTAGGAGAGATTGAGGGGAGGAAGTAAGCCTAAGTGGGGAAACCCCCACTTCAACTTAAGTGGTTAGCGTAAGGCCGGCCCCTTACCTGTAAAAATAAATAGGTTTACTTGCCACATGGGGATGGGACCCCTTCGGAGATAACGCGGCAACGAGTTAGGTACTCTATATGTGTAGCTCAGGTGGTTGCGTTTTTTTTTTGCAGTGGAGAAATTGTAAGATTCAGGGTTGCCCACGGCTGCGTTACATCATCCAATTTCCAGGCAAGTGACTTGAGCGCGGTGACTCACACGGCGTACTATACGAGAATTAGATTTATGTTTGCATACTATTATGAATGTATGTGTGTATGTGTGTGTGTGTGTGTGCTTCTGGAGATTGATACAGGGCTAAGAGAATTTAAAAAAAAATGTAAAAATAAAAAAATAAACAATCTTCACGATTTGATTTATTTCCTCGAGCGCTTTCGGCGTTATCGCACCACTATCAAGAGAACAACTAGAATATTATTTTAACTTGAAAAACTTGTTTCCAAATTTTAACTAACATTTGAGGTTATGTGATGTGATGAATTTGTCCATCCTCAATTGTCACGCAGAAAGGGTGCCTGCTGAAGACGTTGGCTACGTCGTCAACGAAACTTCTATATTAAAGAAAAGTAAGTTATTACATTACGGTTCGTCTAATATCCGAAAAGTGTAATTAATCTTAAAAGTTAATAATGATACGTAAATTGAAGAGACTAAAATTCCAGAGATAAATGATAAAAACTACCCGGTAGAGTGAAATTGCAGATTAAGAATGATTCCTTGACTAATAGGTTGGTATGAGGTTGACCTCGTATGCTGAAAAAAAAAACTTGGCTCACTTTTGTCACCCCAAGGTTAATGTCAATTTGAGGTTTAGTTTAATTTTTCGCGGCAAGTATTAGCACGAACTTGAACGTGTCTTTTTGTGGGCGTGCATTAAATATTGTTATGATTTTACTGGGGTTTCTTTTTAATTAAACTGAGATTTATTTTACACAATGTCGGTTTACAATGTACTGATTAGTTTTCTAGCTCTAGCTTATCGACTTTATGTTACAATGTTTCAAGCGACCTGCCGCTCCGCACCATTGCGGCTCGTTTATATAGGTACGAAAGAGACGATTCTTCCATGTTCTAGATTACTCCACATACTTGTATAATTGATTTTTCGAAACACTTTCAGATGGTTCGACACACACCATCGTGCTTAGGTACCTATATGAATATTAAATGTTTACATTTATTTACAACTCGGATTATAAATTTAGGTATTGCACACAGCACAGCCCTGCATAACTGGGAAGACACGTTTTGCTCACATGCGTTGATCGTACGATGGCAATACTAGCACACAATAAGCGATTTGAAATAAGTATCGTAACATGGCACGTGGAATACCATAGATTCATTACTATTAATTAAAGAGCACTTCATTTCAAAGCGTCTACAGATGTACACGGCTTAAAATGAATTTAGATGACAACTAAAGGAGGGCGGTGTTATGACTTTGCGGCCTTCCAACTCCTACTATCAATGGGTATTAGTTTTTTCTTTAATAACAAAATATTTCTTAAATTTTAGCCATCCTCTCCGATCGATGGCTCAGTTGGTAGAAAGTTTTCATTCCACGCCGCGAGCTCGGGGGTTCGAGTCCCACCAAGGGTGTCAGAAATGATTTCCCATTTCGGTGTTTATTTCAAACCACAAAATAAAATACAAACTGGCAAGATTTACTCAGCCTTCACAAGAAATGAGTAGCAGCCCCCTTAGCAGTTGGGAAACCTCCTTTCCATTTTAAGTGAAGTGGTTTGCGTAAGGCCCCCTTACATGCAAAAATAAATAAGTTCCACTTCGGGGAAAACGTGACAAAAAGTCACGCTATTTTGTGTAGCTTGGCAGCGTTTAGCGTTAAGTTATTAACACCAAACTATAAAAAATGTCTTTTTACAAGATTTATAGGTTGGTTGATTTATAAGTTGGTATGAGGCTGACCACCCATGCTGTACAAATGGCTCACTACCAATGTCAACCCTGTTTTGGGGAAGTTTGGCAAGAGTTGCAGGGCTTATGTTCATTTGAGGTTTGATTTTTGAATTGTAAGTACACATGCAGGATTTGTAAGCGCGAGCTAACACGTGTTTGGTTGCGGGCATGGATTTAATATTATGAATTTTAAATGTTAATATATCTTTGCATCTTAGATTATATATAGAGACGTTAGTTCCAATTTTCACCACGTTCAGTTACAGCCGTGTCCATCCGTAAGTCGTAGGTGTGTTGGAAAGTAAGTAAAGAGGAAGAATAGTAACGGGTGATGTCGGGTTTACATTTCAGTTAGATAAATCATCGTGTTTATTTTTAAATCAGTTAGATTTCACACAAGTATAACATCATGAGGAATATGATTTGCAAATAAGCGATTTTTAGTAGGTACAAACATACATCAGATGCCAATTCACACTTGAGAATTAAGGTCATCCAATAGTATGTGAATTAGTCTGTATTGAACAAGAATTATCACAAAAAAAAAATTATGAAGAGGAATGCAATTCACCAACCGATTCTGCCTGGCCAGACACAGGTATTAATATCATCAAATAATAATTCATTACTGTTAATGAATGATTTTTTAATTAATAACTACCCAATGACATCTGTTGAACCAGGTCAAAGTTATGGTCAAATGACCCGGTGGGGTCGAACCAGCGTTATTCTATTCCAAATACGCTAGAAAGATCATCCACTTGAACCCCTCATCCATAATACCACATGACAGAACGACACACGACAGGACTATACATGACAGTACATCCTATGTATTTTCTTCATTTAGAAAATATTTTCGTCTAACATTTCTGGACAAAGGTAGTATGCCTATTTTTTTTACCATCATTCTCTTTTTATCATCTTGAAATTTTAATTTCATCTAGCCATTTTTGTTGGTTTCTTGAAGTTGCCTTATCAATTATTATCTTGTCCTACTAAGGCTCATCTTCACTGTAAGAAAATGCTGTCGACATATGCAAATTTCCCTCGGCTGGATGACGTCACAATATCGCCCATATTGAGTTAGCCAGAAGCGCTATTCTGCTAAAAGTTTCAACGTTTCCTTCGACGCGTGGACTCCATTATCTTTTAAATCACGTCACCGATCTTTCTATTACGTCACTTTTCTCCATTTTAATGCCATCTTTCGGTATAAGAATAACAATTTAAGAAGACCATAAAACGTAACAGTATAATATATACGTAGAGTCGGTTACTTTTGTTCGCGATATTCTGCGTCGGTAGCATAATGCGGCGTTCGCAGGTTCCGTGTTAGAACGACACAGTGACAAAACGACACATGACACAACATCACAATGACAGTACTCACATGACAAAACATCACAAGAAAGTCGTTCTGTCATGTGATGTTTTTTCATATGTTTTGTCCTTGTGTTGTTTTGTCATAGTGATGTTTTATTATGTGTCGTTCTGTCATGGGTCGTTTTGTCACTGTGTCGTTTTGACAATAATAATAATATCGAGATGATTTACTTGGTGAGCGCTGTTTTTGTGTCAATCACACCTCAAGAAATCACACCCGTTTTTTAAGAAATCCTGTGCGGGAAACTACCTAGATTTCAGAGACTATAGGGGTCTATGACACTTGTAATAGTGCCGCAGAGGTGTTTACGAGCTTGGTCGTCGCTACAAAGCGCCAATTCTCAAACAAGACCCAGATGCAGTGAGGCTGGATGGACCTTTAATGACTGGTCATTGGTAAAGGTATATGAATTTTTCAACCCAGCGAAGAGCATATTTGAAAATATAAATGGCATATTTTTTGAGCTCCACCAGGATTCGAATCCACAACCTTCCATTTACGAGTCAGAAGTACAATATTACCTAATACCGGTCAAGTGACAAGAGTCGTTTACGGCGCCCTTGAGATGGTATGTGATCATTAAACGGCGCCACGGGAAATAAATCATCCATCATTATCAAGAGTCGCTTTATCACTGTGTCGTTATGCCATGTGTCGTTTTGTCACTATGCCGTTCCAACCTGTCACCGCGTTCGCAATCCTCGTTTGTAATGTGAAAATGGACGGACATAGAATATTTGATAAGCGGCGTAAAAGTTACTACATTGTTTATACGTTTTTGGTTTGGTGGGGAAATACTGAAATCTGCGAATGCCGCAAACAGGCGGCGGCGATGGCTCGCTGGAACAATGTCTGCAGCGAATCTGAGAGAATGGGCGGCTCGGATCCATAGTCTCCACTCTGACTAAAAAACAACCAAGGATGTCTATTTATATATTCAAAATAATTTATCGCAATGTCACCCCCGTTTCAGGGAAGGTCGGCAAAAGTTGTGGGGCTTATGTTCATTTGAGGTTTGGATTTTATTTGTAAAAGTACACATTCAGCATTTGTAAACGCGAACTACACGTGTTGGTTTGTGGGCATACATCTGAGAGCTTTAAATGAATATATCCTTGCAACTTAGATTATAGAATATAGTCATTTTCAAGTGACTAACAAAGCAACACGCAACGCAACGCAAAAAACACAACTAAGCTACACATATAGTGTAACTTCTTGCCTGCGTTTCCCCGAAGGGGTCGCATGTGGCGCTTCGGGACGCGTGTTCCCATTCCCCGACCTAAAAGGAATCTTTACTCAGACAGCACACGGAAGTATCATACCCTAAATCTGCCGTTATTGTTTCTTACACTTTATGGTCTTAGCAAAAAAGTGACAGTAATGAAAAAAATCAAGCATGTTTATTAATTTTTTATCTTAATTATAAAGTTTAAACAAAATATATAACTTAAAAATTGCGACCACAAAAAAATATTTAAAAAAATACGTTTTTTTCACTTCTGTAGCTACTTTCTCGTGTGTGCTATGTTTTGGAATTTTTTTTTTTCATTCTATTTATAGAACTATACATTGTCTAGTGTAGTATCGAAACCGTTTTTTTATAATGTCAATAGTTTTTGAGTAAATATGGAAAAACTGAAACTACTTGATGAATTAATTTTTTTCCGTGTGCTTGTCTGAGTAAAGATTCCTTTTAGGTCGGGGAATGGGAACACGCCTTCGGGACCTATTTATTTTTACAGGTAAGGAACACAATATACATTAATAGCGATTTCAATAATCAAAGGTATATTTTCAATGGAGTTGGCAAAAATTGTGACGTTACCTCGCCTGGTTGATAGGCTGTGTCTGAAACTGTCACCATTCCACTAGGGGCCAGAGCCTCTGCAGAGTTGCCCGCATTTCTTTTATTTCCATTTGATTTCCCTACCCTTACATACCTCTTTCTATTCGTTCCTATGCAGCACCTTTTCCATACATTTCCTACCTTTACATTCGCTTTGTATATTCCAAGGAAAAGTTACGCTATGTAATGCAACTTTTTGTCGGGTTCTCCCCGAAGTGGTCGCATGTAACGAGTGGAATATATTTATTTTTACAGGTGAGGACGCCAACCACTTCAGTTTAAGTGGGGGTTTCTCAGCTGCTTAGGGGGCTGGCACTCATTTCTTGTGAAGGCTAAGTAAACCTTGCCGGTGTTCCATTTTAGGGTTTTCAATAAAAACCCAAACGGGAAATCATTTCTGCCATCCTCTGTGGCATTTGATCCCGACCTTTCTCTACATACTGAACTATCGACGGGACACTTTCGATCAAATTGGGTTGAATTTGATATGCAAAAATGAGCCGTATAGGAACGAGCTATCGGAAATGTATCTCTAGTGATTGTTTTCAATTTGTACGACGCTCAAAGGTTAAGCAAACAATTGTAGTTTTATTGGCATGATTATGTCCGACGTTAGACTGTGGTACAGCGTCGTCATCACTTTAGTTGCAAGGCTTTATAATTTATGCACACCTAAATGATCCATCAGACAAATTTCTGGTGAGGTACGACGTGAATTGACATAGTCAAAATTGTGTCGTCACTCGTCACCCGGTCGGGTTGCTAGGGAAAATGCATACAAATATTTTGCTAAGGACCGAAGTACGAAACAAGCGTGGCGTTTGCACGCCGAGAAAAAGCTCAAAATTCGAATATTGTGAGGTCACCCCCTGAGTACGAGTTGCAAAACTTGAGTAAAGTAAAGTTAACGGAAAGTATTAAAGAGTGGTTTTCCGCAAAATCTGCTGTTTTTGTTTGTTTGAACATGATTTTCTTCATCACTGTAACTCTGTTGCTAAGACCATAAAGTGTAAGAAACAAAAACGGCAGATTTTGGGGAAAATCACTCGCCGTTATGGATCAGTCCAAATGCTTCGCGATACGGAGCAGATGTAGTGTTTTCATTAACCGAATTATCAAGGCTATATAGTGTGCTCGTAATTTTTGTTTAGTTTAACTATGGCCACACACAATGAAAGTGAACGTTGAGTATGAATACAAATTCAATTACAAAACACATCAGCTACAGTACAGAATCAACTAAATAATTGGTGTGCTGAGAATCACTAATTGCACCTGCCATTACATTATTTGTATGAAATATTTTTGCACAATATTATGTCCGCTCCCGTTTAAGGGACCAGAATGTGAAAGCATTGCATGCAAATTTTAATTTTAAGGTTTCCGTTTTTAGCTCCTTCTCGCACGGTCCGGTTTCGGTCGCGAAATGTACGGGATCGCCGGACAAACCACGCCGTATCGTGTGAAACAGAAATCTCCATACACTACGCGAATTCCGACCCGGCACTGGACTTGACTAAGTGAAAAGGCGCTAAGGATCTAAAAGTAAATCTTATTTTTGAAGCGGCTTCAGACAAGGTGATGTTAATTTGAATTTTTAATCCCGTCAGGCCGACTTAACGGTATTTTCCTCCTTACGTTAACAGAATTGGGTAATTATTAATTCATTAAATAAAATTGATGATGTTTACACCTAGGGAACAGGTTGGTGGATTGGATTCCTATTAACGAATCTATTTAAAAATAAGCTGTTGCTGGCAGCTCGCCTACCGATGGTAGGTGCTATCATCTAAGTTAGTAATATATAACAGTTATTGATTTAAAAAGAAAACATTTATTAAGCCTTTAATTACCACTAGATGATTTTTTATTACAACGTTCATAGCAATATCAATAATTTTATAAGGCGGAGATATGGTTTGGTTTTATAGAGACAGACAACCTTGAACCGGTATTAGGTAATATTATACGTAAGGATTTTCAATTGTAATTTCCCGTGGAAAGGCGAATGGCTTTCAATGATGTCATAGCCGATTTGGTCTTTATGTACACCATCCATAAGAGCATTTAGACTTTCTTTGGTTGATATTTTTTTCCGTGTTAAGAGTCTAGACTTGGGGAAAACGATAAGGAATGTTTTTACGACTAGAAACTTAGTTTTAATAACTTCGCGCGTTGAATGTTACTATACACTTTACAGTTGTACAATTAAGCCACACATACAGTGTAACTTCTTGCCGCGCTCTCCTCGAAGGGGTCGCATGTGGCGAGTGAACCTTTTGTTTTTAAATGGGGCCGGCCTCACACCAACCGCTTGTTTCCCTGCTCCCGAGTAGGCTGGTTCTCATTTCTTGTGAAGGCCGGTATTTTATTTAGGGTTTTGAAATAAACACCGAAACGGGAAATCATTTCTAACACCCTCCCTGGGATTCGAAGCCGAACTCTCGGCATGGAATGCAAGCATTCTAACAACTGAACAACCGACCAGACATAAAGTTTGCATACTCTTTAGTTAGTACAGCGAATGAATAGCATTTGATAAGATTCTGAAGAAATGATAAATTGACCACAAGACCTTATAACAGCTTATGTGGTTTCCTTTAATATATATATATATATACAAGGATAATTTATTTATAAGGTACACATAATTGAAGAGCGCCGTTTTTGTGTGTGTCACACCTCAAGGGCCCTCTCAAATCACGGATAAGATTTTTTGTAAAGATGCGTCTTTAGTGCTCCTTTAAAGACACCAACAGTTTCTGCCTTCCTCACATTAGGTGGTAGTCTGTTCCACTCCATTGGGCCCGCAAACCGGAAAGCACGGTCCCCAAAATTAGTGCGTGTCTGACGTGACGGCTGGACTAAGTCAACCACCCCACACCCTGCAGATCTGAGAGTTTGGCGTCTCAAATCTATCTCAATAGGTGAGAACATGTCAGACAGGTATGAAGGAGCCGTACCATTGACAGCTTTGTAAACCATCAAACAAACACGGTAGACCACCCTCTCCGGAAAACGAAGCCAATGCAGTTCTTTCAACAATGGAGTAATATGATTAATGTGTATAATATGTAATATATGTGTAATAGGTACATAAATGCAACTGAAAAGTACTTTATAAACAATCTGATAAAATAATTAATTTAGGTCAAAGAAAATGTCATGAAAAAAACTTAGTCGACAGAATCCAGGGGACTCCCAGGGAGTTACAGACATGATTTCTCATTTCAGAGTTTTCTTTCAAACCAAATCATACCTAACAAGAAAAGGGGACGTACGTACTTTAAGGGAGCAGGAAACCCCTCACATAATACATCAAATTCAATCACTTTGGTTATAAATACATGGACATGATTTTTAAAAATAAATCCTGTGCGGGAGACTCCCTAGATTTCAGAGACTCTAGAGGTCTATGAAACTTGCTGTAGTGCTGCAGAGGTGTTTACAAGCTTGGTCGTCGCTGCTAAGCGCCAATACTCAAGCAAGACCCAGTTGCTGTAAGGCTGGATGGACCTTTAGCGACCGATCTTTGGTAAAGTTTTATGAATTTTTCAACCCAGCGAAGGTAGGTATATTTGAAAATATAAATGGTACATTTTTGTGCTTCGCCGGGATTCGAACCCACAACCTTCCATTTACGAGTCAGAAGTGTTTCCACTGGACTAAAGATCGGTAGAATTTTACAATTAAATTTACAATGCTGTAATTTTACTTTTTCAAAGACGATTTCAAATCTCCATCTTTTATTACAATTTACTCGGAAACTCATCTGAATGAATGTCCATTTCTCAGCAGGTAAACATCACAAGATTTCCAAAAATTATCAACGTTCAATTTCATCTCAAAAGAACCATTTACTGGGGCACAGTTTTTAGTTTGTTAACCGCCTTTAGGGAATGCAATCTTGAAGCAAAATCGCAATCTCGGTATTTGCAAGATTATATATGTTAATCTAATCTTGCGAGATCTTGGTATTTGCAAGATCTCACATTTAGTGGCCAAATGGTTATATTTTTTTGCTAAAAAGTGTCTTTACGCCATCTCTCAGTGACTTGCCTGCTATAAAACACCCTTTGATGATGATGATGAGTTGATGATTTCTTTTTAGCGCCGTTTCGTGATGTAGTCACTCCAAGGGCGCTTGTGCAAATGATGCCAAAAATTTGCTTGTTTTCAGTGCTTTCCGGAACTTTCCATGGTCCTCCAGCTCTCTCACATGATGTGGCAGGTGGTTCCAGGCCAGAGGACCAGCAACTGCAAATGCACGCTCTCCAAACATTGTGTTAACTCTTCTTATCGGTTCTTCAATCTTTGATTTGGCTCCAGTTTCAGCCGAGCCTTTGGATGAGCATGACGAATGTTTACATTGAAAAAATGACAGCTACATGTTCGATAACCTTTCATGTAAAAATTAATAATACCATCATATTACGGTCAGCAGTTTCAAATTTAAACACCAGAATTGTTAAAAATAAGTTTGATAACAAATTGATAGGAGCATAGCGTTCAATTGAATCCGGTTGGCGAGCCATTATCACATCTATGTCCTAACAGTAGGAAGGTGTATAATAGCATCCATCGCCGACAACAACTATTCCCAAACAACGTGCAGCAGCTAGCATTACGCAATAGGCGCATGTTTTTAGTTTTCGTATTTGTGCGTGAGCGGCATAAATGAATGAAAGGCCGGCAGGTGTGGGAGTGAGCACAAACAAATATTATGTCGATCACAAATTGTAGATTTGTTTATCAGCTACTAAGTTCAATTAAAAAAAAAGTTATATTACGAATCTTGAAGAAGGTACATAATACACATCTAACAAAAAAAATACATGTATTGTGCCTTAGGTATCACTGTCCTTACAACACAGAACTAACAACCTGTGAGAGCTGCCGATATTGGCTGCAATCAGACAAAACCCACCTGTTGGCTCTTTATCTTTGGATTATGAAAACACTTAAAAAGTGTTTCATAAAGCTCACGCATTATTGTTACGACTAACAGTGAAAAGTGAACCTGCGTACATGAGAAACTATCACGTTTGCCTTTCGGTTTTTATTGATGAGATTCTCCGATTTCTGAACAGTTATTTGAGGGGTGTGGTCAGGCAAAAGCTGTCATGTTAAAAACAGTTCATTCTTAGAAAATTAAACGCTTATTCATCCTCATTCAGAACTGTGAACAGCTGATTTTATTATTACATCATAGTGTAAGGTAATGTTTATCGCGTTGATAATAAATAAAACACGAGCCAAAATCATGCACAATAAATGATACACATATTAGGTTTTATCTTTATCTGCATACTTCAAAAATGAATAAATACAGGTGGGTGTATGTCAAGGAGATGCTCATCAGATTGTGGGAATTACCTAAAGTTATATTTCACAGTCCTGCTTAAATGGTGACATAAACTGGATTGTTTTTTTGTTTTTTTTGAGAAATCGGAGAAAGTGCAGCATCTTGCCAATCCGGTATCATTTCTCAAAACAGGATCTTACAGGTATTGCAGAATTGCAAAAAATACAAGTTAATTTCATAAGAAGGCCTAATGGAAAGGCAGCTCGATTTGGTGAGGATCTCTAAAAGATGAGAGTATGAAAGTGGAGAAAGGGACGTGAAGAACTGACAGCGAACAGTCAGCGCCCTTGGAGTGACTACATCACGAAACGGCGCTATAAAGAAATCATCAACTCATCATCATCATCAGCGATTATATTTTTATAAACAAATGACCAATACCCATTTTGGACGACCGAGAAGCAAATAATTATTATTTATCGAACGTTTTTAATGATAGGTCAGATATCCGTGTAACTGTTTGAGATACATACTTCAACCGGACAGAAAACGATTCGAGAAGCCGATCACAAATTCTAGTGCATGTTTCACCCATCGATCAAGCTACTGAGATGCAGGGATGAAGTGGAGAGGGATGCAGCTCAGCTTCTGCAGATTGCGAATTGAAGAATAGCATCGGAGAACAGACGGAGTTGGAGGCAGAAGTTGAAGGAGGACAAGGCTCGTGATATGATGTAGTGCTATTGAAGAAGATCAAGCCATTTTTACAATACCCTACGTGGTCGTTCCCTTAAATATACTCTAGGACTCATGTCTTTTTCAGATGGGATGAAAGGATATAAAATCATTTGTTGTGTGTCTATGTTCTAATATCTCATTCTAATTTGTTCAATCTCTTAGTACATTCATTTACAAGTCAATCAGAGTTTTTCTCACACAGCTTTTTGCATGCCTACTCATACTCGTAATTCCAAAATTGAATAACAAGTCAAGAATAACACGATGGGCTATTAAAAAGTGAAAAGAACCAGCTGCGATCAGCTGCTAAATGAAGTCTAAAGACGATTAATAATACTATTTTTAAATACGTAAATATTAAAATTTATACACTTTCAAGAAGCTTCTCATTGGATCATTTTCTGAAAGCACTAATCGATCTTTGTGGTGGGTGTATTTCCATTGAAAACATTTTTCACGAGTTGTTGAATTTTCTTTCGGGCCATTACCCGCTGAAAGAGAAGTCATAACAGTGCACAAAGTTCACAGAATTCCTTTGACCCGTGGACAGCTATCAGCGCCACGTCTTCGACCCCGCACAAAAAGGTTCACCGTGTCTGACACCCGACGACAAAAATACAGCGATCATAGATAAGAGAGTATTGATCATGTCTCTCCGTACAAATTGTTTGAACACCAATGCAATGACTACGCTTTAGTTGTTTTTATGATTTGAGATTGGTGCAATGATAAACAAAATATGACACGTAAAAAAATCAGTCTCTTGTAATGTGGTCAATTACTCCTTATATGGACTCGATTCTATAATCTAAGCTCGGTATAATCGGACTGGGTAGTGAATATAATGAGATGACCGTATACAAAGTAAATAAAATGAATATGATAAAACACATATGTAGATAAACACTCGTATATCCACGTTATGAGCAAAATTTGTGTTCTAAATAAATCATTTTTTTACAATGCAGCTTAAAAATAATCTGGCCATTTTTATCTGCGTCTCGAGCATCATATACGAGACATCAAAAGCCAAACCTTATCTCTGGATTCTCCGATTGTTCGCCAAATCTACGTTTCTCATCTCAAAAGCTTCGGCAATAAAGTGGTTAAGCACGTACTATTTACATTTACACAGATAGTGCACCGAGATAAATTCTGTTTATTGATTTTTCCGATTTCATGACACATTTCATTTGTAAGTGTAAAGTGTGTATCTGATAACAGCTAGAGATTGCCAGTAATTGTTATTGACGAGTGATGAATGATAGGATATATTTTGTTATTCACACTTGTCTATGAATGAACCATTCAATTGATTCACGTTTAATTATATATTTTGCTGATTATCGATCAGTGAGTACCGTGACACCTGCTGGGCTGAACAGTTTACCTTTACTAATTACGAAACATTGATAAGGGATGGAGGTGATTATTCAATGAAAAATATTATTATATTTTTCAAGGTCGGAACTTAGTAAAATAATGACACAATCAAATGATATTCTAGAAAAAATGGATCATTATCAAAGAAAGGTGTCTCGCAAACAATATTGCCATTGCTGAGGCTAACATTAAACTCAATCCAAAAAAATTCTGGAACTATGTTAAATCGAAATCTGCAACTGAAGACTTTCCTCATGAAATGTATCTAAAAGATAAAATAATCTCTGAAGGCCAACACATATGCAACTCATTCAACGATTTCTTTCACTCCGTGTTTGTCCCTTCCGTATCCCCCACTAATATCACCGATGCATTTGATGACGAGCTTAACACTGATACTGCTTGTCACCTCCATTCTGTATTTATTGACGAATGTCTGGTTTCCCAATACCTTAAATCCTTAAATACTAACAAGGGAGCGGGCTACGACTCGATTCATCCATTTTTTCTTAAGGAATCGGCCAAAGAACTCGCAATGCCTTTAAGTATACTCTTTAGAAGGTCTCTTCAAGAGGGTTTTATGCCTACTTTTTGGAAGAGGGCTCTTGTAACTCCGGTTTTCAAATCTGGTGATAAACGAAACATTGAAAATTACCGCCCTATCTCCAAACTTTCGGTCATTAGTAAAATATTTGAGAAAATAATCTATGATCAATTATATCCTGTGGTACGTCCCTATGTTATCCAAAATCAACATGGATTTCTTAGAGGAAAGTCTGTTGATACTAATCTTTGTGAATTTACAGACTGTTTGCTTGAGTCCATGAGCAATGGCCACCAAATTGACGCAATTTATACAGATTTTTCGAAGGCTTTTGATAAAATAAATCATTCTATTCTTATAAGTATGTAAGCTTATGTCCATTGGGATTTGTGGAGATCTACTTCGTTGGATCATTTCTTATATCTCTAACCGTTCTCAGGCTGTTGCTTTGAAAGGTTTCTGTTCTTCATTTAGCGATATACCATCTGGAGTTCCACAGGGCTCTCACCTAGGACCTCTCTTTTTCCTTCTATATCTAAATGATATTCATAAATGTTTTGACCATTCAAATTTTTTGTTATATGCTGATGACATGAAGATCTTTAAGGCTATTAAAACAGAACAGGACTGCCTCGATTTGCAGTCTGATTTAAATAAACTATCTAATTATTGTATTCATAATAAACTGTTTTTAAATATTAAAAAATGTCAGTCAATAACCTTTGCTCGTAAACGAAAACTTATAAATTGTACTTACTCATTGGGAAACATTAATCTTAACAAAGTTGACTTTGTCCGAGATCTCGGAGTTCTCATTGACAGTAAGCTCGTCTTTGATCTTCACATAGCTTCTATTACCCAAAAAGCATACAGAATGTTGGGTTTTATTCTTAGCATATCCACACCATTTAAACAAGCTCACACTTTAAAAATCCTGTATTATTCATATGTCAGGAGTCACTTGGAATTTGCTTCATCAGTTTGGAACCCTCAATATAAAGTTTATATTAACAGCATTGAGTCAATTCAAAAGAAATTTGTAAAACATTTAAATTATCGCTTTAATGACTCGGAAGACTTACAATCTCTTCAGTCAAGGCGAATTATGTGTGATCTTAGGTTTTTGTTCAATATTCTTAATTCAAACGTAGATAGCATCCCCCTACTGAACAAAATTAACATTAAATGTCCCATCCGCTCTACGCGTTCCGCCGCCTCTCATCTTTTCCATATAGCACCATGCAAGTCTAACTACACGCTGAATTCTTTCATCAACCGTAGCTGTAACATATATTATAGGCATTTTTCTGAATTTGATCTATTTAATGATAAAGTTTCACTGCTTAAAACCTTTGATTATACCTACCTGTTAACTGAACTTTGAATTTGTTTTTTTTTTTTCACATGTATATTGTATGTAGATATGTTTTTTACATGTGTATCAACTCTACTTTTATTTTCTTTATAATCTATAATTGGAAAATTTACTGGTCTTCTCAACTGTCAATCTAACCTTGTAATTTTTCTGTAACTGTTTTTTTCCATAAAAAAAAAAAACTGACATCGAATTATATGATCCATAAAAAAGTATGACAGTAAGTCCAGAAACTCGTTTTCATATCCTTTATAAAAGTTTCGACAAAGTTTAGTTGGTGAAAGGACATTTCGATGTAGTCTCAGCGTGTGTTTGAAATTAAAAAAACCGGTTTGATCCTCGTGAGGTCTTCTTGATTATTGACAACGTCGTTACTTAGCTTTTGTTTTGATTTTACGTTAACGTTATTATGTAATTCTTTATTTGAAAATGTTATTTATATATACCTGTTTCTGGCCAGGTTGGTGGACTGAATGCCTCAAATTTGAAGATTCAATATCTCTAGACGAAGAATCAAATCATTATCTTAAAAATACAGAACAAAACATTTAGTACGTAGGTATTCACTTTGAATGGCTGACACTAATGCGAGCCTTCGTTTCGTGTCCACAATGTTCCACACGATTACAAAGGTAAACTGACAGGAAAATGAGTTGTTTTCTGTCGCTCACAGCTCGATACTGTCGCCCATTATATGCATCGCTCACACCAGCAGCAGACACACGGGGTCTGCGAGCCAAACGTGGCTTTTCAGGACTCAAAAATCTTCCATAAATGAAAGAGGAGAACACTAACAATTTAAGCACACGCATCGCTATTCATGAAACCTTAAACGCAGATAACCCACCGATCTTTTTTTTGTTGTTGTGTAGAGAATTCACTTTGGGCGGCAGATGCGCCATGGGTATGATGTGTAAATAACATCACTTGAAATGATATCCTGGTTCAAAGCAGTAGGAAAAAAATGTCACAAGGTGATATTTCACCTTGGCAATTTCATGTGGCAATAATGTGTTATCTCACAATGTCAACAAAATGAGTCTCAATTTGCCTGCATTGACATTTTAGAAACTATCCTTCCAAGTCTAAGGCCCGGTATTATTTATCAACGTTAGCTTATGTGACTTTAACTTATAAAAAAAACTACCCGCGCGATTGACATAAGTCTTTTCCATTTAGTGTAAAGTCGCTATGCTAACGTTAAAAATAGCGGGATTAATTTTATTAATATCTTCTGGCTGTATCGGAATTCTACATGATTTTTTTGGTTTCCATCATTTCACCATCAAGTAAATGGATTGAACTGGCTATTTAGATAAAGGTTCGTGAAGATAAATTAGGCTTTTTTGAGAGATCCTAATCGATGTCATGTTTCACTAACGAGTTTGCCCACCACTGCCGCAGATACAGACCCACAGTGATAGTTTATTGCCACCCCGTGTGTTTTGTTATCAAGATTGACCACGCTAGGTGTTGGTGGTTGTGCGGGTGGTGGAAAGGGTGTTTGTGATGGTTTCGGCGATGCTGTCAGAATTGGTGTTGATGATTGGTGACTGTTTGGTAATTGTGTGGGTGAGGGTGCTGTTGAGGGTTTTGGTGACGTTGTTGGTGAAAGTGTTGATGAGGGGACGTTGGTGAGGGTGTTGTGAAGGTATTTAGGTTTGTAACGGTGTTCGTGGGAGTGTTTCTAACAACGCTGTACAGTGTATACGATCGGTTTTCGTGATGGTGCTGGCGATGATTGTTATCAACGTTGGTCACTATGTTTATTTAATTTTGGTGACCGTAGTATTTTGGTGAGAGTATTCTTAAGGGTTTTGGTGACAGTGTTGGTAAAAGGGTTAAAAATGATGTTAATAGGGTATTTGTGGGAAATGACGCCGGGTGAAAGTGTTGATGTTCGTAACGTAGTTCGTGACAGTGTTGGCAATGGTGTCAGTAACGATCGGGTTTGGTGACGGTGTTGGTCACTACGTTAGTTTAAGTATACGCATATTTGATGATGCTGTTGGTAACGGTGTTGATGTGCTAACCGTGTTGATCATTGTATAAGGGTGTTGGAAATGGTTTTAGTGAGGGTGTTGGTGTGGATACTGATGACGTTGGTGACACTGTTATAGTATTGTTGATGAGGGTATAAGTAACGTTGTTGGTAATGGATTCAGTGTCGGTGTTGGAAATGATATTGGTTGTATTGTTAGTCACGATGTTGGTGACGATATTGGTGATGGTGATACGAGTGTGGGGTGTGTGTGCGAGTGTGTGGAGGTGTTACAGTTACATAATCGCGACGAGATCGCATGCCATTGACGGAAAGTTCAACGGTACATAATGAATAATTCCAGCGATCGAGGCGATTCTTTCACCGTTTGCATTGTGTATGTGGCAGGCATGTTATTTACCTTGCAGTGCACACACAGCACCCGCCCGTGTTCGATGACTGATCTATTATGGATTATGATTACGAAGATTACAAAACAGCCATGACGCTATGAGCATTCACAATACTCTGCGTCGCCTCTAAGATGCTTTTTTAGGCTTCAAATGGCTCCTTAACTTATAAGTTGGTATGAGGCTGACCCCCATGCTGTAAAAATTGGTTCACCTTTGCCAATGCCACCCCGGTTTCAGGGAAATGCGGCAGGGGTTGCAAGGTTTACGTTCATGCGAGGTTTTTTATTTGTATGCACAAATGCCGAATGTGTTGGCGCGAACTTACGTGTTCCTGATGGTGGGCATGAATTAAACATGAGCCTTAAATGTCAATAATATATATCTTTGCAGCTTAGATTGTAGATTAATAAAGATTAAAGAAGTCCTGCGTTTAGCGTTACCTCCAGCTGCACGTGTTGTAAAATATTTAACATATCTTTGCAGCTTAGATTATAGAAGCCTTAAATGCCGATATATCTTTCCAACTAAGCTTATTGAAGATTCCAGTAATTTGTAATCTTTTTTAAAAATAAATTTGTTCCACCCACCACAGCCTCACTGTGAATAAGGGGATCGTGACTATGAATAGCAATAGTAGACTATAAGAATTTTCCTGATGTATTAGCATAGCACTAGATGGGTGCTTAGGATGATAGAACATTGTATCGGCTGATGGCGTCGTTTTGTGTGCTCCCTCGGCTCCAGTCGTAAAAACACTCACACCACATCTCGTTAAACTATCTACATATCTGTCTATGTTATTACATCATAAAGACATGCTCTGACGGGGGCAGTTGTTTAGGACAGCAGCTGGTAAGTGTGTAAGTTGAACCAAATCTTTTATAATGGGTCGAAGAAGAACTATAAGAGCATTTATGGCAAAATTGGAGTTTGAATCCATACAAGAAAAGCTTGCAAGTTAATGAAATTTTTTTTACAGACCGCTCTTATACCAACCACTCCTTTATTTCGGGTTAGAAATAAGCACCGAAAAGGAAAATCATTTCTGACACCCTCGGTGGGATTCGAATCCGGGCTCTCGGCATGGAATGCAAGCACTCTATCAACTCAGCTATCGACCGGACTCGCATACATTATTTAACTCGTTTTCGAAAAAAAAAAGTTGCTTTTTGTTCTAAATGAACTCCTACATTTAGTTGACTCAAAATTAAATACAGATTTTTCTCGTCGGGTAAGTCACACTTCTATGGGACTACGGTCTTTACCAACCGATAAAACTTATTTATTTTGATTTAACCCAGCCGTGTGACGTTACAATTTGATCTTTCCAATTCTCGTGTGGTACTCATTCTATCCGACTTATACATTCAATTACTGCCCTGAAGCGCTATCAATTCGTGTCCAAAAATAAAGTGTAGGTACTGTGATTTTTTTTTATCTATGGTGTTCTTTCGCAAGCGCTAGCAAGCTCCGAAATGGATTGATATCCAAAATGTATCGAATTTAGCAGAATAGCGCTTCAGCACGGTGTTTACGCGTGGAATGACACACAAGTGATGGCTATTATGTAGCTTTGGTTTTTACATTTAGTTCAGGGTAAAAGTGATCCAGCGCCCCGCCATGTTTTCAAGTTTGAGTAATGCCGGTAATTAGGGCTAATGGAGAATGGGCGAGCAGGCGGCCATTACAAGTGTACCCAAACAGGTGACGACTACACCTGCACACACAAATCACTGATGTGAGAATAATTGCAGTACGAGCCTTGCATGTGTACATTCACACATATGGTAGATAAGCGGAAAAATTTCCTGCGAGAGATCGTTGTTCCATATAAAATGGATCAGCTGTTCACCCGCCGCCATGTTTTATCCCGTCTTATCTTCAAACAGATACGGTAAGATCTATCGGCGGTCGTCGAGACTTCCACCCCTGGCTTTAGGTATTCAGGAGACTTTTTTGCTAAGCAGATAATGAAGGACATTACCTCAAGTATAAAAATATTGAAGTTTAGTAAATACATGTATGAAAACTAAATCGCTTCCTCGAGGTGCTGCTACTAATAATAAATAATAATCTAAGTTGCAAGGATATATTCATTCAAAGCTCTCAGATGTATGCCCACAAACAAACACGTGTAGTTCGCGCTTACAAATGCTGATTGTGTACTTACAAATAAAATTCAAACCTCAAATGAACATAAGCCCCACAACTTTTGCTGACCTTCCCTGAAACAGGGGTGACACTGGCAAAGTGAACCATTTTTTACAGTATGGGTGGTCAGCCTCATACCAATCTATAAGTCAAGGAATATGAATAATAAATTACATTTAAATATAAAAAATAACAAAACCTTAAAAAGAAATCTATACAAAAAAAGTCAAAAATTTATTATGCAAAAAATGTAGCAAACTAATAAACCAACCTTACAAATCAGTATTGCAGATTAGCCGCCACTTCTTCCTGTCCTTGCATACTTCTTTCATCTTTCATTTCATCCAGAGTCATAACCTTTTTCATACAAGCTCTCCTTTTATTATGACTCTGGATATCCCATTCACTCGCTATTTAAATCTACTAAATTAAATTAAAATAAATTCAGAATTTGTAACGCGCAAAACGTGAGACTGATAAACATAGAAGCGGTCCGCACGTGAAATCGTGTCGTCAACCGGCCGGGTTGCTAGCGAAAATTGATACAAATATTTTGTTTTTGGTTGCTAAGGGCGGCAGTGCCACACAAGACTGATGTTTGATCGCCGAGGAAAAAGTTCAAAATTCAAAGATGTTCCGTATGGGACATACAATTTTGTATGGGACTGGAGGAGGAAGACCTTAGACAGGCAGCGGTGGCTGCGGTTGATCAAGGAGGCCAAGATCCACTCCAGGTTGTCGTGCCGGTAATTATGATGATGAAAAATTTATTTAATAAGTGAATTTAAGTCATTTTGTGACTATTTCTTTGCATATTATAAACTGAGTTTTTTTATAAGCAAGAATATTATACATGAACATGAGTAATTATGTAGTCTGATACTGAAATGCAATTTGATACGAATGAAGTGCATGCCAGCAAGACCTAGGAATGTGTATGGGTGTGAAATTATATCTTGCAAGCCGAATTATGTATGCACGACATACGTAGGTATCTTTGTAAAAAGGTATAAATTTACATACTTGCAATTTGGTGAAATATCTATGTCTGCAAATATGACATAGGAAATGGTACCTTATATAGGTACTAAAATATGAGCCTTTTTTAGGTTGTCGGGAAATATATTATGTATTAAAAATTGCACTATACATTTTAATATAAGTAGATACTAACGTATGTCTGTTTTTTAAATGTCAAAGAAAAGGTCGTTATATGACTTGATAATAAAAGTAACATTATTCGAATCTATTTACGTACATATTTACGAAGAAAATATTTAAATATACCTATGTGCTGGAAAATTTTCGGAGATGATTTGTAACAAAATACGATCAGCATCTTTTATATTGATCGATACAAAATACTGTTCGAAATACGGTATCAATACATCAGGAGGTGAGATTCAAAAGTGGTCAAGTCCAAATTTATCTTTTTTGGGATTTTATTGTAGTTTTATTCAGTATTTTCGGTAGATTTAGTATATGTATTTTAAAAATAGTCTAATCCGTGAATTTGTTGTTTATAACCAGTAATAAAACTACTTCATTTTCAAAAGTGGTCATTTTTTAAACAGTTGAGTTTCAAATATAGTCAGGTCCGTTCCGACCAATAGTGTGACTCGATTTACAACCGCCATCTTGCTTATTACCATACACTCGGTGACAGTTGACTCGGAAGACACGTGTTGAGAGTGCTCTTAAAAACTTAGGATTTACACTACTTTTTTCACATATATAAGAAGAAATTATGGAGAATATTATAGAAGAGGTACTGATTCATCAAGCAAGAAAAAGAAAGCAACAGCCGGAATCCTCGAAAAGAGAGATATCGAAGAAAAAAAAGTCCCTACTTTTCTTAGTAATTTCAATATAGGGTTGTCACTTAAAAGTAAATATGTACATATAGGTATAAAAAATTATGATGTACCTACATATTCACTTTTATATTGATTAGTTGTTTATATGCAATATGCATTATTCAATGCTGCTCACTAAGATTACAGGACATAAACAACTTCAATTCAAAAAATTTCGAAATTCCGGAAAAAAAAGCCCAAGACAGTTTTATTTTAAAAATTTACAAAAGCTATAACACCGCAAAGGAAAAGAATTCGAACCGGTACTGGAAAGGCAAAAAAATATGTCTATTAAATACTTTATAAAGAAGGTAAATGGAGTTGTTGTATAAGTATGTAGAACAACATTTTTAAAAACATTAACATTATAATATTGTGTACTTTAACGCTGTACTGAATAAATATGAGTTTTCAATAATTAATTCTTTTTGATTTCATTTCATTTCATTTTCACGCAACATATTGTGACAACCCTAAAAACTTGTTAACATAGTGAATGACAAAAATGGTCAAGTCCCATCAAGTAGTTTTCAATAGTAGTCAAGTCCCACCGAATATTTTTCAAATATAGTCAAGTCCATTACTTTGATTCAAAACTAGTCAAGTCCATTTAAAAAATCATTTTTTTAAGAGTTTCTGCTGGAAAAGTTAAAGGATTTTCATAAAATAAGCATAATAATAAAAATGGGTTTTCATAAATGCCATTTAATTAAGTATTTTGCCTATGGAACACACCAAAACTAAATACTTCATTTCCCAAAATTCTGAATTTTGGACATGACCATTTTTGAATCTCACCTCCTGACATGAAAGAAAGCATCATTTTGATTGCATGGTTCCGTACGGAACAGGTGAAATAAAAAAATATAATACTAAAACCGGTTTTACGACCAAATTAAGAAGGTGCGGTGGTGAACAGTGATACTGACCTATTACGTCGACCAATATTTATTATTTCCGATAGGTTGACAAACAAAAAACGGTTGTAATAAGTGTGGGTGAACCTAAGTTTAAAAAAAAATGTCTTGATGTCACAGCAAAGTTTTTGCCTTATCCAATAATCCACACATAATGTAATAGCATGGGAGAGAACAGTTAACGCTATTTGCAAGTTTAATAAAATGCTAGGCTGATATTGGGCTACAAAAGAATAGAGGAGGAAAAGGACGTGGTGTTTTTTTTAGTAAATAAAGGTGTTATGTGCATTTTTTAGATAATGTGTCTTACAAACTGAAAAAAAATACCTGTGGATGTTTGTCCGATTAATTCAGCATTAAGTCCCTAACATTGGCCCCACATACTATATAGTCTGGTTTTAAGGATGAGGACAAGTCCAAAAAATATTAATTGGATAAATCCGTAAATTCTGAAACTCGGATAAAACATGGAACAATTCATAAATTTTAATCATGGCGTTAATTAACGAGATTGTTACAAAGAATAATAATTATTTACCAATGTTTTAAAATATATTTTGCACATTTATGTGCAAATCCAAGATGAAATCAGCTACCTACCCACACACGAAAAATACAATAATTATTCAAGGTTCTATATAAAATCAAGTAGGTACTTTTTTCTTTCACCATGCCTCAAATAGAGGCGTAAAAATAGACCAACTACAAAAATAAACAAAAAGATGCAAATGAAAACTGCAGCATAACACAGCTTATTAAGGATTTGTTGTATTGCACAAGGAAGATTACATTATTTATAGCATTTAATTGTGAAGACATCCTGTTAAAATTATTAAAATAAACAAAACATTTACACACTTTTTTTCGGCAACCACCAAATGGAGATCCTGCAAGATCAAAGTTTTCAACTCTTCAAAACAATAACACAACGTTGAATCAACACAAATTCACTTGAAATTCATAACTGAAATATAGCGATGTTCTTTTAAAACACTTCAACAGAGTTATTAATTTTTTTATTAGTCGGTATACTTCCAAAAAATATTGTCGGTTTACAAATTCGTAGCGAGACGCGGCAGAATCTTCGAGCGCTTCACTAGAACAACATGAATTGAGTTGCAAAACACACGAGGAAGATTACAGGACCAACAACCGAATGATATGAAAAAAACAATAACCAACGATTCTCAACACTGTAGAAATACCTACCGATATCGCTTGTTTATATATTTTACAGCAGTTTATCTTGTGATTTTTCCGAAGTTATTCAAAAATGCTTTTCAAGTAATGCAGATGAAAAACAATAATGTGTAGGTTTATTCATGTTAACAGTCACAGTCTAAGCAGTTTTCACCACGTAGCTAGCAAAAAGTTATAAGCTGCGTGACATAGATGGCAATGTGCACGAAAATGAAAATATAAAGGAGAATTACTATGGCGCTTCAGAAAAAACATACAAACTGGTAGAAAAGGGAACGTACTGAAATAATTAGCAATTTCTGTTTTATTTTCATATCGTATTACTTTTTACTTCAAGTCGCAATAGCGTGTAGCATTTTTATAGTTCGTACCTACTTATCTAATCTAATCTAAGCTGCAAAGATATATATCATTTAAGATTTATATTAAATGCATTCCCACAAGCAGATATGTATAATTTCGCGCTAACACATGCCGCATGTGGACCTACAATATAAAAACACAATCTCAAATGAACATCAGCCTTGCAACTCTTGCCGTCCTTCCCTGAAACAGGGGTGACATTGGCAAAGTGAACCAATTTTTTATATTATGGGTGGTCAGCCGCATAACAACCTATAAGTCAAGGAACTTACATACATATTTACTTTGCAATAACTAATAAATATAAATTATTGTTGTTTTATTGATCCGAGTCTTCTTTTTATATGTAGGTGGTAATCTATAATCTTTGTTGCAAGGATATTCAAAGCTCATATCAAATGCATGCCCACAAACAAACACGTGTAAGTTCGCGCTTACAAATGCTGAATGTGTAGGTAGGTACCTACCTACTTAAAAATTAAAATCCAAACCTCAAATGAACATAAGCTCTGCAAATTTTGACAACCTTCCCTGGAACAGTCCGAGTGACATTGCCAAAGTGAACCATCTTTTACAGTATGGGTGGTCACACTGGTCAGCCTCATACCAACCTATAAGTCAAGGAATACAGATAATAAATAAAATTGATGTACATACGAAAACAACAAAACCTTAAAAATAAATCTGTACAAAAAAAGTCAATAGGTGTACAAAAAAATAAACATAAAATTATGAATGTATAAATAAATAAATAAGCCGCTAACATTACAAATCTACATTATAGATAAGCCGCAATTTCTCCTGTCCTGACTCCTGACATACTTCTTTCATTTCATCCAGAGTCATAACCTATAATATAATTTATAAGTAGGTAGGTCTATTCGAAATTAATGTACAAGAAAACTTAAATTATAGTACCTACCAGCAGCTCGTTTGACAATAATAAGAACAATCACAATCATTTATTTAAGTAAAAGTGCCATGAACTATGGAGTCATGTTTGAAGGACATCTTGAGTAGTCAATAAGAAGATACCTATTCATTAATTGATGAGGCATTCACTTTGTAACCTTTCATTTTAAAAAAATTAAAATTAAAAATAAAAACAAATTGTATAAGGCTACGGGGCGAGTAAAATTTAATAATGTACGACCGGTTTCGGAAACAATGTTTCCATCATCAGGTACAAAATATTACTGACTAACAAAATAAAATATAAATTAGTTTAACATTCTTTTAAGGGGTGGGAGTAGTGGAGGGGGGGAGGGGTGAGGAAGGGAACAGAGCGCTGGGATTGTTGGTGACAGATTTATTATTATTTCTAGGAAACAAGGTCAGGAGAGGAGATGGATTAGGGATCAAAAAGTTATTTAGTAAGGAATTGACAGTACTTGAATTTTTATTAATTTCTATGGTCTCGAGAGCTGTTAAAGTCGGTCTGTATGTGTTTGTATGAAGAAGTTTGATTGTATGTTTATTAAAAGTATGTCCTGATTCTATAATGTGGTTGGCAAACTCGGAGAAGTTATTATTAGATAGACAACGCCTGTGTTCGTCCATTCCAATTTTTAAACTTCTACAAGTCTGCCCAATGTATACTCGATTGCAGTCGCCACACCGAACTTCGTATACTCCACATTTTTGTAAAATGTCCATTTTCGATTTAGAATTACAAAGTAAGTTTCCCAATTTATTATTGGTGTAAAAAGCAGGTCTGATAGAGTCGGGTAGAATCTTGGAGAAGTAGGTACCTACACGTTTAAATTTAAAGGAAGAAGAAAAAAAAATGTGTAAACTTATTATTGAGCTGCAACTATTAAATTTATACTTCTATTTAACAAATTAATTAACTGTGGAGAAGCTACCGCACCAGGGTCGCTGCGTTCAAGAGGCTCCCAAAGACTTACAAAAACAGTAAAAAACATTTATGCATAATTTTCCTTTTAACGCCCTTTGACAATATAAATAAATTAGCAAAGCATGTTTCAAGATAAATCTTTAGTAAACAGAATTCTTCCAAATTTTTCAGGTAGGTAGGTATACTTTCCCTACCGATTACTTTATTGTAATGCCATTTATGCTGCACAACCACTATGTCAGCTGACGAGACTGCAGTCAGTGCCTACTGAATACCGGTGCACGCCTGATATTCGGGCAGAACAGGTACTGCCACATCACACCACTTCTGAAAGGACTCCACTGACTGAAAATTATTCAGAGAATTCACTTTACACTGAACCTCATGGTGTTCAACGCTCTGCAAGGAATGGCGCCGGAGTACTTGCAGGAACTAGTGCACCCAAAGGTTATACAGGAGAGAGGACTAACGCTGCGCTCCGCAGAGGGGGATCCAAAACGTTGGTGAGCGAGCCAACCAGGAGATTAACCACTGTGTTCGGCAATCTTGCGTTTGCTGTTGAGGGTCCCTCTTCGTGGAACCAGCTGCCACCGGAAGTTAGAGCATCGAAATCCAGGGAAAACCTTAACACATCCCTCAAGACACACTACTTCGCCGCGATAGCACAGCAAGCGCCCTTGGAGTGACAATCTCCACGAAACAGCGCTATATTAAATCATCATCATACATAGAAATTGCTAACACTACACTATATAGGACCTTTTTCCCCTTATTCATAGATATATTTTTATTCTTAAATCAGTTTAAAGTCAATTTTCTCATACTCAAAAGTGGGTTCAACTCTAGTATATGTAAGGTTCAACCGATCTAATAAATAAGGCCGATTCAGTTTTGTCGTGGTTTATAGTAATTATGACGTTGGACTTAATCCTAGCCTTCTGTACCCTTAGTACGAGTTGCAAAACTTGAGAAAAGTAAAGTTTACGGAAAATATTAAAGCGTGATTTCTCCCAAAATCTGCCGTTTTTGTTTCTTACACTTTGTGGTCTTAGCAAAAGAGTTACAGTGATGAAGAAAATCAAGTTCAAGCAAACAAAAACCGCAGATTTAGGGGGAAATCACTCTTTAATAAATGCCGTAAACTTTACATTACTCAAGTTTTGCAACTCGTACTAAGGGTACTGATGAGGAAACTTCGGATTACATATTTCTACGAGCATAAGCTCGCTAATGTTCAGGGAAGTGAATTATAAAATAATTTAGCTTTATTCATACCCTCATCTGAGCAATAAATCAAGAATACATAACCTATAGGAAAAGCTTCTTTTGAATTCACAGTAAAATTTATATACGTAATAAAATAAGTATAAGTACCTACTCACCAAGGAAATAATTTAAGTAGGTACCTACTTACTTATCAATATCATAAAAAAGTGAATACGAGTAACATTTAGGTACCATTTTTTGTCATATATATATTCATTGACTTTAATATCTGTGGACTAGAAACTATTTTGACGAAAATAGATACTAACGTTTCAACGTACCTACCCTTATTAAGAAAGAGAACAAAGATCTTCAAAGTGTATTTTCGTTGTTAACAAAAAAAAATGGTGAAACAATGAATTAATTATTTACAGAAAGTATTTTTAAGGTTTTGTTGTTTTCTTATACTTAAATGTTATTTATTACTCGTATTCCTTGACTTATAGCTATAGGTTGGTATGAGGTTGACCACCCATACTGTAAAAAATGGTTCACTTTGCCAATGTCACCCCTGTTTCAGGGAATGTCGGCAAGAGTTGCAGGGTTTATGTTCATTTGAGGTTTGGATTTTATTTGTAAGTACACAATCAGCATTTGTAAGCGCGAACTACACGTGTTTGTTTGTGGGCATACATCTGAGAGCTTTGAATGAATATATCCTAGCAACTTAGATTATAGATTATAGAAATACCTGATTATAAGTTATATTTTTATTAATTTGACGGTGTAGCTATAAAAATAATTTTGTAACCAAGTAAAATACGTGGAATAAAATAATAATATTTTTAGAGGCCATCTTGATTTGTGATTCTCCATGATGCCTTACAAAAAAGTACTTGATTAAAAATGCATTCATTCGAGGATTTTTAAGGCGAGCAAAATAATAAAATTACAAAGCAGAAGGTAAATACGAGTACATTTACCATTGAATAATGTTGACAAGTAATGGAGAATGCCAGTACTATTGAAGAGTAAACTTTTATTTTCACAATTCGCCCTTCCAAGGTTGTCTGCCCAACAACCTTGACTTTTTAGTAGTGAACCTTGAGGTGTCTGCAAAACGTACTCCGGTGCTTGTTTGGCTTATCTACCATTTGATTCAAAGATGACTCTTCAATAAAAATTGTCTTAAGAATGACTTTCCGTCCTCTTATGTCCATCAGGTGTAATTTTACATGAGCAATGTTTGTATGTGCACTGACCGATGTGTCATATGAAAACTGGAAATTGTTTTTAAAAATATTTAAACCTACTCTTATATTATCGTGTTTTAAGTTTTTTTCTTGGCTGAGATTAAATAGAATGTAATTTTTAATATAATTTTATTGAATGGTCATCTTTGAATCAAATGCTGGATAAGCCAAGCAAGCACTTGGGGGGCGATTCTACTCTATCTGAGCTTAAAATAAAACGATAATGTGAGAGTTGTTTGAAATATTTTTAAATTAAATTTACAGTTTTCATAAGACACATTGATCCAGTACACATACAAACATTGCTCATGTGCAATTACCTCTAATGGACATACGATAAACAAGCACGTAGGGGACGAAAAGCTGCGCAGCGACTCTCTGGTAAGTTGGATTATTGTGTTTAAATTTCACAAAACAAAATGGCAGGTACAACCTTCTTTAATGCAGTGACATTTACAGATTGATTTACATAATTTTATTTTTACTTATTTTATTGTTTATATGCGAAAAGAAGAAACATTTTAATACAAGAAAGGAGAGGTAATTTTTTTTTGGATTCAATTGGGTAGAGAATTTAGGTCATGGCTTCTACTCTTTTAAGGAAAAACCTAATGTTAATATTTTTCGATATCAAATGATATGACATAAATATAAAATTCTAAGAATAAACAAGAAACTCTTAATAAAAAACTTTGTTTTATTCCACTGAATTTTTGTTTTTATTAAAAGTTCTTAAAATTATTTATTTTTTTAATCAAATATTTAAAATGAAATTCAACAATGAGTCACCTAAACGCATTAGTCAAGTAGGTTTTTCCCATCTAAAATCTATGTTGTAAATATAAATTAAAATTGATGAAGAAGATGATATTAAGGTGGATTTAGAAGTTGCCATAAATTTTGATAAAAATATATTAAACAAAAATGCAATAAAACAAAAATTGGCTGAAATTATTAATAATAATACTAATACCTTAAATGAATCTGAAACTAAAGTTAAAACTTTAAGGTTATCAAGGATTTAAGGATGAAGATTAAGGATCAAGAAATAATAATTACAAAAGGTGATAAAGGAAATACCATAGTAGCCATTGATAAAGAGATATATATAGATAAATTAAAAAATGTTATTTTAGATGACAAATGCAAAATTTTATCTATGGATCCAACAAAGAAGTACTAAAGAGATGTATCTCAATGCCTACACAATAATAATTTCAATTCAAAAGAAATAAAGGAATTGACAATAATGAACCCAGTGTCACCACGGTTGTATGGATTGATCAAATTGCAGAGGATTACCCAGTGAGACCAGTAGTCTCATATATAAATGCTCAGCTGTTAAGGTGGCTACATATCTGAAGAGTCTTAACCTTAAAACTTATACCTAAACATGTTACAATTTTATTATATATTTTGCAATTTGGTTAAACATTTATATGTGTTTATTAATTTGGGTTTTACATTTATACCTAAATAATTATATTGTCTATTTAACGTTTATTAATTTGGATTTTACATTTATACCTAAATAATTATATTTCTATTTAATGTGAAGGGAGATGAAGAAGAAGAGAATTTAATTTTGATTGTCATTGTCATTGTCCTGAGGATGTCTTTTTAGGCGAAAACTGTTAGACATATTTAAAATAAAATAATAAAAAAGTGAATGAAAACAGTATATTTATTTGATTAATTATTTTATTAATATTTTAACGTATAGGTAGGTGCACCGTAAACGCAAGTACTTATATTTAAAAAAAACTACTGAATTGAAGCTGCAATTTAATCCTGAAATACAAAATTAAAATATGCGTAGTCATTTATTCACATATCTTCATTGGCCAACGTATATCCTGTATTGTCAATAATAAAAGTAATTGGCTTTAGAATCAAATAAATAAAAATATATGAAGTACTATCTGATGATATTAAGAACTGAAAATAAGGGGCTATCGGATTACATATTTTCATTGATTTGAAAGAAACATTCTTCTTCTTCCTTCGGTGCCACTTCCATCGAAGATCGGCAATCATCATGGCTTTTTTGACCTCGAATGCTGTGGCTCGAAACAAGGACTTGAGACTTTTGTTGAACCATTATCGCAGATTTTTCAGCCACGATGTCCTTCGGTGTCCCTGAGTTCTTCTCCCTTCAATCTTACCCTGTATGATAAGATGAAGAAGACAGTATTCATCATTTCAGAAACATTCTGCTCCGTATTTAATTTTCTTTTTCAAAAAAACAATTACGTTTTTGAAAAAAAAAAGATGTAAGATATCTAATATAAGGATAAAATATCTTACTAAAAACATTTGCAGTTTCACAAATTTCTTTTACTTCTCTCAAAGTAAACTATAATAAAAATCGCGAACTGTACCCTTAGTACGAGTTGCAAAACTTGAGAAAAGCAAAGTTTACGGAAAATATTAAAGCGTGATTTCTCCCAAAATCTGCCGTTTTTGTTTCTTACACTTTGTGCTCTTAGCAAAAGAGTTACAGCGATGAAGAAAATCATGTTCAAACAAACAAAAACGGCCGATTTTAGGGGAAATCATTCTTTCATAATTGCCGTAAACTTTACATTACTCAAGTTTTGCAACTCGTACTAAGGGTGCTGTAAGGTTAATATTCCGTTTGGTTTGAAAACACAAACAAACTTTACAGATGTATTCTCTCAATCATTTTCTCTTTTCATCAAGGGATGTTTATTAGCATTTATACATCATAATACTCTGCATCTTTTATGTTTGATTGCAGCTACATATATGATTGTAGACTACATTCCACTCCTTTGCTCATTATTATGATGGAGAAGCCGCGTGTTGTCAGCTGTTGTGTTAAAAATAATCCAATCCAATCGTCCGCAAGCCGCCGCTGGGAGAGGTAGCGTCGCGTCAGTCCGCTCCCTAACAAAGTAACGAGTAGTTCTAAATAATATAAATATGTAAACAAAACATTAAAATGCATCAAAATTAATGTGCATTCATTCTTAATAACACAGCGAACAAAAAGTTAAAAAAATACATTGTTGTATTTAAAGAAACAGTATTTAAAAATAGCCAAACTATAGGTACGAAGGTATTTCATATTTAGTGCTGTTGATTGTTTTTAAGATCTGAATATATAAAATCGTATATAAAAGTAAAAAGTCTATACGAAGGGGTTTGAAATTTTGTGCTGTTAATGTTTGTTTGAAAATAATGATTTAATGTTTCTATGATGAATAACTTTATTATTGTTTGTGGAATTTGAATTATTTTACAAGGGAATCCATACAGTTGGAAATTCCAGGTATTTATACAAGGAATAACGTTTATATGGTCTGTAATTAAAACATTCATAGACGCTAATTTTTCTTATAATTGATATAAAATCGACTATTGTTATTTGAAAAAAAAGGATTTAATTGAATGGAGATCTTAGCACAAACTTGCTATATTTAAACATTTTGTTTGAATATAGGGCAATATGCCGTAGGAAAAAAATGAGATAAAAAATGTGTGTTGAAATGAGGGCATTTTTTGTCATTTTTTTATCATTGAATAGGTTTATCTGCTAACGATATACTTACCTACTGAGAAAAAACATAAAAGCCACATAGAACTCCCAAATAATTTATTTAAGGCGTGTTATAAAGCTAAATCTGCCGTTTTTGTTTCTTACACTTTATGGTCTTAGCAAAATAGTTACAGTAATAAAAAAAATTAAGCATGATTATTAATTTTTTATCTTAATTATAAAGCTTCAACAAAATATATAACTTAAGAATTGCCACCACAAAAAAATATTTAAAAAAAAGCGTTTTTTTTACATTTTTAGCTTTTTTTTCGTGTGTGCTGTATTTTGGATTTTTTGTTTTGCTTTTTACTTTCAGAACTATACATTGTTTAGGGTCAATACTTAACATTTTTTCAATAATGTCAATAGTTTTTGAGTAAATATGGAAAAACTGTGTTCTTTGATTTAATTAAAATTTAATTCATTTAGTAGTTTCAGTTTTTCCATATTTACTCAAAAACTTTTGACATTATTGAAAAAATGTTAAGTATTGAACCTAAAAAATGTATAGTTCTGTAAGTAAAAAGCAAAAACAAAAATCCAAAATACAGCACACACGAAAAAAAAGCTAAAAATGTAAAAAAAAACGCGTTTTTTTAAATATTTTTTTGTGGTGGCAATTCTTAAGTTATATATTTTGTGTAAGCTTTTTAATTAAGTTACAAAATTAATTAACATGCTTGATTTTTTTCATTACTGTAACTATTTTGCTAAGACCATAAAGTGTAAGAAACAAAAATGGCAGATTTAGCTTTATAACACGCCTTAATTAAAGCTATTATCTTTTCATAATCATTCTTTTACTATCCTGTTATACAAAAGGAATGTAAAATGCTGTAAAGTGCAATTTAAATTTTATTTTTAAAATAAGTAGGTCGGTAGAAAAGTTTCGTCTTTTCCTATTGTTTTGTCGTATGTAGTGCATAACGTAAATATTATGCTGAAAAGTGAAAACAGAACACAATGCGTTCTAAATTTGAATTTTGACGATTGGTTTCTTTTTTTTTTTCACATGATTCCAAATTCAAATACTTTTACAGCATTCGTTCTAAATAAAATGTTTTTTTAGGTAGGTAGGTATTTGGTTTTTGCTTTCACATTATTCCAAATTCAAAATGTACGAGCAAATAGTATTGCCATTGTAGTAAAAATAAATAGGGAAGAGGGAAGTTATTGCATGATTGATATTATTTTATACCTACCTAAGTTTTTTGCTGTTAGGTGTAGATTAAATAAAAAATCCCTTCTAATATTTTGTCGCACTTAGAAGTTTATTGCATGGATTATCAGTTAGTGACTACCTGATTAGTATGCAGGTTACACTACGAGTTAATTTCCTTGTGCAATTTCAAACCAGTCACTGGTTACTCGTTGCTTTTTTAGTTTAAAAAAGAATGTGCATTGCCTTACTGTACTACATTTATACTATGGTCGTATAAGTTATTTTATTATCTATTAGATGTAAGTTTCTAAGATAAAAAAAATGATAGGAAAACCATTTTTCCTTTGCTTTTCAAACAGCACAAAAGAAATTTATTTTATTTCCTGCAATGATCGAGAGTCCTTAAATTTATTTTTTTACTGCATGTTGCCCACCTTGTGTAGGTACATGTGCCTGTATTGGATACTCGCCTCTGATTAAATTAAAATTTTAGACACTTGAAAGTCCAAATCTCAAATGAATATAAACTCTGCAACTTCTACAGACTTTCCCTGAAACAAGGGTGGCACTGGCAAAAGTGAACATTTTTTTACAGTATAGGTGGTCAAACTCATGCAAACCTACTGATCAATAAACTCAGTAAATAAAGTCGTCATGACGTTTATCTATAATATAATTATGTTGTGTATACAATATTTTGTAGATTCGTTATTTACTACTTACAGTATTATTTATTTACTTAATTTTTACTCCACAGATGATCCTCAGATCACCGGTCTCTGTGTATGGAGAAATTACTCAATGTTGCGGATGAGCCATGGATTTGCTGTGTGTGAATATCACGGTTGAAATGTAAACAATCGATATTCACACAGTATGTCAATATGTACAGATTCGTTTTCAGCATATTTTGCGAGTACGTGCATTCCTATAAAATTATCAAGTTGAATTGTGATGAAAATAAACTTAGATATGTGTAAATATGGTTCCACAATAATAATAATAATAATTACACAATTTGTATAGCGCCTTTTATGACAGTGTGTCACTATAAAGGCGCTTGTCCGTATGATTGGACAAAGAGGTGAGTCTTGAGACCTTTTTTAAACAGTCTCTCCAAATCCAGATCCCTCAGTGAGGCGGGAATAGCATTTCAAGATATTGGAGCGGCTACCATGAATGCCCTGTCTCCAAAAACAGTGCGGGGCTGTCCAGGCAGCTGCTTCTTGATGCAGCTTTTACATTAATAATTTCAAATTTAGCACTGTCCAATTAGCGTACATGATAAATACATGTAAACATTATCAATGTTATATCAGTCCAGCGCTTGCATTATGCTGGGAATCGCTTTCATTTGCTTACTTACTAACTTTTACTTTCTTTCCCGATCTGTCATAAGACCGGACTAACTTTTACTTTCTTTCCCGATCTGTCATAAGACCGGACATTAACTACGTTTCAAGGCCGATGTATGAATACGCAAGATTTGCAAAAGCGCTAGCAATGTACCTACCTGCGATTGACGATGAGAATTTCGTGCAGATTAATTATTTATTATATCAGGGTTAGAGCCGAGCTGTAACTGTATCTGAATAACAAAACAAATATAATTGTAAAATAAAATATGCTTAACAAAATATATGGAATATTGGGAGACTGCGCTACGGCCAAGGCTCAGCTCAGACCCGGTACGGTCTATCATGCCGGGTCCGAGCCGTTTAACACATTTAAAAATATTACCTTCCCAATAAATTATATAATTTTGTTTGTAAAATTAAAAAAAAACATCGGGTGTCACAAATGCAAGCGTAATTAAAAAAAAAAACAAAATTATAAAGACAGTCAATAAATTCGTAGGTATTATGAAAGTAAATATAGTAATTAGAAATTGCAAATTTTAACCGTTACTCTCCCAGTGCTATTTCTAATTCAATTAAATAAAAACAAACGTGTGTGAGTGTGTATGACGAATGAAACAAAAGTATGGATGCATGTGTTTATTGAAAATTCTCATCTAGTAAATTCTCATCCAGTAAATTCTCATCTAGTAAATTCTCATCCAGTAAATTCTCATCTAGTAAATTACTACAACGACAGGTTTAACGGACTTTCCTACACGTACGAAGTAAACGTGATATAAATTGTAGACTTTGCCGTATTATATACGCAAATAATACCCACGATAATATTGTACATGTACTCTGGGAGAAAGGGGTTTTACTGTGACCAGTCACACAAGTATGAAACTTTACGTGTAGTTAGCGTTTTACCAAAAAAATCCATAAACACTTAAACAGCGCTTTTTCAGATTTCATACAAATTTAAGTGAAATTCTAAAGTTGTAAACTTGGTTCTGTATTTCTTGCGGTTTATCTGGTTAGTTCCCGCCAAGTTCAACAGCCAACAGCTGTCAGTAAACATGACTGCCATTATTGTTGTCAATTGTGAATAATAACAATTCCACTTTCCCATAGCAATCTCATTAAAATAATTCATTATAAAAATTACGCGATTCGAGTCGAGTGACCTTGTTGCGAACCCGCGTGATTTTTTGTACCGCGTTTGACAGTTAACACGGCTGCTGTCACTTGTGTGGTCACGTAACTATATCATTTGTTTTGAATTTCAATGTGACACTTATTATAGCTGTCAATTATTTATTTCTTAATTTCAGTTTTTATGTTATTTTAAATGGAGTTTTTCCATGTTTTCATAACGTGTTTGACAGTAAAAACAAGGCTACTATCACGATAGCATATCATTATTTTTCCGTAATGTTAAAAATATTAATTTTAATCGAGGTTATAGTAATTATAAGTAATTTTTTATTTCTCAATTTCAGTTTTAATTCATTTTTAAAAGAAGTTTTTCATGTTTTTATAACGTGTTTGACAATTAACATGATTATACGGATGAAAATACTTCATTATTTTTCTTTAATATTGAACACATTCATTTAATTGATGTTGAAGTAATTATAACTGTCAAGTTTTTATTTCTCAATTTCAGTGTTCATGTAAGTTTTACGTGTTTTTATATCGTGTTTGACAGTTAACACGGTAGCTGTCACGAAAAATACTTATTTTATAGCAGTTATAAATAAGAATATATTTTTCTTCTAGCACTGTAGGTACTTTGCATTTGATAGTTAACGCGGCGGCTGTCACTTGAGGTCATGAAAAGGAACTTATTGCTCTTTTACTGAACAATTTCAAGAATTAACATAGTGAGGTCCGTACGTGAATTGACATAGAAAATATCGCGTCGTTACCAGCCTAGTTGATAGAGAAAAGGAAAACAAATATTTTGTTATTCGGTGCTAAGGACGACATCTATAAGACTGGCTTTTGCTCGCCGAGAAAAAAGTTCCAAATTTTTTTTTTTTTTTTTTTAATTTGGAACTTTTTTCTCGGCGAGCAAACGCCAGTCTTGTATGAGACTTCCATCCTTAGCAACCGATAAAAAACATATTTGTACACTTTTCTCTCGCAACCTAGCCGGGTGACGACACAATAATGCCCACATCTATTTACGTGCGGACCTCATTGTTACAACTTACAAAGATACTGAAAATTCTATATTATCTGCAAACCTAGATTTAATATGGCATAGTGACCGGTCCGTAGTTCAGTGGTAACACTTCGGACTCTGAATGGGAAGGTTGTGGGTTCGTTTCCCGGCGGACCATTTATATTTTCAAATTTGCTCTTCGCTGGGTTGAAAAATTCATAAAACCTTTGCCAATGACCGGTCACCAAAGGTCCATCCAGCCTTACAGCAACTGGGATTATATTTAGATTATATTTAGTAATCTGAAAGCATTAATTAAAAAAATATTATACCTGATGATGACCTTCTAGGTCGAAAACGTTCGTAATTTTGTTTTAAAGATTTTGATCTTTTAAATAAAGTCTATAGTGAAAATAAACAGTGTTTTGCTTGAAAAATTTCATCCAAAAATTATAAATTGAAACAAAATGAATTTTCACAGTGTTAATACACAAACAATACAAAATATAAAAAAATATTATATGAAATATCATTTTAACTCATGACTGCTTGATTTTTAATTATTTTCATAATACATCAATCATCTTTGAACATAAATAAGAATTATACTACTATAGCTTACTTAAAAACAACATAAGCTATTGGTTTATTCATAAAAATATTTACACACAAAAAAGTTTCATAAGCAAATGTTTATCTCTTTTTATTCCAGTGTTGATTCACTTCCAACGAATTCATTTTACGTAGAATTTGATCTTGGCATTTTTCGTGATAATTCGATCTGGTAAACAGTTTTGGTGGACAAGTTTGGTGATTTGATGAGTTAGTGGTCAGCAGCTGTGAGTGAAGTTGGTGCCGTGATGATGGAGCGGCCAGAGACCAAGAGGTTGACCCACCTGCCGCAGAGGCCTCCGGTGGACATTGAGTTCCAGGATTTGTCATACTCTGTTCCAGTGGGGAGAAAATGTAAGTTATTCCAAATTATTATCATCTTTTCATAATGTATTTGTAAGGTTTTTTTTGGAGAATATTTTTTTATATCTTTTACTCTGACTCTGAATGAAATGAAAGAAGTATGTATGTAAGGACCGAAAGGAATGGCGGTTGATTTGCAACAATGGCGGCTAGGGCATTAATTCTAAGTGTTATATTAAGTTTAATTTTAATTTTACTTTATTTTAATTTTAATTTGTAATGTGTCTCATTATGAATTTTGTAAATCATTTATATTTTTTTGTGCTCCTTGACTAATAAGTTGGTACGAGGCTGACCACCCGTGCTGTAAAAATCGGTTTACTTTTGCCAATGCCACCCCGGTTCAGGGAACGGCGGCAGGAGTTGCAAGGTTTATGTCCATGTGAGGTTTTCTTTATTTGTATGCACACATGCAGAATGTGTAGGCGCGAACCTACATGTGCCTGTTTGTAGGCATGCATTTCATATGAGCCTTAAATGTTAACATTTCCTTGCAGCTTAGATTATAGATAGATTAAAGATTATAGACCTACCTAAGTTCATAAAATTTCGAATGCGGATGCTTTATGTCCATGATTATTTCATAAGATTAAGAAATAAGTTTTTTTTATGTTGCTGCGTGCTGATTTCACACTGAAATTCCTTTCAGAACAGGATTTTATGTTCTTGTAAATAATCCTTGACTTATAGGTTGGTATGAGGCTGACCACCCATACTATAAAATGGTTCACTCCGATGCTAGCCCTGTTTCAGGGAAGGTCGGCAACAGTTGTTATGAATCTTAAATGTAATAAAGATGACCTCTTCTCTGACTTCAATGTAACCAATTGGTTTGCAACGAGGCTGTGCATCAAATCTTCCATGCCGTTCTATCGACGGCTCTTTTCCAATTCTTTCAGCTCCATATTTATTTTTTATATTTCCTTACAAATACCATAAATGGACTATTTCCAACGCACCCTTGCATTTGTACCCTTAGATATTCTTACTCATCTTACTGGCAATGCATATTTATTTTAAAATGCATTACTGTTGAACTCATTTGGAACTTCTTTCTCGGCGAGCAAACGTCAGTCTTCTATGGGATTGCCATCCTTGATATTTGTATGATATACGTCCTTAACATTTAACCAAAATATTTGTTTGCCTTTTTCCTAGCAACCCGGCCGGGTGTCAACACATTTTTTTCTAGCGCGTCAATTCACGTGCGGACCCTCATTATAATTAATTTCCTTTAATATTTCAACATTTACATAAATCTAAAGCTCAATCAATGGGAGGGCGTTTTAATGAAGACATTGATTTTACGTGAACCTCGTGTTTGCATGCGCCTAATCGGCTAATCACACATCAAAAATTATTAGCATGCTATCTGCACATAAACAGACGGCGCTAAAACAATTCGTCAGTGCTGTGAGAAAATGCCATTTATGACATTAATTTCTGCGGTGACAGGATAGAACGATACAGTGACAAAACGACACATGACAAAACGTCTTATTACAGAACAACACACGACAGAACAGCCCATGACAGAATAACACATGACATAACGACACATTACAGAACGACATATGATAAAATGACACATGACAGAACGCCACATGATAGAACAACGCATAACAGAACATCACAATGACAGTATATCACATGACAAAACATCACTATGACAAAACAACACATAAAATACATCTCTAGGACTAAACAACGCAAGGACAAAATCACATACCTAAAACAGAACGTGTGATTTGTTTTCATGTGTCGTTTATGGTAAGTGATGTTTTGTCTGGCGATGCTTTGTCTTGTGATGTTTTGACATTCTGATATACTTTCCTGCGACTTTTTGTCTTAGTAATGTTTTGTCATGTGATGTACTGTCATTGTGATATTCTGCCATGCATCGTTCTGTCGTATGTGGTTTTGTTACTGTGTCGTTCTAAGATGGAACTGATTTCTGCAAGGTCATGAAATTCTAAAAACTACTGCAGAATTTGCATGAATAAAAATTATTACACGGTTGTGTTAACTTCCCCATTAATTTAATTACACAATTTTTTACTCAATTATTAGATGCGTGTATCGAATAATTACATAAATGTGAATTGCAATGTCCACAACAGTTTTAATTTAACAATGTTAAATTTAATGTTTGCGTCTCGATAATTATTAACTGCCATACAAAAGGTGCTATTATCCATTATACTCTCGTGTAAGTATTTCATAACATAAGTATGTTGATAAATACAATGTTTGAAGCCCTTTATAAAAAAATGCACTTTCCACGTCGTACCTACATTTTTCTTCACATCATTTTATAAATCTAGTAAAACCATAGTAAAACTAAATAAGTGCTTATTCACTGATTTGAGAAATCGAGGATAATTTTTTTTTTATAGAATATGTTTTGTAGGTTTTAATTTTTACTGTTTAATTGTTTGATGTTTGTTTGTTTTATATACTAAAATGTAATTAATTGTTTGTACTCCTTGACTTATAGGTTGGTATGAGGCTGACCACCTACACTGTAAAAAATGGTTCACTTTGCCAATTTCAACCCTGTTTCAGGGAAGGTCGGCAAGTGTTGCAGGGCTTATGTTCATTTGAAATTGGGTTTAAATATTGTAGGTCCACATGCGGCATGTGTTAGCGCGAACTTATACATGTCTGTTTGTAGGCATGCATTTAAGGCGTGTTATAAAGCTAAATCTGTCGTTTTTGTTTCTTACACTTTATGGTCTTAGCAAAATAGTTACAGTAATGAAAAAAATCAAGAATGTATATAATTTTTTTATCTTAATTATAAAGCTTGAACAAAATATATAACTAAAGAATTGCCACCACAAAAAAATATTTAAAAAAACGCGTTTTTTTTTACATTTGTAGCTTTTTTTTTCGTGTGTGCTGTATTATGGATTTTTATTTTGCTTTTTAATTACAGAATTATACATTTTGTAGGTTCCGTACTCAACATTTTTTTTATAATGTCAATAGTTTTTGAGTAAATATGGAAAAACTGAAACTACTAAATGAATTAAATTTTAATTAAATCAAAGAACACAGTTTTTCCATATTTACTCAAAAACAATTGACATTATAAAAAAAATATTGATTACGGAACCTAAACAATATATAGTTCTGTAATTAAAAAACAAAAATAAATCCAAAATACAGCACACACGAAAAAAAAACTAAAAATGTAAAAAAACGGGTTTTTTTAAATATTTTTTTGTGGTGGCAATTCTTAAGGTATATATTTTGTTCAAGCTTTATAATTAAGATAAAACATTAATAAACATGCTTGATTTTTGTCATTACTGTAACTATTTTGCTAAGACCATAAAGTGTAAGAAACAAAAAGGGTAGATTTAGCTTTATAACACGCCTTAATATGAACTTTAAATGTTAATATGTCTTTGTAATTTAGATTAGATTAGATTTAGATTATCGAAATTTTCCTTCAAGCCTTGTTTTGGTACCTACCACTAGTAGTTAAAATGGAATTGGTCCAAATATGGCACTGAGAAACTGACCCAGTCGGTTTGCTAAGGAAAAACTAAATTTTTTTGTCGTTTGTTCAGGACTGTGCCACCGAGACTTGTGACGTATTCACGTATTCCCGTCGAGAAAATATTGAAATTTGGAACCGTGTGCTGACCTCATTGTAATTATGTACTAGTTCTTGAACCTGGGGTTATTGATTTAAAAAATGGCCGCCCTAAAGTTGTAGTCACAAAAGAATACATGAATAACAAGTGAGTAGAAAGCTATCAACGTGTTCATTTAATATGCTTTTGCATAAAATGATGCAAGAGTTATTTATACCTGAGAAGGCTGAGGTCCGAACAATTTCGAATCTGGAACATTTTTCTCGGCGGGCTTGTATGGGACCGCCGTCCTAAGCAACCAATAATATAATACTTGTATTCATTTTCCCTAGCAATCCGGCGGGGTGTCTATACAATTATGTCGATATCGATTCACGTGCGGAACTTTTACTAAGTATGTAGGTACCTACATAATACGTTCCTACATGGAGTAAATAATTCTTATATACATCGATACGTTCCTATATATTTTGTTTATTTCTTGACTTATAGTTTGGTATCAGGCGGACCACTCATTCTGTAAAAAATGGTTCACTTTGCTAATGTCACCCCAGTTTCAGGGAAGGTCTTGTGTTCATTTGAGATTGGGTTTTATGTTGTACGTCCTCATGCGGCATGTGCAAGCGCGAACTTATACGTGTCTGCTAATGGGATTGCATTTAATATGAATCTTAAATGCAATATATATTTGAAACTTTATAATTATAAATAAAGCAAGAAGTGTACCTACCTATATATATTTTTTTTGTGACCGCACGTTCGTCGTTGCAAGACCGTCCACCTGAAATCGGCTGCGGGCTGCCCCCTGATAAATTGTACCTACCTATAAGTATTTTGAAAATCAAAATGGCTTACGAAACATCTCTTGCATCTACAATGCACACAAAAAATTGTAGATGTCAGTCAGATGATGCAATAAAAAATAATTGCAGCAGATGTCGGTAAAAGCATCGCCTGCAGCGCTCTTCTGTACCGACCCGACTGACATATTATTACGTCACTGTTGCCAACTTTAAATGCACACATTATATTTGCATTTTATACCTACCTAAGTTTTTTAATGCCTACCACTTTTCCCAGATAGCGGCTCAAAAAGTGTTGTTGATTGCAAAATTCATAATCGATAGCAAAAGTAAATTGGCCATAAGTGCAAGTTGCAGAAAATTGTTAAATTTTATTTGTCCCCGTTTTTGGATATCTGGAAGAAAAGTAGTATTGCAATAAGAATAAACCAGTTTCTTGATTAAGAGTATGGCACTAATAAAAAAAATGTGTAGGTTTTTAGAGTTAGTTTTAGAATGCTATTTCAATACACTAAAAAAAAAACCTTACATTATGGGCAATCCCAAGAAGTAACGAGAAAAAAATCACAGTTGGTCGTATGTGGTAAGACATTATTTTAATTCTCAAAAAAAACAAAAGAAGGACCTCAATATTTGTGTTCTATTCAATTTCTCAGAAATGATTTACAACATTACAAATAAATTAATTTGAAGAACCATTTTCTCAGTGGAGACGGTTGATTTTTATATCTGATCTTTCAGGGAATTCTGGTCTTAATTTATACAGATTATTAGGATTATTCTCGAAACATAGAGAATCTGTATAAACCATCTTGCTGAATTTCACCAGAATATTTGATTAAACTCTTAATTAAATCTCGAACAAATACGATTTCTTATTAGTTACCTACCTACGCTTCTACTCATTGAAAGAGATTTCATAGACTTATTATTAAAGGACCACAGACAAACCACCAAACACGACTACTGATATCTTGCGTATTCGTAACAATACATAAGAAGGAAAAGTGAAAAGTCTATGAGGTGTTTTGAAAACTCTGCCTGAAAATCAGAAACCCGAAATGATTTGTTGCATTATAAACCGCTCCTTTTGATTTCCTGGTGTTCATTAAGTATGGATAAATGATGTAATGAGTATTAACGGTCAGAGACTTGGGCGAATGAAAGAGAAGTCAGCCTTACACCATTAATATGCCTTACACTCCCTCAGTGTTATTCAGTAAACATTTAATCCATAGATCATTTTTTCAAATTAAATGTAAAATTGTCGGTAATCTGTGGATGAGCCCTGAATTTTCTGCCTGTGAATACCTATCACCGCTAAGGGATGCAAATACTAGCCGTATTCAGACTCAATTTTTAAATATTTGATTCAAAAAAATATTAATAAATAATTTTTAGAACACTTAAATGAAAAACTTTGTTTTAATCCACTGTGAGTATTTATTTTAAACTTTAATATACAACGACTAAAATATGTAATACTTGTTGGTCTATATCGGTAAATATCAAGTTGGTATTTTTAATACCAATAAGACATACCTATATTTAAAGGTTTTTTTTTTATTTTCTTAACAGTTATCAACCTATAAGTCAAGGAATACAAACAATAAAGAATATTTAACTGTAGAAAAACATTCAAAACAAATCCATACAAAAAAATGCCAGGTATATATCTATAATCTATAATCTAAGTTGCAAGGATATATTCATTCAAAGCTCTCAGATGTATGCCCACAAACAAACACGTGTAGTTCGCGCTTACAAATGCTGATTGTGTACTTACAAATAAAATCCAAACCTCAAATGAACATAAGCCCTGCAACTCTTGCCGACATTCCCTGAAACAGGGGTGACATTGGCAAAGTGAACCATTTTTTACAGTATGGGTGGTCAGCCTCATACCAACCTATAAGTCAAGGAATACGAGTAATAAATAACATTTAAGTATAAAAAAAAACAACAGAATCTTAAAAATAAATCTATACAAAAAAAGTCAAAAATTTCTTATGCAAAAAATGTAGCAAACTAATAAACCAACATTACAAATCAGCATTGCAGATTAGCCGTTATCAATTAGGTAAAATGAAAAATCAATAAAATAATTAAAGTAATCATATATAAACACAATGTTTTCTATTATAGTTTAAAATTTTGAAGGAATTCAAAAACACTGTTTATTTTCACACAACTATATTTAAAAAGATTACAATCTTTTAGGTATATAACATATACCTGATGATGACCTTCTAGGTCGAAAACGTTTGTAACTTACTCTAAAGATTGTAATCTTTTTAAATATAGTTGTGTGAAAATAAACAGTGTTTTTGAATTCCTTCAAAATTTTAAACTATAACAGTATGAATTTTCACAGTGTTAATACATAAACAATACAAAATACAATGTTTTCTTGCTAAGAACATTACATTTTTAATTTGTTGCCCAGTAGAGGTACGAGTAAGTACCTGACATTATATGTACATGGCTTGATTTACGCAAAATAAATGAAAGCTCGGATATTATTCAACTTTTAAAGTAAGCGAAGGTAAAAAACTTGAGGTGCTTCCAACCGTGAGGCGGTTCACCTTGACTTATTATTTTCAATTTATTTTGTACAAATAAATACGTGAGCATTTTCGTTTTTCTTTTTAAACTTAATGCAATGTTTTTAAAATCACCTATACGCGTATAATATGAATCATTTTTGTTTTGTAGTTCACGTGCAAAGTAAATACGCAGGTATATTCTATACTGAAATTAATTTAAATTAAGTAATATTTTTTGCATGAAAAAGGTTATGACTCTGGATGAAATGAAAGAAATATGTAAGGACAGGAAGATATGGCGGCTAATCTGTAATGTAGATTTGTAATGTTGGCGGCTTATTTATCTATTGTACAGTCATAATTTTATGTTGTTTTTTTGTCCTATTTACTTTTTTTGTATAGATTTATTGTTAAGGTTTTGTTGTTTTTGTACACATTAATGTCATATATTATGTATTTGTATTCCTTGACTTATAGGTTGGTATGAGGCTGACTACCCATACTGTAAAAAATGTTTCACTTTGCCAATGTCACCCCTGTTCTAAGAAAGGTCGGCAAAAGTTGTAGAGTTTATGTTCATTTGAGGTTTGATACCGTCGCGTCGGTCGATCTTACTGGTAGATCATGGACCGAATACAAAATGGCGGTTCCTGAACACCTGATCGTTGTTCCATATAAAATGAATCAGCTGTTGATACGCCGCGGTAAGGATCTATCTACGGTTGTCGAGTCTTACACCGTAGAGAATTTTAAGTTTTCGACAACACCAGTTTGTTTATTGAGTTGAACGTAAAGGTCCAAGTCTCACCGTACAAATAATTGAAATAAAATCATTGATTACAATCAAAGTTGCTCAAAACTACAGGCGTTTGCATATTAAATCCTTGGTCCTGAGCCATTATTTATGTAGATTGTAGATCATAATAGATATAATGATTATTGATATGATTAATCAAACAGGAAATTATACGTCTTACCTTATAAATGACTTTACATTTAAGGTCGCTCAGTGGACACTGGGGTAAACTTAATGATCATTCTAGCAGTTTCGAAACCTTAGGGTTATTAAAGTGTTGCAAGTGCTCGTGCACCGCATAATCTCGGGATTTAATTAATCGATTATGTAGATAATGTCGTTTCTAGGCGACATGAAAAATAATTTCATAAAATGACATGAAAGATTTAATTGGTCTTGTTTATTCACGTTTTAAAAACGAAGGGTCTTGATAAATGTGTCTTTTGAAAAATTAGCGGCGTCTAGAATTGAGTTTTATGGATAGTTAAGTTTTTTTTACAAATTTAGGTTTCGCAAAAACTTCCCTGGTACCTAACCTTACAATACATGTCTAAAGCCCGGTATTTTCAACGCAAGGTAATGTGACTTTAAACTGATAAAAAAAACTACCCACACGATGGACATAAATGCGTCATTTTCATCAATATAAAGTCACTATATATTTTTATTTTGTGAAAAGGAGGGCCCTTGGGGTGTGGCTCATATTAAAACGGCGCTCTTTTATCATGTATAAATTATCCTCATGTACATATAAGGTTCTGAGGAACCAGAAAACATCCTGATTGAAATGGGTTTTCTTCGACCTTGAGCCTGTCACTCACGTTTCGACGGACATCAGATCACCCTGATCTGTGGATCACCCATTCATAAAAAGGTTTTAATTTTAAATCCGGCTTAAAGTCAGTTTTTCCGAACGAAAAATTGAGTTTAAGCGTGAATTTTGGTTTAACAAATCTAATGAATAAGGCCGCAGGAATTCAGGATTTTGATTTCGATATTACGAGGAAAAGGGACGGATTTATTAGGTAAGAAAGCAAGTGCGAATGAGACATATAACAATGCGTGAAAAAAACGATAGGTGTACTGTTTGTGTGCGTTCACAATTTGTAGAGTTATAGATCAATAGAGCGACACAGCCTCTCAACAGCGACATGTAAAAATTCTATGAAATAGTACCCCAGCTCTGATTATCCATCGGATAGTAACCACGGAATTTGTGACTCGATCTCAACAGTAGATTTCTATGATCCGATGGTAAATCTATAAAATCGATTAAAATAAAAGATAGAAAACATTTGTTTCAAAAGTCCAATACATTAAAACGTATTTCTATGACGGTCATTAAAAATTTAATGACACTAAACATTTAATGCCTTTCAATCTGTGTTAATGGACTAGGAACATTTTTCTCGACGAGCAATCCCAGTCTTGTATGGGATTGCCGTCCTTTGCAACCAATAGAAAAATATTTGGTTGCATTTTTCCCAGCAACACGGCCGGGTGACGACACAATTTAATCAATGCCAATGCACGTGCGGACCTCATTTTCGACATGCAAAAAAAAACGCAATGAACATTGCACAGCCTCAGCTACGTACATTTATTCGGTGCACATGATGTCGCAATCACGCCGAAAAGCATTGAACGTTTTTTATTGTAGTTATTTTTAACTTTCAAATTTGCTAACCTTGGAAAGTGGGCAAAAGTTGACTTCAAAAAAATTACAATGATCCACTGATTTAATTGCCAATTTCATATGAAATTACATTCCAACGAATTATTCTACAAATATGTTTTTTTTATATTTTTTAGTTTAAGCGGAGTGATTACATTGGTATTTCGTTTGAGAATTGCTAAAATGCAATATTTATCTATGTCAGGAGTGGAAGTCTCGACGGTCGTCGGTAGATCTTACCGTACCTATTTGAAGATAGGACGGAATAAACCATGGCGGCGTATCAACAGCTGATACATTCTATATGGTACAACGATCAGACCGAGATGCGCTGTAGCCAGGCTTGTATCTTAGCAGTTAGCCGTCGAGCTATACAGTTCAAATGCAACTCTGTGTACGAACCTAAAGTGATCAAATAAATCAACCGAAGCTTCTATTAAATTGAACCCGTAAAACAATACATATTTCTTACCTTCTCACACTCTTTTTCTCAGTTTGACACTGTTGCATTGAGTGCCTAGTTCAACAACCATTCAATTTGTTACGTTTTTAGCGGGTTCTTGTGGTTTATTTATTTTATACAATTTATTTATTCACTTTCGGTTCCGACAGAGTTTGGTATGTGAACAGCACCACGGTTGATTTAAATCTCCTCTTCCAAGGGATCTTGGTGTTACCTTGCTGGATTTCTCCAGAATATAATATTTCGAACAAATGCACTTAGTATTAGGTACCTACCTACCTAAGCTTCTAATTATTTCTAGAGATTTCATGGACTTATCATTAACTAACACAGAAAAACCAAACACAACTACTAACATCTTGCATATCCCAACCATGTTGAAAACCATGTTGAAAGCACCGAAGTTAAAAGCAACATTGGGCGCGGATGCTACTCGGATGGGTGACCGCTAGGTACACCGCGTGTTGTTGGCATTTCTTGGACCGGTCCGTAATCCAGTGGCAAAACTTCGCACTCGTAAATGGAAGGTTGTGGATTTGAATCCCGGCGGAGCACAAAAAATACCATTTATATTTCCAAATGTGGTCGTCGCTGGGTTGAAAAATTCATAAACCTTAACCAAAGACCGGTCACTGAAAGAGCCATCCAACCTTACAACAACTGGGTCTTGCTTGAGAATTGGCGCTTTCAACAACGACGACCAAGCTCGCAGAGGGCTCTTGAGGTGTGATACACACAAAGCAACGCTCACCAAATAAATCTATCTATAATCTAAGCTGCAAGGATATGTTAACATTTAAGGCTCATATGAAATGCATGCCTACAGACAGGTACATGTAGGTTCGCGCCTACACATTCTGCATGTGTGCATACAAATAAAGAAAACCTCACATGGACATAAACCTGGCAACTCCTGCCGCCGTTCCCTGAACCGGGGTGGCATTGGCAAAAGTGAACCGATTTTTACAGCACGGGTGGTCAGCCTCGTACCAACGTATCAGTCAAGGAGCTAAATAAATCATCCTAATATTATTATTATTCGTAACAAATGATTCCATCCTGCTTTTGATGATCGATTTGTTGATAGGAAATACTTACTTTTATCAACCAAACTTCACCTAATACCAAATAAGGCCACGTTAATACTAGTTCAGTTTTATATTATTTTTTAATTTTATAATTTTTTTGATGAATTAAAAAACACTGTTTATTTTATATTATTTTTGTTGTCCAAGTATTCGGATGTCTTGCGGATCAGCATGAATGCGTCTGCAACATGCTGCAAGGCAATCACTCGGCAATTATTGAACTTGAAGAATTTTAAATGATTCATTGCGAAGATTTTTCTGTGTAGAAAACAACCGTGCCAGGCGAAACGTACTGTGCCTGAAATAAGGTCACTGGTTAAAGTAATGAATCACACAGTAGAGACTCGATAATCCGTACGCGCAAATGTTGCACAAATCCGTAAATGTGTAATCCATTCAACACAACATGATATAAATATTGCAATTTCAAAAGAAACTGCGTTAATTCAGTAGGAAAGCCTTAGTAACCTTACAGCAACTGGGTCTGGCTTAAAAAAGGTACTGGTTAGCGACGACCATGAATGCAGAGGGCTCTTGAAGACTAATTCACACCAAGAAGCGCTCAACAAATACTTTACTTTACTTTACTTTCTTCGGCTCATAAGCCTTGAAGGCTCAGGGCCTCCCGCACCACAATCCTCCAGGACTCTCTGTCTTGTGCAGCTTCCCTCCATGGTCCCCTCACTCCCAGAATTTCGGCATCGGCTTCAATGTTGTCTGCCCACCGCATCCTGGGACGTCCGAGTGGTCTAACACCTGAAGGGGCACCATCCAAGACTGTTCTAATGATCCTGGAGTCCTCTGCACGTGCTACATGTCCGGCCCACTGGAGTCTTCTTGATTTCATTACCGACACTATGTTAGCATCTTGAAACACGGACATCAGCTCCGCGTTGGTCCGGATACGCCACCTGTCATCTTCAAATACAGGTCCGAGAATGCGACGAAGCATTTTGTTCTCAAAGACCTGGAGAGATTTTTCTTGTTTTTGAGTCAGACTCCAGGCTTCGCATCCGTACAACACAACTGGCCGAACAATGGAAGTGTAAATCTTGAATTTTGTGGAGCGGGATAGCCATTTTGAGCACAATAGCACTCTAAGGCCAAAAAAAGCATTATTGCCGGAGTGAATTCGGGCATGTAATTCTGAGGATAGGATATTTTTGTCATTTATAAGGGTACCCAAGTATTTGAATGAATTGCAGTTCTTAAACTTGTAATTATCTACATTCAAATCTTCTTGAATATCCCGCCGCGCCACAGGCAAGTATTCAGTTTTCCCCTCATTAATTCTCAATCCTATCCTCCTTGCCATTCTCTCCATTGGTAAGAAGAGCGCCCGGAGCTGTGAAGCGTTCTCTCCCAGAAGCACCACATCATCCGCATATCCCAGCAGCCTAATGGTACTTCCTATGGTGATTCCACCATACACAGGTTTGGTTTCTCTCACAACCTTTTCTAAGGCTAGGTTGAAGAGCAATGGAGAAAGGGCGTCACCCTGCTTTAGGCCTGAACTGATCTCAAAGGGATCCGAGACCTGTCCCTGCAACAGTATTTGAGCTCTTGAAATAGAAAAAATAATATTTTTTTGACCATGTTCATGATTGACTGTTTCAAATTTACCAACCTAACATTTTTGGCTGCTGTATTCTAATCAAATCTAAGTTGCAAAGATATGTAACATTGGGGATTCACATTACATGCATTCTCACAAGCAGACACGTACAAGTTCGCGCTTGCGCATGCCGCATGTGAACCTACAACATAAAAAATAAATCTCAAATGGACATACACCCCGCAACTCCTGCCGACCTTACCTGAAAGGTATTTGGTATTCTGGTAGTATGGTACTTTGGGTATTCAGCCGCATTCCAATTTGTTTACCTTTTTTAATTCGTTTTTTTGTATTTAATGGGAAGAGTTGGCAATTATTTAATGGAGGGAGTTGGCAATAAGCCGCCATATTTGAGAGACGGGTTGCGGGGAATATTTTATTTCATCCTTTCCCTTAGGGATGGGCAAATGGGAAAAAAATATCGATATATATCGAATCGATATTTTTAAACACTATCGAAATATATCGAGGAAAAAATATCGAAATTTCGATATATCGATAGAAAAAAATATCGGTCGCTGACGGGTAAGGTCTCAATTTTTCGCAATATTTGGCCAAAAAGTCTGTCGACGAGGGGAGGGATACTTGCGATTTGCTACGTAAAAATGTTGGCTTCCAAACACAGCCACCTATAAAGTGTTGGGAGGAAAGTCATATTAGAAAAAAAATATCGTTTTTGATACAATTTTTAATACATGAAAAAAAATATCGAGATATCGATTAATCGATATTTCTAATATCGAGAGAAATATCGATATTTTTAAAAAAAAAATCGGTACTTTTGATATATCGATATTTTTCGCCCATCCCTACTTTCCCTCCAGGCAAACCTGGCGAGCATTCTCCTATCAACCACCTTGGGAACGCTCAGTGAACTCTTGACAGCATTCTCTAAGGTTCTATAAATACCTCTTGAATATTAACTTATTTTTAATGACATGGGTTTAAGTTTGAGTTCCAGCGCAGTGACAATAGAGAATAAACAGTGTCAGTTGCAGCTGACAATGGTAGTCATTACCGGCAGTCATATGGGGTCACCACTATAAGAATGCACTGTACCATACGATTCCGCACACTGTAATAGTCTCCATATGACATGACATTTGCAGCACGCTACAGGTCAACGACCTTTGGATTTGATTTTTAAATAATAATAATCTATAATCTAAGTTGCAAAGATATTATGTCAACATTTCCGATTCATATTAAGTGCATGCTTACAAAGACACACGTCTAAGTGCAATGCTGCATGTGCACTTACAAGTGTAAATCCAAACCCCAAATGAACAGGTACCCTGCAACTTTTGCCGACCTTCCCTGAAACAGGGCGGACATTGGTAAAGTAAACCATTTTTTACAGTATGGGTGGTCAGTCTCATACCAAGCTATAAGTCAAGAAGAATACAAGTAATAAATAGCATTTAGGTATATAAAAACAGCGGAATTAAAAAAATAAATCTCTACAAAAGAAGTCAGTAAGTATACGAAAATGTTACATATTATGAATGTATAAGCCGCCAAAATTACAAATCAACATTGCAGACAAACCGCCATTTTTTTCTGTCCTTACATACTTCGTTCATTTCACGCAAAGTCATAACCTTTTTCGTACAAGCTGTCCTTTTATTATGACTCTGGATATATTCCATCTGGAAAATTTGATCCATCCATACTTTTCTCGATCTTCCTCTATCACGTAATCAAAATGATTCATGGTAAAAATGTCACATTAAAATCCTCATCATTTTCTTAGATTTGCCAGATTCAATGACTGAGATACGTCTAAGATCTGGAGTTGCTGGTATCATAATAAGAGTGGCAAAGCAGAATAAGTCGTGGGCAGGCCGCGTTGCCAAATGTTGCCAGATTTAAAGGCCAACGATAGACAAAGAGAATAGTGGAGTAGAAACCTCTCTTCTTAATCCTATTCCTCATAACTAAGGGTTGTGACCACGTTGTGACCAAAAAGCAACCAATCTTCTCCAGTTCTCTCTTGACTGCGCTGCTCGCAACGCTCCAACCACCGAGATGCCTGCTGCTGTCTTCACTTGATCGGTCCATCGTGGGGGAGATCTATCTCTTCTTCTACCTCTTCTTCTCTTCCCCTCCAAGCCACCGATCACAACCAGTCGTTCTAGGCTATCTTCATTGCCACGGACAACGTGCCCGAAGAACTGAAGAATACGGCGTGTACATATGCTGGCCAGAGTCAAGCCATCCAATCGCAGCTCCCGACGAATGGACTCGTTGGTGCGTCTAGCTGTCCATGGGATTCGAAGCATGTGGAAACCTAGTGAGGACAAAATAAGTTGAGGAAGGTCTCTTTATATGATGGTCAGATGGACAGAGGACATAAAGAGGATTGCTGGTGACTGGACGCAAAGGGCCCAGGATAGAAATGCCTGAGGAGATATGGCCTATTGATGAATCAACCGACGCCAACAAAACAATGAAAGTTAACAGCGCATCTTTATAGGTACGGAGTTTTCCTTACGGAAGTTTCAAGTCACCTGCCGACCATATTGTTTCCGAGAAAGACGCACGAAACCTCTTGACCCTGTTAGCTGATACAAGAAAATAAAACACATTAAACTATGAGCAATGGCGTGTAGCCTTATGCATAAATAAATACATATATTACATCGCTTCACGAACTATCGACCAAAGACAACTCGTCGACAGACAGCTCGTCCGTTGACAACTATATCACCACCTGAAAAAACTGAACGAGTGCTAATTAACCGATCTGAGAAATTGTGGGTAAAACATTTTTTTTGGTGTAACTTATCATGGTAAATTAACTAATTATTATGAGGAATTGCTCATGACAAACTTCTAAATTACAGGATTTTTCAGAAGTCTTTTCTCTCGTTGAAAATAGGGGAAAAAGGTGCATTTGACTGAGAAAAAATTTTTAAACTGTAAGTGACGAAAATTTTGTTGACTGAAATGTAGTATGGTCGAACTGTCGTGTGTCCGAATAGTCTATGAACGAGCTGTCGTGGAACCATGTTATATATGCAATGTTGTGACGTGCGCTTGAAAACGTCAAAGTCTGAACTGTCAACTGCAGGTATTGAATGTAAAATGCCATACACTGGCGCTGTCGCTACTGGAAATCTTTTGATCAACCACGTCACGTTACTTTGTAAGCCATTATGTCGTTTGAATTTGTTATAAGTGTGATTTATGTTACATACTTAACATTAAAAAGTATCCCATATTATTTTCGGAATGCAATCGGCACAATATTCAGAATTAGATTTCCAGACGTCACGAGTCCAGGTGACTAGGGTCTGTAACAACCAATATCGTAATCATAATATTCTTCTGTCTTTTCCCTAGCAATTTTCTTGCCTGGGATTAGTCCCGAGTCCATTGCTAAGTCGCTGGTATGGTCAAGGGGATAGGGCGTCGGCACCTGAATTTGCGCTTATGAATGAAGCTTCTCCTTAATAAATGTATCTCAAGCAACTTCCTGAAACTGCCAACACTTCATCTTCTTCTTTTGGTGCCATTTTTATCTAAGATCGGCGATCGTCACGGCTATTGACCTTGGAAACAGGTATTTTGTCGCAGGTTCTTCAGCCACGATGGCTTTCAGCGTCTCTGAATTCTTCTCCCTCGATCTTACCCTGTATGGTGAGATGGAGATGGCGGTATCTCTCACTTCTCAAAATGTGACCAAAGTACATAAGCTTTTACTGCTTAATGGTTGGCAGAAGTTACTTTGTGGTGTGCATACATCGGAGGACTTTTTCATTGGTGACCCGATCACGCCAAGAGGTCCAAATTATTTTTCTGTAGACACACATCTCAAACGCTTCGATTCGTTTCTTCAGTGCCTGCGTGAGCGTCTATACCTCCATACCATATAGAGCAATTGGGAAGACATAACACCTCAACATGCGTAGGGTCAACGTGGTCCACTGCCAACACTAGTCTCTGTTATAAAATACAGGTATTTACTTTATTTCTGTTATTGCCTTTTTCCTCATCCATCACAAAATCTCATCTTACACGCACAGTGCTTCTGTGATATTTTATAGAGTACCTAGCATTACAATGTACGGCTTTGCGTAAACCCCGAGATGTAGTTAGTTCTGATGACATGCTTTGACGTAACGTGCACCGAAAGGCTTCTCGGCAGTTCACCGCACTAGTTGCGTGTCACCAGCCTATTTCCCACTGCCTTAGTGCCTTACTGTGCTCGCACATTGTGCGCGGGAATGCACCTCAAACGGGTTTCAGCATTGCCAATAGTAAACGCGGTAAACTTATTTATCCTAAATGTAATAGTAAACGCATTTATACTATCTTTACCTTCTGTTGGTAGCGTAGTACTTGAAAACGCATTTAAGTCGTATGCGCCACCTGCGTACTTTAACTGGTTCGTTGCCTGATGCGGAAAATCTCTTCCAAAATTCTTACAAGTCAAGATTTGTCTAGTGATTTTCAATGTGAGGGTCACGACCTCCAGAGGTGTCGCGAAGTCTTACAACCTTTTCACACCGCACGAATATATTGATTTGGCTTTGATTTCGGATGAGATTGGTAGATAAACCGTTTGAAAGCTTTCATACATCCCCATGCACTAATAGATTCCGATCTGACACTGGATAGAAAAAAAACATAAACAAACTGGACAGAATCCGTCTTGTGTGAAAATACTCTTACTCGGGGAAACGCCGGCTAAAAGAAAAAGGCAAGGTTCTACGTGTACACTAAAAACCCAAATGCAGGGAGGATGCAGTTGATTGTTTTTCAAAAAAATGACAAATCATGTTGCCATTTTCGAGATTATTATAAAATCAAATCATTTACCAATTGAAGTCCAATCCTATTTTCAGTTTTGATCAGTTCACATATATATTAGAGATTCCTTTTCCTGCAATTTTTTTCTTTCTTTGTCCATAACAAGTCTTTTAAATCCTCAACTTGTGCCTCTGGTCCAAGGAAGTCACCAGTGTATGCCAACCTATAAGAGGGTCGCTGGAAAACACTGCTCTAATAGAGGTGCACTGTGGACAACAACATTTCTTCTCTTAGTTATCCATTTCAATTTTTAAATAATTAAAAAAAATACATTTAATCTCGTTTTTAGTATGTGTTTGATCATGACCCAAAGAAGTCAAAGAAAGCAAAGCAGAAAACAATTGTTGCTCTCTTGCATCTATGTAAATATACAGTAGGTATACAGATGACCATTTTTGAGACTCAAAATTTTGAACCCCCCGTCTTAAAAATCACTTAAATTTTTCCCAAACGTCTGCTATATTAGTTCAATATCAAATGATTCAAATATTCCGTTTTTATGTAAGATTTGAAAACAGTTTGTGCATCGACTTCAGACATTATTTTCATCAAGATGATTAAAGCTGAATTAGTATTTTTTCAATAATTTTATCTAAAATTATACAAAAGTTGAATACCGTGTGCAACACTCATATAAACACTTACTATTTTTAGAAACTTAGTTTCTATTAGGCCATATTTTACAAGATATCGATTCACATGTTTACTATGACATGCTAGTCAGATAGCATTCTTAGTTGCGACAGAGAAAGGGTAAACATAATAATGTTGTTGCAAAAACTTTTCGTTACAATAATAATCTTCGAGAAAAGGGCTTACATAATATGTACATAATGCGTTGTAACAGAGTTTATATAACGTCCGCTCACCAACTGAACATAAGTATTCTGTCCTTATTTTTTGACAACTTCCATCATGTACTTTAGTTAAAAAGTGAAAGGGTTGCCCTGGCGGCACCTCGTCAGAACTTATAGAACCTTTTAATTTCACAGTTGAGGAAAGATCCATAAATTTTATTCAAAATATTGAATAAAATCGTAGACATGTAAATAAACAATAATATATTACAAATATTTATTTATAAATCAATGCATTTTATAATTTGTAATAACTACTGCATATTTTTTGTTCCTTGACTTATAGGTTGGTATGAGACTGACCACCCATACTGAAAAAAATGTTTCACTATGTCAATTTAACTCCTGTTTCGAGGAATTTCGCGATTTTGTAAAAATCGGAAAAACAAAAATTACTATCCACCAGATAACTTCTCTCAATGTCCCCTCTGTTTCGTTTGAGGCTTGAGTTATGTTTTTAAAATGCATGCAGAATGTACGCAAACTAACGCGTGTTAACTTGCAGTAAGAATCTAAAATCTGTGCAACATAGATTATGGTTAACCTATCAACGACAGAAAATCTTTTTTGCATAAAATTTCATTTAGAAAAGAACGACTACCAAGTAATGCAACTTGCTACACGGATTAAAAACATGTCGGCCATTTGCGTTGTGAGATTCTTTTCTCTGCACACTTTTCTAAGTACAGCAAGTATACAAACTTGTTTGCATCACAAACGACCAGCAAGTAACAGTAAGTTGGGTTTAGTTAGATACTTATATTACTTAAACTGGTTTAAGTGCTTTGAATGCATCAAAAACAACGGTTCTAAGTGTCTCATCTATCCGCCGTGGTAAAATATTGCTTTGCGTAATACCGCATTTATTAGTAGCAGAATAAAAGTAGAATATAGTAGACACTTCCCTTAACTTGGCAGAGGCAAAAATTCTTATTTTTTTATTTTTTTTTGTAAAATTTGTCTATAAAAAAAATCAAAGATTTCGGGAAAAATAGTTTTAAAAATCCTTGATTTTCACTTTTCTGGAAATCGCATGTATCTAATAGGATACATTGCCAAGCTCCTGGAGAACCACTCGCGCTGTTTTATGTATCCAATAGGATACACTGCCAGGCGACCGGAGATTTAGTTCAAAATAAATTTTATGAATATATTATAAAAGGGTTCATTTATTGCGACTTAATTTATTATAAATCAATGATAAATATTATATTACAAATGATATGAAAGAAATAAAACATTGTTTAAGTTTATTTGTATACAAACAAATCAAAGTTACAAAAAATCAATTGACCGAAAAGTATCTTGACCACCATTAAACTAAAAAGTCAAGGATAAGACCTGATACTTCGTTTTTATAATTTTGAATGAGTTGATACGGGTGTCGTTAAATTTTGAGAAATGGAAGCCGATACAGATGTAAATGATGATAAGGATGGCAAGGCACTGTAACTGCTAATTGCAGCACTTGGGCTCGGATAAACCCGTGTAATGATGGGAGTTAATTGATTGTTGCAGTAGGTATCATTGATTTTTTCATCAGTGTCAGAATTTAAAATATTCATTGTTTCCAAGGAGGAATCCAAGGAAGGAGCTGAGCTTGTAGACGGTGATAGAGAACGAAGCTCATCTTCGTCTGTGGATTCATCACTCATATCTGATGATGCTTGCATGCGAGGAACTAAGCTCTATATTTTTTCTATTTGTGTATGCGGTTTACTTTCCAAGAAAGAAAGCATGCCATTGTGTCAACAAAGAAACATAAAAAAACAATAATAATAAAGACTAAATCTATAGAGCATTACCCCAAAATATACTAGGAAAAGGGGAATAATAAATTACATATTCTTAAAAATAAGAAGTACAACACTAAGCAAATAAACGATCAAGATAAGACAAACCATTCAGTATTATTACAAAACACTAAAATTCCATTTTTTCTGGAAATAATGCAAAAACTTGTTTTCTCAGAACTGGGCAGTTTTTGCTTTTGTATGAAATGCATACAAACAGTCCTTCTCCCAGCGCTTGGCAGCGTATCTAATAATATACATCGCCCGGCAACACTACTTCTCTAGTCCCTTAGCAATGTATCCTATTGGATACAGCGGAATAAACATTGGAATAACATATTATTGGATCAATAAAAAATAAATTTTACTATACATGTTGAAACATTAATTATTTGAGACTATAAAAATATTTTTTAATTTAAATTTAATACAACATTTGAAAAAAATTAGTAAAAGTTACTGGAGCGCCCGCGCCACCCTTTGACCTCGTTGCCATCTCGTTTGAAAAAAACACACAAAGGCTTTTTACAGACGGTTCATTATTTTTTACCATAAAAAATACAACCTAAAGAAGAAGATCCAAATATTTTTAAATATTTAATATTTTTAGTCTTGGTCACAGATTTAAATAAAAACGATGTATCTAATAAGATACGTTGCCAAGTTAAGGGTTAAGACTCACTAGATTTAAGAGACTCTAGAGGTCTATGACACTTGTTGTCGAGCCGAAAAAGTATTGGTGATGTGGCGCTTGATGTCCTGATCCTTTGTAGCATGGCAGTTAGCTGCTTAGTATTGTGTTGTGTGTTGGCTACGTTTTGAGGCACTGAAAGAAAGTGGGGGTTGATATTGATTTTTGAATAGCACACGATGAAATTGGGTTGGAAATACATATACCTACAAGTATCAAAAAAGGGAAACTTATGTACATCGGGAACGTTATAAGGATAGGAAGAAATGGAGGCAACTCTGCAGAAGCTCTTGCCCCCCGACAAGAGTAAAAGTTATTGTCTTCAATGTGTTATTGAGGCTTGTGCCCCTTGTTGAAGCAACTATTATTTTCTAGTTCTCCCTTGACTGTTTCAACTCTACATCGAAGTACCTGCAATCTCTTCGGTCCATCGTATGGGGGATCTTCCTCACCCTCTCTTTCCCTCAAGGCTACCAATCATAACCAGTCGTTCCAGACTGCTATCCTCATTGCCACAGGCAACGTGTCCAAAGAACTGACGAACCCATCGTGTGCAGCTCCCGATGAGTGGATTTGTTGGTACGTCTAGCTGTCCATGGGATTTGTAGCATACACCTGTAGCACCAAATTTCAAACTCGTCAATTTTTCTCCTTTCTGCTGCTAGTATTATTCACGTTTCAGCAACATTGAAAAAAATAGAGTTAACCAAGCTCCTGACGAGGTTGTTGTCATCTTGGTGCTTTTACTCACAACTCGGTCTTTTCAGATTTTGTGTAGCTTAGAAATGACACTTTGGGCAATGACAATACGGCGTAAGATCTCTCCTTTGCAAGTTTTTTCATTAATAATTATTTCTCAGTTATAAACACAACGAAGTGAAAAGTATGTAGGTATACAATAACACGGTAAAAACCTTTTGATAATTTAACGTTACAATTGCCGTTAAAAATAGTTGTACATGGCTTTCTAAACCAAATCTTTGTATACCTTGTGCAATACTAATACTGTACCAAATTAATATTATGACTGAGTGAAAATTTCGACAGATCGTCTACAAATGTTTTGAGCTATGACGAAACTAGGGCAAGTTAACAATCATTCTATTTAGTCGGTAATAGACTCTCAGAGGTACCGAGTCGATTATCGATATCTATACAGAGCCCTTACATTTAACTCTGCAATATTAACGCGTTTTTTTAATCATTAACGTACCAACGAGGTCTATAAAGACATTAATAAATTCTGTATGAATTAATGAAGCCAACGCTGTAAAAAATATTCTTTATTTTAATATAGGTTTATAGATAGAAAGGGATTCCTTGACTTATAGGTTGGTATGATGCTGACCACCCATTTTTATCGTGTTCAGTTAATTAAGGCGGCAAAAGCAGTAAAATTGAACATTTGGCACGAGATAAATTTTGGCACGAAGATAGGAAAAAATGGAGGCAACTCTGCAGAGGCTCTGGCCACCCCTAGCGGAATGGCGACAGAGTTACAGTTTACAGTTACAAAATATTGTATCGAATGTTCTGTGAATCGAATGAAAAAATAATTGATGCCCATGAAACCAAAGAAAAATGGTTAAAGAGGAGTTGACTGACCAAAAGTATCTGAAAATTCGGTTTTGGAACTCTAAAACTTAACTAAAATAAGTTGGTTTTTGTTTACTGCATCATCGTAACAACGAGGTCATAGAATGGTTATATTTTATCAAGTACAGAAATGAAAATGACACATTTTTCAGGTGTCAAAAATCCTCGTAGACGCGCCTGAACATTCTAGGGTTAAAGCAATTTCAGAATTTCACAGCAATTTCAAAGTTGCACAATTTAAGCTTTAAAGTTTGAGTGCGTTCACGAGTTGCAAAAACAAAAATACAATGCAATAAAATTAAATTGCAAATTACAAAATTTCAATGTTATTAAGGCGTAACATTAATAATTCAATAAAATATTTTTGCAACCTTAATTATAAAGCGGAATATATAAATCATGTATCTTTTATTGGGCTCATATGTATAATATAACATTTTAACATTTACAACCTTGTTTTCATTTCATTTCTTATTAAAATCGTAAGGCTACTCACTCAAAATTTGCCGTTTCTTGATCAGAATCATAGATCTGTTTTAGCAGATAGGGAGTACTCCTCTTGGGAGGCTGAAGTCTAGCTATCCTTCAATATCTTTAAGCGTTCTTCTGGGAAGGCGACGACCCGGTGGAATTTCATTAGCTGCAATATATAAAATCCTGGAGTCGTCTATTTCATCGACGTGGTTCTTCGAAATAAACACCGAAATGGGAATTTTTTTTTGTCACAATCGCAAGCTCTCGGGATGAAATGCAATCACTCTACCAACTGAGCTATCGATCGGACGTATCGGTATCGGATGTTTCTTATGGACTTTCCTGTTATAGTTCTCAGAACTTTTTTGTCCTTGTTAATTGTTATGTCGGCTCTTTTTTCCACAGCATACCTACGTCATAGCTGGTCTGACTCAAGTCCTGTGTATTCGGACCTTGCTTTCAGTTCTCATTTATGTTTATTGTACCAGACCGTTCACCTGAGACATATTTCCTGTGGGTATATATTTTTATGAAAGCTTTTTTTGTGAAAGGATTTGTCCAATGGAATAAAGAGTGACAGGGTAGAAAAGCACAGTGACAAGAAAATACATGGCATAACGACACATGACAAGACATCATATTATGACGAAACATCACATACCTAAAACAGAACATACCATAAACGGCACATGAAACGGTTTTGTCTCGTGGTGTTTTATCATTGTGATGCACTTTCCTCTGATTTTTTGTTGTAGTGGTGTTTTGTCATGTGATGTACTGCATGGGCGTGCATCCCGTACAGGCACATGCGCCTAATAAGTAGGCAATATATGGTAAAAAACCATTTAAGCTTGATATTCAGATGTGAAATTCAAAATTTAAGTTCTATTGGAGTCATCGTTACTCGTTAGCAGTCAATATGAAATGAGTTATTTAAAGGAATGGGAGAAAATAATTATTCTGAAATGTATTTGCCTATACCCTATGCACGCGCCTGATGTACTGTGATGTATGATGCCTGATGTATTATGATGTTTTGTCATGTGTCGTTCTGTCATGTGTCGCTCTTTCATGTGTCGTTATGTCATGTGTCGTTCTGACATGTGTCGTGCTGTCATGTGCCATTCTGTCATGTGCCATTCTTTCATGTGTCGTTTTGTCACTGTGTCGTTCTATCATTGAACTGGAATAAAGAGCCTTTGCGTCAAGGCTATAAACGCATACGGGCGGAACCAATAAAATCATATATGATAAATTTAAAATCATCGTCAGACATGACTTGCTTCAAAATGCAAAGCTACATAATATAATGTAGCAGTGAAGCTAATGTAAGCAATAAAGCACACTTGTTTGTATTTGTAAACGCTTCCTGTGATGCCTGCCTGCAATTTGTCGGAAACGTAATTGGAAATTAAATGTTACAATAGGTTTTATTGCATATTTTGCGTAAGTTGTACCTACAACATTTGTTTTGTTTCTGTTTTTATTTTTTGATACGCAGAGAACGAAATTTCATCGATTTTTATCAAATTTGATATTACATACCTACAAATAGGTTATCCATAATCTACAATCTAATGGACAAGCGGGAGTAGAGGAGAATTCTGGATTCAGCCAAGGTTCATCCAGGGCTGTCAGGCTTATGATGATGTCAATTATTGTGATCATTTCCACGTCCATGTATATATTGTTATTTATTGATTTAAAAAAAATGTAATTTGTCATGTATGTTCCTTGACTTATAGGTTGCTATGCGGCTGTACACCCATACTGTAAAAAATTGGTTCACTTTGCCAATGTCACCCCTGTTTCAGGGAAGGACGGCAAGAGTTGCAAGGCTTATGTTCATTTGAGATTGGGTTTTTATGTTGTAGGTCCACATGCGGCATGTGTTAGCGCGAAATTATACATATCTGCTTGTGGGAATGCATTTAATAATGATATATATCTTTGCAGCTTAGATTAGATTAGATTAGACTTAAATCCATAATTAGGATCAGAATTTTCTATATCTTTTGAATTTGGTTCAATTACCTTCTTAAATATTGTACAATTAACATTGCTTTATTTTTAATTTATTCTTGACTTATAGATTGGCATGAGGTTGACCACCCATACTGTACAAAAGAATTCACTCTTCCAATTTCACTCCTGCTTCAGGGAAGGTTGCCCAAACCCGGGTAAATTTGAAAATGTATGGTTTCCATTCGCTTCTTTTGATTCCTTTTAGGATAATGCGGTAAGAAGTTGCAAAATATGTGCAGCTAAGCATCTGCTTGCTGAAAAAGTACCGATTTCCGTAGCCCTTTTTGTGACCATCAAAAAACTTCCTAGTGAAATTTTCAATGAAGAATATGCCCAATGTTTACACCATCCAGGCTTATATTGTAATAACCATAGTGCAAGTCTTTATTTCGAAAAAAACTATGATGATCGCCGATCTTCGATAGATGTGGCACCAAAAGAAGTTTGTTTGATGTCATTGCGTATTGAGGCAGGTCAGGTCGTCGCCCCTTGCGGTTACCAACCTAACACCTATTTCTTCGTAAACGTATGCAGACATGCACTTCTCCACACCACTGTACCTCTAACACCTCAAGCGTAAAACTCAGTCATGACGTTTTACCGAAAATGTATGGCAACTCAAATGCTTAATAAGGGCGCTCTTTGAGTTTCCATACATATTTTAGTTGAGCTTAAATGTTAGCTTTATTATACTCGGAGTAGAGTACCCAACGATAAGCAAGAGTGCAAGAGCGAACCACAGAGCGGTAAATGTACTAGAATAGTATACGATTCATATAGAACCAAAGTCAGCCATCTAGTGTTTTTCCTAAATGAGTTAAATACATGGAAAAATAGGAAATAATTTTCTCGTCATTCTCATATATTTATCTCATTTTTGGGAACAATCCTAGATTGACGTCTTTGATTCTAAATGATTCACATATTCTCATAGTAATGAATGTGTAGGTAAGTATTTTTGCAACGTAGAGCTTCGTATTATGCACGCCCAGTGTTCGTAAGATTCAATATGCGATTCAGTAGGTACCATTATAACATTTTAATTTTGGGGTTTTCATAACATGAAAACATGAAAATAGTGTAATCCAGATTTGATTTAATTTTAATGTGCATTTCTTTAAAAAAATCAAAATGTGGAACGTATTTGCAACGTGTGGAAATATGTACAATTAAAAAATGGTAAAAGCGGGGAAAATGCGCGTGTTTTCAAGTTTGCTTACGTTTTTTCAGTAATATGTCTTTACTATGACATTACAAAGTAAAAGAATCATGAAGAAATGGCAATGCCATTTCCTGCATCCAAATGGTAAATTTGAATATCAAAAAAGTGTGTGAATTTCAATTGAACCAAATTCAAAAGATATGGAAAATTCTGATCCTAATTATATGGATTTAAGTGATCACAATAATGGACATCATCATAAGCCTGACAGCCCTGGATGAACCTTGGCTGAATCCAGAATTTTCCTCTACTCCCGCTTGTCCATCGACTTTGCTCTCCAACTACGTGCCTTGGCTGCGTCTGTGTTGACACCGTCCATCCATAGCATTTTGGTCTTCCTGCACTCGAAGTCTCAACGAGCGTCGGTAGATCTTACCGGATATTTGAAGACATAACATGGCGGCGAGTCAACAGCTGATACATTTTGTATTGTACAGCAATCAGGTATTTACACGCAACGCAACTTAAACTAACGCAATTAAGCTTAACTCATTGCAGCATTATCCCCAAAGGTTTTCACATGTGGCGAGTGGAACCTGTTTATTTTCACAGTTAAGGGATCCGGTCTTACGCCAATCCGTTCAGTTGAAGTGGGGGCTTCTCAGCTTCCGATTGGGCTGGTACTCATTTTTTGTGAAGGCTGAGTACACCTTGCCGGCGTTTTATCTTGGGTTTTGAAATAAGCCTCGAAACGGGAAATCATTTCTGACACCCTCGGTGGGATAAGAACCCGCACAAGCACTCTTCCAATCGAGCTATCGACCGGACACCATTTTATATTACGACTGCTGGAGCTGGTTTCTTTAGGCCTTGTAGTTACGAGAGTGGATCTTATTGTGTTTCCGATGTTTTTTTAGTGAAATAGTGAATACTGAGGTTTCTCTGAAACCGCTGAGGTATCCGTCACTGAAATGAAATGCACATAAGTAATCGTGAGCGAGTGAGAGCATGCAGTTGACCGTGAGGACTAGAGTATTACATTCAGGTCCCTACAGTACATCCTCTCTAGCTAAAGGCTACATGTTGTTAATAAAATTATAAAGTTGTTAATTGAATATCATTTTATTTACAAAGTTATAGTAAGAAGGAAATATTCTTCTCTTTCAAGTTTCAACTCCATTTCTCATTTTTTATTCCCATTGTCGGGAAGCACCTTTACCATTAGTGTGACGAAGGGAAAGATCTGATTTTCACATACAAATTCCTATAATTTTTGTATTTTCAATAATAATTTCAAAAGAGTGAATCTTAGAATAAATCCTGTTTATAATTAAAGGATTTTTGTACTTTCAATAATAATTTCAAATGAGTGGATCTTAGAAGCTTTTTATAATTGAAGGATTTATGTGAAAAGGTAAACTTAAATGAATTGTTTGAAAACAGGTCACAAAAAATGTGTGCAAAACATTTTGAAATATGTTGCGGCCAGTTTTAATGCGATTAAGTTGAGTTTCCCTTATCACATAAAGAAATTAATAACAAAGAAGGTTCTTAGTAAGTGACTTGTTTGTTTTAAACTTTAAAAAAATCCTAAACAAAAGATTATAGGAATTTTTATGGCCAGGCAGCGAAAATCACATCCTCCCTTTTGACGTATTAATCGCAAAGACAAGACGCCGAGAAAAAAGTTCCAAATTAAAAAAATGTTCCAAACAACTCTGAATAATTGAAGTAAATGAGTTTTCCTTGACCTATAGTTTGGTATGAGGCTGACCACCAATAGATACTGTAAAAACTGGTTCACTTTGCCAATGTCACCCCTGCTTCAGGGAAGGTCGGCAAAAGTTTCAGAGCTTATGTTCATTTGAGGTTTGGATTTTAATTTGTAAGTACACATGCAGCATTTGTAAGCGTAAACTTACACGTGTGACTGCTTGTGGTCATGCATTTAATATGCATTTTAAATGTTAACATATATTTGCAACTTTGATTATAGAGGAGTATAAAACTTGATCTCCTAGTAGGTTTTTTTTAAATTAAAATTATCAATTTATTGTGCTTTATCCTCTGATACTTCTTAATTATATACATTGTATTTAATTATTATATTTTAATCAAGATCACTAACCCGAGAATAAACGTTGTGTAATTACTCAACAATCGTCTAAAGTGAAAAATCTATGAAAGATGTTAGATACAATAGGGTAAGTAAGTAGTGAAGATTTCTTAAAAAAAAAAACACTTATAACGCGATGGTTAATATACATGTTTTAAACTCGGAGTACAGACTACATTAATTCTGTTTTATCTCATCTTGAATAAGTGATTTGGAGGCCAAAGGAATACTCGTTCATGTACCCAAGAGAGAAAAAATGTATTTTAATGAAACAAGTGAATAACTTTTTATGTTGGATAATGGATTACTAATTTTCTTGTGTTTAAATTTCAAAGGGGAAATTATCCTTAAAGCTTGAATAAAAATTTGTAGCTGTTTTTTAGCATCAATATTGACCGGTCCGTAGTCCAGGTGGTACACTTCGGACTCGTAACTGGAAGGTCGTGGGTTCGAATCCCAGTGGAGCACAAAAAATATACCATTTATATTTTCAAATTTTCTCTTCGCTGGGTTGAAAAATTCATAAACCTTTACCAAAGACCGATCATCAAAAGGTCCATCCAGCCTTACAACAACTGGGTCTTGTTTGAGAATTGGCGCTTTCTACAGCGACGACCAAGCTCGCAGATGGCTCTTGAGGTGTGATACACACAAAAACAGCGCTCACCAAATAAATCAGCCTAATTTTTTTTTTAATATAAAAAAAAACAATAATTAGGGATGGGCCGAAATTCGTTTTATATTCGGTTTAACCGAATTTCGGCAGCTTGAACTTCGGCATTCGGCTGAAATTCGGTTCAAATGCTGAACATTCGGTGTAAGAAAAAGTAAAACAAAATATCTAGGTACTGGCACCATTTTGACTGTTAGAATTGGATGTCGTAGTACTTTTATAACCGTAAAATAAAAATTAGGCCTTTATGTACTCACTCATCGTTATTATTTTAGTAGCAACAAGTGAACATTAACTTACAATTTGATAAAAATGAAATCTCATTCTACTCCATTACATAGGTATCAGATTGAAAGAAAAATGAAATAAATTTAGCATTCTTCTAAAAAATGACAGTAACTAGAAACTATAATGAGTGACTTTTTTACCGTTTTTTTATACAACCAAATCTCAGCCGAACTTTTTATTTTGACCGAATGTTTGGCCAAAGTTGTATTCGGTTCAAACCACATTCAGCCCATCCCTACTAATAAAATTAAATCTTTATTTATAAAAATGAAACGCTTGAAACCGATTCTCCCCATGCCTGGCCGATCACAAAGATTTTAACTTAATTTTCTAAAAGCGTGTACATTGTCCTAGAGGTAGTGTGAAAAGATTAAAACTTAAAGCTCTTTTATGAATGAGGTGGATAGTATTAGCAGTGTTATTCAAAATCATTTAATCCATAGATATTTTTAGATGAATTCACCTTAGATAAACGCGATTGGCGGCATGAGTTGCAAGGTTTATGTTCAAGTGAGGTTTTGTTTATTTGTATGTATGCATGCAGAATGTGTAGGCGCGAACCAACATGTGCCTGTCTGTAGGCATGCATTTTATATGAGCCTTAAATGTTAACATATCTTTGCAGCTTAGATTATAGATAAAGATAGATAGATATATGCATTATACTTTATGTGAATAATACAGTAAGTGTTCATCTGATTCTAATTATAAAACAAATACAATATTCATTCAGGAAAAAATATTCAGAAATTCATTATATAGCATTATTTTGTTAACTACTTATGTGCAAATACCGCATGTGTACTCAAATATTGACTTGGGTAATAATCATTTCCATCTGTATTCATAGACAGTGCTATGAGAACATACAATGCTATGCGTGAATTTTAATCGTGATTTAATTCTAATCGCAGTGTGTGTATCTGATAGAGCGTATATAGAAGGGAAACAGAAAAGGAAAAAGAAAATAAAGAAAGACCGAGAAAAAAATAGTTTGGTCAGATAAGTAAAATATAGTCTCATAAATGAGAGCCTGACATCAGCCAGACAGAAAAATGAATTAAAGAAGATAAATAGGTATTAGATGGGAACACAAATACATAAGTTATAGGAACGCAGAAAATCTGATGTTTGGAATAAATTTTGATTGTCGTCCTTGGCAATACGACCCAATTGTGAAAGAATGAGATATACGTAGTGTATGTAAAATAAGGAAATGAATGAGAAAGGTAATGGACATGGATGAATTGAAAAACGTATCTAAGGTCAGAAAGAAATGGAGGCAACAGCAAATCGTCATAAGTGCGTCCTTTGCATTCAGTATAAAGTCATTATGCTACGTTGAAAATACCGGACCTTAAATACTACAACCTCGCGCGGACAAACACTGAGGTCAGCTGCATCAAGAAGCAGCTGCCTGGACATCCCTGCAAGAAGGCCCCGCACTGTTTTTGGAGACAGAGCATTCAAGGCAGCCGCTCCAATGACTTGGAACGCTGTTCCCGCTTCACTGAGGGAACTGGATATGGAGAGACCATTTAAAAGGGGTCTCAAGACTCACCTCTTCGTCCAATTATACGGACAAGCGCCTTTGTAGTGACACACTGTCATAAAAGGCGCTATACAATTTTTGTCTTATCTATCTTAAGAGTAATAGCGAGAGAGTATCTGCTGTTTTGAATGCAAACACCAATCATATGATTGTAATTCACACATTATTGATATGATTAGCATAGTGAGTTGTCATAGCATCGTTCCTGAATACTGACGACAGTGTGGTATGCGTTTTGATGTTTTTCTCAACCGACGCCGGCACAATGGGGAAAAATGACAAGAATTTCTTAGTACAAGTTTCACGAGTGATTGACCGCAGACAAAGCGTTTGTTTTTCCCACAGCTTGTATTGCAACTCATTTATTATAAGTTAATTACCTTGTAATGCATACTACATGCGGCTGACGAAAATTACAAAATAACAGCTATGTTTTTCATTTTCAAACGGATTGCACACGGCACTGACTTGGGTAGCTAATTATAGAAATTTTGAAATGTTAAAGCAAACGCAAAATTACAAACATTTTCCAAAACTCCTTACGGTGATGTCTCTGAAGGAGTCGTGAATGGAATCTTGGTTTTCTATTTGTATTTTTTATCTTTTTCTGTGCAACCTGATTTCTTTAAGTAATAAATATACATACGGCCTTACGCCAACCACTTCAGTAAGCATTGCCGGTTCTTTGATTTTGGGTTTGAAATAAGCCCCGAAACAGCAAATCATTTCTTCCATCTTTGGTGGGGATCAAACTCTAGTTCTCTAGCTTTGAAATCCAATTGAGATTTCGACCGGACATCGTTTCATTTGTTCAGATCAGTTTCAAACACTATTATTATTATTAGTTTTTCATATCCCTGGCGATTTCCGCCAAATCACTTCATAATTTTAACACAACGTTTTACAGGATTTTTAAGTTGTCCTTGGGAAGTTCCAGTGCCTCCTTGGTCTTTACTTTTCATAACTCTTTGTCGTGTGCAATCTCACTCAATGACGCATTGTCACCTAGTTAGATTTTACATTAAGGCTCAGTATTTTCAACGTTAGCTTACGTGACTTTAAACTGATAAAAAAAAGCTACCCACACGTTTGACATAAGTGCGTCCTTTTTCATTCAGTATAAAGTCGCTATGCTAACGATGAAACTACCGGGCCTAAGAGTCACGGGTATTAGGTAAGTTCTGTGTAAAACGTCCTATACTGCCTGAGTCACACAACAATGAAGGCAATTTAATGATAATGAAATGCAGAAGCCAATGGGTAAAAATGGCAACAGGTTTAACTATAGCATATTCATATCCAAAAGGTATTTTTTCCTTTTCATCTAACAATTTCATGGATTTTTTTGTCCTTTGTTGTCCACAAAAACCTCTTCACACAGTCTTCACCTGTTTTTTCTACAGTACAGGTTTTTGTCTTCGGTTTGAAAACACGCGTTCATCAATTTGAACCTTTTTAACCTTGTTATTTTTTCCTTCATATTGCTATACCTATATAGATATGGATTGTTTGTATCTTTGAAAATTTTAAGTTAACTGAACCTGTTATTGGCCTTAAAATATTTTTCTTTTAATTGTCTTGTGAGTTCATGTTTGTATGTGTTGTTGTGTTTCTTTAAAAAAATAAAAACATCTGTTGGTACCTATGCCTCAAAGATTTTCCCAACGTTGTATCTAACCCAAATGGCCAAATTTCACGACTTTTTTTGTATTTCAAATGCTTAATATTGCAGTTATCCGTCTTCTGGACATTCGTATTTTATACGAGAGAAGAAAAGCGATAGGTTAAAAGTGTTTGATTAAAGAAATCAGAACCAGCAACCGTAGTTGTCGTGCCAAATATGAAAATGGTGACGAGCAATTGTGATTTGTTGCGACAATAATAGTATTGGTAACCACCCACTGTCCTACGTTATAAACCGACTCATTCCCTCACGCTTTAAACTTTTAGTGCAGGACATTCCCAGAGCCATGTTAACCTTTGATTTTGTCATGACAAACAAATTGTACCTATTGAAGAACAAACATTACACAAGTTCTGTAAAAATCATGGACGTTGCTATTCAAGATGGCATGACAGCAATTCTCTGACTCATTAGACATAATATCATACATCATGGCGAACACAATAAAGGTACGAGGAATGTAGGTCACATCAATTTCTTCGAATTGTTGTACGGTCGTTAGCCTAATGGTAGAGTGTCTGTTGGTTGGGCGAAAGGTATGGGTTAAAAACGACTGGTGAACAATTGGCTTTCTACGTCAATGTAATATTTTTACCCGTATTTTTAAGGTTGCCACTAGGGAATACAATCCCGCATCATGGAAAGCAATTCCAATGATGTTGATCAAAATATTGTTATTATTTTTACTTTTAATTAAATTGCGATTTACTTATTCAACAGGACTTCTTTTGCACAATATACGGTTACAAAGTACTTCTCTAGCTCTATCGACTTCGCGTCACAATGTTTCAAGCGTCCTGGCTCTCCGCACCATTGTGGTTCGTAGATTTAGGTACGAAAGAGACGATTCTTGCATGTTCTAGATTATTCCACATATTTCTATAATGGATTTTTCGAAACACCAGATTTGACACACCCCATCGTGCTTATGTTCACGTACCTAGGTACATGCCCGTACAAACTCATATTGTAAAGCAATATTAAAAATGTTGCTGTACACATCACACTGTCAACTCTAGGGTCAATAAGAAAAAAGGGTGAAGTATCCACCAAAAATGATGGCTCAGGGCATACGTGTAGATAAGCCGTAAGTGACGAATGTTACTAAGTTGGTCGAATGTGGAAAGCAGACGTCAAATTTGAAAACAGATGTGTACACTGTATAAAACGTAATATTTAATCGGTATACAATTACTGTATTTCGGCGCTACTTTCAACAGCTGAGGTGTCCGAGTGGTTAAGGAGTTGGACTTGAAATCCAATGGGTTATACCCGCGCAAGTTCGAATCTTGTCCTCAGCGTACTTTTTTTTCATTTTTTTTTTGGTTATTTTTTTCAATTCATCTTAATCTTATAATTGTTTTTTTTTTTTTTAACATTCTTTAATCAATTTTTAGCTAAGATTTCCTCAAAAAATCTGCAAAGCAAAGTAATAGAATGTAGTTTGCTCACTTTTTTGGGGTAAATGAAATTTGATGATGTATTTATACACAACAAAATCTCTTTTATATGACATATTGTGCGCCATTTCTGAGTCGATTAACAAATGATGCTTTTACAAATTTCAATTGTCTTATCCTGTTGAAAATAAAACTTTCATTTTTGTATTTTTTTATCAATTTTGTGTGCTTGGTGCGTAGTCCTGTTGTAACACTTCGGACTCGTAAATGGAAAGTTGTGGGTTCGAATCCCGGCGGAGCACAACAAATTTATATTTTCAAATTTGCTCTTCGCTGGGTTGAACAGTTCATACACCTTTACCAAAGACCGGTCATCAGAAGGTTCATCCAGCCTTACAGCAACTGGGTCTTTTTGAGAATTGGCGCTTTGTAGCGACAACCAAGCTCGTAAATAGTCCGGTCGATAGCTCAGTTGGTAGAATTCTTGCATTCCATGCCGAGAGCAAGGGTTCGATCCCCACCGAGAGTGTCAGAAATGATTTCCCGTTTCGGTGTCTATTTCAAGCCCAAAATAAATACCAGCAAGGCGTACTCAGCCTTCATTAGAAATGAGAACCAGCCCCCCCCCGGGAGCTGGGAAACCCCCACTTTAACTGAAAGAGGTTGGTGTGAGGAAGGCCCCCTTACCTGTAAAAATAAATAGGTCCCAATTGTCACACGCGACGCCTTCAGGGATCACGCAGGCAAGAAGGTACCAGTGGCGAAGGGTGCCATACAAGCCGATTCCCATCGGTTTCCCGTTTAAAATGAGCAAAAAATGATAATAAAGTAGACTGTATGGTTTCAATGGGGGAAAAATACGTATTGTTTCTTTGGTTTTAAATGTATTTTTGTACTTTGTGCCTATATTTTTTAACTACATTGTTACATCATTATAAAAGGAAAGCCGATAGGAACCGGCTTGTATGGCACCCTTCGCCACTGGAAGGTACACTATATGTGTAGCTTAGTTGCGTTGCGTAAATATGATTTTTTAAATTTTCTTTTCTATTTAATTTATTTAAACGTGACTATGGGATTGGATAGCCGCTTTATAATAAATTAAGTAACTAAGCAAACAACAAACTAGAAACTATGTACGCGACACGTTTATCTAGTAAATCTACGAGAAACCAAGTCACAATAATGAATTCAAATGAGCGCGAAAAACATCATTCTATGAATACAAAAATACTCATTAAGACGTGCGCTATAACCTAAAACATCACAACTTAGTAAAATCAAGGCTTATTAATAAATAAATCAAGGATGTCAAAGTAAACTGGTTTTATTTGGAGCGTAATTTTTAAATACGGTTTTAAATTTATCTTGAATATATTTTTTGTCCCATGCTGCAAAACTTGGTTCACTTTTGCCAATACCACCCTAGCTTCAAAGAAAGGTGGCAGGAGTTACAAGGCTTATCTCAATACTATTTCTCATATGTTTCTTTCGATCAATGTTTATTTTCTTTCAATGTAATTTTCTTCTCTGTCTATATTTTCTTTCTCTGTTTCTATTTTTCCTATATGTATTTTTCGATCAATATATTTCTTTTTTATATGGCTAGTCACGTATTGCACCCTCCGCGTGACCGGGCTGGAATAAAGATTTATTATTATTATGCATGTAATGTGAATCTCCAAAGTAACATATCTTTGCAATTTAGATTAGATGAGATTGGATTATTATTATATTGCGTGTTAAAAACCATCGACTTAAATTTCTTCGAGTTGTAGTCCTCTCCGGTTTTCCTCATTTATTCCGGATTCCCATCCCAGTCCGGATTCGCGAACAGGCAGAATTGCATGGGTGTTGAAATAATGAGACCTGTAGAGGCCTTGACATAACGGCTATGTTAAATGAGCTTGAAATGATTGAACTATGAACTCCTGAAAAAGAAGAAATCCTTTAGAGAAAATGTAAAAAAGCTTTTTTGTTCATGAACCTTCCATCTGTGCTATGATGTACATTCTGCAGGATGAGTATCAGAGATGTTAGCCTTGCCCTCTATTAAAATATTAAAATAATTAAATCCTATAATTGTATATAATTTTCTGGGATCGTGGTGCCTTATGGCCAATCTAGCATCGTTTACCACATACCCCGCCTACAGCGGTCATTACCATCTTACCAGCGGCAATTATTTACATTATCACGTAATTATTTTAATAAAATACATAACATAAACTTGTTTCATGTACTTAATTGCATAATATTTGACGCAATTCCATTTAACATTGGTCCATTTTCTCGTCAACTTTACCTATTCCAAGGATATGGTCTGCATTACATAAGAGTCGCGCAGTTAGACACACATATTTCAATTGGTGACCAGATATAACAGCACAGTGAAAAAACAACACAAACCTAAAACAGAAAAAACCCTAAACATCACATGAGAATACATCCCAAATCTTCTGTTTTGTGTAATGTGATGTTTTGGAATGTACCGTTTATGGTATTTTCTGTTTAAGGTATGTTTTGTTTTGCCCTTGTCATGTATATATATATATATAAGGATAATTTATTTTAATGTACACATAATTAAAGAGCGCCGTTTTTGTGTGTGTCACACCTCAAGGGCCCTCTCAAATCACGGATAAGATTTCTTGTAAAGATGTGTCTTTAGTGCTCCTTTAAAGACACCAACAGTCTTTGCCTTCCTCACATTAGGTGGCAGTCTGTTCCACTCCATTGGTCCCGCAAACCGGAAAGCACGGTCCCCAAAATTAGTGCGTGTCTGACGGTGTGGCTGAACCAAGTCCACCACGCCATCCCCTGCAGATCTGAGCGTTTGGCGCCTCAAATGTACCTAGGTACTTTCCTGTTGTGATTCGTGATTGTGTTATTTTGTTATGTGATGTTTATGAAATGTAGTAATAATAATAAACTAGATTTATATGCGCCTTTTTGTGATTTACATCACTACAAAGGCGCATGGGGGCTCTAGCGAGAAAACAAGAATGCTTTGAGCATCTTCCTGAAGGCTGTCTCATCTTCCTAGACTTTCAAGCTCTCTGGGAGAGCATTCCATGCCGCTGGCCCGGCAACACGGAAAGAGCGGTTCCTGAAGACTGTCTTTTAATGTAATTCATGTAATCATGTAATTCCTTGTCTTATATGTTGGCATGAGGCTGACCACCCATACTCCAAAAAATGGTTCACTTTATCAATTTCACCTCTATTTAAGGGAAGGTCGACAAAAGCTGCAGGGTTTCAGAGTACAAAAAACTCGTGATTTTTTATCGTTGATAACGTCGATAACAATGTATCTGTTATTTACTTATCCTACAATTTCTGTGTCCATACATATAGATTTAGTATAAAACTGAGCAAAAGCACATATTTGTTTTTCTTCTCCTTTGCCTGTTTTTATTTCTTTACTCTTTGAAGTCTTCTTTGTCAAATTACGTTGAATATCCTGACATACAGTAAATTCAAATATAAGCATAAATAACGTACGAATATACATGAATATTATTAATTAAATAAAATGTCGTAAAGCATATTTACCCAAATATTTAGATCATGCTGACCTTCATTTTTTTTTCTCATTCCATCAAGTCTAAGTACAGAAGTACCTGCAGGTTGTGTCATGCGATTCATTAACGGCCAAGCTACCAAAAAAAACAAAATACTAAGTAAACAAATTTAAAAGCTTTGGAATAGATTTTGCAAGAATACATTTAAAAATAAACACTGGATACGACTAGCTTACGCCATCTTTTTAAGGAGAACCTTACTCAATTCTAAAGACAATGGTTCTTGGGGAAGTCAGTACTTTTTAGGTCATGATCATTATAGATTATAGATCATTGATCTTCCGCCAGCTGATTGTCATTCATGCGCCTCATTTTTTAATGGAATTTATATTTTTAAAACCCTGCAATTTATACAGATATGATATATATACAAATATGATATATATACAGATGATTTTTTTTTGCATAAAGTATTGTTTTATTTTTATAATATTTGTATTACATTATAACTTCAACTGCCATGTTATATTGTTTCAATAAATAAATAAAAAATAAAAATAAATGATATGTTTTGTTGTGTATGCTCCTTGACTTATAGGTTGGTATGCGGCTGACCACCGATGCTGTAGAAAATGGTTCACTTTGCCAATGTCCCCCCTGTTTTAGGGAAGGTCGGCAAGAGGTGCAGGGTGTATGTTCATTTAAGATTTAGGTTTTTATATTGTAAGTCCACATGTGGCGTGTTTAAACGCGAACTTATACGTGTCTGCTTGTGAAAATGCATATAATGTAAATCTTTAATGTTACATATATTTGAAACTTAGATTAGATTAGATATGTCCTTTTCCTCCTAATAAGAACACAAAAGGATTGCCTTGGATAGGTAGGAATAGCGAAATTAATGGCTGAACATTGCCTAAGACCAATTTCAGGATTGAAAGAAAAGAAGAAGACTAATATAAGGACATTAAAGAACTTCAAACTTTCAGGATTTGGAACGGCGTGATGGATATTGCCTCCTGTTTACAGATCAAGAGGATGGCGACCTGCAGAGATAATATGTAATGGCTATCACGAAAATGCACTGCCTTTATTTATTTATTTGTACATCCTTGAACGGCAAAAAATGCCTTTTACAAAGCTAAAACTAGAGCAAAAAGGTATAACAGGAAAGTGAGACAGAATATATATAAAATCCATTTCAACTCTATACAATTGCAACACTACACTCAACAATCTTTTGAATAAAATGATAACAAAATCTTTAATCGGGATAGCTTCCGGGATAATAAGAACACAATATACTGCTACTTGTTTACCTACTCATACAAAAAAAAACACGAAGCTTTTTTGGTATTGAAAAACTCATGTCAATTTGCGCTAAACTTGAAGATGTCATTTGTGTTGGGTTTTCCGCAAATTCAGGAAATGATTACAACTAAAGAATAGAATTAAATCCATTCAAAGAAGCTGTGAGACGAATATCAAATATTCCATCAAGTGAGGTTCAATATTGTCGGAGCACTTAATGTTAAAGAAACAGAACACTTACACCAAGGTTTATTGTCTTGTATTTACTTTGGAGTACATGAGCAATATCATCTCAGGATAATCTCGGTTTCAACACATTGCGTACATAAATGTTCTCTTAAACAAATATACTTCGTTTACACTAAGTTTATAGAAAAGTATTAGGAAACTTACTATAATTTATCTACTAACATTTGATTTTTTTTTCCTGCCAGTAAAAGCCAGCAGATTAACTGTATTACATGGGGGACATTCAGCGAAAGGACTATCAGGGCCTGGAAAACCCAGGGCAGGGGGAAGACCCAGATTAAGAAAGCTGGATAAAGTGGTAGCAGACTGTTGTGCAGTATGGAACTGGAAGAGAAGGCGTTGGAAAGACATCGCTGGCTGCGATTGATCAAGGAGGGCAATACCCACAGCAGGTTGTCGTGTCAGTGATGTCGACAATCCGGGGGCGAGGTCATGATATCTTCTCATGTCCCAATGAGCCGCAACGATGTCTTGGCGCAGCATCCTTTAACTCGGAGTTTCAAACTTATCAACGAGTCCAAAACTGACATATTTCAATGTAATGTGATACCTTTCAAAAGTACGGTGAAAGAGTTCCTCCCAGCTTGTTGATGCCTGTTCGTCCAGCGTCCTTTAGATGCCGAGTTCCAGCGATCCTGCCACTTTGACAGAGTCAGTTCCCTGCGGTGCGGTCCCTTACCTGATTCATAGACTGCTTTGCGTTCAAGCACCAGCAGGTCTATGGGTGGAGAAGAAGCCAGCACCAATGCCGCTTCTTCGGATATGGTGCGGTAGCCGGAGATTACTCTCAGCGCGCTTCTTCTATGGACGGCAGCCATCTTCTTCCTGAGTTGCGGGACCTCTGGCCTGGAACCACCTGCTACAAAACGCTAGAGAGAAAGAGGACCATGGGAAGTTTCAAAATGCATTGAAAACAAGAAAATTTCTGGCATAAGCACCTTTGGAGTGACTACAACATGAAACGGCACTCAAAATAGATTATGGACTCATCATCAAATGAGAATAGAAGGTGAACGTATACAGACAGAAAATCATTGATCTTTTACAAGAATGTCTTCTCAAAAGCCAACATATACTTTATTATTTTATCACTATTATCATTATCATCACTAGCTCGAGTACTGAGGGTGGATCTTGCCTTCTGTATCATCCGCAGCCGCCTTCTGCCTGTCCACAACCTCTCTCTTCCAGTCTTATATTCTTAAAGTATGACAGTCGGCCTCCACTCCGTCCAGCAATCTACATAGATCTGGGTTATTCCATCTCCCTTTTCCAGTCTCTTTTGGTCGATTCGCTGATTGTCTGTTCTCGTCGAAACGGCTAAATTTTTGTCCTAGTTCTTAAGATTTATTTGTGAATTTGTTACCGTCAAGGATCGAGAATTAGAGGAGAGCATCTATGAGGAAAGTGATGAATATAAAATATTGAAGAGATGAAAGAGATATGCAAGGACAGAAAAGAGTGGAGACGCATCTGCGGAGGTACCGGCCACCCCTAGTGGACCAGCGGCAGGATACAGTAACAGTAACAGAGGCAGATGTTTAAAAGCGTCTTTAGAATTGCCTAAAAGCGCGAGTTCACACTACCACAATACTGAGAGGAAGTTTTATAGCAGTGTTAGGAAATATAATAAAAAAACCATTTAGGGCGTGAAGTCAAAATGTCAAGGTCTGCAACAATATTATAAAGAGTCTTTGAAGTCTCTGAGGGAAACTCTTTAACAGAGACAGGTTTCAGAAGAAATCTCAAGAGCTACCTGTTCACCAAGATTAACAAGCGTTTTGTCATGTCAACATTGTCAACGATTAATGAATGTATGGGGAAATGAAAAAAAATACATTAGGGGCGTGGAGTGTGGATGCCAAGGCCTGTCATAATGTCAGATTGTGTAACATAATGATGACAATTATGTGTCATTATTCGCACAAGGTGTAATTAAACAAAATGCAACGCCCCTTTTTACTTTTAATCGATATACTACGTCATCAACACATACCTTTGCAAGTTTCGTTCACGCTCAATGTATCTGTAACTTTGTCACCACTCCACTCGGAGTGGCCAGAGCATCTACCGATTGGTCACTCTGTCTATATCCTTGCATACTTCTCTCAATTTATTCATATCCCTCACATTTTTCATACATTTCCTTCGTTTGCGTTGACTCTGTATATCATTATACAATGTCACCAATCTCTTTAACCTCCAGGGTGCCGGAACGCAGATCTGCGCTCTATGTACATATTATGCTTTTTTTCGTTTTTCTTTAGTATTTACACATAAATATGATCAAAAATATCGTTTAAAATTCCCTTCAAGCATACTACTACCCATAAATAAATTCAAATCATTAATTTTCATTGGTGTTTATTTAAAAAAAAAAATAGTTAAAATAAAATAGTAAAAAATCCGTAAAAAAAGTCAATCTTCTGAATCACTCAACAATGTACTCACACACACCCTATGAAATGTTTTGTTTACATTCGGAGGTAGAATATGATTTGCAGATTTTTCTATTACAAGCCCATCTCAAATGTTTTTGTATTGTTGCGCCTAAACAAATAAAAACCCGATACATTTCACAATAAAGTGTCAGTCATGGTTTGATGAAGCATACTCGACATGTTTTTTCATGTAAAAATGCCACATTTTATTTTAATGACTCGTCACGCGTATGGGTTATTAATTGAAATATAATAAGCAGTTATTTAATAGAGGTGTCAGGTCAAACAATTATCCATGAAACAGTCTGCAATAGACCAAGCAGACACATTTACAATAAGCAAAACAAAACGCTCACTAGAGGAGCTTTTTCAGTATCCAGATATTTTTTGTTAAGCGCTATGGTTGTATTTGAACGGTGAGGTTTATACTTGGGGCACAGGTGAATAATTGTATGCAATATGACGAGCAAAGCAAATTACCGTGTCGCTTACATGAAACAATGAAGTAACATCAAAGATCAAGTATATTACGTTGAAAGTCAATCGTGGCGCTTACGGAAAATGTACGGAAATTAAACGCTCATCAGAGGTGCAGTTTTAGTTTTCGTATATAATTCATGGTCAACGCTATGATTGAGATTTTAACTTTAATTTAATTTAATTAATTTGAGATTTGAAATTTTTTTTTTACTTGGGCAGGTGCAGAAAGATGATGTGTAACAAACTACGTCCGTGCCAGTGATATCTATGGTCTGTGCTAATATAGTTCACAAGATAAGTTCATCTTATGCGAGAGGGTGGAGTACAAGGTCTGCTGAACTGTATTTACGTCCTCGCAGAACATTGCGCCACTGTATGTCTCAGAGCTATGTGTGGAGGACACAGTAGAGGGTAGGCGGGGAACTTTGAGATCTGCATGCAGCACTGCTGTGAATAGACTCAGGGTTCCCTGCAGAAGCAACATGGCCAATTATTTAGATCGTGCCTTTTGCATTGCTGGCCCTCTGCTGTGGAATGCCTTACAACACAAGCTGAGAGCTGTGGAGAGTGTAAATGTTTTTAGATCAGGATTGAAGACATGTCGGTTCAGGATGGCTCTGCAGTGCCCTTGCGGTGAAGTCACAAAACGGCACTAAAAATATTGTCAGGTTTTATTATTAATACGCGAAACAGATTATAGTTGCTTTATATTCACTATAATGTATGTAATCTAAATCACTGGGATGTATTGGCATTTGAGGTTCACATTCCAGACACATACATTGTAAAACCATGAGCACAAGAAAATATATCGATACCTTAAAGGTAAAACTGAATATGTGACACATTAAACTGACGGGGGTTTCTCAGATGAATGCACCATTTTTCCTATTTTCTACGAGAGAAAACACTACAAGAGTAAGAAAATCCTGTGGTTATATAATCTAAGTTGCGAAGATATGTAAGATTTGAGATTCATATTAAATGCATTTCCACAAGCAGACACGTATACATCGCGCTTACCCATGCCACATGTGGACAATATAAAATCTCAGGCAAGAAAATGATAATACAAAGTACCTATGTATAAATAAATAAATGTTTGTGTTGTTCATGATGTTTTGTGATGTGTTTTTTTTCATGTGCTGGTATATGAGTTTTTCTCATATGATGTTTTTTCTTTGTGTTGTTTGTCATTGTGATGTTTTTTTTGTCATTGAGTCATGTGACGTTTTTATGTGATGATATGTCACTGTTCTGTTCTAACCTGTCACCTATAGTATTATATGGAGATAGTAAAAAATGGTTCACTTTTCCAATGTCACCCCTGTTGAAGCTCGGCAAGAGTTGCAGGACTTATGTTCATTTGAGATTGGGGTTTTATATTGTAGGTCCACATGCGGCATGTGTTGAACATGCGGCGAACTTATACATGTCTGCTTGTGGGAATGCGTTTAATATGAATATTAAATGATATATTTCTTTGCAGCTTAGATTTAGATTTAGAAACCATACAGACTCTTGCAGGCAAGTTCACCCATTGTACATTAATTATTTATGATTACTATACATTAGTGTTGATTCCATTATACCTCAATGCCTCGTTCTCTGTTCCGAGTATGCATGAGGCTACAATGTAGCTAGCAATTAACCCTAAGGTTAAAACTGACTCTTGATCTCATACACAAGTCTTTATAGTAATAGAGTCCACAGAAATTACGTAAATAAAAAAATGCTACATCATAAACCAACTTAGATTATTATTTTATTATTATTTATTATTTCTTTTTTTCAATTTAATTATTGTTGCTATAGATTACTCACTACTGCAGAGTGGGATAAGAGAAGATTAGGGTATTTGTGAGGAAAGTGATGAGGGTTGAAACGATGAAAGAGGTATGCAAGGACAGAAAATAGTGGATGAAATTAATTTTTCAACTGACCTAAGAGCAAAATTTAAAAATGAAGTTATAATTTTTTCTGCTCCACCGGGAATCGACCCCACGACCTTCCGATTATATTCCGTAGCGTTAAACTTATGTACTATATGTTTATATTAAATGCATCAGTATGTATTTAATGAAGAAAATTAATTACAACCACTTATAAAATATACTTCGTATATGAATAGTGCAACGGTGATTTACATAAATGTTTATAACATTAGGACGGTTGTATTATCTTCATCTCAGTAAAGACAGGAAGCCATTGATTATTCAAAATAGATGTATCACTCTTCACTATTCATTATTTCAACGATTCTACCTCATCACTAATAGCATACCTATTGCAAAATGTTGATATTGACGTATAAAATTACCAATAAATGTGCTTAAATAGATCACTTTAAACTACAAGTTATTACCTTTAATTCGCCCATTACAATGACATCTCATCCCCTTAGTGCTAGTTTGTCTTCTGTACCCTTAGTACGAGTTGCAAAACTTGAGTAATGTAAAGTTTAGGGCAATTATTAAATAGTGATTTCCTCCAAAATCTGCCGTTTTCGTTTGTTTGAACATGATTTTCTTCATCACTGTAACTCTTTTGCTAAGACCATGAAGTGTAAGAAACAAAAACGGCAGATTTTGGGAGAAATCCCTCTTTAATATTTTCCGTAAACATTACTTTTCTCAAGTTTTGCAACTCGTACTAAGGGTACTGTTCAACAGAGGTAATTTCACATGAGCAATGTTTTTATGTGTATAGGACCAGTGTGTCGTATGAAAACTGGAATTATTTTTTTAAGTATACAATATAACACTCACATTATCGTTTCATTACATTGTTTTCAGATTGTGTTCAGTGTAGAATGTGATTCTTAAGATAATTTCATTGACAGGCATGTCAACTTTAATTCAAATAGTAGATAAACCAAACAAGCACAAGGGGGATGATCTATCACAAAGTGGCGACAGCTTATTTTTCATAAATATTTTCAATGACTTAAGAGGGCGCCTGCCAGATATGCTTTTGAGTTTTGACCTCTAACTGCTCTGGTTCTCCGCTCTTTGCGCCACGCACCCACACTAAGTAATCCACGCAGAAACAAAACTAAAAGTGTGATAAATCGTAAAGATAAAAATTACGATTGGCAATTGTTTTTTTTTATTATGGTACATGGGTTAAATTGTGCATTTTTAAATTTTGGTATACCTAATACATTATAAGAATTAGGATGTAGAATACGCTCTCAACATTATGGCTAAATGTACGGATCGACACGGCTTTGACTGAACGTGTTGAAAATCGGAACCAACGTCGCCATCTTGCAAAACGTCACTTTTGATAGTTCAATTTGTGATGTTAGCTAAATTGCGAAAATCAACGAAGTATTGGTAAATCCACAAGTGAAAAACTGCATGCAAATCAAAAAATGTTTGTAAAAAAAATGATTTTATTCGTCGGAACCATTTCTTTTTCTGGAAGAAAAAAAAAATATGTATAATCATCCAGTTAATGCTAATTCTTATTTTAAGCAATACATTTTTCATAAATAAAATACTTCTGATTAATTTATTTTAACAATGAATACACATCGTGTTATTTTACCGAAACGAAAGGATTAAAACCTGCGATATTCTATACGTTATTATAATGTATAAATTTAGTAGCATAAGTAAAAAAAAAATTTCAATCGTTTGGACTGTCAATAAATGAAGTGGAAATACTGAATTTCTTCCTTTTCAGCGAAAATTATCGGAATGTTCAATGAATTATTTTTGATTTTCATAAAAATTTGTATATCCTCAGTTCCAATTGAAACCATACAGTCTTTTTCATTAACACTCGATCTTTTTAGATCATCGATTTTTTTAGTATAAAAAAACATTGTAGTCTGCAGTTGATCCAAGAATCTGCTGTCTGAATAACATAGGTACAAGAAATATCATTGTTATTTCTCATAGTACATGTATGTAATTACATTGTTTTTTAGGACAATAATTTTTTGAACTAATAAATCAGAGACGGCTAGTATAAGAGTTAAGAATCCTAAGCCGCAAGGTGACCCCCAAATTAAATAAAAATGTATAAAATAAATTTGCATGCAGACTCCCGCTGAGGTTCTCAAAAATACCGTCCCTATAATTTGTGAAAAAAACTGAGTAATCCACGATCTCACCGACTGTTCTTACCGAATCTAAGTCCCAAATTCATGCTCGCCGCAAGTATGCTCTTAAGTTTTGTTTTTGTTTTGTTTCAGCTTCCAAGTTAATTCTTCGCAGCATCAGCGGCCGCTTCCGCTCCGGTCAGCTGACGGCAATTCTGGGTCCGTCCGGTGCTGGGAAATCCACATTGCTGAACATCCTAGCTGGATACAAGTAAGACTCAAGCTGATCCCTTTAAATATACTCACCTTGTAAACTTCATTTGGCTTTCAACTGACAGTACACTGAGTACGAGTTTTTTCACTTTACTCGAAGTATTGAGTATTCGAGAAAAATGTATGTGAACTTCTAAAGCACCTCTGGCAAACCAAGTTTCGAAACCTTTTTTGCCAGGTGTGCTTTAAGTTGACATACATTTTTCTCGATTACACAATACTTCGAGTAAAGTGAAAAAACTCATACTCAGGGTCCAGATCCGACAACGTCACGACAAAAAGCCTACTTAGATACACAGAAATGTTACACACAAATGTAATATATCTTTGCAACTAAGATTATATATTACTAGCTGACCCCGCAGATTTTATCCTGCGTTTTTTTTTATAAATGAGATTCAATAGTTTTGTGGATTTGTAAATTTGGGAATGGCTGTTCTTCAGAAAATGGAAAAGATGAGCGAAGAAATCTTATTTTGAAGTGATCATTGTAACTATTATAGTGAGACGGCATCGCCCAATAACTTAAAACAATTGAGCGTGCATATTTTCATGGGCATTATATCAAATGAAATTGGGCTCATTTAAAGATATTGAAGTACTATGGATTGCAGTTATGAAAGATGTTGTAGCCTTTAAAATTTCAGGAGGTGTATATGAAAGTTTTATATCTTTTGTCATTTTCACACTGTAATTGGTATTTCAACCATAATTTTATTGCTTAATACCAATAAAATAATGCTGTCGTTCTATTGGGCAGAAGGAAACGTTTTCTGTGTACATCTCAAAAATAATTAAATTATCATCTATAGGTTTTAATGATGCTTTAAATAAAGCTAGTTGCAATCATTGGTGTATAGTGTATACATATTGATTGATATTAGAAGAAATAAAATCAATAAGATAATTTAGGGTAGATCATTGTTTTGGATGTCCATATTATTGTTTATTGATTTTAAAAACATAATTTATTGTGTATGTTCCTTGACTTATAGGTTGGTTTGCGGCTGACCACCCATGCTGCAGAAAATGATTCACTTTGCCAATGGCACACCTGTTTCAGGGAAGGTCGGCAAGAGTTGTTGGGCTTATGTTCATTTCGGATTAGGTTTTTATATTGTAGGTCCACATGCGGCATGCATTAGTGTGAAATAATGCATGTCTGCTTGTGGGAATGCATTCAATGTGAATCTTAAATGATACATATCTTTGCAACTTAGATTTAGATCATTGTGTTTATGCTCCTTAACTTATAGGTTGGTATGCGGCTGACCACCCATACTGTAAAAAATGGTTCACTTTGCCAATGTCACCCCTGTTTCAGGGAAGGACGGCAAGAGTTGCAGGGCTTATGTTCATTTTAGATTGGGTTTTTAAATTGTAGATTCACATGCGGCATGTGTTAGTGTGAAATTATACATGTGTGCTTGTGAGAATGCATATTTTGTGAATCCCCAATACCTTTGCCACTTATATTCGGAAAAAAATAATTCCTTTTTTCACGATCTATTGATGATACAAAATTCATAGTTTCTTCATGTTAGCTTTGATTTGTTACCTCGTATGGACGATTCGAACTCAAGTTTGCATATAGAAAATTGAATATTAAGTAAGAAGATCGAGTATGTAGTAAAACTTGGTTCACTTTTGCCAATGCCCCCCCAGTTTCAGTGAAAGTGGCAGGAGTTTCAAAGTTTATGTACACATGCATCATGTGTAAGCATGTACTTACAATGTGCTTACTTTTGGGCATGTATTTAATATGAGTCTAAAATGACAAAATATCTTTGCAACTTAGATTATATGTTTTGAAATGTAATTTGTCGTGTATGTTCCTTGACTTATAGGTTGGTATGCGGCTGACCACCCATGCTGTGAAAATGGTTCACTTTGCCAATGTCACCCCTGTTTCAGGAAGGATGGCAAGAGTTGCAGGGTGTATGTCCATTTGAAATTTGGTTTTTATGTTGTAGGTTCACATGAGGCATGTGCAAGCGCGAACTTTACGTGTCTGGTTGTGAGAATGCATGTAATGTGAATCTCCAATGTAACATATCTTTGCAACTAAGATTAGATTAGATTAGACGGATCTAAGAAATGTTGAAAGAGCCACCATATGTTTTTATGCAACTTAGATTATAAATCCTCGACTTGTAAGTTGGTGTACAAATTGTTTCACTTCTGTCTGTTTAAAGTTAAGTCAGCATAAATTGCACCGTTGTTAATTGGGATTTGCAGTTGGGTCTTATTTTGAAAATATACATGCATTATGTGTATGCACAAACTAACATGTGTTTCCTTTTGGGCATCCATTCAATATGAACCTTAAATGTGTGCATATATTTGTAACTGAGATTAAAGACTTATTTATTTAACCTTGAACGCTTTTCATGACTTTGACAGTTGAAAAGCCAAATTCCATTTTTTAAAAAAGAGTTCTGTTTGGTAAAGGCTGTTGATGAATAATATGATTTTTTATTCCATTTTCAAATTTTGTACCTACCAGTTTATTTTATTAATTTGATTTTGTTCAACCTCTCACAATATTTCAAACCGAACACATTTAATGAAATTTGAATATGGAACAAAAATCTGTCAATTAGATGAAGTTGGAAATGATCAATTCCCATATAAAAACGACGTTCAGCATTTCACAAATTTAAACATGTTCTGCGTTATTTTATCAATTTTTTTGTACGCTTTAACCCTTCTCAGATTACGTACTTTATTCTGAAACGAAAGACAGCCAAAACCGTCGAGTCCTTCACCATTGTATCGCATTACCAACGAACGCTTTTTTGGTTTTATAAGTATAGATAGCACCTTTTTCCTATTTTCTACGAGAGAAAACACTGACAGGAAAATACTATAGTTTGAAAGTTTTTCATGATCACGTCCTTACAATTAGTTCACTTACTATGTGAAGTTACACGCAATAAAATGTTTCAGCTCCAATTTCTCAAATCAGTTAATCAGCACTTATTCAGTTAAAGCATAAAGGTGGTGATATAATATTAGTTCTTCTACAAGTGGAAAACACGGTATTTATAAATTCTCTCACACACAGTTTGCAGAAAAAATATAAATATTAAATACGATCATAAAAACAAACCTATCGAAGGATTTTTTTTATCATAGCTATGAAGATATTTTTTTCTGTAAGCATTGAGAATATAAGTACCTACATGTGAATGACTTTTTTTACATCTAAATAAAACTTGCATTTGCAATTTAGACGCAATCATCATTTGGTATTTTGGCCGTTGGGCCGCGTCAGACGCGAAGATCCAAGCCCTCCATCCACTTCACTGCTCCTGGCGTGGCCTCGTGGAGGTCCTTCAGGCCAGGTCTGGTCTAGTCAAAAATTAATTCGCAGGTTTTTCTAGTACCTAAGTTATTGTTGTGTTTTTTTTTTCAATTTTAGCCTTACTAACATGGTCCACACATTCCTTATCAAAAGCTCATTCTATTTCTTCTCCATTTAACCTTAACACCGCTGACAGACCTCACCGTCTCATTGCTGACCCGATCTCTACAAATAAACACACAAAGTTAAAAATGATTAATCAATTAGTGTTGGTGTATTGTATCAGATGCTTCAGTGCCACAGGGCATATATCTACAAATGGTCTTCCACGGGACATCCGCCAGTTCCGCAAGCTGAGCCGGTACATCATGCAGGAGGATCTGCTGCAGCCGCGCATCACGGTGCACGAGGCCATGATGGTGGCTGCGGACCTCAAGCTGGGAGACGACCTGACCCACGACAAGAAGCTGACAGTGGTAAGCAATGCACGACAAGAAACTGCCAGTTTGGTTTAACCTCAAGACTTAAGCAAAAGACGAAAAGAAACGAACAGTTCCACAAGATGAGCCGGTGCACCATGTAGGAGGACAATACTCAATTTGATGAAGGACAAGAATTTGATAGTGTTAGCCAAAAGACGACCTAAGAGATGACAAAAAAATCAGAAGAAATCAATTAAATTTATTGCAACATTAGCACTAGCCAAGTGATTTATTTTCATTCAGGGTTTTCGATTGCTAGAAGCACATTATCAAGTGTACCAGATGGTGCCAGGTGTACAAGAATCGTCGCAACTCTATGAAGAGCATGAATGAGGGAAAGAAGTATTGCTGCTGTACCGCTACGTAGTCATAAAGGTTCTCGTGTACAATCACAACAGCCTATTTACGACTATTCTAATCTAATCTAATCTAATGTAAGCTGCAAAGATATATATCATTTAAGATTTATATTAAATGCATTCCCACAAGCAGATATGTATAATTTCGCGCTAACACATGCCGCATGTGGACCTATAATATAAAAACCCAATCTCAAATGAACATAAGCCTTGCAACTCTTGCCGTCCTTCCCTGAAACAGGGGTGACATTGGCAAAGTGAACCAATTTTTTAGAGTATGGGTGGTCAGCCGCATAACAACCTATAAGTCAAGGAACGACTATTGATATTTTTTATAGGAAAAGAGATCAAATTTGCCACGTAATACATTAATGTATTCGAAGGATGTAAATCGATGGATCAGCGCAAGATTTAGAAGCAGCAAACAATCATGTAAAACTAGAAAATTGTCTGGAAATGAACACACAATGACATTGTAGACACCTAGACAATAATTGAACATTGACTCTACGATGTTTTACAAGCAAACACTTGAAATTCCTTGTCTAAGCACACAACACTCTTGTGAATGCATGCTTCAGAACCCCACTTGTAGCACTTGGCATATGTTCATGTTTCCTGCAGATAAGTGAGATTCTAGACATGCTGCGGCTTGGCAAGGCGCAGAACACACAAACAGCTAGATTGTCCGGAGGGGAAAGAAAAAGGCTGTCCATCGCCCTGGAGCTGGTCAACAATCCACCTGTCATCTTCCTGGATGAACCTACAACGTGAGAACACCTTCCTTCTTTACACTTTATAATAATCCTGCCTTCTGCCTTCAATTATTTTAACACTGATACCACATCGCACGCTTAATAATAAAGAGAAATAACTCGAAAATTGGGAAAATCGAGATTTTGTAATAAAACGCAAGAACAATGCGAGAAGAATAGGTAGAATGCGACAGCCGTTCAATTTGGACGAATATGACCGAGATAAAACATCGGCCGCCTTTTTCATCCCATACAAGTTGTACTGGGTGTCTGAACTTCAAACGTGATTTCCCAACATTCATGTTTTTTGAGTTATTGCTCTTTATTATTAAACGTGCGACATGTTCATTTGCAATCACCACGATCTCATCATAATATGCTTCAAAGCATTTTATTTAATTTTTATCCATTTAATTCACAACATTAAATTTGCCCATCGGTGTTCGCGTGAACCAGTCTACCACCAACTTTAGAAAGGGACTGAGGACAGTGCTTTTTTCTAGAAGCCATGGCGCCTTTGAGATAGCTCTGGACCATTAAATGGCGCCACAGGAAATAAATCATCCACCATCACTCAATCAATCAACAAAAATGCAGATGGTTCCAGGAATTGTGTATATTTAAATTGAATCTGACGTTCATCGAGGCTTTCATTCTCTTATTAATTGATACACAAGTTTTCTTTATTTCTGTACTGAACTTTCGTATTTATAGACTCCTTGGAGATAACAAAAAGTAGAACGTACAAAAATGTTAAAACCGAGCACGTGTAACACCAATATATTTGGACGACTTTTGCCCTTGAGGTTTTTGTGATACATCAAATGTAGTGATCACCCAGATTATCCGTCATGCATCAAAGATCTGCAGCAGTCTGGTAATTTTCGACTCAAGATTCTAGACGCAGTTTTTATTACACCACGTTGCAAGGTTATTTCTTGTATATACCTATTTTTTGTACCACGGCTAATCTATCATCATTCCTACCCAAAATTTCGTACATTCATGATGAACCTCGATTACCAAAATGATTGTTTGATGCAAATTAGTTTTTATGGTTCTATTTGTACATAACTCTCGATTTCGTTTGGGTTTGATTCCCACTAGTCAATCATTGGCTAGAGGGGGCCCCACTATTATTTGTGACTTGTCTCATGCTTTTATCTCCTACTTTTGATCCTTTAAAAGGTCAAAGATCCTTGTAGTTTTTTCTGAATAATTGTCGGATAATTCATATTTTGAATACTTGTAATTTTACTTTCAATAATTTATTACATCACAAATAATATCACATGTTTACACCGTAAACAAAACAGTCATTGTATTCGACGCATGGTAACAGAAAGAGAGCGAAAAATATAAAAGACATTAAAAATATATAATTTTTACTTCTTCTTTGCGAGTCTACTGGTCCAAGATCTATTCTTGGAAAGAACAACACAATCAATATGGTTGGTGTCTCAGCTAATTAATGAAAGATTACACCACGGTCGTCAGATGTCAGGCAATAGTTCGGACCAGAACCTATTGAAAATATTTAATTTTTGTATATCAAGAGGACTTCTTCTCGAAACAATCGATTGTAAGCTATTTCAGTGAATGGTTTAATTTTCAGGGGCTTGGATGACCTCTCCTCTTCCCAATGCATCGCCTTGCTGAAGCAGATTGCCGAGGGTGGTCGCACCGTGATCTGCTCCGTGCACACCCCTTCTGCCAAATTGTTCGGCATGTTTGACCACGTGTACATAGTGGCCGCCGGACAGTGCGTGTACCAAGGTCATGCGGGACACGTGGTGCCGTTCCTCAACACCATAGGCCTACCTTGCCCCACACATTACAACCCGGCAGACTTTGGTGAGTGAAATGCAACTTTTTTTGGGATAATCTAAAAACAATTGAACAAAAAATGGAGGAGTAGGTATTTCATCAGTTTTTTCCAGTAAGTTTTATAATGTTTCAAAGCAGTTGTGGATAGGAATTGAATCTCTTTCAGTTGACATTGTCTAGGTCTTAGACTCTAGCGGTGTTATTCACACACAGCAATTCCATGGCTCAACCGCCGCAATACGTGAATTTTCAATACAAAAAAAGATGATCCATGAATTACGAGTACATATCAAACGTGTTGTGAATAACCCTGTAGGAGGTTTCCCAAAATGAAAAAAAACTAAGACTGAAATGATATTGTGTTCTACAGCCTTCTAATTAAAAATATTTAATATTCCTATTAAATTCATGCCCACAAGCAGTCACGTATAAGTTCCTGCCAGCCTTCTAATTAAAAATATTTAATATTCCTATTAAATTCATGCCCACAAGCAGTCACGCGTAAGTTCACGCTTATAATGCATGTGTACATAAAAATTAAAATTCAACCCTCAAATGAACATAAACCCTGCAACTTTCACCGACCTTCCCTGAAACAGGGGTGGCATTAGCAAAGTGAACCATTTTTTAGTGTATGGGTGGTCAACATCTTAGTGTAAAAAACGTTATCTTTCCATTAACTAAGCCCAAACAAGAAATTCAGCTGCATTGTTATGTTGATTTTTTGAGAAGTGTGAATTGACTTTGTTTTTTTATTGCGTTGTTTTGGCATTCTTCAGTCAATTACTTCATCTCCAGATTTTTTAATGTGTTGACTTATCATGTGAGTATTTTGATACCTTAAAGTTAAAACTGAATAAGTCACATATTAAGCTAGCATGGGTTTCTCAGATAAATGCACATTTTTTCCGATTTTCTACAAGAGAAAATACTTCGGAAGTGTGAAAACCCTGTAATATAATAACATTATGATGATTTATTTGGTGAGCGCTGTTTTTGTGTGTATCACACCTCAAGATCATCGCTGTAGAAAGACCCAGTTGCTGTAAGGCTGAATGGACCTTTAGTGACCGGTCTTTGGTAAAGGTATATGACTTTTCCACCCAGCGAAGAGCATACATATTTGAAAATATAAAAGGGATATTTTTTGTGCTCCGTGGGATTCAAACCCACAACGTTCCATTTACGAGTTGGAAGTGTTAACCACTAGACTACACACCGATCAGTAGTTTAGAAATTTGTCATGAGTAGTAGTCCATAATGAGTTCACTTACTATGACCCCCAATAAAATGTGACCCACAATTTCTCAAATCAGGGAATCAGCAATTATGGGGATTTAATAATCTGACTCATAAAGATCTCGGCTCCAGTAAATATTTTTCTTTACCTAATGAGAGTTCGTGGAAGGAAAAGGGACTAAAAGCTCCATAAGTAAACGTGCCCTTAAAATCTTAAACGAATTATCGTGTACTTGTTCACTTCACACAGCATTTGTGTGCTCAGCAAATACTCATAAATATTGTTAAGCAAATAAATCCAGTCGAGAATGCAATAAACAATAAAACAATTATTATCGGCATTATTGTGCCTTGACTTATAGGTTTGTATGAGGCTGACCACCCATACTGTAAGAAATGGTTCACTTTGCCAATGTCACCCCTTTGTCACGAAAGTTCGGCAAGAGTTTGCAGGGCTTTTGTTCATTTGAGGTTTGGATTTTATTTGTAAGTACTCATTCAGCATTTGTAAGTGCGAACTACACATGTTTGTTTTGTGGGCATGCATTTGATGCTTGATGATCTTTGCAACGTTAAAAAAAACCCGTTGTTTTTAAAAATATGTTTCTTATACTTTATGGCCTTAGTAAAAGAGTGACATGACTTAGTAGAAGAGTGAGTGACCGGTCCGTAGTCTAGTGGTTAACACGTCTGACTCGTAAATGGAAGGTTGTGGATTCGAATCCCGGCGGAGCGCAAAAAAATACCATTTATATTTTCAAATTTGCTCTTCGCTGGGGGAAAAATTCATATACCTTTACCAAAGACCGGTCACTAAAGGTCCATTCAGCCGGACAGCAACTGGGTCTTGCTTGAGAGTTTCCACAGCGACGACCAAGCTTTCAGAGGGCTCTTGAGGTGTGATACACACAAAAACAGCGCTCACCAAATAAATCAGCCTAATTTAATTTTAATTTTTTAACATGCTATTGTGAAATTACCTCTGTGGGAGGTAAGAAAAACAAGCACTAACGTGACGTTATGTCTAAGGCCAAGGATGCCTTTGATTGTTACATTTTATGAGTGTTTGTTATTCATAAAACGATGCTAGAATTACGGAGCGCTATTAGTGCAGGCTTCATTGAGTAATAACATAAAGGATCAGACACTAACTTACTGCATTGATTCATACTACAGCCCACATTTGTCTCAGTCCTGTCAAACGTTGCAGTGGAGTAGTCAAACAAAACATGTTTTTACCTCTCAAATTTTATGTTTTCTTGCTTTCTCCATTTTGTGTTTTGACACCCAATTATAACACATGCCATAATGTCTTAGAATAATGCATTTTTCCTTTGAAATTAGACAGTTTTATTGATCACAAGATTTATATCGCATGCGTCTATGTTAGGTTAGGACTGCTCCGGGCACAGTACGCACGCGGCAATGCTGCCACCTTTCTAGAAACATTTTTACATTCATCCGAGTTTATTTGTACACATGGAAATGCAACTGTGATGTTCATTTTTGTAAGAAAGTTGAAACAGATGTGTACATATATATTATCTATTTCCGTTAAAATAATTTCTAGTCCACAGATACCATAAGTCAATGGCAGGCATACTCTACTGCACTTCACTCTGCCAATGCTGAGCGAATTATTCAATTGCACTTATTCATGTTTATTCAAAGAGTTGACATACTCGAGTAACAATTAATTCATGACTTGTAGCTTCCTTATATGATTTCTTCACAAATCCAAAGATTTTTCAACAAGCTTTTTTTTTTTTAAATAGATTTGTGGAAAGGAATGCAATCCACCAAGCTATTTTGCCTGGCCAGTTGTCTTCATGCGAAAGCAGAAGCTTGTGTGCGTGCAACGGCATCTGTTGAACCAGGGTCGAAGTTATCGTCGCGGAATTCGAACCAACGTTATCCGGTTCCAAATAAACTCAGTTAATCCCCGCGGCCATAACACCGACAATGAATTAAATTACCTAGGAATGTAAAAATGCTCGTATTTGCCATCTTGGCGGCTAATGATATGGCCATAAAACAACGTCTTATATTCTAATCAATAAATAATAATATGTATGGACATCAAAACCAAAACAGAAAACAAATTCCAATTTAATAAACCCTCTATAGCCGCCAACAAAATTACAGATCGACCGCCATTTCTTTCTGTCCTTACATACTTCTTTCATTTCCTCCAGAGTCATAACCTTCTTCAAACAGGCTCTTCTTTTATTATGACTCTTGATATTCCATTCATATTAATTATCTTTTTTTTTGTTAATAGCTATTAATACGAAGTACTTATATTATAAGTTTTGTTCCTTGACTAATTAGGTTGGTATGAATCTGACTACCTCATTCTGTAAAAATTGTTTCATTTTGCTAACGTCACCCCTTTTATTTCCCAAAGTGAAGAAATAGTTTGCTTCATCTTCAAATTTATAAATTCTTTCTTTTGTTAAATTTAAATTACACAAAGTATTTACTACTAAAGTAGCCACCCAAGCGATAATATTAATGTCGTATCGTTTTTTAGTTTTAAACTTTTTTCTCGGCGAGCAAACGTAAAATTTTGTATGGGACTGCCGTCGTAAGCAACCGATAACTAACAAGAATAACAGTATGCTTTTTAACTAGCAACCCGGCGGGGAGACGTCACAATATAATGTATGTCAAATCATGTGCTGAGTCCGTTAGGTGTGAAATTATAAATAATATCTATTGAGTTTGAAAATTTCACTTTCATGGTCGGTTGTTTTTGTACCTTTTTTAGGATAGACCGTGGTCTATTTTCAGTTTTTTTTTATCTGCCGACGTTTCGTTTTAACGAGCAGAAAGCATTCTCAAGGCAAATAGCGAATGTTTGCATATATTTGCAAAAAAATATAAAAAGCACATAGATGTTTTGTGTTACGTTTAATACCGATTTAATTTTAAATGTTTAGGGCCTGTTGCACCAACCTCCAATCAATATTTAATTGAAACATCAAATTTGATTGCTTAGTTCTGGTAAGGACCTCGGTTAAATATTTCTCGAAAGTTGGTAAAAATGTGATGGAATTTGAACAGGAAATATGATTCACATCAGCTGACTTACGTATATGCAATCAATTGTTTGATTTGAAAGGGAGAAAACACACTAAATTTTGATTTTCGTCTGATTGGAGTTTGGTGCAACAGGCCCTTTATTGTTTTATTGCGTAATTATTTTCTACTTATTTACTTAATAAATTGATTTAAATTTACGGCCCAGCAATGTTGCGACGATTTATGACTCCATAAAACATCGTGAGATGATAAATTGTAGTGACCTATGTATAATCTAAGTTGTAAAGATGTAATGACATTTAGCGGTCATATCTAGTACCTACTCGCCAACGAGCACACACGTGTAAGTTCGCGCTTACACATGCTGCACGTGTGCATTCGAAAATAAACCAAACTTTACATGAACATAAGCTTTGCAAATCCTGTCAGCCGCCTTTCCTTGAAGCCGGGTTGGCATACGCAAAAGTTGTCCAAGTTTTTACAGCATACGGGGTCATTCTCATGCCAACATATACTTAAGTCAAAATAGTCTTTATAATGAACTCGCCAGAAATATGAATGTAGAACTATTTTCTCAGCGTACATACGCAAATAAACTAAACCTTACACGAACATAAACTATGCAACTTCTGTCTGCCGCCTTTCCGTGAAGCCTGAAGCGCTATTCTGCTAAACTCTTTACACTTTGGATATCAATTCAAGTCGGAGCTTGCTAGCGCTTGCGAAAGAACTCCATATAAACAAAATCACAGTACCTACACCTTACATATTTTTGGGCGCTTCTGGTTGGCCTTGGGAAAAGTGGACCAATTTTTTAAAGCATGGCGTGTTAGCCTCATACCAACCTATTTTTCACGAAGGTGATATGTCTTTATAATGAACTCGACACAAATATGAATGTATAACTATTTTCTCGGCGCATAAACGCCATACTTGGACTACGGGAACTTTACGATTTGTAAAAATATATTTTTTAGACTTTTTCCTAACAATCCGGCCGCATGACATCACATTTTTTTCTACGCCAAATCGTTCACTGAGTCCATTAAGCGACGTCACAGTCGCCAGCAGTGTTGATGTGGGGCAGTCATTGACCGGATTGGAACTGCTGAACCCTTTATCTATGTTTGTGGGATCACACTCATTTGCTCTATGACGAATTTCCTCAATGATATCGAAAATCTGTTTAATTCTATTATCAATAAGCTCAGTTGCAAGGATTTATTAACTTTTAAGATTTACTTTGAATGCGCACCCCCAAGCAAGCACGGGTCACGCTTAGACTTACAACATAAAAACTCAAATGAACATAAGCCCTGCAACTCTTGCCGACCTTCCCTGAAACAGCGGTGACATTGGCAGAGTGAACCATTTTTTTGCAGTATGGGTGGTCAGCCTCATACCAACCTAAGAGTCAAGGAACAAGCTTACGCGTTCAGCCTTCTATTAATAAATTAATAATAATATAATATTAGGATGATTTATTTGGTGAGCGCTGTTTTTGTGTGAACCACACCTCAAGAGCCCTCTGCAAGCTTCGTCGTCGCTGTAGAAAGCGCCAATTCGGAAGCAAGACCCAGTTGCTGTAAGGCTGGATGGACCTCTGGTGACCGGTCTTTGGTAAAGGTTTATGAATTTTTCAACCCAGCGAAGAGTACATTTGAAAATATAAACGGTATATTTTTTGTGCTCCGCCGGGATTCGAATCCACAACCTTCCATTTACGAGTCAGACGTGTTAACCACTAGACTACGGACCAGTCAAAGTACTCGACCTGCCTTAATCAGAATTTAGTCGTTTGTAAAAGGAGCAATCATTATTCTGTTTCTGCACAATCGCTGATAATTAAATGATATTTTTACAGGAAAGAGAGCAATTATTTATCAATAATAATTAGACTCAGGAAGTTCTGTCGAATGCAATAATTGCATGAAAACTGCACGATGATAAGTCATTATTTAATTGATTATTGATTGACACAATAATGCGGAACAAGGCGTGACAATGGCAATATCAATACAATTTCATTAAATGCCCAATTAGCTGAAATCAACTACTAAAATAAACAACAACTCACAATGGACTCAGTATTCTTAGATACGTTTTACAGGTTCGTTAATGAACAACGTTAATTTATGTAACATAATTTATTTTGAGATCCTGTTCACATTTGGTTAAATTTTGAACTGTCTTGCTCGCCAGCTCCGATACAAGTCTGCGCTACAGACAACTTTAGCCCTTTGTATACTTAGTATGACAAAAGGACGGTTCTCGAAACATTGCGAACTGGAACATGTGAGATTTTGCTAGAATAGTCTAGAAAACTCTAGTACAATTGTCAAAACACCTATATCTAGAGAAACACTCATAAAAATAAAAATAAAACACACGGAAACACTGTCGCACATTCGTAACGATGGAAAAAATGCAAAGAAGCTTTTCAAAAAAGACGTTCAGCATTTATCTAATGGGAAAATCTTGCAAGATATTTTTTTATTTTTTTATGTGTTGACGAGTATAATATCGTATATATTTTCCTAGATTGCAAACATCATCGATGGCCGGTCCGTAGTCCAGCAGTAACACTTCGGACTCGTAAATGGAAGATTGCGGGTTCGAATCCCGGCGAAGCACAAAAAATATACCATTTATGTTTTCAAATTTGCTCTTCGCTGGGTTGAAAAATTCATAAACCTTTACCAAAGACTGTTCATCAAAAGGTCCATCCAGCCTTACAGCAACTGGGTCTTGCTTGAGAATTGGCGCTTTCTACAGCGACGACCAAGCTCGCAGACGGCTCTCGAGGTGTGGTACACACAAAAACAGCGCTCACCAACTAAATCAGCTTAATTAATTTTATTATCAATTAAGATGAAAAACAATCAAATAGCATTAGCCGTTTTCGAGTGATGCGGCTATCAACGAACGTGCTTTTATTTTTATTACATTTTCCTTGACTGATAGGTTGGTATGCGGCTGACCACCCATACTGTAAAAAATGGTTCACTTTGCCAATGTCACCCCTGCTTCAGGGAAGGTCGGCAAGAGTTGCAGGGCTTATGTTCATTTGAGATTGTGTTTTTTATATTGTAGGTCCACATGCGCCATGTGTAAGCGCGAAATTATGCATGTCTCCTTGTGGGAATTCATTTAATATGAATCTCAAATGATACATATCTTTGCAGCTTAGATTTAGATTTAGATTTAGACATAGATGGGTGATGTAATATAGGGGATATTTTGAATGATTGGAGTCCGTTTATTTGTCGCGAAAGTGACAGCTGATACGGCAGTACAATAATATCAACAGTTGCGATAGGCGTATCCGGGGGTTATCGCCCTTGTGACCTGCAAGTCAAATATTCAGCTGCAATTTATATCAAACGACAACGAGAAACACATTACGCAGCTAAACGCGTTTGAACAACAGAAAATAAAAGCAAATCCAAAGGTATTATTTTCTTTCTAAGTACTTTAATGGAGTAGGAGCATCCTAGAGCATATTGGCGTGTCAAATTTATGACGTCATAATGTAATGGATGCCGCTATCTAAGTGTGTTCCCGCCCTAATTGAATCCTGAAATACTATTCTGCTAAATTCCTTACGACCTTAAGGCGACGAGATGATGATGATGATGATGGATTATTTCTTTCCTGTGACGCCATTTAATGGTCCAGGACCATCTCAAGGGCGCCATGGCTTCTGGAGAAAAGCAATGTCTTCAGTCCCTTTCTGATCCCTTTCTGAAGGTGGTGGTAGGCTGGTTCGCGCGAACACCGACGGGCAAATTGTTCCAGGCAACCGGCCCGGCCACCGCAAAGCTCCTGTCTGCAAAATTTGATGTGTTCGCTCTTTTGGGCACTATGACCTTGTTGACAGCAGTGAGGGCAGATAGGGATTCGTGTCCAAAAATAAGGTGTCTGTGATTGTAGGTATATCTTTGGAGTTCTTTCACAAGCGCTAGCAAGCTCAGACTTGGATTGATATCCAAATTGTAATATAAGGAATTTAGCAGAATAGCGCTTCTGATGTTGAACACAATTTTACAACGATGCATATAATGTAATCCCCAATGTTACATATCTTTGTAACATAGATTGGATTAGATGTTATTCACATTAACAGCAAAGCTATGCCTCATCCGTAACCTACAGTGAATTATCCATACAAAATATCAGCTACGGGTTAAATGTTTTGTGAATGGCTCTGCAAGAATATTAACTCGGTTGTTGTGAGATAGAACTAAAAATTATCATACTCATACTTGCGTGGTGGATGTTCATCTAAAAAAATAATATCAGTACTTGCTCATTTTCCGACTTAGGTATGTTAAATGCCATGGACTTAGAACGCAGGTACGATGTTCCAAATTGTTTTTTTTTCAGTTTTTGAAAGGGAAGTCATGTAAATGTCAAACATTTACATAAACTCGATTGACATAAAATAAATGTAAAGAAGATACAGCAGCACTCTTAGGCCCAGTATTTTCAACGTTAGCATAGCGAATGAAAAAGGACGCACTTATGTCAAACGTGTGGGTAGCTTTTTTTTATCAGTTTAAAGTCACGTAAGCTAACGTTGAAAATACTAAACCTTAGTGTGTGATTTAGCTTTCATACATTTTACTAATGTTTTTTTTTTTTTTAAATAAATTTGTGAAGAAGAATGCAATTCACCAACCTATTCTGCCTACCCAGAAACAGGAATTAATATCATCTATCAATAATTCATTGTTTATTTTAATGAATTATTAATTAATAATTACCCAATAACATCTGTTAAACCAGGGTCAGAGTTATGGTCAAATGACCCAGGCGGGGATCGAACCAACGTTGTTCTATTCCAAACACGCTAGAAATATCAGCCCACATGGCCCCCTCGGCCATAACACCGACAAGCTTTCAATGCTTTATAGTCGAAATACAGGTTGACATAATTTTTATCTTGAGAACTTATAACAGCACAAATTCGACTTCAGAGCTTTTTTCTCATCAGGCAAACGTCACACTTGTACCGGAATACGATTCATAGCAACTGATAACATTTTTTTTTACCTAGCAACTGGGCCGTGTGATGTCACAATCTTGTCTATTTGACCTCAATGTCTTTTGTTTGCTTTCAGTGATAGAAGTCTCGAGCGGCGAGTACGGCGACCACATAGAAAAGATGGTGACGGCCGTGGACAATGGCCGCTGTGTGAGCTGGCGCCCCCCGCAGTCCTACCACCTGGAAGAGGAGCTCCGCCCCCGCCCCCGCCCTCCCGTAGGGGACCAGGCCCCTGGGGGGCTGCAGCTGGAGCCTGCGCCCCGGCCCGACCACCAGTACAAGTACCGCAGCTCTGCCTGGACGCAGTTCAGGATACTGTTCTACAGGATGATGCTGCAGACGTGGAGAAATTCGGTCGGTCTAGTTTATACTGTTTTGAAGTTCTATTCTGCTAAATTCCTTTCACTTTGGATATCAATCCAAGTCGGAGCTTGTTAGCGCTTGCGAAAGAACTCCATAGGTGAAAAATCACAGTACGCTTTATTTTTGGACACAAATCACTATATTGTCACCTTCAGGTCGTAAGGAATTTAGCAGAATAGCGCTTCTGATTTACTTTGGATTCACTTTTACATTATTCATTTTTAAGAAATCGATGAGTTTGTATATTTGGGAAGTAAGTTTGAAAAAGATGGAAGAATGGCCGGTGAATTTGAAAGAAGAATAATGAAAGGCAGGTGTGTACTGGGTGCGACCGCTTGCATCGCCAGGAACCAAAATCTCTCAAAAAATGTTAGATTGGCGGTGCACGGTGGTATACTAGTGCCAACCTTGATGTATGGAAGTGAAGCCTGGACGGTGAGTGAAAGGGAAATTAGTAAAGTCCATACAGTAGAAATGGACTATCTAAGAAGTATGATTGGGAAAAAACGAAGTGACAGGGTGAGGACTGATTTTGTAAGAGAAGAATGTGGTGTAAGGGAAAGTGTGAAAGTGAAGATTAAAAGAAGTATGTTAAGATGGTTCGGGCATTTGGAGAGAATGAGTGATGAAAGATTGACGAAGAAAGTATATGTTGCTAGAATAGATGGATGTCGTGGTAGAGGAAGACCGAGAAAAGTATGGAAGGATCAAATCTCTGAAATAGCGAATGAATGGGATATCCAGAGTCATATTAAAAGGAGGACTTGTATGAAAAAGGTTATGACTCTGGATGAAATGAAAGAAGTATGCAAGGACAGGAAGAAGTGGCGGCTAATCTGCAATGTTGATTTCTGTGTTATTGCTGTGTAACAACTAAAGAAAAATGAAAAAAATCGCATTTAGTACTTACTATGAGCGTAGATCCACGTTCGGGCGCTCGAGGGGTTTTAAATGAATATATCCTTGCAACTTAGATTATAGATTATAGATTATAAACGTGATTTTCTTTGGGTTAAAAAACCTCATCTACCTTATCAAAGAGCAGCTGTCGTCAAAGGTCCATTCAGTCTTATACCAACTGGGTCTTGCTTGAGAATTGGCGCTTTCGATATAGACAGTTAAGTTTACAGAGGGCTCCTGAAATGTAATTCCCCAAATAAATCATTGTAATGTTTACTTTATTTCACACATTGGTAACTATAATTGCATAATATAATGATTGAGTTTTATGTTTCCAAGCTCCTGCAGTATTTCCCATTGTCCTCATATTTCCCATTGCAACTAATTTTGAGAACTCAACATTTTCATTGTAGCCGATGAAGGCATTTGGGAACTTACCATTTACAAACTTTTTATTTCTTTCTTTTATTAAAGTCGACATAGGAACACAAAAACACACATGCATTAACATGCATGCATACTTATCTCATGAGCATGACAAAAATAAAAAAGTCATTTCTATCTTTAAGTGGATAGCGGCTCTTGGAAATACATGACTCAATTGAATATAAGACCCTGAATGAAAATGAAAAAGGGACCTCTAAGAAGCATTCGAGGTAAGATTTGAAAAAAGATGAATAAAATAGATCACCATGGATGGAGAGGGAATCCAAAGATAAAATTTTCAAGACCTAGAAGAGAAATAAAGGTTTATAATCACATTTGTTTTTTAAGAAACAAGACCGACTCATAAGGCATCTCTATATGATTCTATAATCAATTTGTTTTCAGGCGTACTTCTGGTTGAAAGTGTCTCTGCACATCTTCCTGGGCTTCATCATTGGCTTCCTGTTCCTCCAGATGGGGGAGGATGGCTCCAAGACCATCTTCAACTTTGGTTTCTGCTACACGTGTCTCATAGTCCTCATGTATGTGCCAATGCTGCCTGTGCTACTCTCATGTAAGTTACATTGGGTTTCTTATATCGACAAAAGCCTTTCTTCTTTTTAAAGTCAGATTAACATCATATTGGCCCAATGACGGACAACGTCTCTGCTTGTCGGAAATTCTGTTTAGAGATCATCCATGGAGCAGCTTGCCAGACAGGAGTGACTAGAGCGTAGGTAGTCCATAGTCTAATGACCTTCACTTTTATAGAGTATAGGGTCCTTCTTTTCAAAAAAGGAACAAAAACCATTGAGAATTATAAAATCAATATTTTTTCCTACCACGAAAGACCATCCCTTGAACTCCATTAAACGTACAACTTACCAAATACTTCATAATAAAAATGAAAAGATGTTTGTTGGTTTCGATGGCTGAACGGCTTGGACAGGTTATGGCATAAAAGGGAAAGCTGAAAATTCTGAATGAATGTTCTATGCTCATTTTTGTCATTTTATTAGAGCTTTTTCTTGCAACAATTGCACAAAACGGTCGCTCTGAAAATTATTGCAATTTGAACAGGACAACTTCTGTTGGGTCAGTTAGTATTTAATAAAAAAAAGAATTAAAAAGTTTGACAGGGATCTTATAGAATGAGATGCCTGTTTCTTAAAACCATTAAAAAACTGAAAAAATCACAATTATTAGGATAGTTGATAAATTAATTTTAATATCTTTTCAGTTCCTTCTGAAGTCCAGCTCTTAAAGCGTGAATACTTCAATCGCTGGTACGGGCTGAAGCCGTACTTCCTGGCGTCCGCTCTCTCCCGTCTCCCGGTGCAGTTCCTCATGTCCTCCATCTACCTAAGCATGACGTACTTCATCACGGGCCAGCCGCTAGACGCCACACGCTTCGTTATGTTCTGTTCCGTCCTACTGCTGGTCGCATTCATCTCGGAGACACTCGCCGTCATCATTTCATCAACTCTTAACATAGTGGTAAGATATTTTACTCCTTATTTCAACATAAATTTGTATACAAAAGAAATTTAAAATCAACTTCTCAAACTTCTAGACTTGTCTTCTGGCTATCCAGTGGAATGCAATACTTTTTAGTCGTGTGTAAGCAACAATATTTGCAGATACTGGAAGAGCAGATATTAATTTATTGTGATAAAAATGTGCTACTGTTGAGACAACGTCGTTTAATCCCTACGACGCTTATCAAGATTTCACAAACATCTAACAATGATGTTAACTATTTTATTTATTATAGTAAGATTAATACCCTGCTTTATTTTAACAATTAAAAAGGTAATTATTATGTACCTGCATAACATTTTCACAATCTTCTGAAGCTTAAAACCATTTTATGTCAGTTAGAATAGAAACCAGCATTATGGTTTAAATAAACAGAAACTCCAATAAGATAATACTGTGTGATCAATTTAGTGTACTGTGCAACAACAACTATTGGATGATCTCCATGGGTAATTCTGTCCCACTGAATCTGAATATTTGAAGACTACAGGGGAAGAACAAAAATGTCAGTTCAAGAACATTTTGAGTAGGTAAATAAAAATTATAAATTTAAAAGTCTGTATTTCTCATGGTTATTGCCTGTCACAAAGAACCGGATATACTGCTATAAACTGTGAGACTGTTGTTGCATTACAAATCTTGCAGAGATTTAAATACACACAGATGCCACTAAATAGCATTCATAGATTATTTTCGCTGACATTCCTTGTTTTTCCCCTGTAGTCTTCATTTGATGTTATTGTATTACAGAACAGTGTATTCACGGGCCCCGCGCTGTCAGTCCCCCTGATGTTGCTGGCTGTGTACGGCATTGGTTCTGGGGACCTCCCTGTACCGACGCACTGGCGCCTCGCCATGCACTGCAGCTACCTGCGCTACGGTCTTCAGGCGCTCGTCACCGCAATGTACGGAGGAGACAGGCCTGACATGATCTGTCCTACTGACATTGTCTACTGCGAATACAAGGTATGTATATCAAACTTTAAAGATACTCTGCTTTAAATTTTGGCGCATTTCAATATCAATTTACTATATCATTGTTTCACTTTAAAAAGGTATACCACTCTCTCTTTGATGGTACTATAGCTCAAGTCCTGTGCCTCTTATTCCTAATGTTCCCTGCAGCTGTTCCCTTACACTAGGAGAACCTTCCACACATTGAGTTCAAAACAATGCACATTGCATTTTATTCAGTTGATTAAATGACAAACCGTAGTGTAAGTAAAGAACATGGTACAACCTGAAAGAATCCAAAAATTAATTTATCATTGAATGCCGACCATAAAAGTGAAAGTTAATGATTAAAACATGAATATTCTTTATTAAATAAGATTATACTTTTTAGTTAATATTTCAACAAACTATGCCTGTCATATTATGCTCAAACCCCCCTCATGCCCGTCCTGTATGTATGTGTCAGAAGGACCCACAGCACATGGACGCTCATATAAAACTATACAGTGTAACTAATGTATTGTTAATTTTTTATGACCTTCTACATTTCAGAGTCCCAAGTACTTCATCAGGATGATGGGGATGCGAGACGCCTCCTTTGCCTTTGACTTGTCCATGCTGGTCTTCTTCTTCTTTGCCTTCAACGCTGCCGGCTACTACCTGCTGCGGCAGAGGCTCTCCCCCAACAGGACATTCAAGGCGCTCAAGTACATTGGGCGCTTCGTCAAGTCTCACATGATATCTGCGTCTCAATCATAACACAGCATCCCAGTGACACTAATGTACTTTGTTTTAAATGTAATTTCAAATAATAAAAACAGTCCTTATTTACAATGAATTCTGCATGTGAATTGGCGTAGACAATATTGTGACAGCGCCCGGCCAGGTTGCTATAGAAAAAGCTAAGATTTTTAATTCATCTAGACCTGTGACGTTTGCACGCAGAGAAAAATTCCAATTTGAAACTCTGTTTGCACTCGATTGATAGTGATGAAGTCAGAGTGTTTTCTGCGTGGATGTTCAAAAATAATTCTTAATTTTTTCTCGGCAAACGTCATTCATCTCTATAACTTAAGTTGTCAGCAGGGTTAGGAAGGTTAATTATAACAACATATTATGATCAAGCCGTGTGATGTCATGATTTTTTTCTATACATTTCAAATGTGCGGACGTCATTACCACATTGTCAATGTTCCCACTCTTGGATTTGCTTACTATATATAAATCTGAAAATATAATGCACCTATTTATTTTACGAGTTAACACTTTACAATCACTAAAAAAAAATATTGTAGCCATCTTCACTGGTAGAAAATAATGTCTACCATCACCTTTTGTAACAATAGAAACACGTATTGCACTCTTTTGTACCTTATTCTTTAGTTTTATCAAGTTTTTGTACCTATAGTTAATATTTTTATGTAGAAATACGGTTAACCAGTGATAGTGAAGTCCTTTGCGACTGCTTGTTTCAACTAGATATAGTTTGTCTGCTTCGTTTAATTTGATTTTGATTGAGCAATATTTAGGACAAGTAATTTTAAAACTAGCAGACCTTAGATTTTTTTTAAAATCTTTAACATAGCCTCATAGGTACCTATCCCATCTACCAACTACCCATTTTACTTTCAAGGTAATGTTTGTAATTTCTTACGTTTTTTACTTTTCTCCTTACCTAGACATTGAACATGTTTAAGAAACTAGTTAAATAACTTTAGACAAGATGATTAAAAATCTATATAAAGTACATTTTAAGCAAAGTAAAATTATTTAATCAAATTTAGTTTGAAACTTGCATTTTGCATAGATTGGAAGCTAAAATATAAAGTAATCCATTTTATTTTATGACTTTAAAGGTGAATCAGCCAACAATAATTGAGACTGTTTTACTTGTGATATGCATAAAGAGACAAATAAAATTTCCAAGGGAAAGTAAGCTTATGAATCGGGCCCTTGCATCGTGCTACATACAAAAACGGCGCTTTAAAACAAATTATCCATTCACATATGAATGGCCTTATGATAAACAAAAATAATGAAAATACTTGTGAGCTATATAAGCATTTAGTTTTAGTTTTTTACAATATAAATTTAAGGTGTTTACAAAACATATTTACAACAATTTACTTAATTGAAAGTAGATTAGTTTTTTAGTGTTAGGCAATGGTTATGTGAGAGCTTAGTGTAAATTATGTGAAAAGATGAAAATAAACTTGTGTGATTTTTACATTTTTCTTTTCTTCACCTACTAAATAAAAAATGTGAATAGCTGTTTATACCTAGTCATGTAATTCGAGGGACGCAGGGCAAGGGAAAGACGCAGATCTAAATGGCTGAACAGAGCATTGGCAGCCTGTCTTACAGTCAAGCAGGCCAAGACTACCAAGACCTATAAGCAGAATAAGTATCAGAGGAATAGCAAGGCAAGTTTATCATTCTTTGAAAATATAAGGCCCCATATTTTCAATACTAGCATAGGTAGATACTTGCCAGCTGAATGAAAAGAATGCACTTATAAGATAGTCTTTTTTTATCAGTTTAAAGTCACATATTTAATCTGCAAACCAGCTAACTCCGTTTTGGTTAATTTTATAGGACAGCAAATAAACCTTGTATAATTCTTAATTCATGAATTTCTCAGTAACAGTTTTGAGAATATTACATAGGAATAGGTACTTCAAATATTTTAAATTTTATCAAAAATTATTATATTAGGCAAAATTATCCCAAATGGAGTTAGCTGGTTTGCGGATTGAGCCATCAATATGCTAATGTTGAAAATACCAGGCAGAAGTGCCTATACACAAGAAGACTGACAACTCAAATAAAACTCAAATCTTATTTAGTATTACCCGACACCTTAGTGACGCAGCGCCTTTCTCAGAAACATCTTCAAAGGGAGTGACTTAATGATAATACTTCATACTTCCAGGATTTTAATTGCCTCATGGCTGTCACCTCCTATCCACAACTCATAAGGATGGCAACCAGCAGAGACAAATGACTACAGTACAAGGCACTGCCTTTCTTTTTAGTTGATCTATAAACAATTGAAAATAAAATAAAACACCACTGTAATCTGAATGCATTTTAATAATATTAAAATATTTAGGTAAAGATCATCAAGGATTATCAAATAAATAAAAATACTGATCAAAAAGAGTCCTAACTATTTTATTGGGTATCTATTTCATAGTTAATGGTTTGACTCAATCAAAAAACAGAATAAAGGAACAATCTGTAAGAAACAAAACAGGGAACACAATAATTTTGTGATTCAATAACAAATAACCTTGTTTTGAAAATAAATAAATGAAATATCTTTAGAAGCCCTCTTACACAGTGTTTTGAGGAAGAATATTTCTTTGATATTTCAATACATGAAAGATAATGAAACAAAATGGTTAAATTATAGAAAAAGTAGCAGCGAGAAAACTAAGTTTGTAATGTTAATGTCACTCCCATTACAAAGTCATGAACACATTTTTATTGGATATGATAATATAAAATGCTGAATAGAGAATGCCATATCTATCAAATACAATATAAAATCAGTTTAATAGAAATTGAAATTAATTATGGGTGTACAAATCGTACTTTGGGAAGCAAATCCTATTTACACAGGTACATATTAATCTATGGAATGTAATTGATAACTAAATTATTCATAAAATGCTTTTTTTTGTAAAACAATAAATTTATTACTTCATATATATATTTTATATAATTTCATAAGAATACTAAATGACAAAGTGAAATTTTTTACTCTATGGCTGGTTTTAGTGTCGCGCTGACAACGCGCTGACCGTCAGCGCTGACCGTTCAAAATATATGAACTTGTAGGAAGCGTTTTACAATGGCGCGTAGCTGTCAGCGCGACAAGTTCATATATTTGGCTGTCAGCGCTGACGGTCAGCGTGGTGTCAGTGCGACACTAAAACCAGCCTTAGGCCTATTAAATACTGAATAAAATTATGTCTGGATGCAACTCTACGCAACATCATTATGGAAGGTTTGAACAATCTATGGTTTAAAATAGGGTCTCTGTACGTTGGTTTCAGTTACTAAATAACAATAAGTCATTTTTTTACAGGTTAGCTAAAGAAAACTAGCACTCAAAACTGACAGCATAAAATTATGCAATGGATACAAAGCCATTATTTTTATTTGTCACCATTCAACATAAAATAAATGAATAAGTATTTTAACAACTTCAACATCTGGCTTTTCTCTTGATATCAAAGCACAAAATCACAGTCAAACTCGGTCAGACGCAAATAGCGAGTGCTCATAGTAACCCAGTTAGACAATATAATATGTTTTATGTAAATTCACATAAAATACAATTTATTTGCTTGCATAAATTCAACTACATTTTAACATCACAATTTTGCTCTTCTTTAAAACTTTGTAGAACCAAATAAAATTAAAAAACAAAAATTAAACAATTTCAAATGGTAACTTTGTGAAAACTAGAAAGTATAACAATAAAGGTAGGTAGGTACAAAATATTCATTTACTTAAATCCAAACAATAAAATAAAATAAATAACGCTTCCCACACTTCCCTACGATATATGATAATCTTACATTTAAAACAACCAGCTATATTGTCTTTATAATAGGTACCTACAGCTTAAGCATTACTCGTTGGAACGCTGCAATAAAAATCTATATAATTTTGTTATGCTACAAAGTTTACAAAAAAGAAGATTTGCAATGACGTCCGCACACTTAAATTGGGGCAACACATGTGATGTAACTCGGCCGGGTTGCTAGGCACTTGTGATTGGTTGAATACTTGCTAAGGAAATTAATTTCAAATAAACCCACTGTCCTAGCACTGTCATCCATACAAAATACAATCAAGCCATACGGACATACGCCAATAGAATATTATGTAGGTCTATTGAAAGACGTTAAAGTACTGCGAACTGTATTTATCACATCTGTAATTGGATGTCACGGAACATACATTTCACAGTACTGTAAAAAAACCCTGATTATCTGGAATTCAATTTTATATTGCGGCGACAACACTGAGCCTCATCCTGACAAAGGAAATTTTTAATGTGCGGACTCCATTATATTATTATTCTAACCTCACATTCTTTCTTTATAATAATAATAATAATAACAGGCTGATTTATTTTAAATTACACATGATAAGAGAGCGCCGTTTTTGTGTGTGTCACACCTCAAGGGCCCTCTCCGATCATGGATAAGACTTTCTAAACAAGTGTGCCTTGAGTGCTCCTCGAAATACACCCACAGATTTGGAGTTCTTCACTCCGGGTGGCAGTCTGTTCCACTCCACCGGCCCCGCAACACGGAAAGCGCGGTCTCCGAAGTTTGTACGAATCTGACGGCGCGGCTGAACCAAATTGACTACTCCATCACCCGCAGATCTGAGTGTCTGCCTCCTATGCCATGAAAATTCAATTTCCGAAAGTTTTGCTCATTGAATTGTTTAAATAGTTTTGTAATATTTTGCAAAAGAAGAGAAGTATCAATTTGTTTCTTTATGAAAATACTCTTGTAGATTATTTATTGTATTATCCTGGACAGAATGTAAATTCTTACTTTCCTACAAGCATTTCTATAACATCATGTTTATATTTATCAGAAGTAGGTATATAAACACATATTAATATACTAAATGCTAATGATATTGCAACATACAAAAACATCTTACGAAATGATAAGGGGCCGTCCATAAATTACGTCATCGATTTTGGCCGATTTTCGACCCCCCCCCCCTTACAATCATCCTATAGTCATTATCTAATGACCCCCCCTCCTCCTCTTGCTGTAATAATGGATGAGCTTAATAATTAATAATGTTATATTACTTACATAATATTTTGTAGAAATTGGTATTTACAAGAACGACGTCACTTTTGGTACTCGTACATCATTTGCCATCATCGGCAGACCAGACTCTCCCCCCCTTAATGCGAATGATGTAATATATGGACAGTTGGATAATAAGAATTTTCCTAACATAATTAAGTAACTTGACAAAAGTTAAATTAAATTAAAAATAAAATATACCTAACAACAAATTCAACTTGACTTGTTCAACCATTTTACGTGTCATGGTATTAGTTTATGTCAATATTTTAATGTTTAAAAAATGCAAATTACATTGTAAAAGAAAGGGTATCTTATTGAAAAAAAAGGGAAAATTATTGGAAGTCTGTTTTAGTTAGTATGGATTAGTACATAGGTATGAAAACTAGTTGAAATGTGGTGGCGATCGTTGATTGCCTATCTCCCACGTCTTAGTTTGTCAATTGCCGCCACACGCACCTGAGCACGAGGTTATAATAGCTGATCTTTGTTATTATGGCAAGGACCAATGGAAGCATGGCCTTTTTGACAGCCAATAAGCTTGCTCAAACAACGCCTTGTTGCCTCTAGCAGAGAGACAATCAAAACTCACACCGTATATTATAATCATCTTTTAATACGAGGAGTTTATTAGGCATTTCAGAATTTGCTGTTAAAAAAAAAATTTCAACGGTTACTTGTAATCATAAAATTATAAAGACTGTCAAATGCCTTATGATTATTTTGACATAAATATGGAGGTTCCAAAATATGAGTCTTATAGGTACAAAGATCGCAAACTAGAATTTCTCCATAAAATGAGATAAATATGTGTATAAAGACGCGCATAAAATGACAATGTCTGTGTTTCACTATTTTTATTGACTTTTTGTCAAATATTCTAGTTTGCTCTCTTTGGATACAAACATTTTATATAAGAGCATTTGACACAAACGTGAAGAACATGCATAAAAATTAAATTATATAAACCCAGCTTAAGAAAGAAATGTTTTAGAAGTATACTTAAAATTGTGTTTTAGTTCTTTTATATATTGTTCTCAATCTACGGAAATCATCAACCTTTCCACTGGTGTATACTAATTAGTTATACGTTACTAAGTAGTTTTTGTGATTTGCCTGCCTATATATACAAATAAACATTATTTTATTCTTATAAGATCAATATCCAATTCACTGTCAACTGCCCTACCCATGCTTCTGAACATACTTAACGAACGCAACAAATAAAAAACAATAACCTACAAAACATCTGGAAAATTGTTCCCCGGAATCTAAAGTGTAGGTACATCATAGCAGTTAGTATTTTGATGTCAGCGGATGTTAAGTTAATGAATATTTAACGGTTTTTGTGTTTTTAAAATAATAACCCAAAGTTAGGGTGGTTAAAATATATCTCTATACAAAATAATTGTTAAACATTTAATGAATTTGATCAGGAATGCACTTTTTAGAATTTGTTAATTTAAGCTTTTAACTTTGTACAAAAACACATATAAAATTAACCAAAACATAATTATATATATTTTTTAAATAATACATTGTTTTTTGGCAGTCACCGTATTTTTCATATTATACAAAAACTAGCTACCTATCTAGCTATACTTTAATTTCATATCAATGATTTATACTATTTCCCTTACACGTTAGCTATTCGCAATATACAAAACTGTCACATACAAACTATTTACACAAAACTGTACTTCATTATTTACTTACATAAATATAAAACGGAAACAATGATTAGCTTGATTTACAAATTACAAGTCAGTCAAGGACAAATGCAATGAAACAATACAACAAGATAAACCATATCATCCTTTATACATGTTTTTATGCTCTAACAGCTGGCTTCTTCAATACTCTTCTCCTAGGGTTCTCATGGTCTATTTTTTCTATCATGGATTCTTTCATGTTTATTTCCCTCTTTTCATGATATATCCTTGCAAAATCTATAAAGATTTCAGCGATGCTTATCCATTAACTCAGTAACAAAGTTCTGAAGAAATTACACATACAATTGGTAACAAAACATAAGCTCTATGGACATAACAATAGACCACAGTCAAGACCCAGGGGAGCTATCTCTTTCTTTCCATAAGCAATTAAAATAAGATGACGACGGCGAAGGGTATTATATATATAGATAATAGAGATGTCAATATAATTTAATTTACATTATTATACTTTTTACTGGACTGGCCAAAATGTTTTTTTTTGTCTAATTTGATTATTTTCCTTAATATGTGGCACTACTTATATCACACACTATCTTTAATATAAACATTCCTAGTTGCCATTCAAAACAAAATACAAAACTTAAAAATCTATGAAATGTTTTCCAGTCAATACGGAAATAAATACCTAATCAATATTGTGTTTTTTTAGCTCTTCTTCATACTATACCAGTGATAAAAAATTGAAATTTTCTTGTCTAAAATGAAAGAATCTTTATTTTGTTCATAAAAAAACTATCACACATTATTCAGATCTAAGATTTTGGTTCAGGAATGACATCTGAACAAAGTAAGAAATAGGATATATTTTCAGAAGCGAGTTTAGTTTCATAAATGCGTTTCATAGTATATTTTTATATTCTGTATAAAATGTGTAACCCCTCAGAAGTCAATAATCATCCAAGACATGATTATGATCAACTGTGAACAGCTTCATTCACAAGTTCAACAATTTTAAATGCATTTTCAATTGTTCAAATTTCAAACAGTCTTGAATTCAAACTGCTGGGTTTTCTCATTGTTGTCACACAATTGCACGGTGAGTGTTTTGTGTCGAGAGTCGAGACAGAAGTTGATTTTGGAGTGTCTGATCCTGCCCCCCTGGATGGAGCGCCATATCTGGTTGACTTCTGAGTCGCACGGCATCATGACTACGTCTGCCCCCGCCTCAAACCTCGTCAGCGTGAGGCAGAGGTTGAAGTGCTTCACGTGGCCCAAGGACGTCACCTGCCAGTCTTGGTTTCCACCTGTGTTGTGACAGGGATACATGCCTGGAATAGAGACACAAGTAATATTAATATTAATAAATGTACATTTTAAAGGCATGACATGAATAAAAACAAGAAAACGCTTTTCAAACAACTTTTGATTGGAGATTGTAGAGACAGTAATCAAATTATTGATGTAAGAGGTATGGCAATCTAAAAATGATTTGATATTATAAAAATAATTGTGGATCAAGACAAAGATGTTTAGAAATCACAAATTATTAACAAATTATAAAATACAACAATTTTATTATATTGTTTTCAACTGGTTTTGAGATATATAATAAATTTATCGAAAAAAAAAATATTGCTGGAGTAAATGAAGTATACCTACAGATTTTTATAATCCAATACCAAAGGTCTCAACAAGCAGGCAAATGTCACACTTTTATGAGACTACGGTCCTTCGCAACCAACAACAAAATATTTGTTTACTTTTTCCCTAGCACCTGGCTGAATGAAATCACATTATGTGTTCTGAGAGATGTCTGGAGTCCATATTATGAGAGAAACAATCACTTTTTCCCTTTTATGTGGTTTTTTAGTCTATTCCTGGGTCTTTGATTTGCACTTTTTTACACTTTAGGCACTTTTCTACTCTATGGTCGCTTTTTCCCCATTTCCTGTTTCCCTATTTCCAGTTCCCCCATATACTGGTGGCCATTTGTCACATAAAGCGTCATTTTTCCCTTGTGGTCACATGTCAGTTGAATTCACCTTCGAAAATTTGAGTGAATTGACAATATTCCTGGGCAAAAACATTTTAAAAAGAGTGTTATTTTACCATCTTGTGTCCCTGTGAACAATTAAAAACTAAAACAGGCGAAATTGTGGTGTTTAAAAGTGTATAAGCGTGGCATACCTACAAAAATATAATGTATTTTTGTGGGTATGCCACGCATTTACGAAAAACGTTTTTCGTTATTTTAACGGAGTTTTTACTTTAGATAACATCAAAATCAGTGCTATGAGTTGTGATAACAAAAAAGGGCCACCTCCCGCCGAAATCTCACAGGATTCAGGTGTTGTGGATGCATTGAGGTATATATACTAGAGACGTAACGTTGCTCGAAACACGTAGCACCCTGTAGTAAGTCAAAAGTCGTACTCGAGAAAAACCCGATTTTGAGGCTCGTCAGTCTCACGCAGACTTACACAGCGAACGGACGTAACAGGTGGTAATACATATTGCCATAAATGTCTAAATATTGTGATTGGAGTTTTCAAACACCATTGTTTGTGAACTTGATCAATTATACAACATGCACAAATGAAAAAAAAACACAACATACTAGCACAGATTAATTATTAAAACAATTTATTTTTGAAAAAAATAAGTTTTATCTAAATATATTTTAATTAATGTTACACATTTGACACCGACAATAAGGTTGTATACTGCCGGGTTGCTGGTTGAAGACTTGCTCATATTATTTTTAAAAGTAAAGGACTAAAGTTACATTTCATTTTAATCTGACATTCATTTTTAATAGTATTACTGTAGGGGAATTTTATATCAGAGAATTATGACATCCAGCCCTTTTTGTCGTGTTTGAAGTCTGCCATGTGTTTGCTAAAATTATTGCTATCTCGTTTTAACCTGAGAGTACAGTGCGCGTTATTCGATGCAGAAGCTGGATAAAAACTGATTGTCTCCTTGCATCTGCATTAAAACGTTTCCAACGGACTTCGGCTTGACATTTTTTTCCTAATTGTATGATGGTTGCGACTCTATAGTATATATCTCAATGTGTGGATGTAAAAATGCGGATATGACACTTCGGAATCAGGTTCACCGCCGCGGCGTCAGAAACGGCTTAGGGTTGTCTTGGACCTAAGGATAGATTATCTGGTTTCCCAGAGGGAGCCACTTAATGCTATACCAGACGAGTCCTTCACCCGAAATGGACTCTCAAATAAAGGAAATGACCGAATCCGGAGTTATAGAGGCAGCGGAGTCATCTCCCAGCTTCTTATCAAAAATGTTCCTAACACTCAAATCGGACGATTCCCCGAGAATGATTTTCAACCAAAATTGTTAAAACTTCTTCCTAGACCCGGCTCCGTTCAAACTCATAAGCCACTACAAAGTGTCAGAGTTTCTTATCAAAAATGTTCCTAACACTCAAATCGGACGATTCCCCGAGAATGATTTTCAACCTGAAATCGTTAAAACTTCTTCCTAGACCCGGCTCCGTTCAAACTCATAAGCCACTACAAAGTGTCAGAGTTTCTGCAGCCAAACGATTGGTTGTCGAAAATAGACCTATCGCAAGCTTACTTTCATCTCCCAATAGCACATCGGAGATTTTTGCGACTGGTCTATCGAGGACAATTACTTCAGATGACAAGTCTGCCCTTTGGCCTTTCATCTGCCCCCAGAATGTTTGCAACCCTCACAAATTGGGTAGCTCAACTACTTTCTGCTGCGACGAGATATCCGGACAATCGTTTATCTCGACGACTTCCTCCTTGCGAACCAATCCAAGGACGATCTTTGTCGACAATCGCATCTTTGGCCTTTCATCTGCCCCCAGAATGTTTTCAACCCTCACAAATTGGGTAGCCCAACTACTTACTGCTGCGACGAGATATCCGGACAATCGTTTATCTCGACGACTTCCTCCTTGCGAACCAATCCAAGGACGATCTTTGTCGGCAATCGCATCTTTGGCCTTTCATCTGCCCCCAGAGTGTTTTCAACCCTCACAAATTGGGTAGCCCAACTACTTACTGCTGCGACGAGATATCCGGACAATCGTTTATCTCGACGACTTCCTCCTTGCGAACCAATCCAAGGACGATCTTTGTCGGCAATCGCATCTTTGGCCTTTCATCTGCCCCCAGAATGTTTGCAACCCTCACAAATTGGGTAGCCCAACTACTTACTGCTGCGACGAGATATCCGGACAATCGTTTATCTCGACGACTTCCTCCTTGCGAACCAATCCAAGGACGATCTTCGTCGGCAATCGCATCTAGCAGTAGATATCCTACAATCTCTGGGGTGGTATGTAAATCTCCAGAAGTCAGTGCTCTTCCCCACTCAACAATTAGAGTACTTGGGAATCGTTTGGGACACGCATAACAATTGCAAATTCCTTTCTTACCGGAAGCAAGAGGCATTGTGCCACTCACTTCGAGCAATACTGACTTCTCGAAAATGGTCCTTAAAACTGGCGGAAAGTCTCCTAGGAAGACTAAACTTTGCCAGCTTCATGGTCGCCTCCACTGCAGACAATTGCAGATAGCGAGCAGGCCACTGAAGCACCTGTCACCAAGAAGGTCTTTCTTGCCGGAAGCAAGAGGCATTGTGCCACTCACTTCGGGCAATACTGACTTCTCGAAAATGGTCCTTAAAACTGGCGGAAAGTCTCCTAGGAAGACTAAACTTTGCCAGCTTCATGGTCGCCTCCACTGCAGACAATTGCAGATAGCGAGCAGGCCACTGAAGCACCTGTCACCAAGAAGGTCATTCTTGCCGGAAGCAGGAGGCATTGCGCCACTCACTTCGAGCAATACTGACTTCTCGAAAATGGTCCTTAAAACTGGCGGAAAGTCTCCTAGGAAGACTAAACTTTGCCAGCTTCATGGTCGCCTCCACTGCAGACAATTGCAGATAGCGAGCAGGCCACTGAAGCACCTGTCACCAAGAAGGTCATGACAAATGACCGAGGACAGCTTACAAGTAATAGAGTGGGGGATAGGGAATGCGAACGAATCAAGTTCCATCCACAGGGAAACCTGCGAACGTTTCTTGACAACAGATGCGTCAGACTAAGCTTGGGGAGCAACTCTGGACGACTTGATGCTGTCAGGACAGTGGACCGTTCAAACAAAAGAAGCGGCACTCCAAACGAAAAGAGTTGTTCGCTGTTTTTGCAACCCTGCAACGCACAGCGCACGACCTTTCTGGCTCCGAAATTCTGGTACAATCAGACAACAAGACAGTAGTCGCCTACATCCCCAAAGAAGGGGGCACCAGATCCAAAACACTCCTAAATCTTACCCGAGATCTGTTGACTCTGGCAGGCCAATGGGAAATCTCGCTAACAGGGCAGTACCTACCGGGAAGATACAACGGAGACGCGGATCACCTATCAAGAGGAAGATCCCCTCCAGAGTGGCATCTTTTATCAACAGCAACGAAGGCCATTTTCAATCATTTCGGAGTACCAGATATAGACCTGTTCGCATCCACGACGGCACACATGAGTTCAACTTACGTATCCAGAGACTCCACAGACTCATGCGCAATCTTTCAAAACGCGGAAGAGAAAAGACTGCTCCTGTCAGGATGGAGAGCTTCCACACTCAACACATATAAACCTGCTTGGCAAAGATGGTGCCGCTGGATACTGGCGGAAAATACCCATCCCAACACATCATCTCCTAATCAATTGGCAAGGTATCTAGCGCAACTGTTCATAAACAAAAAACTGTCATACAGGACTATACTGGTACACAAGTCAGCCATCGTACCTTCTGCAACCCAATGATGGAAAAGAATCTCAGCTCAGATTTCCTAGTGAAACATACATTAAAAGCCATAGCAATGGTAAGGATTAACCCTCCTAAGTCCCCTGTGTGGAATCCGCAGATAGTGAAAGACTGGCTAGTCAGGAACACTCCTCGTTCAGATTCTCTCTATGAAGTTGCGTGTGGAACAGCAATCTTACTTCTGTTATCCTCAGGAAGAAGAGTACACGATCTGACCTTGCTTAATATCACAGAAGGAAACATTCTAGACGAAGGCACATCAATTGTGTTAATTCCATTTGTTGGATCAAAAACAGATACACTTCTGGAATCCAAGGAACACAACGTCAACCCAGTCTTCTGGATAAGGAAGCTGATTGAACTATCACGCGAAAGGAGATCAGGACAAAATATTTATAACCTGTTCATCAGCACCCGAGGACAAGTGAAGGCAGCTACAAGAACAATCATAGGAGGATGGGTGAAGAACACGCTAAAATCAGCAGGAGTAGAGGCCACTCCCGGCAGCACACGTTCAGCGGTCGCATCACTTAATTGGCTGGAGAACTACCCAATAGAAAACACTTTCAGAAAATACTATCAGAAAGAGATGTTGAAACATACAGCTCCAGAAGATCCCTCCCTATTTCAACCAGTTAATATCAAATAAAGACGTCCCCGGTCACCAGGAGATAATAGACAGATCTCTCATAATATGGACTCCAGACATCTCTCAGAACACATAATGGGGGAGTTTTACCTACCATTAAAACTCTTATTATGTTTCTATAGATGTCTGGAGTCCAGGTAACCCCTACCTGGTGTATTATGAGCTTTATGACAAATGGCCACCAGTATATGGGGGAACTGGAAATAGGGAAACAGGAAATGGGGAAAAAGCGACCATAGAGTAGAAAAGTGCCTAAAGTGTAAAAAAGTGCAAATCAAAGACCCAGGAATAGACTAAAAAACCACATAAAAGGGAAAAAGTGATTGTTTCTCTCATAATATGGACTCCAGACATCTATAGAAACATAATAAGAGTTTTAATGGTAGGTAAAACTCCCCCATTTTTTTTCAAAACAGATGTGCTTCATCGATACAAGAAATAATTTATAGGAAATGTTACAACACAATTAATATCAATGTAAATTTGGTTAACATGTCAGGTACAAAAATGTTGCTTTGACTGACCAACGTTCCCCTGCATGAGATTGCCGAGGCTGTCCAGACACAGAGCTTGCTGCCTCACAGAGCCCCCAGGGGCGCGGGTGGTTGCCCCCTTGGGCACGGCCAGCTCTGGGTACACGTTCTCCAGATACCAGCGGAAAGACTTGCAGTGCAGACGCTCCTTCAGCTCAAGCCGCTCCGTAATACTGGAAATATTCAAGCATTTTATAAAATTCGGTTGATATAAATAAATATAGGTCGGTGTTATGGCGGAGACAAGTCACTGTTCTTGACTAGCATATTTGGAACAGAATAACTTTGGTTTGAATCACGCCTGGCCCTTTGACCATAACTTCTACCGTGGTTCAACAGATGCCATTGCATGCACACAAGCTTTTGCTTTTGTATTGAGACAACTGGACAGGCACAATGGGTTGGTGAATTGCATTCCTCTTCACAAATCTATTTAAAAAAAAGTATGTATATATATTCTTCTTCTTCTCATATTATAAAGATCTGTTTATTCCAGAACTCCCTTCTGTGATGCAAAAGTCCAGCTATTCTTCTATCTTTTGTGTGCTCGGCCTGGTAGACGCTGGCCGTCTGGTAACATGTGTTTGAGTAAAGACACTTTCAAATAATATTCTATTATATTTTGGATTAGTGTAACAAATAACTCAACCCTCAGGTTTAATGCTTCATTTCATCAATTAAATAAAATCAGACCTTAAGAGAAAATAGGTCCCGAATCGCCACATGCGACCCCATCGGGGATAACGCAAGCATAGTGGTTACACTATATGTGTAGCTTAGTTGCGTTGCGTAATTTTATAGAGACACAGTTTGCAAGGTTTTCCTGTAATCACTGCTTATTTTTTTTTCATCATTCTATTTATTTAAACAACCACTTGGATCTTAACAACCAAGGGGCCGTCCATAAATTACGTCATCGATTTTGGCCGATTTTCGACCCCCCCCCCCCCCCTACAATCATCCTATAGTCATTTTCTAATGACCCCCCCCCTCCCCCTCTTGCTGTAATAATGGATGAGCTTAATAATTAATTATGTTATATTACTTACATAATATTTTGTATATTCTGTAGAAATTGGTATTTACAAGAACGTTGTAACTTTTGGTACTAGTACATCATTTGCCATCATCCGCAGACCAGACTCCCCCCCCCCCCTTAATGCGAATGACGTAATATATGGACAGACTCCAACAAAATAAATAGGTACAAAATAAATACTTCAACTTAAGTAAATTTTAGCACTATGGAAAAGAAAAAAGCACACATACTCGCCAAACGCCACATTTTTAGCCAGAGGGACGGCCTCATAGTAGAAGCGCTTGTAGTCGTCCATCCAGACTTCTGCAGCGCGCCGCGTGTTGCGCGCAAACACATTCCCCGAGCCCCCCGGGAAGGAGTAGGGGTGGCGCTTGCGGAACACATGCCCCACCCTGCTGCACGGGACTATCTCCAGGGAGCCCCCGCACTGCCACACCCTGGAAATGTTAACGTCCATGCTTGCATTTGTTAAGGGTGAAAGATGATCACAATGCATTGTCCTGAACGATATAATTGTTGCTCATACAAACATTAATTAAACTTGTTATTAGTATCTTTATGAGTATGGCTGGTCTAAAAGAAGACTGAGGGGTATGGACAATTATTTGATTGGAGAATGGAGTCTTAAACGTTTTCAGCACATACAATGTATTTAAAAAAAGCTTAGCTTGATAACATTATAATATGTAACGAATTACTTATTAGCCTTCTATGTGTAAGCGTGAACTTATATGTGTCTGCTTGTGGGAATGCATATAATATGAATCTTAAATTTAATATAGGTATCTTTGAAACTTAGATTAAAGATTATGTCAAATGCGTGGAACTCTTGAAGTGGAAGTCTTGAAGGAATAAGTGAATACCCAAGCATAAAAAAATGGAAGTGAGGAAAACAAGTTTCTAATTAGTGTGTCAAAAAAGTGTTCTTTGTTAAAACCTCTGAAAATGGTGACCTCCAGAACATACCATTTTTAACAATACTGAGATTTATTACAACTATGGAATTTTAGGTATCTCAAAGGTATTTTAGGTACATTCAAAGTTCTAAATCGAATGAAAATGTACTACTTCAAAGATTCCTCTCATTTTGATTAAAAAATGTAAACATAGAAAACTGTAAGTATAGCTTTATAATGCATAACAGCTTTTTTTCATTTTAAGTTGGATTGGCGTGAAACCTGAATGATATCTCCAGGTTCTCTCCGCCCCAGACGTCCATCTTGAGATCGTAGGTGCCCAGCTTGTGGAAGTACTCTCTGTTCATGGAGAACAGTCCACCGGCAATCATGGGCGTGCGGATCACTCCTGTGGGGTCAGCCAGGCGAGCAGCACGCTCAGGGCCCCCCAGGTACTCCCACTGGAATGCCAACAAATAAAACATTATGCCAAAGGTCGCCACAAACTTTTTCTTCTTGGTTTTCAATGGCCCTACAACCCAATTCGAACCTTGACTTCCTTCAACCTCTGCCCCTAACACCGCTTGTCCTCAGACGCTGCTGTCAAGTTCGCATATTGTAAAAGCCATTTTATTTATTAATTAATTGTTTTCAATATCATCACACAAACAAAGTCTTGTTATAATTAGTTTCTAGGCAATCATCATGTTTATGTCTTTTTTGTATTTTTTGCCGTTTACCTATTTTTCCATTTCATGGTATATTTGTCACTATAGGAAAAAACAGAAGTAAGCCATCTATGTCTTTTATATTGATCGATGATGGAAACATACAGACAGAATGCCATAGACAGCCAGAAAATAATATTTTCCCATTTTTTTGGAAAAAAAAAAATGCTTAACAAATGTGGCGTTGAATCTATAGGACACATGTAATTTAAATACCCTAATAGCTCTTTGAGTATTACAAGGTAATATAAGGATGAAAGCTTTACCTTGAAGACTAGATTCCAGTCGAACCCCCCTCTGAGATCTGCCGAGGCGCCGATGTACTGGAAGGTGTCCATGCTGATCACATCTATCACAGGACATACTACACGGGTCGGGTCCTGGAAATATTGTCAATTGCCTATTATTTTACATTTTCATTGAATATTATCCTCACTTCTGGGAATTCAACAATACCTATATCTAATGAAAAGTTAAGTACCTACGTATTTGAAATTCGTACGATTAAAAATATTATGGTATTTTTAGTGGCATTATTTTTTAGTATTTTAAAATTTAAAAATGGAATAAAACCAGCTAAAAAAAATTGAGCTGTCAAACTATGTGTCAAACATAATTTGAAATTCGAACATTATTGCATCAGGTTGTACACCCTAATAAAATTAAAATGAAAAGGGGATTATGTATTTTCAATACTTTATTCAGTATACCTACCACATAAAACAAAAAAGAACCAAGCTCCCTATGTTTGATTTCATGTAGCCATAATTCATTAAAAAAATCAAGAGAACTGTCAAAACAAAAGTTGAAAATGGAATAGTTTCCGATGGCGTAAGATCCCAATGTTTTTATTACTCTCTTGAATTGGAAAAGCTGAAATTTTGATCAATTTTTCTTCTTTGCCTTTTTAATACCAAATTGATTTAAGATAGGTTTTCCAACAATCTATTCAGTTCACATTAACCTACTCACTGTCGATTCCTTGTACAATTTATAAGTAAACTCATCGTTCTATTGCAATTACACGCATGCATGAAAATGCTGTCAGTCTATCGTGTAGTAGGTAGGTAGTGAAATAAAAAGGCAAGTTAGTCGAGAACACTCGTTCGTGGTTGTTATGAACTTCGCCGAGCGGAAAGAATTTTCAACAAATTACTGTTGTAAACCTCAAAATTATGTATAATTTATATCTAACCTCAAATTACATATTTTCATTGTGAAGCATTTCGGAATAGACAAATTATGTACCTACCTATGCTACTTATGTCATTAAGTACCTTTTTGTGCAGAGGAATTTGTCTCAAATGTCTCTTGGTAGAAAAACGTATTTTTATGAAGAATAATTTTGATGATTTGGTGAGTGTACTAAGGTCATCATGAATATCACAACCTCAACAAACTACGTCTTGCTTATAGTGGTACAGAGTACAGAACATGGTTGAAAACGGAACTGCCATTGCCATATTGTAAAACATAGCTTTTGACAGTTAGCCGTGAAGTTGGTTGTGCTGTTTAGCTCTATCTAAATCTAAATCTAAGCTACAAAGATATATATAATCTAAGATTAATTTTAAACGCATTCCCACAAGCAGACATGTATAATTTCGCGCGAACACATGCCGCATGTGGTCCTGCAATATAAAAACCCAATCTCAAATGAACATAAGCCCTGCAACTCTTGCCGACCTTCCCTGAAACAGGGGTGACATTGGCAAAGTGAACCATTTTTTACAGTATGGGTGGTCAGCCTCATACCAACCTATAAGTCAAGGAATATAATTTACAATAATCTAAGATGCAAATATACATGAACATTTAAGATTCATTTACGCATGCCCACAGGCAGACACGTGAGAGAAGGTACGCTTACACATGTTGCATGTATACAAATAATTAAAATTTGGATATATATATATAGGTACCTAATCTCAAATAAACACAAACCTTGCAACAAGAATTCTCTTGCCGCACTTCCCTGAAACATGGGCCGACATTGCCAAAGTGAACCAAATTACGAAAAAAGGAGTTACGGGTATTCAACCTCACACCATGAAGTAACTGATTTTTATAGGTTGGCTCGTGGTTCCTAAATCATATGAAGTACATATTACATTTTTCAGGATATTTCCGGTAGGTATGTTGGAACTTTAGATAGAACGACTCTAAAATAGAATACCTCCTTTTTCATGTAAAACTGCTTACGTATTAGCATGTATTTAATACGTAACAAATTACTTACCTAGATAGATTTCCTAACCGTAATCCATGGGATATACATAAGCATTGTCTTTGGCTGCGTGACCAGAAGATTTGATACACAAATGCTTACTTATTCACAAATTATCGTCCATCAGAGAGGAACTGGGCCTTGCAAACAAAAACAGGAAGAAATTGGACGAAAGGGTCGATACAATAGGCGAAGGACTCCAGCGTCTTGAAACTATTCAACAAGAGGTCAATTCGTTGAAAAATAGTCTATCACACAAACCTACTAAAGAGGAGTGTGATGTTGTTGAGAGCGACAGAAACAACAGAGAACAAATGGAAAAATCATACAATGTCGAAATCAAAGGAGTAACCCAGAAGAATAATGAAAATTTGCTGGAGATTCTTAAAAACATCTCCAAGATCCTGGGCTATGAATTGGATGCGAGGGATATTGATTATATAGTTGGAGTCAGGTCCTTCAATACTTCAGCGCCAAAGCCTATCATCGTACGATTTACTAGGAGGATGGCCAAAGATAACTTCCTCGCAATAGTGAGAATGAAGAAGAGGATTATCAACAGCAATGACATCGGCATCACTGGGACTCCAAACGCCATCACGATCAACGAACATTTATCACTACACAACAAACGAATTCTGTATAAGACGAAGCTCTTCGCGAAGTCAAAAAACTACAAATACGTCTGGACCAGAAACGGCAAAATATTTATAAGAAAGGAAGACACCTCGCCAAGAGTAAGGATCAGAGGCGAGAGCGACCTAGAGAGAATCGAAGGCGCTTAACTCATTGTGTGGTGTCATTTCTGATTGCTTTTGTTCTGATTGCTTTTGTTCTCATCACTGTGTCAACGCTCGTCCTCAGCAGCTTCCTCTCTTCCTCCTTACTCCTTTTTTTTATCCATTCCCTTCAATATCCAATCGCATTTGCCTGCCGTCAACCAATGGTTTACCTTACCAGTCACCCACATACTGAAATATTTTTATTCTTATTATAATAAGAACCTGCCTATTGTTATTGATTTATTCAATTGCTATGTTATAGAATCACACTGCATTATTCCAATAATATTTTATATATGTACTAATAATAATTTAATTTATTTAAAGGCGATTCTACACTAGAAATTTACTATCAGAATGTTAGAGGGCTCAGAGGTAAGACAAATGACTTTATGATGAATTGTTTAAGTAATACTTTTGATATAATTTGTCTGACTGAGACCTGGTTGATTCAAGGTATAACTGATGCTGAATTATTTGATTCACGTTATACAGTATTTAGAAGAGATCGAAGTGCATCGATTTCTAAAACAGGCGGAGGAGTTCTTATTGCGGTGAGGTCTAGTCTTTCTCCAGTGGGCCGAGCACATTGGTCATCTTCAGCTGAAGATATTTGGGTTGGAATTCCGCTTTCGCCGCGTAAGTACCTCAATTTATGCTGCTGCTACCTTGCTCCTGGCACTGACTATCTAAATAATCTTACCTCACATGCAGAAATGGTAGAGAGAATTTTCCTGCATAATCTGCATGATGAGTATATGCTGGTCGGCGATTATAACCTGCCCCAGTTGAAATGGGTTTTGGGTGATAATGATCTTCCCCAAATTGGAAGTCATAATTGTGGTGCAGCCCACTCCACATTTATTGATCTTATCTCGTCCACGGGATTTACCCAGTACAATATGGTACATAATGAATATGATAAACTGCTTGATCTGGTTATATCGAGTTGTAGGTGTGGGGTCACTGAGGCAGATTCATACCTCGTGAGGGCTGACAAACATCACACACCTATAATTGTAGAGTTACAGATTTGCTCAGATAAGGTCAACACCTTTAAAAATAACTCGCGTAATGTAGTGTTGTATCACAAAGCTGATTACTTAAAGATTAATGCCGAACTTATAAATATTGATTGGAATATTGAATTTTCAGATATTGGCATAGACTGTGTCGTCGCTAAGTTTTATAACATCTTGATGACCTGTATCCATAAAAATATACCTTCAAAGAGACTTAAACACAGTAATACATATCCACCATGGTTTTCGACGTCTCTCATAAAAATTATTAAAGAAAAAAATGTATTTCATAAAAAATGGAGGAAATATGGCAATTTAATGGATTATCAATCGTTTTCAACGTTAAGGAGGAGACAAAAATCTCTTCAGCGTGACTGCTATTCTATCTACATATCAAACGTCGAGAGCGATTTGAAAAGTAATCCCAAATCACTTTTCACATTTCTTAAATCACGACGTGGTACTAATGGAATTCCTAAAATAATGAAATTAGGTGATGTAAATTTCATTGGTAGTGAGTCTGTCTGTAATGCATTTAACGACTTTTTTGTATCCGTTCATGTGCGTGATGTCGTTGAAGAGTTTTCGGTTGAAGATGAAGATGAAGGCGATATATCTCTTGCCAATGGCATAATGATTAGCGGTATAGAGATAAATGATGCATTGGTGGAAAAATACCTTGAGTGTATAGATGTGAACAAGGGTCCTGGTTCTGACCAGCTGCCTGGATTATTTATAAAGAAATGCTCCTCAGTGTTGTGTAAGCCGTTGGCCATCATATATAGTCGATCAATTAGGGAAGGTTGTTTTCCATTACTGTGGAAAAAAACCCAGATATGTCCAATTTTTAAAAGTGGTGATAAATGCTGTATAGAGAATTATCGGCCTATCGCAAAGCTTCCTATTCTGGGCAAAATATTTGAAAAGATAATAATGGACCAAATAAACCCTATTCTAAACACAATAATTATTCCTAGCCAGCATGGCTTTCGCCAAAAGAAATCTGTAGACACAAATTTATTAGAATTTACTCAGGTTGTAACCAATTCCATTCATAGTGGCTATCAGGTAGACACTGTTTATAGTGATTTCTCTAAGGCGTTTGACAAGATAAGTCATAATATATTGTTGAGTAAGCTCTGGCACATCGGTATAAGGGGGGATCTCTTAAGGTGGTTTGTATCCTATCTTAAAAATAGATCCCAAGCAGTGGCACTTCACGGCTATGAGTCAGTATATAGATGTATTTACTCTGGTGTACCTCAGGGATCCCACCTGGGGCCTCTTTTATTTACTGTTTACATTAATGATATTATTCACTCAATAAAGTACTCTAATATTCTGTTGTTTGCCGACGATGCTAAAATATTTAAACAAATTAATACCATCGAGGATTGTATAGAATTGCAGTCTGATCTTAACTCGATTCTTTCTTACTCTAATGCCAACCAGTTATATCTTAATATTGACAAATGTAATGTCATTACTTACACTAGAAATCGTAGTAAAATTCTTTTTGACTACAGTTTTGGTGTTGATGGCCTCAGAAGAAAATCAGTGGTCAATGATTTGGGTGTATTGTTGGACGAGAGACTGAGTTTTATCAACCATTATGAGCATATTACTGAAAGAGCGATGAAGACGTTATATTTTATTGTTAGGAATACTAAACTTTTCAGGAATCCCCAAGTATTGCCCTTCTTGTTCAATTCATATATTAGAAGTGTACTTGAGTTTTGTTCGACTGTTTGGAACCCCAATTATGTTGTCCATATTAATGCTATTGAAATGGTCCAAAAAAAACTTATCAAGCAACTGAACTTTCGCAATAGACAACATTTCAATAGTTATTCCCAAGCATTGGAGCATTATGGTATACGATCTTTGGAGGCAAGGAGAAATATGCTTGACATCAGCTTCATATATAAGATAGTTAATAACAAAATCGATAGTGCACCTCTCACAAGCCTCCTTCCATTTCATTGTCCAATCAGAACTCATCGAGACAAATCCTTATTTTATGTGGGTGCAGCCAGGACAAATTATAAGCAAAATTCTTTTATAAGTAGAGCCTGCGTTGCAGTAAATAGTGTCCAAAGGACTGATCCTAAGTTGGACATTTTCTTTCTGTCTGCACAGTCATTGAAAAAGAGGATTTTGAATCTAGCAGGATTTGAATTTCATTTTTGAATCTCATTTCTAATTTCTTTAATCATTCTCAATTCCTATTTTGTTTTTATTGCTTATTAATCATCATTGACGTGTTTGGTGTGCGCATTGTTTTTCTACTCCCTTTCCTTTCTCCTGACCTTTCTTTCCTTATCCCATCATGAGGACGAGATTTATTTTTTATTTTTATTTTTATTCTATTTTGATTTGTGTATTTCTTTTTATTTGGTTTTGGATGCTGCTTCTTTTTGTTTTTCTTTACTTTTTATTTATTTACCTGGCATGATTTGTAATTTAAAATATTAATTTGTAGAATACAGTAATAGGCGACATGAATTGTAAAAAATATCTTATATATGTATACAAAATTATATTCAATGCTGTTGTATTCTTGTTTAAACAATAAAAAAAAAAAAAAAAAAAAAAAAAAAAAAAAAAAAAAATTACCAAACACTAAACTGCTTACTTATACGTCACTAACTACTTGCACTGTTAGTTGCGAGTTACACAACTCCATGGGAGACATGCGAGAAGTGAGAGGTACTGTGTGATTATTCCCACGGTCCCAATAAACCATCATTGTGTGGTCGCCCCAGCCCGGGAACCAAACGACCCGAGGAGCGTCTCGATCACCGTACAAAACCCCTAGGGTGACGTCGCGTCGCTTATCCAGAATGGGACAAGATTAAATTAAATGCAGAGCGATTGGCGTTTGAATTTTCTTTTGCAAGCAAGATTGCCTATTTGCGATGATAGATACCTCAATGGATTAGTTATTTACAATAATGGCGAGAGGAAAATATGTAGGATGAAGGTAAAACGTGAGGCCTTTGTATTTTAACGCTACTATTCTTAGAATATATTGATTAATCGTTTAAAATAAGAGATTTTTCAAATGAAGCCTAAGTAAGATTCCAATGAAGTCTCCAATCAAAAGTGTATTTGTATTAGTTTGTATGTGTACTGGACCAAAGTGTCTTATGAAAACTGTTCAGATTGTGTAGAATGTGATTATGAAGACAATTTAATTGAAACGTCATCTTTTAAACAAATGATAGATAAGCTAAACAAGCACTGGGGGACGGATGTAGCCAGGATAATTAATAAGAAATGTATTGGATGGTGCCCTCTCTGGTGTTAGACCACTCGAACGTCCCAGGATGAGGTGGGCAGCCAATGTTGAAACTGACGCCACAATTCTGGCAGGTAGGTGACCATGGAGGGAAGCAGCACAAAGCAGAGAGTCCTGAATTGGGAAGTCCTGAGCCTTGAAGGCTTTTGAGCCGAATAAAGTAAAGTTAAGTAAAGTGAGCAGACCTCCTGCACTCTCTGCAGCAGCGGCTCCAGCCAGCGCTCGTTGCACTCCACGTGAGAGTCCAGGAAGGTGAGCACTGGGGCCGTGGCTAGGGCTGCGCCCCGCGCCCGGGAGCGCACCAGCCCCTCCCTGCGGGGGTTGCGCACCACCACCACCTTCCGCACGGCCTCCAGCAGGGCGCCGTCGGCAGCTGGAAGACAATCACATAACTTCAACTAGAGCTACAACCATTTGACATCTTTACATATTATAATCGCATATACACGAAGCGTTATGGGAGAAAGTACATAATTCTCGACGTCTCGCAGTTTACGTAGGCAACGTCTTAAGAAGGTACACTTTCTGCACGACGATTGAGGATTAACTCAATCATCAAAGTTCATCCTCAATCATAGGGCAGAAAGCGTCTGAACATCGAAAGCGTCTCAACTTCAACTTCAAACTTTCTGTTTTGATTGTAGAGGCATTCACTTTGTAATCGTTCAATTCCTAAGGAATGATCCAGATGCCACAAACTCCACACACAGCCGTCCTGCATGGCTGTTATTTCCTCATACCCTCACACGACACTCTCATCATTAAAACCATTTCTTATTTATGTAGCCCACTGAAGATGCGAACGGCTTCTTCGCGAAACTGGGCGTGGAATTATAATATACCTTCTTGCCGTAATCGAATAGGAGAGGAATTATTTCATAGTTCAGATAAATGCCTCCAATTCGTAAACACATCAGACAAATCAAACGTCAAAGATCATCTCACATGCTTGTTATCTTCAATCACCAGTGACAACAACGTCACCTGACAGTTAAGTTCGTGCAACTTTGGCGTAAATGAAACGCATGTCCTGACTATGTCGGATACGACTCCAACAAATCGTTGATCACAAAAGAATTTACTTTTGAAAAATACGTAAGGGATTCCCCAGTTGGCAAACGATTTTCTGACACGAAAAAAAAGGAAGTATCCCCGTATCTAATTTGAAATCATCTCTATTCAAATGAGACATGCATCATTTCATCAATCAATCTTCGACTGTCACAACAGCCATCTGTTCAGAAACGATCTCGGCATTCCATCGTGACATAACGGTAAGAACTCCACAAAAACTTGATGCTATATTCGGCGAAAGAAATGATTTGGAATGCAATCATCTATGTACCACTTCAATTGTCAAATTCAACGTACCTATTATATTTCTAGTGGTACAATGATAACCTGTGCTATTATCACATACTTGCATCTGTGTTCACAAACAATGCTATGAGACCTCACAGCGCTGTGCGTAAATTCTAAGCAAGGGATCTATAATCTATAATCTAAGTTGCAAGGATATATTCATTTAAAGTTCTCAAATGCATGCCCACAAACAAACACGTGTAGTTCGCGCTTACACATGCTGAATGTGTACTTCCAAAAAATCCAAACCTCAAATGAACAAGCCCTGCAACTTATGCCGACCTTCCCTGACACAGGGGCGACACTGGCAAAGTGAGCCTTTTTTTACAGTATGGGTGGTCAGCCTCATACCAACCTATAAGTCAAGGAATTGGGATCATTGAGATATAAGGTTTCTTTATAAGTCAATGTATTTTTTGAAAGGGTTGATTGAAATTCCATCTTCGAGGAGCTTCTCAGAGATGTGATATATTATAATTTTAATATCAGTATGACGGCACTATAGCCAACCGGATCAATACGGTTAATTCGACTAACTAGGTTGAAAAAAAAAAAACAACTCTGGGTGGATTCCCGTTGGGCCCCGTGACGATAACTTCAACCATTGGGTAATTATATTGAAAATTCATTAATCTAATCTAAGCTGCAAGGATATATATCATTCAAGATTTTTATTAAATGCATTCCCACAAGCAGACATGTATAATTTCGCGCTGGCACATGCCGCATGTGGACCTACATTATAAAAACCCAATCTCAAATGAACATAAGCCCTGCAACTCTTGCCATCCTTCCCTGAAACAGGGGTGACATTGGCAAAGTGAACCATTTTTTACAGTATGGGTGGTCAGCCGCATACCAACCTATAAGTCAAGGAACATGCATACATACATACATCTAATCTAATCTAATCTAATCTAAGTTGCAAGGATATGTTACATTGGAGATTCACATTACATGCATTCTCACAACCAAACACGTACAAGTTCGCGCTTGCACATGCCTCATGTGAACCTACAACATAAAAACCAAATCTCAAATGGACATACACCCTGCAACTCTTGCCGTCCTTCCCTGAGACAGGGGTGACATTGGCAAAGTGAACCATTTTTACAGCATGGGTGGTCAGCCGCATACCAACCTATAAGTCAAGGAACACACACACACGACAAATTACATTTTATACATCATTAAATAATAATATCCAAATACAAAATATCCATTTACAAACAAAAACAAATTCCAATTTAATAAACCCTATTCGCCAACATTACAGATCAACCGCCATTTCTTTCTGTCCTTACATACTTCTTTCATTTCCTCCAGAGTCATAACCTTCTTCATACAAGCTCTCCTTTTATTATGACTCTGGATATTCCATTCTATAATAATCTATAATCTATAATCTAAGTTGCAAGCATATATTCATTTAAAGCTCTCAGATGTATGCCCACAAACAAACACGTGTAGTTCGCGCTTACAAATGCTGAATGTGTACTTACAAATAAAATCCAAACTCAAATGAACATAAGCCCTGCAACTCCTGCCGACATTCCCTGAAACAGGGGTGACATTGGCAAAGTGAACCATTTTTTACAGTATGGGTGGTCAGCCTCATACCAACCTATAAGTCAAGGAATACGAGTAATAAATGACATTTAAGTTTACAAAAAAAAAACAACAAAACCTTAAAAATAAATCTATACAAAAAAAGTCAAAAATTTCTTATGCAAAAAATGTAGCAAACTAATAAACCAACATTACAAATCAGCATTGCAGATTAGCCACCACTTCTTCCTGTCCTTGCATACTTCTTTCATTTCATCCAGAGTCATAACCTTTTTCATACAAGCTCTCCTTTTATTATGACTCTGGATATTCCATTCACTCGCTATTTCGAAAATTTGGTCCATCCATACCTTTCTCGGTCTTCCTCTTCCACGACATCCATCTATTCTAGCAACATATACTTTCTTCGTCAATCTTTCATCACTCATTCTCTCCAAATGCCCGAACCATCTTAACATACTTCTTTTAATCTTCACTTTCACACTTTCCCTTACACCACATTCTTCTCTTACAAAATCATTCCTCACCCTGTCACTTCGTTTTTTCCCAATCATACTTCTTAGATAGTCCATTTCTACTGTATGGACTTTACTAATTTCCCTTTCACTCACCGTCCAGGCTTCACTTCCATACATCAAGGTGGGCACTAGTATACCACCGTGCACCGCCAATCTAACATTTTTTGAGAGATTTTGGTTCCTGGCGATGCAAGCGGTCGCACCCAGTACACACCTGCCTTTCATTATTCTTCTTTCAAATTCACCGTACATTCTTCCATCTTTTTCAAACTTACTTCCCAGATATACAAACTCATTTACGACATCAACATTCATTCCATTAATTTTAAATTCATAATTCATATTTTCATCATCTCTTTGAAAAATCAATACTTTCGTCTTACTTGCATTCAACTTCAAATGGTTACCTAACAAAGCTTCATTCAATCTAGAGAGCATTGTTTGCAATTCTACTGCTGAATCAGATACAAGAACTGCATCATCTGCATACAGTAGAACACTCACTTTGCTCTCTCCTATCATCAATCCACAATCATTAAGACTAGCATCTCTGACACACTTGTCCATGACTATGTTAAATAGCCATGGACTCATCACACATCCTTGCCTCACACCCTTATAAACTTCAAACCATTCACTATACTCACCATCAATACGAACACATGCCATACTATTTTCATTCATTCGCAATTTCGGATATTTGGTCCATCCATACCTTTCTCGGTCTTCCTCTACCACGACATCCATCTATTCTACCAACATATACTTTCTTCGTCAGTCTTTCCTCATTCATTCTCTCCATATGCCCAAACCATCTTAACAAACTTCTTTTAATCTTCACTTTCACACTTTCTCTTGCACCACATTCTTCTCTTACAAAATCATTCCTCACCCTGTCACTCCGTTTTTTCCCAATCATACTTCTTAGAAAGTCCATTTCAACAGTATGGACTTTACTAATTTCACTTTCATTCACCGTCCAGGCCTCGCTTCCATACATCAAGGTGGGTAAAAGTATGCCACTGCGTACCGCCAATCGAGCATTTTTTGATATGTTTTGATTTTTGGCGATACAAGCTGTGGCACCCAGTACACACCTGCCCTTCATTACTCTTCTTTCAAATTCACCGGTCATTCTTCCATCTTTTTCAAACTTACTTCCCAGGTATACAAACTCATTTACGACATCAACATTCATTCCATTAATTTTAAATTCATAATTCATACTTTCATCATCTCTTTCAAAAATCAATACTTTCGTCTTACTTGCATTCAACTTCAAATGGTTACCTAACAAAGCTTCATTCAATCTAGAGAGCATTGTTTGCAATTCTACTGCTGAATCAGATACAAGAACTGCATCATCTGCATACAGTAGAACACTCACTTTGCTCTCTCCTATCATCAATCCACAATCATTAAGTCTAGCATCTCTGACACACTTGTCCATGACTATGTTAAATAGCCATGGACTCATCACACATCCTTGCCTCACACCCTTATAAACTTCAAACCACTCGCTATACTCACCATCAATACGAACACATGCCTTACTATTTTCATAGTTGGCATGCACCGCACCTAGGAGAGCCCCATTCACTCCGTATGCTTTCAAAACATCCCATAACATACCTCTGTCTACTGAGTCAAAAGCCTTTTCCAGATCTACAAAGGCCGTGAACAGCTTCCGCCTCACCGACAATTGTTTTTCAACAAGTTGTCGTAGAGTAAAAATCTGATCAACACAGCCTCTACCGGCCATAAAGCCGGACTGTATATCGGAAATCCTTTCACTAGTAGTCAGAATCACATTTTTTATAATCACCTTACAGAAGACTTTTCCTGGTATACTGAGTAGACTGATTGGTCTGAAGTTCTGACAGTCTTTTTTGTCCCCTTTACCTTTGTAAATGGGAACAATGACTGCCTTCCTCCAATCCATCGGTACTACTCCTGCATTCACACAAAGCTTACATAATTCGTACATCCAATCTATCACGCATTCACCTCCTGCTTTCAACATTTCACCATTTATTCCATCAAATCCAGCAGACTTTCCATTCTTCAAACATTCAATAGATACTTTTATTTCTTCTTTCAAAATCCTAAATTCATTCTCTTCTGTCATTTTTCTAAACAAATTTCTTTCGCCCCGACCAAAAATCCCTTCAAAATATTCTTTCCATCTCTTACATACTTCATCATTCTCCCATACCATCTCACCAACAGCACTTTTGATTCCTGGGGTGGTCAATGCAGAATCTTTGACATACATTAATATACATACATACATTAATACAAATAGAAAATGAATGATTAATTAGCCATGCTAGTACCTGTTTCTGGCCATGCAAAAATAAGTGCGTGCATTGCATTCCTCTTCATAATTTGGTTTTAAAAAAAACTTTTCTGAATCTTTGAAATTTCGCTAATTCATAACATAGCTGAGGAAGTATGTCGAATATAAATATGCGAAACGTCCGGAACTACTGCAATTCTAATGGACCACAGCAGTCAAATCGGACACGCAGTGTTAATTAACGGCTGGCCTCAAAAGCCTAAGGCGTTTTCGGACTAGACGCTTTCTGCCCGGATTGTATATGGTTTGTCTTTCCATAGATAACCAAACAGGCTGTGTGCAAGCTTTGTTACATCCCCATACACTACTACAACAGGGGTGACATTGTCAAAGTGAACAATTTTTTACAGTATGGCTGGTCAGCCTCATACCAGTCCATAAGTCAAGGAATAGAAACCATAGAAAAACTGGACAGAATGCGGGCAGGGTGTAACGTGTAGGTATAATATTTAATTTCAAACAGCCAATCGCAAGCTTACAATTAACGCATAGCAACGTTTGTGAATACGGGTGTGAGTAGGTATATCATGACAATTTCTCTATGAAGTGTGACACTTCGTGAAATTGGTACTTACGTGCCAGCGGTAACAATTATCGCATAGCGCTGCTATAAAACACATCATTACTGCACACAACTTTCCCGCGAGGTCCGCCATTATGAAATAATTAAAAAGTAAAGCATGCGGAGTGACGTCATAATCTTGCGAGGCTTAGAACGGTTCCACGACAAATCTGTCATGGACAAGCTCGGCCATGGACAAATCGGTCACACGACTATATTCCATCAACGACATTTCGGTCACATAAAATATAGGTCCACTAAAACTACAGTAATTAAAATGTTTTTTGAGGAGCAAGTTTTCTATGATGGAGTTGTTCCTTGACTAATAGATTGGTATGAGGCTGACTTCCCATTTAAAAAAAAAATAGATTTGTGAAGAGGAATGCAATTCACCAACCTATTCTGCCTGGCCAGAAACAGGTGTTTATATCATCAATTAATAATTCATTATTGCTTATTTTAATGAATTATTAATTAATGATTACCCAATAACATCTGATGAACCAGGGTCAAAGTTATGGTCAAATGACCCAGGCGGGGATCGAACCACCGTTGTTCTATTTCAAACACGCTAGAAAGATCAGCACATTGGCCCCCTCGGCCATAACACCGTGTTGTAAAAACTTGTGAGGTTTGGTTTATTTTGTATGTACACACGAAGCATGTGTAAGCGCAAACTTAAATGTGCCTGCTTGTGGTTTTGCATTAAATTGTGAGCCCTAAATGACAATTTATCTTTGCAACTAAAATTACAGATTATAGAGCTGTCTGTGGACCTATATTGTACGAGTATGTGACCGAAATGTCGTTGACTGAAAAGTCACGTGGACGAACTGTGGTCTGACAAAAAAATTCCGTGACCGATGTGTCTGTGGCCAAGTTGTCTGGGACCGAGATGTCGTTGACCGAAAAATCGTGTGGAAGAACTGTCGTGTGACCGATTTGTCAATGGACCAGTTGTCTTTGACTGATTTGTCGTGACACGGCTTGGAACGCAGTACAGACGTTGATCTGGTCCCAGGAAGTCGACGCTCGAGAGAGATAATTAGATTTATGAAGTCAGAATAACATGTGAAATATTATTCCGCTTTCATGGGATTTTCTTGTCTGTAGTTACAAAGAGCTGACAAACTATTTTCTTCTAACAAAAGGCATAATTTTGATACATGGATATACAGACCCGACACAAAGACAACAAAATTAGGCAACACGCGGTTGGTTGCTAGGGAAAACGAAATCTAATATTTGTTATTGATTGTTAAGGAACATAGTCACATAGACCTGTGACGTTTGCCCGTCGAAAAAAAAATGAATTTCTATTTTTCATGCAAAGTCCATTGATGTAGTTTAACCATTGAGTTTAACCAATGAAAAGTTTGGTATAAGAACAATACCTACTACATGTTTTGTATTTATACCAAACTTTACATTAAGTTTGCAACGCAATTAAGCTACACGTATAATAATAATAAAAATAAATTAGGCTGATTTATTTGGTGAGCGCAGTTTTGTGTGTATCACACCTCAAGAGTCCTCTGCGAACTTGGTCGTCGCTGTAGAAAGCGCCAATTCTCAAGCAAGACCCAGTTGTTGTAAGGCTGGATGGACCTTTTGATGACCGGTCTTTGGTAAAGATTTATGAATTTTTCAACCCAGCGAAGAGCAAATTTGAAAATATAAATGGTATATTTTTTGTGCTCCGCCGGGATTCAAACCCACAACCTTCCAGTTACGAGTCCGAAGTGTTACCACTTGGACTACGGACCGGTCCATGTATAGTGTAACTTCATGCCTGCGTTATTCCTGCGTTATTCTCAGGAGTGGCAGGAGTGGCACACCAACCACTTCTGTTAAAATGGGGGCTGTAAATAAATTTACAAAAAAAAAAATATGCCGGTGCTAAAGATTTTCCACACGTTGAAATCGTACGTACTTGTTTTTCTTTGGGATAAATACTTCTGAAAGTTATTTTGTAAAGGGGAAAAAGAACACGTTATCTAAGCTCCTACAATGATCTAAAAACCGAATACTCGTATACAAGCTTTATTTGTTCAAAAACACTGGGGTTTAAAACACCTTGCGTTAGCAGGATCATACAAAATTTTGTATACAGGTTTGTGACCGTAAAAACGTTGGTATTTATGGTTTAAATATTTACTTAAGTTTTGTAGTTAAACAATGTGAGATAAGGATTTTTATACAAACGTGTAAGCTCCAGCCTTTATCTAACAATAGTAATGTGTAACTGTAACTGTAACTCTGTCGCCATTCCGCTAGGGGTGGCCAGAGCCTCTGCAGAGTTGCCTCCATTTTTTCATATCCTTACATACCTCTTTCATGCCTGTTTAAATATTGAAATAAAAAAGCGTGAACTTACGGTTATCGCTGAAGTCATCCACGAGGATAATTTCCTTGATAAGGTGCTCAGGACTTCGGTTTAAAACACTGAAACAAACAAAGCAACAACATTAAAATACATTTTTAATCGCTCAACAAGAAAATCTCCTGGAGAAGGTGACTAAGCGGACAGAGAACGTCGAGAAACTGACTAAACATAAACATTTTGATGAGACTGTTGCGTGGTTAAGGGGTCTTAACGTTTTTAAAATAAAAAGCAGGGGTGCCATTATTACTATTTATTTTTGCGTAGATTTATGTTCTAGGATATTGAGAAACTTCCTTAGTCTGCGTTGTTTCAATGAATGCTTCAGTCTTCAAGCGACTGTCGCTTTAAATAGACTACAGTCTACACTAAGAAGGTTCCAGAAGTGATTCTAGCATCTATCATGTTGTGCTAGTGTATTTCACGCAGTAGCACTAGTCGTAATATTCTAGTAGTTTTTACACACGAGTAGGTACCTACTATTTTACATTAAATCATAATAATTATTATGAGTAGCTCACCTAACAGCCATTAAAATAGTTATTTATGCCACTGCCAAGTAATGATAGTCTTTTTAACACGAGTGCTAGTTTGTGCCATGAGGCGCAGCCGAATGGCACAATAGAAAGCACGAATGTTACAAAGACTAATTACGTGCAGTGGCATACAATACTTTTTCTACGACCATGAGAGAATTAACAAAATAGTGAATAATAGTCATTATAATGTACTCGTCCATTTGAAGTAATTAAAACCTTACCTTTGTCAAAACGTGTGATTTATCATTCCCTTCGATTATCTAATCTAACCTAAGTTGTAAAAATAAATTATATTTAGGTTTCATATTGAATTCATGCCCACAAGCCGACACATATGTATAAGGTCGCGCTTTTACATCCTGCATATAAGCTTAAACATTAAAACCCAAAACTCAAATAAACATATGCCCTGCAGTTGTATTGGCAGGTGAACCAAATTTGTACAGCATAGGTGATCAACCTCATACTCACCTATTAACCAAGTAACTTTTTGAGTTTGTTTATTTTTTGCGGTGAAATTTTTTGTATTGTTTTCCTTTCAAGCCTTTTATTTTCCATTGAAAAAAGGAAAGCTTTATTTGGAGCAATCCGATAAATAAATTCGATAAATTTTAGCACTATTAACAATTTTTATTTGACTCTACACATAAAATATACTTATTTATTTTCATCTGAACAGGGCTGAAAGTCTCATCACCACGGTAATTCCTACCTACCGAATATCACTAATATTGTATGAAGCCTAATCAGCTGATCGCTTGCGGCCATCTTGGATTGACAGGTCTTCATACCCCCATACAAGGTTGACATTTGAAATTAAAAAATGGTTCCAATTCTGACAATGCGCATGCGCACATGTTCATTTTAACACGGTTACCGGTTGCATAATGTAACATTATGCAACGGGTGTAGAAATGTATGGCATTGTGATTGCGTTAGCCGTTTTGTAATTAGTAAATTACCAAATGGGAGTAGAAAAAATAAATTAAAGGGTTTGCTGGTTTACACAGTGAAAGTCCATTGTATATTAATTAAATAAGTTTAGTTTTTCCTTTAAAAACAGGTAAATCGATTCAGCCGTTCTCGAGTGATGCGCCGTTATCAACGAACTATATATTTTCATATTCTGCAATTTATATAACAATACCTATACGTATTGAATTAGGGAAAACTGATTGAATTTACAAAGAGATATTGAATTTCGTAAATGAAAAAGTACTTGTAAAACAAAGTATAAATATAAAGGATACCATAAAATGTTTTTCTTACTGGAATGATTGCTCTGTCTGCCTGAAATATTAATGCGACCAATCACTTTCCCTAGTCTACCAAAATAAAATTGAGGTCGATAAATTAGTAGGTACTACAAGCCTGGAGGAGAAGCCTGCAATTGAAGGAAATGTAAGCAGGTTAATGATAGAAATAAATATCAAAGGAAATGGACTTGATTGCTGATTGAATAAAAAAAACAATAGATGCAATGTTGGAAGTGATTACTTACCAATGTTGGATTTTCGTATAAATGAAAATAAAAAAACAATGCTAATAATTGTTTTCGTTGGTTTTACAGAATGGTCTTTCTTCGGAAACGTTGTCGGTGGCAATGAGGATAGCCTAGAACGACTGGTTGTGATGGTGGCTTGGAGGGGAAGATAGGAAGAGGTAGATCCCCCACATGATGGACAGATCAAGTGAAGACAGTAGCAAGGATTCATTATTCAGAGGATAACACATTTAAAGAAATGTTGTCATTCATTGAATGTTGATAGATTGACAGGCGCTACTTCAGTATTGATACATTTTTAGTAAGAGCTATGGTAGAATTGTGTTGAATTTTACATTTGGGCTACTGTCTGTCCCAATGGCGGATAATCCTGAATAAGAGTAAAACAGAAGTGGGCCCTATTTTACGGATACTAAAACTAGCGCAATTTACCTAACCGCACCGGGCCCCCTCTCTGCATACATACGCTAGTGGCGCAGTGGGAAGATGTACCTACTTAATAAGTAAATAGGGTTCGAACCCTTATCCGCCGGACGGGCAGCCACTCAAGTTTATTGACTATTTCACGAAATTTGGGGTCCCTCATCCCGGTATGCAACATTTCCATAAACTGCCCTGTACTGTACTGTATCCTGCTGCCGTTCCACTAGGGGTGGCCGGTACCTCCGCAGATGCGTCTCTACTTTTTTCTGTCCTTGCATACCACTATCATCTCTTCAACATTCACCACTTTCTTCATACATACTTTTCTCTTATTCTCACTCTGCAGGTTCCATTCTTTCGCAATCTCACACCTATTTGGTCTATCCATTCCTTCCTCGATCTTCCCCTTCCACGCATTCCTCTGTACACTTTCTTCGTTTGTAATTTATCATCCATTCTTTCAAGATGTCCGAACCATCTCATTGTGCTTTTTTTGTACTTTTATTCTTAAATTCTATTTTATACCACACTCGTTCATCACCCAATCATTGTGGACTGTATCATTCAGTGTCTTTCCAGTTATCGCTCTGAGGTAAGCCATTTCAACCTTACATACTTTACTCAACTCATATTCGTTAACTGTCCACTGCTCATTTCCATACGTCAATGTCGGTACCAATATGCCAATCATTCTCGATAGCTTGTCTTGTCTTGTCTTGTATCCTGCCGCCATTCCTCTAGGGGTGGCCAGTACCTCCACATAAGTGCCTCCACTTGACTCTGTCCCTGCATACTTCTTTCATCTCATCTAATTTCATCACTCTTTTCATGCATGCTCTTCTCTTGTTTCCACTCTGTAAATTCCATTCATTCGCAATCTCACTTATCTGATCAATCCATTCTTTTCTAGGTCTTCCCCTTCCACGCTTACCTATTACATTCCCTTTATACACTCTTTTTGTCAGTCGGTCTTCATTCATCCTTTCAATATGTCCAAACCATCGCATCACACTTCTTTGAACTTTCACTTTCACGCTTTCTTTTACTCCGCATTCATTCAGAACCCATTCGTTTCTCACTCTATCTTTCAGTGTTTTTCCTGTCATACTTCTTAAATGAGCCATTTCTACGGTGCATACCTTATTTACTTCTCTTTCATTCACCGTCCATGACTCGCTTCCATACATCAGGGTCGGCAACAATATACAATTGTGTACCGCCATTTTCATTTTCTTTGGTATCCTTTTATTCTTCGCTATTCTACCAAACGCTCCTATCACGCATCTTCCTTTGCTGGCACGCTTCTCTAATTCCTTCGTCATCTTACCATTCGCCTCAAACTTGCTTCCTAAATAGTCAAACTCATTCACTACTTCAACTTTTTTTCCATTCAAATTAACTGTAAGTTCCTCACATACTTCATTCCTGTCAAAAACTAATATTTTTGTCTTATTCGCATTCACTTTCAAGCTATTTTTACAAAATGCATCATTCAGTTTGGTTAACATCGCTTGGAGTTCCTCCGCCGAGTCAGCTAAAACTATAGCATCATCAGCATAAAGAAGTACTCCAACTCTTGTTTCACCCACTTTCACTCCGCTCTCTGATATTCCAGCTTCTTTTATGCAACTGTCCATGATTATATTAAACAACCATGGACTCATCACGCAGCCTTGCCTCACTCCCTTATATACATCAAACCAGTCACTATATCTCCCATCCACTCTTACACATGCCGAACTATTTTCATAGATGGCACGTATCACATTCAGAAGGTTGTCATTCACACCGTACTTCCTGAGAACATTCCACAACATACATCTGTCCACCGAGTCAAAGGCCCTCTCGAGATCCACGAAGGCTGCGTAGACCACCCTCCCCACAGCCAGATGTTTTTCAACAATCTGTCTGAGAGTAAAGATTTGGTCCACACAACCTCGTCCTGGCATAAAACCAGATTGAATATCAGAGACCCTGTGATCGGTGGCCATTCTCACTTTTTTTATGACAATTTTGCATAAGACTTTCCCAGGTATACTTAGGAGACTAATGGGCCTAAAGTTACGGCAGTCTTTCTTGTCCCCTTTACCCTTGTAAATAGGGACAATGACCGCCATAATATCGTATCGTAATATAGCATAAATCGAAAATGTATGTAATATACGACGGCACTCTTATTGAGTGATTTAGTTTGATCGGTCCGTAGCCTAGTGGTTAGTGCTTCAGAAATGGAAGGTCGTGGGCTCAAATCCCGGGGGAGCAAAAAAATATACCCATAATATTTTCAAATTACTATGCTCTTCGCTGGGAGAAAAAATCATAAACCTTTACCAAGACCGGTCACCAAATGTCCATCCAGCCTTAAAGCAACTGGGTCTTGCCTGAGAATCGACGCTTTTTATAGCGACAAATAAGCTCGCAGAAGGGTCTTGAGGTGTGATCTATCCAAAAAACAGCGCTCACCAAATAAATTATCCTAGCATTTTTATTTATTAGTTTGTGGTTTGTTAAGATGGTTTGGACCACAGGTTTGGACACATGGAAAGAATGAATGACGAAGAGACTGTACGCTGCAAGTATGATGGAAGCCGTGGTAGAGAAAGACCGAGAAAAATATGGATGGATCAAATTTCTGAAATAGCGAATGAATGGGATATTCAGTCATAACAAAAGAAGAGAGTGCATGAAAAATATTATGACTATGAATGAAATGTGTAAAGACCGAAAGAAATCGCGGTTAATTTACAATGTTGGCGGCTAGGGCACTTATTTTTTGTACCTACATCATTTATATTTTTTTGTGCTCCTTGACTGATAGGTTAGTATTAGCTTGTATGCCATTGCCGTACTTAGCAACCAATAACAACATATTTTTTTGCCTTTTGCCTAGCAACCCGGCCGGGTGATGAAACAATTTTGTGAATGTCAATTCACATGCGGACCTCACTGTAATGTTTTAATTTAGATTCAAAGCAAAATAAACTAACAGTTAACGAAGCTTTTTTTAAAAAGAAGAAGAGATTTATTAGTAATACACGTAAATATTAAAAACATACTCACAGTAATATGTAATTAATAATCTTTAAAATTACACATCAATATTCGTCATTAAAATTACAAAAAAACACACGTGTGCTGTCTTTGATTATTGAGTCGTATAGAATCAAAGACGGCTAACTAGGAGTGTATAAAAAAAAGGGATAAATGTATGAAAATGATAAGAAATGGATTTCCTCTAGATTTACATTTACCTCATTTTCGAACTAAGCCCTAGATTGACGCTTTTGATTCTACTCTGAAATTCATTTGGCTCTAATCAGGTGGTACAAACCACGTCATTCACTTTCGATTAGTCCGAGTTACATCCACTTCAGTACGCAGAGTATAAAACTGTACGTACGTATATAAACTGAACCATAGCGTTTACCCAAAAATATATATGGAAAATGAAACAGCACAGTTAGTGAGCGTTTAAGTTTGTATACACTTTTGTTAAACGTTGCAGTTGAGTTTCATATTTGGGGTACGCAATCTGTGATATAAAAAAGTGGATGAGATCATGTTGATATTATAATAGTATGTGGGTTCCTATGGTTCCATGATAGAACAGCACAGTGACAAAACAACATATGACATAACATCACATGACTTTGCATCACATGAAAAAGCAATGTCAATACATCTCATGACAAAACAACACAATTACGGAACATCACAGGAAAGTAGATCACAATGACAATGCAACACAAGACAAAACATCACAAGACAAAACGCCACATGACAAAAACAGAACATATCTAAAGACAGCACATGAAAATCGCTTATTTATAAGTCAAGGGCTGATAATAGGCGAAATAAATGTGTGTTGTATGTAATGTTTTGTTCATGTGCCGGTTTTGGTATATTCTGTTTTAGCCTTTGGGTATGTGATGTTTTTGTCATGTGATGTTTACTCCTTGTGATGTTTTGTCACTGTGCTGTTCTATCCTGTCACCAGTTGCTGAGGTCATTTGCAAGGAGAATGGTATCACCCTCCGAGAAGATCTGACCTGAAATGTTGTACTGGATTATAAAATGCAGACCTCGGATTGAGCAACTTCAAGTGGCCGAAGAAAATAATTAATGTGAGGACCTTGAGTCAAGAAAAAAAAACACATTTTTTTTCCGAACATCTGCAATGAATTTGTGACTGTTATTTTATGTTACATCATAATTTACATTATATTTTTTCAATTAAAAAAAATACATTTCACTTAAATTCTGAGGTTGGAACATTTTTGAACTTGAAACCTTTTTCTCGCTGAGCTAACGACAGTCATGTATGGGACTGCCTTCCTTAGCAACCAATAACAAAATACTTGCTTGTCTTTTCTCTAGAAACCCGGCCGGGTGACGACACAATATTGTCTATGTCAATTCACGTTCCGACCGCATTAAATTGAATTTACAAGTTCATTTGAATTTGCGCTCGGAACTTTTTCACCATTGATGTTCGAAATTTGAATTATCTTGACGGACAAACGTCACAGTGTCCTAACAAACCAATAATAAAATATAAGTAAGCCATTGCTCCAGAAATACAGCCGTTAGATGTAAACAAGGTGGATGTATGGAAAAATGGCGAAACAAAAACTTTTTGATTTTGCATTTTACCTTTTTTTTTCTTCATAAAACTGGGTTACAATTATTGAAGAAAGGAAATTGTTAGGAACCAAAAAGGAGATCTTTGCGTGATAATGGAACAAAAATGACTGGAAGATGAAGGCAAAGATATAGTAAAAACAAGATGAGAGGTGTCACAGGAACGAGAAAATTTTGAATGCCCGTTCCGGTAAAAACATATGTACGATTACAATAAGATTCATTTGTATTTAGGATATCATAGTAGTATGCAAGGACCTTAAAGAATGCGGATGATTTGGAATGTTGGCGGCTAAGATTATTTTAAATTAAAAATGATAAAATGGATTTTGCTCTATGCTGCTGAGACATGGACCATAAAAGCAGCAGAAAGGAGTAAAAAATACACTTTCGAAATGTGGTGCTGGAGGCGCATGCTCCGAATTCCATGGACGGCTATACGTACCAACAAGTTCATTCGTCGGGAGCTACGTTTGGATGGCTTGACTCTGGCCAATATATTATGTACACGCAGTAGTTCACGTTGTCCGTGGCAATGAGGATAGCCTGGATCGACTGGTTGTGATCGGTGGCTCGAAGGCCAAGAGAAGACAAGGAAGATGCCTACACGGTGGACTGAAATGAAAACACTAGCAGACCTCGGTGGTTGGAGCGCTACGGGCAGCGTAGTCAAGAGGGAACTGGAGAAGAGTGGCTGCTTCCACACGGGGCGCAACCCTCAGCAATGAGGAACGAGATTCACAGCCCTATGCATATGAACGTACGCGATACGCAAACTTTGAGTTTACGATTCTGCTACATCCCGTATCGCGTACACCCTTGAGAAAAAATAATAATTTAAAAACTACAAACCACCTGTGTAGTACGAGTTTTTTCACAATACTCGAAGTATTGAGTATTCGAGAAAAATGTATGTGAACTTGAAAAGCACCTCTGGCAAAAAAAGTTTCGTAACTTTTTTTTTCACAATATCTGTAATCTGGCAGAGGTGCTTTTCAAGTTCACATACATTTCTCTCGAATACTCAATACTTCGAGTATTGTGAAAAAAACTCGTACTACGGGTACTGGTGTCCGCCTGAGTTCCAAAGTCACGTCATTACAAGTCTAGACAAGTTAGTTAGAAGGGTACGTACATTGTGGTTTCGATTCCTGATTATTTTTTGCCTATTTCTCGGAAAGTAACCTGAAGGTAGGGGGGCCTAGAAGACATAAAAACGCTTATTTTACTCACCTAACGACTGTCCTGAGTAAGGTAGACCTCGCTTCGTTGTGGAAAGTAATGATTACGCTAGTTTGTGGAAGGTCTGTGGGGAAAGTCTTCAGGCGACATCTGTGAAAAAACAAAACAAATTACATTAGAATTCATAAAGAAAACTCTTTCAAAATAAAAAGAATGGACCGGTTACAAAATTGATATTAGACTTTTTCGACACAGCTCTGTGGAGTGTAGACTACGGTCCTTAGCAACCAGCAATAAAATATTAGTTTATTTACAATTATAATATTATAAAAAAAAAAATCAATAAACTTTGATACACACAATACAATGAATAAAATTTAATTTATAAATAAATAAATAACATTTTTAAATTCTTTTACACTACAAAATTAACTATCCATTAAATTAATTTTTAAAGTTCATCCTCAATCGTAGCGCAGAGCGGGTCTCTCCTGAAGACGTTGACTACGTTGCTAACGAAACGTCGAGAGTAATGAAGTCCTCTTATAACGGTTTGTCTAATATCGGAGTTATTGTAATTGTAAATATGTCAAACGACCGTAATTCCAACTTGAACCTTACAAAATATCAGTTTGCCCCACAGATCACGGAACTGTCATTAGCCCCAACATGTCACGTCACATTTTTATTCTATAGAATTTGTGCCGAGTTCATTGAAGGTTTTTTTTTGTATTTAAGCTTTACATAAATGGTCCATGCAATTATCTATAATCACGTACTGGAGTAAAGCATGCTGGGATTATTTCCCTCTCAGGAAAAGTTGAACTTCAAAAAGACATTCTTCATTTTTTATGACAGGCAAGACTGGTCGAGGCATTTAAAAACGGGTTATAAATTTCCAAATAATAAATCCAGACACAAGTAAATTGATTTAATCGATGCCCGATGTATAATTTTATTAACACAATGACAGCCCGACAAGATGTAAGTGATAAATATTAAAAATATATTTAAACAACAATAATACCAGCTTAAATCTGGTGGCAGGAAATGCGAGATTAAAGGCGGGAGTACACGACAGTAGCGCGACAGAAGGCAGAGTGAAGTTAGCATGCCAATAGCATACGGATAGCAAGCGCACATTATACCAAGTCTGTTAAATCGTCAATTTGAAATTTAAGTCGAAATTCTACGACTTCTATACATATAACAATTTTACAATGGACTGTTTAGAAATTCATCTCTATTTATATTATTTTACTTTGTCAAAGCATCGACCAATTAATATCGTATAATGGAAAATTTGAAAACACAAATTTTTCAATATTGCAAGAAACTTTCGGATTAAGAATGCGTATGTAATACCTTTACGGTAAAATAAAAGAAAATGGATTGAAATCGTGAGTTCAAGGGCAAAATCATATTACAAGGAAATAGATCGTCTAACTGAAATGATAGGAGGTAGAACATTATAAGTAAGCAGAAGGGATGGTGAACTTTCTAAATGGTGGTCCTGAACCATTAGAAAAAGTCGTAGACTCTATCTAACCTATGGTAGACTCTAATCTATGGAAATATGATAACCGTAAAGATGGAAAGAAAACAAAAAGGAAAAAAGACAAGCAAGACCCAGCTTCTGTAAGGTAAATGGACGTTTGGTGACCGGTCATTGGTAAAGTTATATGTATTTTTCAACCCAGCGAAAAGCCTATTTGAAAATATAAATAGTGTATTTTTTGTGCTCTGTCGGGATTCAAAACCACAACCTTCCATTTACGAGTCCGAAGCGTTACCACTAGACTACGGACCGGTCTACGTACCTGGTCTACTTACCGGTCTACGTACCGGTCTACTTACCGGTCTACGTACCGGTCTACGTATTGGTCTACGTACCGGTCTACGTACCGGTCTACGTACCGGTCTACGTACCGGTCTACGTACCGGTCTACGTACCGGTCTACGTACCGGTCTACGTACCGGTCTACGTACCGGTCTACGTACCGGTCTACCTACATTCTATTTTATAAATGAACTAAGGTATTTGAAACGGCACAAACACACGTGTTTTCCTATGTTGTTTTTTCTCGAGCAAAGTATTCTCTGAAGGCACGCAATTTCACACAACGCGCCGTCCATCCCCGCACGGCTTCATCTCGCGGGTAACTCGGCAGTTACGGCTTTCGCTTTCTACCAGTTCTGCGTTGTGAGCAGACCTGCCTCCGTAAGCCTCGTCGTCCGTTATGGCTGGTTCGGACAAGGCGAGTAATTTAGCCAAGTAACGAGTAATTTAGTGGCTAAACGTGTGCGAACCCCAACAATTTAGTCCAGTAGTTAAGGGGGATTTGAGACCCAAACAACTTTGGCTGTTCAAAAAAATAAATATACGGTTGTCTTTATATATATTTAAAAACAATGAAAATATTTTTTTTATTTTTTTTTTCCTTCAAGTCAGCTGGAAATATGCAAAAAACCAATTTAAAAAGGCTCATTTTCCAAGGCGACTCACGTTTCTTTTCTTAATATTTCAAAACCAAATATACAATTTAATGATAGAGTATGTATTCAGCTAAATTACCACGACTTCCGAAAATTCATTACTTACTTAGTTACTGAGTTATTAATTTTTTTGAAAACGTATTTACGTAAGTTTTTTTCGTACGCGTTTTAAGTTCCTCCGAGTAATTTTCCGCAAACATCACATCGCGATTAAATGAAAGAAGTGTTTTTAATTATTTTCGTAAAAGTTTCATTTCTTTAACTTAAACACCTAATTTTTAAATAATTATTGTAATTCTCTATTTGTTTATTGTTTTATTTGTTACACAGATGGCGCTGGTGTCCCCAATTGCGATATTTTGGCCAACAGTGAGGATAAAACAGTTTACTTCATGTCCGACCAATGGGCTCATGTATAAATACATCAGCTGTATATGTATAAAAATTCCGAGCCATGTCGTATAGACACTGCAACTATATAACTATACGAGGCATGGACACAGTCGGCCATATGCAAAAATACTCAACAAACGTTTGACTATTTTGATCATATCATCAAAGGGTCAAAAACGAGTTGCGGACATAATATAAAATTTGAATGGGAATGGAAAAAAGGCGATTTTGTTTTATTTTTTAATTACATCGCCACTTAATGCTTTTTGCAGTTTTTTTTTGTATTTCGATACGCTTTTCATTTACTTTACTCTGATAATTTTAGAATTCAGTAGAGATCACCAGTTTTTATGAAAAAGCTGAAAATCATTAGGGGACACACGCACAAGACAAAAGGTACAGATTTCGACGGCGATACCCTTATATTAGGTTTCCAAGCTCCCAATGGGCCTGAATGGAAGGTTGTGAGTTCGAATCCCGGCGGAGCACAAAAAATATTCCATTTATATTTTCAAATTTGCTCTTCGCTGGGTTGAAAAATTCATACACCTTTACCAATGACCGGTCACCTAAGGTCCATCCAGCTTTACAGCAACTGGGTCTTGCTTGACAACTGGCGCTTTGTAGCGACGACGACCAAGCTCGTAAAATGGTCGATCGCTCAATTGGTAGAATGCTTGCATTCCATGCCAAGAGCAAGGGTTCGATCAGCCTTGACAAGAAATGAGAACCAGCCCCCTCGGGAGCTGAAAAACTCCCACTTCAACTGAAGTGGTTGGTGTAAATCTGGCCCCCTTACCTGTAAAAATAAAAAGGTTCGGAATCGCCACATGGGACAACGCAGGCAAGAAGTTACACAATATGTGTAGCTTAGTTTCGTTCTGTGCTCCACCGAAAATTGAACTTATGACCTTCCGATTATGAGTTGGAAGCGTTAGACCACTAGACTACAGACCGATCTTTTGCACGCATTTGAAAAAAAATTACGAATTCTAAGATTATAATATTATCAATGAATATTATAAATAAAAATGGAATTCAAGTTTTTACCCGAAGAAATAAGAAATATTATTATGTATTATTGTATAACAAGTAGGTACGTACCTACCTTTTGTAGTATTTTGGCATCCAGTTCGTGTGTCTCCATACTATAATATTATTTGTGATGCAGGTGTTCAACTATTTAAGTAGGGCTGTCAAAAATATATTGTCTTCATGCGTAAAATTAATTTAAAAATATTTTTTCGTTACTGTGGCTTAGCTTAAAATCTATAATCTATAAAGCCCTATTGCCATTTAAGTGCGGCACATATTAAATGCATAACCTCACATGTTGTACAATAATAGTAAAAAATATAATATTAGGATGATTTATTCGATGAGCGCTGTTTTTGTGTGAATCACACCCTCCCTCCCTCGAGCCCTCTGCGAGCTTGGTCGTCGCTGTAGAAAGCTCCAATTCTCATGCAAGACCCAGTTGTTGAAAGGCCGGATCGATTTATTGTGACGGACCTTTGACAGAGACAGATTAATTTTGCAACCCAACGAAGCGCAAATTTTAAAAATGATATCTTTTTTTGTGCTCCGCCGGAATTCGAACCCACTTTTTTCCAATCTGGATTCAAAGTTGTGACCACTAGACTGCGGACCGGTGTGCCTTTTTATGTGTAGGTTCCTACAAAATAAATCAAATCTCACATGAACATGAACTTAGCAACTCTTAACGCCGTGTTTTAAAATCGGGGTGGCAATTGCAAAAGTGAACCAAGTTTGTTTCAGTATGGGGGTCAGCCTCATACCAAACAACTAGTAAAGATTAATAGATAAAGGCATTATTTTCTCTAAACTTACTCATTTGATCTCTCTTTAAATAATATTAATTTATGTTGACAGACTGCATTTGCGTCAACCCTTGTGAGTGATAAAAAATATGTGCATGTGGTTTGTGTAGCGGCGAAAAAACACACACTGCAATGTTTTTTTTTGTATATTGATGGGATAGCTCCAAAACTTAATATATACATTTTGTATTATTTTCAAAACAATTCAAAGATTTCAAAATAAAATTAACAGTTAATTGTGACAGGTTTGTAGTTCAGTAGTAACACTTCGAACTCTGAATGGAAGGTTGTGGGTTCGATTCCCGGTGGAGCAAAAAAAAAACATCTATATTTTCAAATTTGCTCGGCTGGGTTGAAAATTCATAAACCTTGACCAAAGACCGGTCATCAAAACGTACGCTTAATAATAAAGAGCAATAACTCAAAAAATAAGAATGTTGGGAAATCACGTTTGAAGTTCAGACAGCCAGTACAACTTGTATGGGATGAAAAAGGCGACCGATTTTTTATCTCGGTCATATTCGTCCAAATTTAACGGCTGTCGCATTCTACTTATTCTTCTCGCATTGTTCTTGCGTTTTATTATAAAATCTCGACTTTCCCAATTTTTGAGTTATTGCTCTGTATTATTAAACGTGCGAAAAGGTCTATCCAGCCTCACAGCCGTAGCTAGGGGGGGGGGGGGGAAGGCATTGTGGGGCAATGCCCTACCTTAAAAATACCAAAAACTAAGACAAATTATTATAATTAAATTGTTTGTTCATAGCTTGAGATAAAAAAAATGTAGAAATTAACCAAACTTTACGCAGATCAGTTTAAACAAAATCAGTTGATCTGAACGAAGTTCTTCGCATTTTTAATAACATGGGGAATCGTAAAACTCAGATGTTTTAAATATTTTTATTATTATGTTAATGAAGAGATTTCACATTTTTTTTAAATATTTTTTTTATTAAATATTTTTGGCTAACCAAATAATTTGTACTTACGTGTTTTTTTTTTCAAAATTCTCATTACTTTATTATTTTGTGGGAAAACAAAAAATCACCATGTACATCACTGACCCGTGCTTCGAGGGCAGATATTATGATAATTTTTTTACTTCCGCCCTACTTGTAACCAATGCTGCCCTACATCAAATTCGACTCTAGCTACAGCCCTGTCCAGCCTTACAGCAACTGGGTCTTTCTTGAGAATTGGCGCTTTCTAGAGCGACGACCAAGCTCGCAGAGGGCTCTTGAGGTGTGATACACATAAAAACAGCGCTCACCAAATAAATCAGCCTATTTTTTACTTTTTTAAATAACATCGATTTGGAGCTCCCTACGTTTGACAGTATGCCACAGACCGGATAGCAGACAGAGTGCAAAATATCTATGTATTGGTAGGGTCTGGTCGTCTTAGTGTGGAATTGTAGAAAAAATATGATTATTTTTGTTAGCACATCTGCCGGAACACAGTGAAAGTTAAACATTATAAAAAAGTGCTGACCTTATTTAGTTACGACATTTATCAACAGATTACGAATTTTACGTTTTGTTACGAATTCCGTGTATCTATAACTTGCCGTTAAGTCAATGGTTTAGTCAAGCCGATCCATTTCATTCTATTTTTTCGGGCAAGTAGCGGCCCCGCCCACCGTCCGTGGGCGAGTGTTGCCGAGAAGCCACGGAAAAGTCCGAGTCCGAAGAGCCACGGAAAAGCCCGAGTCCGAGTCGAGTTTATTAGCGGCCGCGCCATTGGCCGCTCACTCTTGGCGGGGAAACGGAAATGCAAGAATGGCGGCAATTTAAATTGGCTGCAGTTTGAAAAGATAATGCCCGTTTTCAGCAAGAATATTTAAAGATAAAGTGCTGTTTAAAAATATTTAAGTACTTAAGAACTTCTTATATTTGCGAGTCCAATGTTCCGCTCCCTAAACTTAGCGACCTGTCAGTGAGGTTATGTCATGTTTAAACTGTAAATAAGTGGATATGCACACCGATATCCTTGGTTTTTTAGAAACTCTTGAGAATATAGAAGTTGCTAGGACTTATCTACGTCCAAAAAGTTTTGAGAAAGGTAATTTTTTTTCGATAAGAATAGTATGACATCGATTTTTGGTGCGGATATCAGCTGTCAAAAATACAATCATGTAGCTCCTTGCTGGATGAAATTGTAGTAATTTTTAAGTTTTCGGACAATAGAGCTGTACAAATATAGTTTTGGTAAAGATGTTGTGGAAATAAATATTATCGTCCATGAATTTATTACGTATTTAAAAACATCGATCTTTTACATTGATCGATGTTTATAGGTACCTACCATAAATTTGTCATATCACAGGCCTTATGATATCCTTCAGATGGATTGTTACTTATTGTTTTGTACAGAAACAATTCAGTGACACACGAGGATAACTGATTAGAGGCATTACAATTTTATGCCACTGTAAGCCATCAACTGGTATCTGTGACAGACGTGAGAGGCGTATGTAGCAGGATTGAACAAGTTTCTCGCGGTCAGCCTCTGAAAAGTTGAACCATGTTTCTTCTTTAACTTGATAATTGATTGGTGACCGCCGTGTATTTGAAATGCCGATTTTACATGTCGAATATTGATGTTAATTGTCAACAACGAAAAACGCAACAAAGAAATGAATCTGAATGCAGCTGCAGACTACGAGCCGTATTATAGTGTGTGCATACAAAATATACTTTGTACACATCATTGAAAAGATAAAAATTCAATTAAAAAATAATGTTTGCAGCGTAAATGGTAGATATTATTATACACATCAAATAGTCATGTGTTGTTTTTATTTAAAATGTGTATATTATTTTATAAACCATAAAATACATTTCGAATTTACAAAAGTCGAGTTTCGAAGTTGTTTGCTAAACAGGCTCCTAGCTAGGTGGCCGGGCATAAATCAGTTAATATTACCAAACCATAGCCAATTTAAAGGGCTTTATAATAACATGATTTTAATACTCAATTAATATTTTCAAACTGCAGCCAATTCAAATTTTCCGCCATTATAGAAAGGGCTTTCTGCAGCCAACTTCGCACTTGTGTACTGTACTGGACCGTAATGCGAACGCTTCACGGGCGAGTAGCGCCCCGCCCACTACTAAATTACTCGTTACTTGACTAAATCAGTGGCCTTGTGCGAACTAGCCTTTAAGGCTGGTTCGGACAAGGCGAGTAATTTAGTCAAGTAACGAGTAATTTAGTGGCTAAACGTGTGCGAACCCCAACAATTTAGTCCAGTAGTTAAGTCAATGGTTTAGTCAAGCCGATCCATTTCATTCTATTTTTTCGGGCAAGTAGCGGCCCCGCCCACCGTCCGTGGGCGAGTGTTGCCGAGAAGCCACGGAAAAGTCCGAGTCCGAAGAGCCACGGAAAAGCCCGAGTCCGAGTCGAGTTTATTAGCGGCCGCGTCATTGGCCGCTCACTCTTGGCGGGGAAACGGAAATGCAAGAATGGCGGCAATTGAAATTGGCTGCAGTTTGAAAAGATAATGCCCGTTTTCAGCAAGAATATTTAAAGATAAAGTGCTGTTTTAAAATATTTAAGTACTTAAGAACTTCTTATATTTGCGAGCCCGATGTTCCGCTCCCTAAACTTAGCGACCTGTCAGTGAGGTTATGTCATGTTTAAACTGTAAATAAGTGGATATGCACACCGATATCCTTGGTTTTTTAGAAACTCTTGAGAATATAGAAGTTGCTAGGACTTATCTACGTCCAAAAAGTTTTGAGAAAGGTAATTTTTTTTCGATAAGAATAGTATGACATCGATTTTTCGTGCGGATATCAGCTGTCAAAAATACAATCCTGTAGCTCTTTGCTGACAATAGAGCTGTACAAATATAGTTTTGGTAAAGATGTTGTGGAAATAACTATTATCGTCCATGAATTTATTACGTATTTAAAAACATCGATCTTTTACATTGATCGATGTTTATAGGTACCTACCATATATTTGTCATATCACAGGCCTTATGATATCCTTCAGATGGATTGTTACTTATTGTTTTGTACAGAAACAGTTCAGTGACACACGGGGATAACTAATTAGAGGCATTACAATTTTATGCCACTGTAAGCCATCAGCTGGTATCTGTGACAGACGTGAGAGGCGTATGTAGCAGGATTGAACAAGTTTCTCGCGGTCAGCCTCTGAAAAGTTGAACCATGTTTCTTCTTTAACTTGATAATTGATTGGTGACCGCCGTGTATTTGAAAATGCCGATTTTACATGTCGAATATTGATGTTAATTGTCAACAACGAAAAACGCAACAGAGAAATGCATCTGAATGCAGCTGCAGACTAGAGCCGTATTATAGTGTGTGCATACAAAATATACTTTGTACACATCATTGAAAAGATAAAAATTCAATTAAAAAATAATGTTTGCAGCGTAAATGGTAGATATTATTATAAACATCAAATAGTCATGTGTTGTTTTTATTTAAAATGTGTATATTATTTTATAAACCATAAAATACATTTCGAATTTACAAAAGTCGAGTTTCGAAGTTGTTTGCTAAACAGGCTCCTAGCTAGGTGGCCGGGCATAAATCAGTTAATATTACCAAACCATAGCCAATTTAAAGGGCTTTATAATAACATGATTTTAATACTCAATTAATATTTTCAAACTGCAGCCAATTCAAATTTTCCGCCATTATAGAAAGGGCTTTCTGCAGCCAACTTCGCACTTGTGTACTGTACTGGACCGTAATGCGAACGCTTCACGGGCGAGTAGCGCCCCGCCCACTACTAAATTACTCGTTACTTGACTAAATCAGTGGCCTTGTGCGAACTAGCCTTTATACAGAGTAAAGTGCACAGCAGATGTAGGCCTCTGCATGACAGGAGGAACGGAGCTGTCAAGTGCAGAGTGCTCGCACAATAAATGAGAGATAATTGGTAATATTTTATCGGGTCACCGCACTGCATAAATTAAAAACAGATTATTATAATATCGCTCAAATTATAAAAGAAAACAGAGCAGTAACCCAAAAATAATTCACCATCAACTTGTTAATCGCATGCATTTTTGCATGCATTTAGCATGCATTTTTGCTACGGAAGCCTTTTCACTTGGAATTGGAAAACTGGGACGTAAAATACTTTTTCTTCCCGATTTAGGGGGACTCTGTCACATGTTGGGAACCTACTACCTTTATCTACCTAAAACTGGCTCACTAAAGATGATCGTAGGTTACTCGCCTACCATTGATTTGCTAGTGACAAAGCCAGATTTAATAGAAACTATTGGTTTGACTTTAAAAATAAAGAGCTATCTAATTGCATTCACCGTATGCGGTTTTAATACAACCATTATTAAAAAAAATATGTTTAGATACGAGTATGTATTTTGAAATAATCGTTAAAACTCTGAGTAGTAAATACGTTACGCCACTAAGATACACACAAAGTGTAACTTCTTGCCGGGTTTTCCCCGAGGGGTTCGCATATAGGCATTGGAACCATTTTACTTTTAGAGGAAAGGGGGGGGGGGCTTACACCAATCACTTCAGTTGAAATGAGGGTTTCCCAGCTCCCGAGGGGGCTGGTACTTATTTCGTGAGAAGACTTAGTAAGCCTACTATTCGTTATGTTTAATACGACAAACTATAATAATGTTGCAATAAAATAAATAAACGTACCTGATACAGACAATTGGAATAAATAATATTTTGGATTTCATCAAAGGTTAGATACAATTTGTACATTTCATTTCTATATAGACGGAATAGAACAACTGACATTTGACAAGCTAAATGAACTAGTACACGAAATGAATGTAGCATTGGTGATGTATTTATGGCATTACACGCCAGCTACAAATTGCAAGCAATGAATGTGGCAGACTGGCCCGCCGGTGGCCAAAACCTAGCAGGCCATAAATAAATTATGCAACTCCATAAAACATTACATTTCATCGATCACCGCAAGTGAACAGTGTAACTATTCCATCGGCATGAAACATCGCATCATTTACTCTCAAGGGTAACTCGAGCTGTTTCGAAATTATTAGTTTGAACAGTTAATTAATTTTTCAATCAATCTTCAAATTTTTTTGCCATCATTTGATTTTCAGATTGTATTCTCCTTGACGCAACGCAACTAAGCTACACATATAGTGTAACTTCTTGCCTGCGTTATCCCCGAAGGGGTCGCATGTGGCGCTTCGGGACCTATTTATTTTTACAGGTAAGGGGGCCGGCCTCACACCAACCACTTTCAGTTGAAGTGGGGAAACTTGATAAAGTGAGCAAAAATTTTAACCCTCGTTGTAAAAATGTGCACTTTTGCCGACAAAAACCCTGTTTTAAGAAAGGAGGAAAGAGCTGGATTTGAGGTTTACATTTTTGTGATGTCTTCTGGGAAGTGAAGCGAATTCTTCTTTATTTCATTTTTCGTATTGCCTTAAATAATATATGATATACTCTATTATAAGTGTTACTAGAGCAGGAGCTATATACCGTCTGAACTGCTTATAGGTTGTTTGACTTATAGGTTGGTATGAGGCTGACCCACCATGCTGTAAAAAATGGTTCACTTTGCCAATGTCAACCCTGTTTCAGGGAAGGTTGGTGGAAGTTGAAGGGTTTATGTTCATTTGAGGTTTGGATTTTATTTTGTTAGTACAATTGTAGCATTTGTAAGCGCGAACTTACAGACGTCTGTTTGTGGGCATGAATTTAATATTAATCATAAATTTTAATATATCTTTGCAACTTAGATTACATTATATATGAGGTTCCTAGATATTGAGTTGGCTTAAGATAACTTGGTTGGGTAAGTTGGTTGTTACTTGTTAGATGATTTTGCCAGATGATGAGTTGGTAGGATTAGTTAGTTGGATAATGTGTTGGTAAGATAGTGAGATGATTCGATGATAAATGAGTTAACTGTTTCATAGGTTGGTTGGATTAAAGGTTGGATGAATGATGAGTTGATTCAAATAAGGATTGGTTAAATAATGCGGTGTTTTGGTAATAAGTTGGTCGGATGATAAGTTCAATGGTTGATAGTAACATTGATGGATTCTTCAGTCGTCGGATAATAAACTGCTCGGATATTGAATTGGTTGAATGATGAAATAGTTTGTTGATGATTTGGTGGGACCACAAATTGGTTAGCTGATGAGTTGTTTGGATAATGAGTTAACATCCAGCGATCAGTTGGTTAGATAGTGAGTTGATTGGATGACAGATTAGTTGCATGATGAGTTGGCTGGTTGATCTAGTTGATGGGAGGTTACGCCCCAGCGCCGCGGATTTGCATATGGGCGCGTTAATTTCAACACCTCTCTCCTGGCTCACTTTCTACCTGATAAATTGTTATTAGTGCCCGTGGCCGTACAGCGTGCGACATGACACAAACGTAATTATCCGTCATTTTTTATTTCCGAGTTTTTATTGGTTAGTGTGCTGCCTAAAGGAAACTGGACAGACTCGAACCCAAGGCCGCCACTCAAGGCATATCTCGCACAATAAACAATGCAGACCACTTGACTACAACTCTTTATATTATCACCTCTTTTTTGCAGGCAATAACTAACAAGACAATAACTACAATACCAGAGAAAATTTACAAGGTAATAACTTCTGATTATTTTTCTTCTTCTTCTAGTGCCGTGTCAGGCCCCCCTGACTTCTACGATCACTTGCAAGTATGTTTCCCTGTCTCTCGCAGCATTTAACAGGTCTTATACTACGCCTTATGGTATTTAACTCTCTCAGCGGCCCCGTCTAATTTGACTCAACTGTGTGAGGTTGAGGAGATTGTTGGTAAGCAGTGCACCCTTCGCTCAGCGAGGGGTGATGCTATCAACAGGCTAAAAATGGCACCTCGAAGGGGAAGAACAGGCTTTGGGGTAAGGGCGTTTGGCTCAGCAGGCCCGTCGTGTTGGAACCGGCTACCTCTGAAGCTGAGGATGGGGACCGGTGAAGAACGTTTCAGAAGGAGTTGAAGGTTTTAATGTTTTTCCAAGAAGCTCGTGAAATATGGGCGCCCTAAGGTGGCTGGAGGCATTAAATCACGCCCATGAAAAAAAAACAAATGATCCAACTATACATAAACTGTTAATATTTCTGTCAAATGCCGTTCATTTTTTGAAATAGAAAATCTTCTTACAATGGGTTTCTCGTATCAGGCACAGCTCTATCGCTGGCCAGCGCGTCCGAGGCCGCCTGGTTGAAGCGGTTCCTCCTGTAGGGGTCCTCTCCGGGCCTGAGAGCCCCGCCCGCCACGTAGCGCGCCTCCGCGAAGTACTCCTGCCCCGCGCCCCCGGCCAGGGCGGCGCTTAGGATTCCGCCCCCGCTGGAGGGCGGGACGCCGCTGGTGGCGATCAGCCCGGCCGTGCGGGCGTCCAGGCGGAGGGCGGCATTCTCTTCCTGGAAGACAAGGAAAACAGAGGGTCAAGAAATGGCCGTACACACAAATTGTCAATCTCGTCGAATCAATTTCTGAGAAAATATATAGCTTTGCATGAGCGTCCATGTGATGTGGGTTCTTTTGGTACATACTATTGCTTAACGTTGTATATACATAAGTAAGCGAAAAAAGAACAGTTTAACCGGCTTCAATCTGTGTTGAGCTCGGCGGCAAGACTCATATTCGGGATGCCCAAATTTAATCACATTACTTCATTGTTAAAAAAACTGCGTTGACTTGGAGAGGGTGGTCTACCGTGTTTTTCTGATGGTTTACAAAGCTGGCGATGGTACGTCTCCTTCATATTTGTCTGTCATGTTCTCACCCGTTGAAATAGATTTGATCCTTGGGGTGTGACTCACACAAAAACGGCGCTCTTTATCCTTGTATATATACATATAAATATATATATACATACAGGTCGGGTATAAGGAGGGTTTGAGCATTATCTCTTCTTCCAGTGTCGTGGCAAGTCCCCACAAACGAAGGGTAGCATTGTACGCTCGGAAAAAGCAGGTAATAATGGAAAAATTGAAAATTAGACTTGATTACGATGCATGATGACATGACGAATGTAAATCTATGTCTTTTACGGTACTGTTCAATAATGGATTTTTCTGTTTTTTACCTAAGCGATCTTTCTACCTGACAAATAATATAGGGCATAAATAGTTTTTTTTACGTCTAAAGGGAAGTCAGATTTCTCTCTTACAAGATGATGGAAACAGATCAAGTTATGGAAAATAATTGTAGGTGGCCGTGCACATTGATTGTAAATTTCGTCCGGATTCGGTAGCGAAATGTACGGGATCGCCAATTCCGATCAGCCGAAACCGGATTGTGTAGAAAATACTCACTTAGTCTTATCTCTACATATGACAACATGCTCAAAAACTTTTTTGCAAAACAAAATTGCTGTAGGAAGGTTTATGTATGGACATTTTGTAAGAAATTCCATTCCATCGACACAAAGTAACTGGTTGTCATCAGAGACAAACACCACATAGCTTGTCTTCAATAAGGTCAATGAAGCAATTAAAACGTAATCAGCTGAAGGAATGCACAACAACTGAGAGGTCTTCATTACGATTGTTTACTTCATCATTGTGTAACCCATGTATCCAAATTGTAAATTCTTACCGCTTTCTTCTGTAAGAAGTGGCATTGGCGTATGCAACTTATGTATGTATTTCTTGACACAGGGGTCCAGTCATAAGCCGAATACCTACTTAATTGGAAGTTCAAATTTATAGTGTTAATAAAAGAAAATCATAATTTACTTTCTTGTGAAGATTCTCTGTCAATAACACTAATAATAATTTGCCTATTTTATACCGAATCGTGTATTTGCATTAGCCACCCCAAGGACACTTTTATGTGTGAAAAAAAAACTTATATTATCCAAATGAATCTGTCAACTGTATCTGTTTTCAGCTCCAGAGGTAAGCTATTCCAGTAGAATGAACCAGACGAACTAAAAGCCTTGTCATCGTAGACTATTCTGTTCCATCAAAGCGGCAGTTAAACCTTGTTTACGGTGTCGTCCTGCACAGAACGAAGAGTGCGTTACTTGCCGTCTATTGATCGATGTTTGCACAATTTTTACAACAAGTAGGATGTGGAAACTCCTGTAAGGGCGTTAAAAACTGAGACACAATTTTTGTACTAAATCTTGTTTAGGACGCCAGATTTTCAACCCCGCAAGATTGACCCCTTAGATTTCGTTGAGTTAAAAAAATATGAGATCATTTCTCACACATGTTCACCTAGAATAAATTTGTAGGGACTTAGGGACAAGGACATCACCACGAGTTTCTCAAATATTATTTGAAAATGCAAAGAGGTTCCAAAATGCCGATGGATTCTGCCTCCATCACTCCGGGTGGAAGTCTGTTCCACTCCATCGCTCCCGAAATCCAGAAAGAACGATCCTCAAAATTAGTGCGTTTGAACAACGAGGCTGCATCAACCGGGCAGCGTTTTTTTCCACTGACATTAAGTATTTACCCGCCCCCTCATACCCATCTCAACGGGGGAAAATATTTCTAGTAATATTGGAATTGACAGAGCCTGCAAGGCTTCTGAATCCAGTACCTTCCGATATCAAGTCTGCAGCAACACTTATAGACTACGATAATACACAAAATTATGATTCTCATCTACTTTCTAATTTTTTTTTTGCTCGCCTTCATCATGCACTAATCTTCAACCTGTCGATGACCCTTAATTTACGAATTCCAGTTTTTTATAATTATATCATTAAAGGTAATAATTTAATAGTATGCCTAGAAAAAACGTTACGTAAGTATCTAATACTATTGATGTTCTTAAGCAGACGCTGCATTTTACTGATAAATGTTCCGTATAAGTATAAAGCGTTCTGTTAACTCCACTGGATCGTGTAAATGGAGAAAAACTATGAAAACTACACCACTCATCAGAGGTGCTGTTTTATTTTCCATACATGTTACTATTTACGCGATCGAGGGGAGTTTACGCAATGCTTTATACGCGGGGTAAAGTTTCATCACGCTGTTCACCACTTTATTATGAGTAACATGCGAGTTTTAATCTTGATGAATGCTGCTAGATTGCCTGTGTAGTGTGTACCTTTCAAATCGAGTTTCGCAAGTGAAATGAGTTTATTTATTCTTGTTTGAAGCTAATTTGTGAGAGAATCAATGTGGGGTCGTGGAGATGACAGAATACAGGAGATTTATGTAAATAACTTATATTTCTGCTTGCATACACTGTTGCAGATGATTAAAGATGACTAATGAATAAAATTGACCGGTCCGTAGCTCAGTGGTAACACTGCGGACTCTGAATGGGAAGGTTGTGGATTCGATTCCCGGCGGAGCACAAAAAATATAGGTACCATTTATATTTTCAAATTTGCTCTTCGCTGGGTTGAAAAATTCATAAAACCTTTACCAATGACCGGTCACCAAAGGTCCATCCAGCCTTACAGCAACTGGGTCTTGCTTGAGAATTGGCGCTTTGTAGCGACGACGATCAAGCTCGTAAAAAAGTCGATAGCTCAATTGGTACAATGCTTGCATTCCATGCCGAGAGCAAGGGTTCGATCTCAAAGGTTTACTCAGCCTTCACAATAAAATGAGAACCAGCCCCCCCCGGAAGCTGGGAAACCCCCACTTCAACTGAAAGTGGTTGGTGTGAGGCCGGCCCCCTTCCCTGTAAAAATAAATAGGTCCCGAAGCGCCACATGCGACCCCTTCGGGGATAACGCAGGCAAGAAGTTACACTATATGTGTAGCTTAGTTGCGTTTTAATGGAGATAAAATAATGTGAAATTTTAAAGAGCATTACATATTTTTATGATTATTTAGTGTATGGGATAATGATATTATATATTATAATAACTATCGTTATAATGATTACTTTTTAATAATGAAATTAAAGTAGAGATAATAATGCACCGATGTACTGGAATTATTTTGAACTTTCTAACAATGCAAAAAAATGGAACTTTCTGGCAAAACTAGTAAACCTATAAAAAGGACAAAGTTTGGGTGAGAGAACTCAAAAATATATAACCATTAACTTAGTACGACAGTTTTATAAAAATGCCAGTTGGTAAAACATTTGCATTCAAAGGCAGAGAGCTAGAGTTCTGTCCTCAACAAGGGTGCCAAAAATGATTCACCATTTCCATGTATATTTCAAATCCAAAATCATAGTTGCGGCAATGTTTACTCATGCTTTACAAGAAATGAGAATAAGCCTTCTCGAAACGAGGGAATCTTCGCTTTAAGTGAAACCCCCTTAGGGGCTGTCCATATATTACGTCATTCGCATTAGAGGGGGGGGGGGGGGGGGGAGTCTGGTCTGCGGATGATGGCAAATGATGTACGAGTACCAAAAAGGAAGTCGTTATTGTAAATACCAATTTCTACAAAATATACAAAATATTATGTAAGTAATATAACATTATTAATTATTAAGCTCATCCATTATTACAGCAAGAGGGGGGGGAGGGGGTCATTAGATAATGACTATAGGATGATTGTAAGGGGAGGAGGGGGGGTCGAAAATCGACCAAAATCGATGACGTAATTTATGGACGGCCCCTTACCTGTAAAAATAAAGAGGCTCCAATTGTCAATTCGAGTACTTCAAAGATAATGGGGTTATGTGTTGCACTTTATGTGTAGCTTAGTTATGTGTACGTGTTATTTTATTTATTTTAAAAGCATACTTCTCAGTAGCTGTTTTTGCAAGGCCGATAGTATTTTCTAAGTCCCCTAGCATCTAACTGCATGTAGGTAATAAAATTAATAACAATGCTGCCATCTTGACACTGAAAAACATAATATGTAGAAATTACGACAAACTGAAAATTACTATTCACGCATACGCGAAGATAATAATTTATGTGATAAATAAACATTAATTAATATCAAAAGAAAAACACATGAATAAAATACATAATATATTACTGAATACATCATTAAATTGTGATATCTGTGGATTAGAAATTATTTTAACGAAAATAGAAATTATATATCTACGGTTAAAAGGTAATAATAATTAGCAAAAAAAACTAAATTGTTCAGGAGAGCAGTTTAAAGTTTGAGATTGCAGAAAAATAGCATAACTTTTTTATTTTTTATCATATCGTTAACACCAAAACAGCTCTAAATTTACTAAAATAAAGGCATTTATTGGCATTCCTATTAATGTGGTTTTACGATGTTTTACGATATTTTATGTCACAAGCGCCTGTAGGACAAAAAAGGCCAAAATCTTGTCGGTTACACCAAAACCATACTTCGAAAACGCAGTTGTTTGCTTGAGCATAAACAACGAAAAAATCAACGTAGAGCTATGGGAGTCAGCGCATTAGAAAGAGCGGAATTTTTTAAGTAGAATAGCATTCATAACTCATTTATGACCAAAAAGTCGCTTACTTCCTTTTAACCGTCGATATCTGTTTAAACTTACATACGAACATGGTCCTTAGTAAAAAGAGAACAAAGGTCTTCAATGTGTCTTTTATTTGTAGTAAAAAAAAACTTGGATGAAACTAGGAAATATTTCCAGAATGTTGGCAGCATTTATACTCATACATGCCTGAACATTGTGCGCAGATGTTATAAACATTTTTATCGGTAATTTTGTCAATTTTTAAACGTAATTATTTTAAGACATTATGGCATGCGTTATTATTGGGTTTTCGAAAATCATAGTGGAAAAAGCAAGAAAATACAGAATTTCACAATATCCTCAATCTGATCACTCCATACTTTTTTCGGTCGTCCCTTCCCTGTTTTTCCTTTCACACCTTCTTTGTATATATACTTTGTCAGTCTATCATCATTCATTCTTTCTACATGCCCAAACCATCTCATCATATTCTTTTGTACCTTAACTTTCACATCCTCTTTCCAATTACATTCTTTCTTTACCCATTCACTCCTAACTCTATACTTCAGAGTTTTAACTGTCATACTTCTCAAATGCTTCATTTCCACCGTACATACTTTACTCATTTTGCTATCATTTACTGTCCAAGCTTCACTTCCATACATCAAAGTCGGTAACAATATGCCATTGTGTACCGCCATTCTCAGATCCATCGTCAATCGCTTGATTGCTTGACAACATGATTTTTAAATTGTTGTTTTTGACAGGACTGGGGACAACTGAGCTCCAAAGTATGTATCAATGCTGTAAGCTAGTTTCTACTCCTCCATATTATAATAATATAATGGTGTACATTTTGTTTCATGAACCGTGCGAGTCGCTCGTAGGTACATATGTAGGTACTCGCAGTGCAAACATTCGCTTTCGAAATTATCGAGGAGTTAGAAATATATATCAGACACGACATTTTCTTACGACTTCTTAGTACCCCCTATGTGTAAAACTTCACGTATTAACTCGATCATGGCGTTTACCAAAAAGTGCAAGAGAACTGAGACGGTCACTAGAGGTGTTGTTTATATTTTTTGGTAAAACGGTGTGGTTGAGTGAATACGTGAAGGTTTATATACCAAGAGTATACATTGTATGCTATAAATCTTTCAAGTTTACTAATCGTCCCCTTAGTGCTTGTTGGTCTTATGTGCAGCGGTGGTAATTTCACAAGAGCAATGTTTTTACGAGTATGTGCCCTGCACTAATGTGTCTAATGAAAACTGGAAATTGATTTCGAAAATATATAAAATACTGGTCCCTGCTCGATCACTGGTCACTGGGATTGTCAAGGGGATAAGGCGCCGGCGTTTGAATTTGCGTCATTGACACTAACGCTGGTTTGAACCCCGCCTGCGTCATGTCCTATCAACAATAACTTCAACCCTGTTTTAACAGATGCCAGTGGGTAGTTCTTAAGTAATAATTCATCATAAATATTCAATAATGAAATATTAATTGATAGCGTTAATACCTGTGTATGGCCAGGAAAAATAGGTAGGTGAATTGCATGCCTCTTCACAAATCTATGTACAAAAATATTAGTTCAGATTGTGTAGAATGTGATTCTTAAGACAATTTAATTGAAAGGTCATCTTTGAATCAAATGGTAGATAAGCCAAACAAGAACTGAAAGGGACGTAATGTTATGTCGATATCTACATACAAGAGGTGAAGCAACTGATCTTCCTGTTTTACCGGTAAATGCCACTTGTTCGTATTTAAATGTTTAAGACGAAAACTGTATACAATAGGTATTACTGGGACGCCATCGATTTTTTTCTTGCTTCCTGGAGATTTTTTTTCTAAGGTCGTAGACTTCAAAAAAGCAGAAAGGAGAAAAATTAACGGGTTTGAAATGTGGTGCTGAAAGCGCATGCTTCGAGTGCCATGGACAGCTGCTAAAGCCCGGTATTTTCAACATTATCATAGCGGCTTTATACAGAATGAAAAGGACGAACTTATGTCAATGTCGTGGATAGTTTTATTCATCATTTTAAAGTCACAAAAGCTAACGTTGAAAATACAGAGGCCTAAGTGTGAAAATACACAGGCCTAAGTGTGAACGGGTCCATTCGTTGGGAGCTACATTTGGAGGACTTGACTCTAGCCAGTGTCTGTACAATGCTCACGACAGATTCTTCAGTTCTTCGGAAATGATTTTTTGTCCTCTTTTTTCAACTTCTTTTAACGCCACTTCAATATGGGCAAGTGATCATTTGGCTTTTTTCCTTAGACTGTTCGATCAGCTGGTCACGCGTGGCCATGTTGGATTGGATTGCTTGCTATCGATTGATAATATCTATCGATGTGACGAGACTGCACGCACCGATTTATTTTTTCGTACCAAAAAAAGCTTTCTTACTGACACTCTTAAAAAATTACGAGGGTAGACTGTTGTTTAATATAGATCTAATGTGTCTGAACAATCATTTACATGGGGATTGGTTAACATCATATTAGGATGATTTATTTGGTGAGCGCTGTTTTCGTGTGTATCACACCTCAAGAGCCCTCGTTTAACTTTAACAGAAAAGCTGCGGTATTAATCGTATTTTCTGCGTATGTTTTAATATCAATTAAGCCAGCTTTTTTATCTTCTTTTCTATCTCAGTATTTTGTTTTCACCATCAGTAGTTGCAAGGCTAAAAAAGCTTCAAGAGGTCAGTAGAATCGCATGTAAAGGAAATGGGGAATTGTCACGATACATCCATAAACGAGGGAAATGAGTATTTTTTTCGTTTTTTATCTTATGTGATTTTTTGTCGTAATTAATGAAGTGTAATCGCCAAAACGAGAGTTTTTTAAAAACCTATTTATTGCAATTATAGTCAAGCAGTTCAACCAAACAACGCTTGGAAAAAACTTTGCATGAAAACCACCTGAAAACTGCTATAACGTCAAAAGGGCTTTGGAATGATTTTGAATGAATTAAAAGGAATAATCTAGAAAACATAATAATGCTGTTAATTGCTTGAAGATGCTGCATCTCTAAGAAGGTTTGTGCAGGCGTAGAGGCGTCTATGTATTGTGGATTATTCTGACACATACAGGACATGTGCGAGTAGGGCTTGAACATTATCTAGCCGCGATATTATTTGTCATACATAAAACCGTCTCCCCTTAATCATTCCTTGATTTTATTCATTTTATGACTCTAATAAAAGACGAGTACACCAAGTATAAACATTGTATAAAATATTTCCTTCGATCGAGTAAAATACAAAAAAAAAATGAAAACTTAATCACTCGCTAGGATTTCTGTTGTATATTCCATACATTTTATATTCACGTTATTAAGGCTAATTTAAACTTTTTAGAGTTCGCGTTTTTAAACAGTGAAAATTCATTTTTATTAGAAAGTAACTTTAAAACAAAAACAACAGTTTAATTTTCACAAGTTGAGCATTTATTTCTCCCCAAGTACTTTCGACTTGCTAACGTCATTTACGTGATGTTTTATACTCGGGGTAAAAGACGTCACAGTAACTGTGACATCACTGTCTGTAGTCTATACTGTAGTTTGTCCTCACGGCGCACATGTTCAGCGTGTTTTTCGATTTGAATAAATTGCAAATGCAATTTCCCCCGCTTGCAATTAGATAATGAGCAGCATTAGTATGCGCGAACATACCGAGTAGAAAATGGCGACGCGCCGCACGGCAGGACGGCGGAGTAATGGCAGCTATCAATAATTTGTACGGTGTAGCGTATGGCCAACTGTAAATAATTGATTATTGGCAAATTAATTTAATGATAGTTTATGCCGTGGGTACTATGGGCTTCAGACGGGAGTGTGGTGGTCAACTTGATCAGAAACGCACTAATTTTGGGGACCGTGATTTTCAGTTTGCAGGTCCGACAGCATGGAACAGATTAACCCCTAATGTAAGGAAAGTAAAACTGTAGGTAAGGGTCTTTTAAAGGAACACTAAACACATACCTTTACAAAAGTTCTTAAAATAAAATTGAATTGAAAAAAAAAACGTCATTTGACGGGTTCTTATTAAGGTATGACACACACAAAAAGTGTGCGTTTTAAGTACGTGTATCTTCTGAATAGTTTGCCCTATGATTTATAACAAAAATTCTGCCTACTTAATTTTAAAACACATGAAAAGATTGAGGAGAAAAGGACTCAAGGACGCCAAAGGACAACTTACGACAATGGTTTAAAAAAAAACACCAAACCTTAATCAAGACTAAATAATTGCCGATTTTCGAAAGAAGTGCATACATGTATTTTTTGCTTAAGTATTTTGCGTTTCGTTCTATACGACTTAGTTGGTTAGTGGTAAGTTGACTTGCATTTCACTTGATTTTTTGTTTATATATTTCATTTTATTATTGAGAAACAATCGATAAAACAACGAATTGAAAACGTTATAAATATTTTTTAAGGCAATCATAATGATTCATATTTTACGTTTCTAAGTACAAATAATTGTTTGGATTAAAAAGTAGCACAAACCAAAAAAAAAAGTATGTAGGCATTTGTAATGTTTTCCATTATCATGTAAGTAGTATTGCAGTAACAACAGAAGAAGTGGCCCACTGGTATTTGCATTGCTCTTATTTCGTGAAATCATGTGAAAATAACGTTTTTTTAGATACGGAGGTACATAATATTTGCGATTGTGTAGACTGCGTTTGAAAAATCAGATAGATACAAAACGAGTTGAACAAAAAAAACTTGTTTTTTTACGCAACTTAGCTACACATATAGTGTAAATTCTTACCTGAGTTATCCCCCGAAGGGATCGCATGTGGCGCTTCGGGACCTATTTATTTTTACGGGTTAAGGGGCCGGTCTCACACCAACCACTTCAGTTGTACTTAGTGGGGGTTTTCCAGCTCCCAAAGGGGCTGGTTCTCATTTCTTGTGAAGGCTAAGTACACCTTGCCGGTATTTATTTTGGGTGTGAAGAAAACACCGAGACGGGAAATCATTTCTGACAACCTCGGTGGAGATCAAACCCTTGCTCTCGGCATGGAATACGCAAAACGCCAATTTTCAAGCAAGATCCAGTTGATTTAATTGTTGATTTATTTGTTTAATTGTTTAAGTTGATTTGTAAGGCTGGATGGACCTTGGTGACCGGTCTTTGGTAAAGGTATCTTTTTTGTGCTCCACCGGAATTCGAACCCACAACCTTCCATTTACAAGTCCGACGTGCTACCACTGGGCTACAAACCGGTCCACACAGGACTACGGACCGGTCCTGCTTCCCACTTCAACTGGAAGTGGTTGGTGTGAGGCTGGCCTCCTTACCCGTAAAAATAAATACGTCCCGAATCACCACAAGAAGTTACACTATATGTACAGCTTTAGTTGCGTTTGCGTTCACTTATAATTTCGTTTTTTTTTCTTCAAAAATTCATCGATTGAAATCTCCCATTGCGTGAGATGATCTTGGTTATAAAGCTTGTTTGGTTGTGCGAGCGCTCCAGGCACGGAGTTCATACAAGCAGTTCAGTTATTTTAACAGAGATGGTTGTTACTTTATGTGAAGAATCTTGGAACAATAGACCAGGAAGGAGAATGCCTCAATTAAAAGTTGGCCAATTAACACGTTATATGATTGTCTATTCTATAAACCATCCATCGTATGAGATAACAGCTCTTACGAACTCATATCATTATGAACAACTATTTTATATAATTGTTATTACCTATAACTAGTGTACGTCGTTTTTTATTCCTTATTTTTTAATGACAAGAATGTTTAAGGATTCCTGTGCCTAAGCACGCTGGTATAGTGCCGAACACTTGAGAGTCCAGGGTGTGCGTCTGCGTCTAGTATAATCCATTATGGAAGCATCTACAATGTTCGAGAACAGGCAAGAATCGTCTCTTTCGTACCTATAAATACGAGCAAAGATTCTGTGGGAGAACAAGGTCTCTTTCAACATTGTGCCGCGAAGTCCTTTTAAGCTAGAGGGAGAAGAGTACTGCGTAACCAATATTGCGCAAAATAAATCTTGTTCAACAAATAAATCACAGTTTAATTAAAATAACTCCAGCAAAATCATTACAATACATTTACCTCTACCCAGTTAAGTAACAAGCAATCTAAATAACCGTACACATAGAAAAGTGCATTGAAATTGACTGAAAAATAGATGTCTTTAGTAAGTCGAGCATAAAATGTCATAATAACACAGGTAGAACAATTTTTGAAAAGTTTTAGCGGAAACATTGTAGAACTCCATTTTAATTATTAAAAAATGATAACAAACTTTGTTTAGTTCTACTTTATTTATTTTTATTTAGTTACAAACAAAAATAACGAGTTGTGACCGGTTTCGGCCTCTTGGCCATCCTCAGAGAAACTGAAATCTTAAAATAATGGGAGACTATATAAAGCAAAATGAATATTATACACACAGTAGAATTAGGAGAAATATGAAAAATTATAAAGAATAGCTTTGTGAATTTATCAAGTTGTATACTAGGAACAATATGTACAAAAACAAATAGTTAAGTGAAGAGTAGGAAATTTACTAAGAATAAATTTAAGTAAATTTAACCCGTAACAAGGAACAATACAAAATTATGAACAATTATAAAGTAACTTTATTTACCAATACTAGAAAATGACAAGTGTAGGATAATGTTCTGAGAAATGAACCATTAAGAGGATTAAACAAACAAGAAGGAATGTATGTTTTATGTAAATTTCCAAAGAGAGCTAAAGTGAGTGTACCAAATCAAATACAAAGAGAGAGAAAAAACAACAAAAAATCAATAAATCAATCCAAGTGTATCTGTCAGAAACAAATTAAATACAAATAATCAGAAAAATCCATTAGTTTATTTACTCAAATTGAAGACAGGTAAAGTGTTGATCAATGTAGCGTGTGTTCATACAATGTTATCATAACTCTACACGGTAAACTTCCTCCTGTAAGCTGCTTATTGCACTTTTATCTTTATAATGGCAAGAAAACGCCGTGTTCCCGCGCTTCCTCCATCATTTGAGGCAATTACAATCATTACGTTAGCGTGTGCTAATGTATGTAAACTAAAACAGCGCCTCTAATGAGCGTTTTAGTTTCAATGTTTATTCTTGAGGTTGAACATAAAGTCTTATGCTCAGGGTACATACAGACCGTCCCACACGGGCTGTCGTGATCGACTTGCATGCTTACATTTGGTTTAGTGAGTTGTGTTTGTCACTTTAGTGGTAATGACCGCTGTCCTCTCCTCCCCTCCCCGCCACATGCACACGCACACACACACACACACACACACACACACACACACACAAACAACACGCATGACTTACGATTTCATTCATCACGTGAACGTAAATACATGACGTCTTGTAGACAATGACGCCATTTTCACACTAAACTAATTCTTTACGGGTTGTCTATGGTTACAATCGCGATATGTACGGCATTTGTTCGGCGATCCCATTGTGCCCAGGTTGTCCATGGTTTTGGTCGCAAAATGTACGTTATTACCGGATAAATGCCATACATTCCGCGGCCAAAATCATGGACACACCGGGCATAATTAGTTAAGTTTGAAAAGGGCGTTACAGTCGCTTTCAGTTGCTACTGTCTTTTACTCACTATCTCCGTCTGTTTCTACACTTATGGTTTTATAAAGTTACACCAAGAACGATTCATTAGTTTTAATTTTATTTTTTGAAAAATTGATGAAAAATTTGACAGCACCTCTGCAACCTTTTATTAATACTGGTCTAAAAATGGTTTAAACTGATTCGGATGTCGGAATAAGATATGAGGGTAGGTAAGAGTCAAGAGAGGAATTCTGGGCAAAACTGGAGAGGACTACAACTCGCAGAAATCAAATTCGATGTTTTTCAACACGCCATTTATTTGGCTCACTGCCGCAAAACTCATGTTGGCAGTTGGATGGCCAAGAACACAAGAGAGAGTTTTACAACTAAAAATGACATAAGACGTCAGACAAGTCTTCTTCCTCTTTTATCTTTTGAGATGTTAGACAAAATGATATTAGACGTCAGAATCGTCTTCTTCTTCTTTTAATATTAGTTATCATAATTCATAATATAAAATTCAGACCAAATACGAAATAAAAAAAGTAAATTTTCCATACCACGATCGGAGTACGGAATCGGATTCCGTAAAGGATGTTTATGATAAAGGATAGTAAGGGTTTCAGAGCATTGGAAAGATCCAGATTAAGATGGCTGGATGGAGTGGTGGAAGACTGCTGTGGGGTAGGAGTATGGGACTGGAAGAGGAATGCGTTGGACAGGCAGTGGTGGCTGCTTTTGATTAAGGAGACCAATAACCAACCCTGTGCCATTGATGATGATGATGAGATACGCAATTAAAATAAATGTACAGTTGTAGATACAGATTTAAAACAATGAAAAATGGTAGAGCTATAACTACTTAATTCAAGTACATGCAATAAGTGCAAATTTAATATTCTTAGTTTATTTTTATGCTGAAGTTACAGCTGTTTTTTATGATCAATAACGTCCATTGTTCCAAGCTGAGAAAATTCATTAAATAATAGTATATTGCAGTAAATGATAGTTAAGGCTTTTCGCGACAGAATACAAGTTTAAGTTATGAGAAAAGTCATGAAATGTGAAAGCATTCAATAAAAATAATCTACCATTTTTATGGGAAAACTCTACAGTATATTGGTAGACACAACTGGGATTTTTGATTTGACATTTAAATTAAAAATAAATAAGCTCTTTCAATATTAATTTCATTTTTTTTATTCATTTCATAGCTCATCCTTCATTACTCCCCAAGGATGGGTGTCTCCTGAGGACGTTGGTTAATAATCTGAAATTAAGTTGTCATATTAACAATTATGTTTCAAGTCGAGTCAATCTAACAATTACTTATAAATTTGTATTGTTATGTAAATAGGCAATGTAAATATTAAAATATATATAAGTATTAGTTATAGGAATTCTTTATTATATTGGTGGGTAGGATTGATAATTGTGTGTAAATAGAGAAGTCTCTAGACTAAGTACTTCGAGAAGCTTTGAGCAATTATGTGTTCCGGAGTGTTCTACTCTCTCAGTATAAAAGGGTGCAAGTTCTTTGCACTGACCAGTCTTATCTTCGAGCTCCACCAATACAATAAACAAATTCGACCAGTGAACTAAAACCAGTGTAATTAAATAAATCCAAATGTTAAAAATAAATGTAAATTGTAGAGTAAATTCAGTGAAAATAAATATTTAGAAAGAAGACAAGTATGTTTTAATTTAGAGACTATTTCGAACCAAAAACATTACAGTATTAAAATTTTGAAAGGCAAATGTTTAATTGCTTATTCTGATATTTGCATTTACACAGTGAACACCATGGTGTCATTTTATGTGAAAAAATACCTATATACACGATGGACTCGACAAAAGTTCCAAATAAAAAAAAAAAACTTTAATAGAATGATAATTAGCAAGCAAAAACAAGATGTTAGCTTATAGAATACTTCCTAGCAATCCGGTCAGGGGACGTCACATTTTTTTTCTATTAAATTTTGGCGGACTCTATATTATATTGTTCACTTTCTTCACACCAAGTGAGAAACTTAATTAATACTTATTTATGAAGAACGTAAAAAAATACTATATAATTTTAACAAATTAGCTGCCGCGTTATTGCGAACAGTTTATGGTCGCCCCGGGACAATACTCGGCTCTCACTCGCGATGCACCAAAAATAATATTATTTATTGATATTAATTCCTACTCGCTCTATAGTGTGCAACATTGTAGGTGTTTTATTTCTTGCAAAAAATAAACTTTCGAGAGACATTAAAAATGTGAGTAAATTTGAGGAGATACGTTATTTTTGTTTTCATGCCTACCATAAAAGTTGATTAATTTTCCCAACAGAAGGTTACAGATAACGAAGGAGGTAAAACATGTATAATATTTCATGAAGTTGATTGCACCAGAAAACAAAAACAAAACAAACATTGAAATAAGTTCTTTCCAAAGAGCTTTCTTGATAGGGTTGCAAAAGAAAGTTTGTTTTTGAAATTTAACTATGGCGAGGAAAAGGTTAACTTTAAAAAAATTAAGCCATATTCATTTTTGGTGCTTTGGCCTAGCGGACAAGGTGGTTGTGAATTAAAAAGCGTATGTTTGAAATAAATCAGCGTCCATCCTTGACCCAGGCTTAAAAAATGTCATTGGTATATTATGTATTATTAATTCATTAAATTAAAATTCATGAAAATCAGCATTGATAATATTCATCATCTTTCACGCTTGGCCAGGATAAAATAGGTTGGTAAATTACATTCGTTCCTCTTGACGAATTTATTTGAAAATAATATCCTACGTAGGTACATACAATATTTTAAGTTCATGAATTTAGATACAATGGAAAATATAAATATTATTGCAACCTTTTACAATGAGGTCCGCCCGTGAATCGGCATAGACAATATTGTGTCGTCTTGCTAGGGAAAGACATACTAATATTTTGCTATTTATTTCTAAGGACGGCAGTCCTACACAAGACTGTCGTTTTCTCACCGAGAAAAAAGTTCCAAATTCAAAAATGTTCCGACCTCATTGCATTTTTTACAGTAGGTACAATGTGATACGATCGCTTTACGTAAGCAAGTGGGTACCTAAATCCAAATAAAATCATCCCAAAATCAAATAAAAAGCTGGACTTACATAAGTATAATACTTTAATGTATAATTTTTTTAAATTTCAAAAGCACCAGTATCCATATTTTTTCGATTTAATTTGGATTGACCCGATTAGAAAACAGCTAAGACAAAAAAATATCATGGATTCTCGTTCACCGTACACGAAGGTGCAAATTATGTTAAAGACTTGCAGTAAAAAAATATGCATAATACTTTTAAGCGTATGCACATTTTGTATAATTGCTACACTTTGGTTCAAGTTGATCGTTTAAATAATCAATGTGAATAAAGAAAGCAGGAATGTGAAAAAAAACGTGTTTCTTTTATAAGTTTTTTTTTTTTCATTTAATCCATCGACCAATAAATGAATGATACATACTCGTAAATGTAGATGAAACATTTCAGCAGTTTAGCGTGTCAAATCACGTCGTCATTGACGACTTGCCATAATCATTTCCACTTTCCAGGCAAGCGCCAACGAGTACTGTCAAACAAAAATCGCTTTTACCCTAAAGCCTTTTTTTTGGCGTATGACGCTGTTATCTTCTAACATCTTTTTTTTCATTTTATACCTATTATATTCAGTTGCACACAAGCTACTTTTGGAAAATGCCAAAAAAACCTACCTACTATATTTACGGCAAGAGTTGCACGGCTTATGTTAATTAAGGTTTGTTTTTTTAAATTTATTTTGCAAGTACCTATACATGCTACCTTTGTAAGAGCGAAGTTACACGCGTCTTCTTGTGGAAATGCATTGCGAATGAATCTTAAAATGTTGGCATACCTTGCAGATTATACATCATGTACCTACGTATCATTACGTTTACGGAGCTACAGTAAATCATTTGTAAAAAAAAATATGTTAATAAATAAAGTTTCAAAGAACTGAAAGATAAAATAAATTAAACAAAAAATAATATACTTCATTGGTGCTTTTGTTGTCGACCACTGTAACAGTTGCGGGGCATTTATTAGTAAATCATATAATGTCCGTTAGATTTGGCGTTGTTGTGTTTTTATTGCTCCATAAACGGCCATCAATCAAAACTTACTTTCTTCTCGGACTGCATCCCTGCTAGAATAACTAGTAAAGCAGGTTCCTGATAATATAACCTTATACTGATTAAAAATAGAAAATGATATCATGAAGTTTTTTTCCTTGAATATGTATCGACACAAATTCGTTTATTTTTCTGAACGATATTTAAAATGAAAAAAAAAACAACTTTGACGAACATTTATATACTTACGTAATTTAGTATTTAGTAAATACAAAAGGCAACGAGAATCGTTAGAGCTAAGTAAAATAAAAGAATTACGAATACTTACGGGATGAAATCTCAATCAAACCGAATAAAAACGAAGCAAGAAATAATTTAAATTAATAATTCAACTTACTATCACGAGTAAAACAAGAATCTTAAATTCAACATTCGGTGGCAAAAACGATATGCCACATTATCTACAAAACTCGTAGGGAATCACGAGTTGTAATAATAATATTAAAAATAATGATGTAGTGTTTTTTTTTAAATTAATATACATGGTTCATTATGGAAACCTTTACAGTTATGAGTTTTTTTTTTGTTAGAAAGCATCCGACAATAATATAATATAAGTATACTAAATTAGGGCAAAAATATCAAACCGCAATGAAACAGCAAGATTGCTTTCGCAGAAGACATGATGAGGCGCCGGTTCGTTAGCTCACAGTTTCATATTAATTCACGTTCTTGTTTTCTCCGTCAATTTCAATAAAATGGAGAACGGTAACAAATGGGTGGTAAAGTGCAACGATGCACCGACCGCCGAGATGGCTTCCATAATGAGCGTGCACGCGGCAACAAAACAATGGAGATAGTCAGAAACTGTAACGTTGCGTTGCGTCGCAGTGGAACAAAGCCGCTGTAATTGGGGTTCCCGGTAACTCGCGATCTATAATAACTGACAAAAGATTGTTACAAGTTGGCGGTGAGCGGTGCCAAGATGTGCCCACTTCCGTGTCGAGATGCGGCACAATGGGAGCCTGGATAGCGCGTGATCTACTCCAACAATCGATTGTTGTTACTTGAACTAGAAAGAGATTCGAAAATAATATTTGAGTATCGACTAAGAAAGGACCTGGAGTAGCAAAATAATTTTGTTGTAGCCTGTGTTTTGTAATATATAATAATATACAATGATATTTTATTTAGAAGGTACACATAATTAAAGAGCGCCGATTTTGTATCACACCTCCAGGGCACTATCAAATCACGGATATTTTTTTTTGTACAGATGCGTCTTTAGTGCTCTTTTAAAGATACCAACAATTTTTGCCTTCCTCACATTAGATGGTAGTCTATTCCACTCCATTGGACCCGCAATCCAGAAAGCACGGTCCCCAAAATTAGTGCGTGTTTGACGGGACGGCTGGACTAAATCAACCACCCAATACCCCTCAAATCTAGCTCAACGGGTGAGAACATGTCAGACACCATAGTATGAAGGAGCTGCACCATTGACAGCTTTGTAAACCATGAGACAAACACGGAAAACAAATCCAGTGCAGTTTTTTTTAACAATGGAGTAATGTGAGTAAATTTGGACATTCCGAATATAAGTCATGCTGCCGAGTTCAGCACAGATTGAAAAACTATTGTAGGTAAAAATAATTTGTTCTGATTTCATAAGCAAGTCCATTGTAATAGAACTGGTTCTTTAAATTTTCCGACCTTGGGGACATACTGATTACTCGAGTTAGCTCCAGGGGCCAAAACTTGATAAAAAAAAAACTACAGAGGGGGTCTTAGTAGGGTGTTAAGAAAAAGCTTTTTTGCACCAGTCTCAAACACAGAAGGTTCACAGCAATAATAATATAAATAATGCTTAGCTGATGGATTGATGAAATTGGCGGGCCACATTTGGATTGCTTACGGGAATGCTCTGGAATAAGGACTACATTTTTTTCTTGTCCCGGAGCAGTGTTGCGTGTAATCACATCCCGATTATCTCGTTTTACCTTGCGATCATTGATCATCAGCATTTTAGGGCCAAAAAGGTAGTAGTCAGTAGATGATGATGATGATGAGTTGGTGATTTCATTATAGCGCCGTTTTGTGATGTAGTCACTCCAAGGGCGCTTGTGCATGTGATGCCAGAAATTTGCTTGTCTTCAGTGCATTTCAGAACTTTCCATGATTCTCTAGCTCTCTCATAAGATGAGGCAGGTGGTTCCAGGCCAGAGGACCAGCAACTGCAAATGCAGATATAGTGAAGGAAGATGGAGAAAATTTACTGTTTTGATAAAGTATTTTTAAATACTCGTTTATATACCGGTTCAAAGTTGTGATATACATATCTGAAATATCAGTAGGTCGACGTTAAGTTAAATAAATTGTGTAAGAAAATTTCATATCCTGCAAAAAGGAAAGTTCGATTAAAAATATTGGGTTATAAAATATCGCATAATTGTATAAAATGTTACACTGATGCAAAAAAAGGCCGGTCCGGTAAGGTAACGCAGTCGAGACCAGTCGGAGATTATTTTTTTTGGTTCACTTTCACGCAAAATCAAATTAAATCAAATAAATATTAAAATCGTGAGAGAAATATAAAAAAAACACTTTCTACTCGCGAGCTTTATGCAATGCACGTCCTCAAACTTTATAATATGGAATCTGTATCACGAGCGGAGTATGCAAAACAACAAGATAAAGTTTTAAAAGAACTAGTCACATAAAAAGCATATTATTTTCTTGTATGAGTGGACTGGTACTTGTGCTGAGATGTATCGGGGATCGTGTAGGTACATAATTCGGTAGCCGCACTGATATATACACTGTTGGGTTCTCACTAGTAAAAGTTCCAGTGCTCGAAAACATTGGTAATTGAAGATATTATCTAATTATTTATAAATTAAATACGTAAACGATAGTTCCTTTATGAAACGCACTAGGTAAGTAATTATTGACCGGTTAAGTTGAAAATAACATGTTTATGGTATTTTGTTTTTCATGTAAAAAAATTTGGTGAGCGCGTTTTTGACGCTCTTTCTTTTTGTTGTCAAGGGTCAACAAAGAAAAGGAATGGAGAAAATGCAAAATAATTACTAAATAGCATCTCATCCAGGCTTTACCCGTAGTAATATTTCCATTTAAATTCAAATATGTATATGGAAAATATTCTGTTAAACCGTTTTTGGTTACTTGATGAACAAAAAAAACGATAAAATGTAAAAAAAAAAAAATATTACGTTCGTTTACTCCCAAAGCTGAAAAATCTGTAACAGAATAAAAAAAAAAGTGCGAATTTACAGCAAATAAAACCTGTTTAAATATTGACTGTTTTTTAATCGAATTAGAAAGGTGATCAAGTAGCTCGTTTGTAAATAAAATATACAGACCAATTAAAAACTATATTAATTGATCCAAGCGCCATCAATTAAGACGGCTATTTCATTTAATGCGAGACAGTTATGGCAGCATTGTGAATTTCTGCAGTCAAAAATAAATTTCACAGTATTATAAATTGCCATCGTTAAGTAAGACAATTTCAAAATATTATTTGAAATATATGTATATTAGAAGTCAAGACTTTCAGATCACGATTTTTAAAAGTTGCCATCAACAAACGTCAATGGTTTTTCAATTTCCAGGTATGTTATAAACTACAGAGATAAGTCTATTCAATAAAAAAAATAGCAACCCTAATGTCTGAACTGTTAAGTTTTGCTAAAATAAAATAAGTGTAATTTGCAGTTGTATAATGGTTGGATTTTTTTCTCATCTAGTGTTGCCGATGCTCACCTCGAAAAAATGTCATTTGTCAAGTGATATTGGAAAATGTAAACTTAAAAGTAAGGACAGAATCTTTTACTTGTTATAAAAATGAGACAAAATAATGATTGCGTATGGAGATATTCCATTAACGTGCAATGTCCTTGATCTGACGTCTTGACCAGGTCAGTCGATCTTCAAGGTCATTGTGTGTGAGGCGGCCCACTTCTGCAAGAACGTACCTCGCCCCGCAGACCACTCGCTCTCTGCCCAAGCCGGACCACTTTCATTCTGGCAGCTGATGGCCCCAGGCCAGATCTGGGCCGGCCAAATTATAACCACCAGCCACTTTGGCTGCATGATAATTTATTGAATGGAAATTGTTTTGAGCGAAAATAAAAGCGAAAATGATATGGAAGATGTTGTATTATTTAAGTGGAGAACAATAGCTTATTTTGATCTAAGATATACTTTATAAATTTCTTTTATATTCGTTGATAGAATTATAGCTACTTATTTTGTATGATAATTAGAATATTTAAGTACGTATTGAATGACAATATGTACTTAAAAATGACAATCAAATGTGTTCAAATAATAGAAAACCAAAGCATTTAATTTTTTCTGAGCATCACTAGAGTATTAAGCTCAATACTGGTACGGACAAATTACTTCATTTTCGCAGTATTAATATCAAACTTTAAACTGTCTTGAAAAAGTCAACTTTCAAGTCAAAATTATTAGAAATTAAATTTAAAATCGGTTGACAACAACTGATGAAGAATCTGTGAAAATGTTGATATCTAACAGATGCAAAAAAACACTGATTTTTTAAAACTTTTCTGTGAAAATAAATGGGGATTTTCTTCTTAAAATAACATGCAAAAGAATTTAAGGTACAGCCAAATGATGAATTATGTAAATCTACAAAAAAAAAATAAAGCAAAGAAAATGCGTTTGGTACTTTTTATTTAATGGATAAAAGTGAGAGCGAATCGTCTATTTCCATGCATAGATCACGGCTAGATTATACGGATCTTATTTATATCGTATCGAATCTTTACTGCTTTTACGTGGATTAACAATAATTTAGTTAATAGAATGCCCATAATATCCGAGCACTCTATCTCTTACAAAACGTGGGAAATCTTGTAACTTTTGAAACGCAACAATAAAAATTTCAAACCATTATTTTATGAGGCAATAATACCGTAAGAGAAGCAAGGTATTTTTTTTCTGGCTAAAATATGTAGGTAAGTACTTATATTTTTTATGGACAATCAATCATCAACTTTATTTCCTTTACTAACTAACTACATTATTTTAAAAATAAGTTTTTCAATCAATAGTCATTGAAAGAAATAAGCTTCTGTGAGAAATATTGGTTACTGATAAATATATTTCTTTCTATTTTTCTTGAATGCCTGTTTAATGCTACAATATTACGGCGAACTTCTCATATGCAATGTAACGATATGAAATTGTAACGATATGTAAACCTTAGGGAATTATTTCCAAGTCCTAATTCATACAAAGGTTTGAATTTTAAAACCGGGTTAAATAAAGTGGGTTCAAGCCTGATTTTAAGTTAAACTAATTTAATGAATAGGCCGCAATGGTAAACGAAATAAGCACGATACTTCAAGAAGAAATACATGACGATGAGTTGATATGGAAAAATCTTATCTGAGATCCTTAATTCAAGATTTAATAGGATTTTGATCCCATTTAAAATATTTACAAATTGAAGAGTAATTGTTATTTCAGCCGTAAATAAAAAGTTATTCGGTGAATTCTTCGGGTGTTTTCATTAAAAAAATAAAACAATTATTTATATCGGCTTTCAGTTGTCAACCACTGCCAAATCACAATGTGTCATAGACATCAATTAATCAGCATAAACATATAACCAGCCCACGCACTTGAGACGAGGAATGGATAATGACATTAGACCAGTTGATGAAAGTAAAAGTGACTTGTCACATCCATTATTTTGAATGTCACAGATCATTTTTTTGTGATTCATTATTCTCAAACTCGTTTAACTGGTAGGCTAATGTTGAATATGTTTTTTCAACCAATCAAATGTTTTATTTATTTAATCATTGAATTGATTTTATTCCTGATAATGTAAATACATAGTTTAATTTAAAAAATGTAATTCGATATGAGATCAAAAAACAGTTAGGTAACCAAAATAAAAAAGTATCGAATTTAAATACTTACGTGTTTTTCTTTCTCTCATATTTTTTTTATCGATGTTGTAATTTGTTGTCTAGTTGCTCCATCTTTTTTTAATCGAATGAATATTTGAGTACCTAGTATAGATTTGAAAGCAGCAATCTAGGATTATTTTAAGAAAATTAGAGGAACAATGGAAAACGTAGAGATTTTCGTTATTGTGTTCATTTATCGCACAAAAAAAATATATATTTGTATACTTAATATCCGAATAATTTCGTAAATGAACTTTACATTGTCTGGTACAAATTATTTTTTCAAGTTATACATAAGTAATAAGTACCCGACGATGTCAAGTTCATTCACTAATAAAATATTTTTTTACTCATTTTGTAACCACTAAAACTTTTTACATTTACAAAATTTAGTGTCACAATGTTTATAGCTCTTCAATCAATGATATTCATTTCATTAAAAAAAACCTAGATGGCAGTTTTTCATTCCATACGACTAATTTTTCCTTTGGAAATTTACTTGATTTTTTTGAGTTTTTACTTCTTAGAAAATTTGTAACGACCTCTTTCGTGATGGATGGAGGATAATTAAATAAAACAAATTGGCAATGATTCGGTTTCGCTGATTGGCAATCAATAATCTCAACCGAGTATCCAAGATGGCGGCTCTACATTAACAAAGCAACCGAGGGATATTTGCTCGTAAGTTTCGTAATCCTAGAACGGCTGATCACTCAATTTTAATGCAATAATGAAAACACGGAAATTCTAAAAAGATGATCATTTATTTTATTCAATAAAATAAAATTTACAGTGCTCTAGGTCAGGAATGTCAAACTCAGATGATATTGCTGGCCACATAATTTTTTTGTACTAAGTTGGGGGTCGTAAAGGACCAAGGTCTAAAAATTTAATTGAAAATGAAAATCCGTCCAAAAGAACGTCAAATTAATATCGTTGACAACGTCAAACCGAAATACGCTGTTTTGAAATCATCGGAATTTGAAAGATTTTTGCTTTTTATTGTGGGAAATTTATTCCATTTGATCTAGTTGAAAAGGCAAAGTAAAGCTTAAACTAATTCCTAAACACGAATACTCTCACTTTTGGTTTTAAGACAACTTCTATTTTTTCATGACGATGAATCATCGCCGGATCACGAACCAGATCATGTTTTGATTCGGAAGTGGATCTGGCATAATAATAAATTTTGCAAAACGTCTGCAGAGATTATAATCAGAAGTAACAAATGGCTCGCTTCTCAACATTGGTTCAATATTTTTTATCGATTTATTTTTGCACGGTGTATCTGCTATCAAGTCACTACTCACTAGTGAACAGATACATATTATGAACATTTGAACGGTGGCGGATCGACTGTCCAGATGAAAAAGCTAACAAGCATTTCTAAATCAAAACAACTCTCCAGCACGAATGGACTGACGGATGTTAATCATGCGCCATTATAGCAGATGCAAGCAACATTTAGAAAATATACATGATTTTTAAAGCCCCTTTTCATGACTCTTGGTCATCTAAAAAAAATAAGCATGAAATTTTGACAATTTATGAAATGCTTCAGTGGAAACTTTATACAACTCCAGTTAAAAAAGTATATTTGAAAAAAAAAACACTGTTTAATTCCAGTGATTTCTATTTTTTCTAATTTGTTAATTAAACGGTGTTTTTTTAATACATTGTTTTTGACAAATTTTAAACAGTTGTATCTCAGAAACTATTAAGGTTACTGAGACTAATCAGGTATCAAATTGTAGCCCGCATAATTAAATACACAGAACACTCTTCTCGAAAACGTGTCCCTACAATATAAAAATAGGAAGACACCAAAAAAATGCAAATTTTTAGTATCTAGTATTTCAGATATTCAAAATTGTTTCGAAGGACTGACGAGGTCTAAAACTTGGATTCTGCAAATCAAGCTCATCTTATACGTGAAACAACTTCTAACTACCTTCATTTGACGCAACTTTGCGCATGCATGATCATGATAAGGTAACTTGACTATTTCCCACTTTTTATTCAAAATATTTTTTACAATCAAATTGTCGCACATCAAAGGTGACGGAGTTTTTACAAACATTCAATAGAGCTCACGGATGACATTTTACCAAGAAGTAGTATTAGGAGTTTAGCGTAATAAAAAAATAGATGGCTGTTAATTACACGTATATTAATTTAAAATGTTTTGTACCGCTGATTCCGCATCCATTTGTCTAGTATGTAGGTACAGATAATAGGTGCGGAATTTGGTATCCACGTGTAAAGAAATAACGATTCGAATTTGACACATAATTACTCTTGGTAATAAATCAAAATGAAAGAATGCAACGACCCTGAAAGTTTGTAAAAGATTATCTACTTTTTAGTATAGGTAAAATACTGTGATCCAGCTTACTAAAATAAATATTGCAAAGGGAAACCTGAAAATTGAGAATTATCAATCTGTTAAAACCTTAGTTTGTTTCTTTCCTTGTTTTATTTCTACCACTTAATTATTTTATTCTATCCCGTTGCATGATCTTCTTTATCATAAAAATATCGTGATGTATGTTGTGAATTCTTTATTCACCATTTTCTCGTTCCCATTATTCTCGTGATCATTTCATAATACACAATGATAATAATATATGACATAACTATGTCTTTGCTCCTGAAAATTCCGTTCGATTACATTTCACGTTTCGTAAATGATCATACTCGTATATTGTGTTATATAATATTTAAAATTAACTTAAAATATATCAGTAATTATACTTCCCACCCTTTTCCTCTCATTCCTCAGGTTTTCTAATGCCCATCCCATCTCATTCATCGATCCAAGACATTCCATTTCATACCAGCCTGCATTCTTCCTTCGCCCATTATTCATTCAACTTTTTCCTGGAATGCATCTTAACTTTTTCAACTTAACCGTGCATGCTTTCCTAGATTCATTTCCCTACAATTTTATTCAAATGGACCTTAAATTTCTCCATCCGGTGGATGTAGATCCAAGGTGTTGGCAGCGTAGCCACAGAAGATGCCAACGATAAGAGCCATAATAGGGGAGGTGGAGCGAATCGTGAGGTTTATGAAAACAAATATGAATTTCGCGAGAGGCGGACAGGCCACCATTTTCCGCTAAGTGGAAACTAAAAAGCATCTTTTACGCCATTCAAAACGCCGAGACAATAACTCGAAGTAATAGAAATGCTATCTCAATTTCATCAACAAAGAAAACTGATACGGACAGTGTAAGAATAACCTTAAGTCCTATTGTTTTTTTTAAATACAATATCTCATCAGATACCACAACTACTAGGATGTAAAAATTATAAAAGAAATAAGGAAAACATCACCTAAGTTCATGCAAACGACGAAATAAAAAAATAAGTTCCTGATTTCGATGACAAATATATGGATTTCGTTTTTATAATGCCATTTAATAGAATATGGTCCAGACTTCAGCCACATGAAATGAGTTAAATCGATTTATCTTTGTCATTTAATAGCTGAAAGTCGTTGCATTTTTAAACTGAAAATGAGCTTATAATAACTCACCAATTTACTTATACCCTAATTATAAAACATTACCCAATCTCCTCTTGATAGTGTAAATAGAAAAAAAATATTAAATTTTTAACCGATCATTAAGAGCGCTGTTTTATCTTCATTTTATTTTTTATTTACTTGATCGAGGGGAGTATATTTACGCTAAAAAATCGTGTTGTCGAATGTCAACAACCTCATCCTCCTATGAGAATTCTCCTTATACAAATCGTTTTTCTATAAATGCGTATGACCTCATTAGCTGTGTCCTAGTGCCAAATTTCCATGCTAAAAATGCACTGGCACCAATTTGACGTGAAACTTTTACAACTTTACTTCACCGGAGCTGTTATCCACACAAAGTGGGGATTAAATGCAGCTAAGCATTGCAAGGCGGGTTGGAAGTCTCCACCCTAGTGGGGGCAGTGCACCCTAGTAAGGGGCAGTGCACCCTAATCAGGACAGGTCAGCTGGTCTCCAGGAAGGCGTGGTCACCTGGAGTTGGCTCTCCTCCAACTGGAGTCCATAAGTCTTACTAGGGGAGGTGAGGATTGTGGGAGCAAGGCGCCGCAATAGGCGGTTCTTACATAGTTAACTGAATTATACAGACTATTTTCAACTGACGATGGTATAACACCGAAAGTACTCTTGAATTAAAATATGTACTCAAAGTGGTATTACACAAAGTTTTTTGTTTAATTTTTAGAAAATAATTTTTATTGTTTTTTTTTAAAATAAATCTTTATACAGACTGATTAAATTCATTAAGAAGTGCAGTAGGTGTTGGTGCAGTGTTAAAAAAATCAAAGTCTTACTCTTTATAAAAAATGCACACAAGGCCTGCGATCTTTAATCTACATATGAACACCTTAAATGTAAAACTGAATAAGTGACATACAAAGCTAACATGGGTTTCTCAGATAAATGCACCTTTTTCCTTATTTTCTACGAGAGAAAACACTAAAAAGTGTGCAAGTCCTATAGTTAACTTCCTTATGATTAGTTCACTTACTGTGAGAAGTTACAGCAGGTAAAATGTTTTACCCACGATTTCTCAAATCAGTGAATCAGCACTTATACAGTTTTACCTTTAAGGTGGCGATATGTTATTCAAGTAGGATGTTTTCAAGTCGAATTGAAAGGCGTGTATGTACAGGAGATTCTAAGGCTCTGCAGTGCCCTTGCAGTGAATACACAAAAAGGCTTATAAGAATTAAATGCTATTAATAATACTGTTATTATTATTACGAAATAGAAACATGCACCTTCTGTGGCAATCCTTGTTACATTTTCCTAAAACAAGGATTTTCCTTAATTGGCAAAAATAATAACATTGTAAGGTTTAAGTTGGTCAATCAGTTCATCCTCAGTCGTCGTGCAGAGAGGGTGTCTTCTGAAGACGGTAGCTACGTCGCTAACGAAACGTAGAGAATTATGTAAGTTCTCTTACAAAGGTTCGTTTATTATCCGAGTAAGCATTTGAACTGTGTGGTTATTATTCTTGTAAATTAAATAAAATCATTTTATTTACAGTGTGATTTTCCAGCCATATAACCACCTCTTAGTTAAAGAGTGTAAAAATAAATGTGCACTTAATTTTACTAATAAAAGAAAACACCAATTAATCCTGAAATACCCTAAAATAATTATCTTGTTCTTTTTACTAATTACAAGGAATCCTAAATTTATTTCGCTTCACCATATTATACTACACGTGTTTGTTTGTGGGCATACATCTGAGAGCTTTGAATGAATATATCCTCGCAACTTAGATTATAGATTATTATAGATTATTACGTGTACTTGCGAAAAAACATTGTTCGCGTGCAAAATTACAGTAAATAATAATAACAAAAGACTCAAATAAATATTAAATATTAATTCCCTTCAAACTTGCGTTTTACTTCGATCGCAGCAATTTGTTTCTGACCTCATTTAAAATTTTAATGAAGTTTTAAAACATGGTTTTAGAAATCAACATGAAAAAATTAAGGACCAATGTATTTTTTATGGGTCGATGATTGTCAAAAAAAAAACATTTTTGTGTTTAAATATTTACTAAATAATTGATATTTAAAATTTTGAATGAAAAAAAAAATGTGAGGATTGGTGTAAAATTGACCAAATGGTAAATGACTGTTTTTTTTTTCAAATTGTAAACATCCTGTGCTTAAAATTGTATTAATACGAAACGGAAATGACACTGCGGCGACTTTGGAAGTACAATAAACATGGTGTTTAAAAAAAACCGTTGATTTAGGCAAAGCTGAAATGAGAGTTGTATTCGAAAGATGCTGAAGTGAGAGTTAAGTAAATAAAATAAATATCAATAAAAACACTTCAATGAATTTATATCTGAAATAAAAGTTGAAAGTTGTTTTTAAAGGATAAAGATGGGAAGGTTTAAAGCTTTAAACTATAATCTAAGTTACAAAGATATATTAACATTTAAAATCCATATTAAATGCATGCCCACAAACAGACACGGGTAAATTCGCGCTTACAAAATCTGCATGTGTACTTACAAATTAAAATCCGAAGCTCAAATTAACATGATTCTTGCAACTTTACAGGCCTTCACTGAAACAGGGGTGACATTGGCAAAGTGAACCATTTTTTACAGTATGGGTGGTCAGCTTCATATCAAGCTATACATTAAGGAATACCTACTAGTACCTACTGTGATACAATATATTTCAATTTTTGAATCAACATCGTTTCAATTAAAATTATATAAAAGTGTATGAATGGCGGATAAGGGAATAAGTACGAGTACCGTCCTAGTATTTCTGACCTTCACATGGACGTTTTCCTTTTTTTCATTTTGTTTTTTTTCTCAATCGCTGAGATATTTTGTGCTACACATAAAAAAGCATTTTTTCCATCGATTCCTCACAATGCCTGCTCGTGGGCGCTCATCAAATATGAGCCTTAAATTTCAATATGTCTTTGAAAATTAGATTATACATAGTTTGCAAGTTATCCATGAATTTAAAATTCCCATGCAAAATTCTGAAATCAAAAGACACGCGAAAATTTCATAATGCTTTACTTTACTTTACTTTTACTTTTTTACTTTCTTCGGCTCATAAGCCTTGAAGGCTCAGGGCCTCCCGTACCACAATCCTCCAGGACTCTCTGTCTTGTGCAGCTTCCCTCCATGGTCCCCTCACTCCCAGAATTTCGGCATCGGCTTCAATGTTGTCTGCCCACCGCATCCTGGGACGTCCGAGTGGTCTAACACCTGAAGGTCTAAGTAACCTAGTGGTCTAACACCATAATGCTTTAGTGAAATATTTACAAAACTACATCAGTAGTTGAATGTCGTGTAGGTTATTTAAGTTCACATAAACCCACCATCAGATTAAACAACATTTTTCATAACGTTCTGCATAACGAATTGTTTTCATAAATTCAAAGCAAAAAGTTGCCATTTTCTGCACGACATCCGTCACATAGAGGTGTGAACCAAGGCTTATTAACTTTAAGTGTACGTAGCATATCGACGGTTGAAAGGCAGTAACTCAGCGAAATAAGCGACAAAAACTAAATTGTTCAGGAGAGCAGTTTAAAGTTTGAGATTGCAGAAAATGGCATAACTTTTATATTTTTTATCATATCGTTACAATCAAAACAGCTCTAAAATTTAAAAAATTAAGGCATTTATTAGCATTCCTATTAATATGGTTTTACGATGTTTTACGATTTTTTGATGTCACAAGCGCCTTTAGGACAAAAAAGGACAAAATCTTGTCGGTTACACCAAAACCATACTTCGGAAACGCAGTTGTTTGCTTGGGCATAAACAACACAAAAATCGTCGTAGAGCTATGGGAGTTAGCGCATTAGAAAGAGCAGAAAATTTCAAGTAGGATAGCATTCATAACTCATTTTTGACCAAAATGTCGCTTATGCCCTACTGCCTTTTAACCGTCGATATGAAGGCGACGTAATTGGGACGATTATTGAGGTATTAACTTATTTATGAGAGCTGAACTAAGTTAGCAAAATGCAAATCCATTAAGGCCTAAATAATAAGGATATACACTTCCTATATATCCGGACATAGGCGAAATTGTGACGTCACACGCCCGGTTTACTAGGGAAAAGGCAAATCACTATTATACTTTGGGTTGCTAAGAACCGTAGCCCCATATAAGTGTGAAGTTTACCCGCCGAGAAAAAAGTGCTAGATTCAAATTTGTGTCCACACTCCATTGTACGCCTTAAATAATATGTATCCGTCCATTGCCTAATCTCATGCCTCCAAGACAGATTTCGTTTCATTAGATTCTTCTTCTTTTGGTGCTACTTCTATCGAAGATCGGCGATGATCATGGCTACTTTAATTTGGATGCTGCGGCTCGAAACACGGACTTCGTCCTTCTACCGTCATTGTCGCAGGTTTTTCAGCCACGATGTCCTTCAGCGTCCCTGAGATCTTCTCCCCTCAATTATACCCTGTATGATAAGACAAAGGAGACAGTTTTTCTCATTTCTCAAAATAAGACAGGAGACCTGTCTCTGCTTAATGGTTGGCAGAAGCTCTTTTGTGGTGCGCATACGTCGGAGGACTTCTTCATTGGTGACCCGACCTCGGCAAGATTAGCTATTACTTTTGGGAGGATATTTTAAAATTACACTCTTTGACAAATAAAGAAGAAATAAAATTTATGAAATCTCAAGGTTTTAATAGAGCTTTCTGGATGCTAAGATTTCTCTAAGAAGAGCAAACCTAAATAATTATATCCAGTAAATCTTTTCAACTTTTCTGAATACACATATCGCCAAATAAAAGGTAAAACTGAATAAGTGCTGATTTACTTTTTTAAGAAACCGCGGATAAAACATTTTATTGCGTGTAACTTCTCATAGTATGTGAACTAATTGAAGGGAAGTGCTTATGACAAACTTCTTAACTACAAGATTTTCACAGGTTTCTAGAATCTAGTGTTTTCTCTTGCCTTCTTATCTGAGAGCCCACGGCAGCTTAATATGTCACTTATTTAGTTTTACCTTTGAGGTATCGATATAATGAATCGGCACAAAAAAAACTTTTGCAATTCTACTATCAAAAAACATATAATGACAATGATACCAAAATAGCGACGCATTTAAATTGATTAAAAACGGTGATTCGCGTATATTTTGAAAAGATTTGTTTCACATACAAAATTAAGCCAATAATACCCACAATATTCTGTTTTATTTCCCAAAAAAACACAAAAGAATTTATTGTCGCCGACCTTGATTGCAATCGTTCAATACAAAATATGAATCAAAGTATTTTTTGTGTCGTTTTTGCACACAACGATAGTCACGATTTTATTTTCAAAGTAATTCACAATTTCGCAGACGATAGAGCGTTCAATAGAAATAAAATAAAACAGACGCCGGGGAAGACACTTTCGATTTTTGCGATTGTAAAAAGTCCGTCACGATAATGGTAAAAATATTTGTGCTAAAAACGGCAACAATGCAATATACGTGCAAAAAGATAAAAATTTGAGGTATCCATTCATGGCTGAGCTAGATCTGAACTAAGAGGAAATCGGGGTAAGGTGAAACATTTTTTTTAACAGAGCAAAAAAATAATATTTTCATCTATATCACAAAAGTATACTAAAGGCGGTGGAATGAAAGAGACGATGTAATTAAAAACAAGAAAACAGAGGCGAGGAAGTGAGGAAACAAATGTAACAGATATGGTTCTAAAACAAATATGAACCTTTGTCATTATTTATGTAAATAAAACGACTAACAGAAGAACTAAGTAAGTTTTAAAAACCTGTGACGGAGGCTAGAGAAACTACAGAAAGATGATTTGTTGTTCAATATAACATTGTACATAATTACAATGAAATAATTTTAGCATGGAGGTTTTCAAATATTGCTGTAATGAGGTCTGAACATTTCAAAACGTTAAAAAAGTTGTGACGTCGCAGGGTTGGGTTGAAATTACTAATAATTTGTTATTGCTTGCTAATGACCCTAATTACATAGACGTGTGAAGTTTTCCCGCCGAGAACAAAACGAATTTCGAACATCTAACTGTGCGAAAAACGATCCGACCATTGCATGAGTCTTTTTGGTTGTTTTTTGATGTGATTTTGATGATACAATATCTGCTCATATGTTTTTTGTACAAGCTGATTTATTTTGTACGTAAAACAATATTGTAATCTAAAAATATTTATATTTTGTATGGCTTGTGTTTTAGGTACTCTGTGATAAAAACATGATCAAGAGATTAAAAACGTGTGTGAATATTGACTTAAATGAAATTAATAAAGCGAGGGGAAATAAAACAGTATTTAATAAGAATTGTTTTGGTTCTATAAACTTTATGAAATCTTTCAAGATTTTAAATTATGATTACGGTCGTTAGACATTTTAAAGAATGAAAAAAACGGATTTTACTGGCTTGTGAAGGAAGCAATCGAAATACACAGGCACCCCAACTTCAACAGAGATGACAGCTACAAACTTTCCAGTATATGGAGGCCAGTACTAACTTCAATGATCCACCCTTTTATTAATCGGACGATTTCACAAGAAGACATAATATCGTCCTTCTGTACAACTGGAGCTATAGCGACAACTATGGATGTATCACCGAAGGTTAATAAAAATACCTACAACCTTCGGCCTCGAACAAACAACAATAATTCAACAGTTCGTGGTTCCTCTTTGTAGAGGACACACGTCTCCTGAAGACGTCGGATATGACTCCGTTGAAACGTAGAGAAAATCGTTCTTCTCTTTTGCACGGTCAGTAAAATCAATTTTTTTTCATTCTTTATGAAATCTTTGTTGTTTTGATAATTGTACGCATGCCCGCCGTGTCCCCGTTGAATTTTCGAACATTACAGCGGCTTGAACACGAATTTCAACGCCTCCATTGTCGGCGGCAAAAATCATGAATTTTCCCGGCTTTTATTTATGCAAACTGCAAATTCACTTGTCACTGTTAGCGCTGCTATACTGTTGTTGGGTAATGCCGGTCATTTTGTGTTATTTCGGTTTTACGAGCGTTGCCAAACGTTGAATTGTAGCCGTTTTTTTTTTAATTGCGTATTTACAATGTAAATTTAAAGAATTTGTTATGGTAACGTTTATTTAACATGCTGTAAATATAAAAGTAAAATTACTGATCCACGATCAATGTCAAAAAGTGTAGACAATTTAGATTTTTAGCATGTGAAAATTTTGAGTTTCGTTTAATAAAAAATAGACTTAAAATAAAAACAAATTTGTTAAGATTTACTAGAATGGATTTATTTTTACACCTTCCATCTTCAGGTGTAAAAAGAAAAAAAAAATGTTTCTCTGAGGTACCTACCTGTAGGAACTGCTTCTCCCGAGAGTGGTAGTGCATGAAATAAATCCATAAGTGAATCTTAACAAATTGTATTTTTATTTAAGTCAATTTTTTTTGAAAGAGACTCAAAATTTTCACGTACTAAAATATTTAAAAAATTCTACACTTTTTGAAATTGATCGTGGATCAGTAATTTTATTATTATTTACTGCACGTTGAATACATGTTTCCATGACAAATTCTTTAAATTTTCATTGTAAACAAGTAATTTAAAAAAAAAAAGGCTAAAAATTTTTTTTTCAAACAAGATATACTTTAATTTTACTTTTCGTACATTTTTTGGTAGTATACGCTATGTTTGAGTTTGAACGTGAAGTTTCACACTTAGAACTCTTCTGAACTCTGACCCCGCGATAATATTACTCCCTGTCTAGTTATTTATTATGTCTCCACAAGAGAGTGTGGAATGCGCTTTAGCTTCGTATTATCTTACTAGAATGGTAAACAGTTCATAAATTTCATTATAAAGGTGTTAATATGCAATATACCAAGGATGTAAAGATGGTTCATTGTATACCTATTTATTAGTTTTTTAGACACCGCTAACTTGTATTCAACGTCTTAGAAAGGAAGATTCTTGGGCAATTATGGTGTAATAAAAGATTGGAGTATAATACGCTAAATAGTCTAGTATGTTCGAGTGGATAATTTTCGTTACTGAAACAAGCGCAAGTTCAGACCCCGCCTGCGCCGTGTTCTATCTAAAATAACTTTGAAGTTAAACCAACAGATATCCTTCTAGGTAATTTTTAATGAATAATTCAATAAAATAATAAATTATTTATTGATAACGTTTATACCTGTTTCTGGCCAGGCATAATAGGTTGGTGAGTTGCATTCCTCTTCACAAATTTATTCAAAGGAAAAGAAGATACAGCTCGGACTCAAGATAAATCTACATCGACTTACCGATAGAAAACAGCCTTTCCATAAAATGGAAAAATATCTTGATGAAAATAATCAGGTTGGTTTCTTGTCAACATTTTCATAGTTCTTTCATCTTACCTGAAACAAAAAAAGTAAAATCATTAATTGTATGTATAAACGTTTTAATAAAATCTCTTGAGAGTTTTTTGACAAATCATCAAGCATTTGACTCGGTGCATATTTTAAAGATTTTCGTTTGTGTATTTTTTCTTAATCTGTATCAAAATGTTTCAAAAAAATAATTGCACGCTTTATTTTTTAAATAGTAAAAATAAAGATATCATTGATAATCTTCAAAAATAAAATGTCGAGAATTTGAATCCCGCCAAAACGCATTGGGACCCAAGAAACACGCTGTGACGTCAAAATTACGTAGATGGATCCATCGGTCTTAGAAGACCTAACGGTACACTCCACGTACACTTCATACATCGTGAGATCCATTGACGTCACATCCGCCTAAATAAAAAATGAGCTGTTTTAGCGGAAATCGAAAATGGGCGAATTTTACAGACCTGTGATTTAAAAACTAAGCCAGATATATTTTTTTTAAAAACGCAGATGCATTTTTTAAAAGGTAGTCTATCATTTTATGAAAAAAAAGTGAAATTACTCTATTATAAGTAAACATATACAGACATAAAATCATACATTCATTACAATGTTTTGTATAATCTTTCTGATCAATTTATAAGACAAAATATAATTCACTTCAAATACAAATACATCGCATATGAATACAGATAAGACCTTTGTACACGTGTAAAATATATGTACACATATTAGTTGAAGATACAATAACACAAGTATATGACAAGAGCAAACAGGGACAGATTATTCTATTGAGGTCTCTTGGTTCAAAAAACTCGTGTCCCCTCCTGAAGCTGGGGCGGTCCAGAAACAGCTGATTCATTTAAATTGTGACTTGATGTGACGTGCATTCACAAAGGATAATAAATCAGCATTTTTCGAAGAATGATTCGTCTTTTTGATCATGTGTTGATTTAAAAAAATAGGTTTGTGGAGAGGTATGCAATTCACCAACCTATTTTACCGAGCCAGAAACAGGTAGTTTTAAGATTTTCAATTCATATTTTTTTTTTTAATGAATTATTAATTAACAATTACCAGTGGCATCTGTTGTACCAGGATACAAAGTTATTGTCGATAGGACACGATGCAGGCGGGGTTTAAACTTGCGATTGGCTTATTAGATACTCCCTAGATTTCAGAGACTCTTGGAGTCTATGACACTTGTTGCAGTGCCGCAGAGGTGTTGTTTACGAGCTTGGTCGTCACTACAAGGCACCAAAATTCAAGCAAGACCTTTGTAAACAGTCTTTGGTAAATGTTTTATGATTTTTTCAACCCAGCGGAGAGCATATTTAAAAATATAAATGGTATTTTTTTGTGCTCAGCCGGGATTCGAACTCACAACTTTCCATTTACGAGTCCGAAGGTTTGCCACTGGACTAAGGACCGGTCATATTTATTATGTAGCTCCATGCAAATATGATTGGTTGTTTCAAATGCAATAACCCACCTTGTGGTTAGATCTCACGCATAGTATTTTAGTTCTCATAGGATTGTTGGAGTCTACGGGTTGAAATAGAATGCGAGTTGATAATATGAACTTTCGTGATATCTAAATAAACCAGCAATAATTCAAAACAGGTGAAATGTTTCTGTCCTTAGGCAAAGTGATTTTATTTATGCAATTCCAACAGAGTAACAGCCTCGCAGTGAAAGGAAATGATGAACTAACCTAACCCAACAGGGAAGCTTTCTCTGTACTCTTAAATGTGCTTCACACCAGGACATCTGGCAAGTGAGAAGTAGTGAAAAGTAAGTGCTACTTTTCAGGCGTAGACTAGAAATAAGCCAACTTACGTTGAACCCGTGAAAAAACCATTGAAAGAAAATATTTATTTAATTAAAATACTTTTTTGATTTATGGGCTAAATTTAATAAAGACTTATTTTAAAATTTTGCGTACATTTGGTTCATTCACAGAATTAACTTCAGTCCACGGTCGCTTGACTATTTATGAGCTCGACAGCTCCGATACAAGTCTCCCGCTACAGACAGCTTTGGCCCTTTTATAGCATGGCATAAGGATGGTTCTTGAAACATTGGGAACTGGATCATGTGATTTTGCCAGATTATTCCATTTAGAATATTTGAGCGAATACTCACACCATCGAACCAATAGGAATATAATAATATAAACACCTTCATCTAGACACACTCACACAAGTAAAAACATACATAGACAAAGTCACACATTCGTAACATTAGAATACAATTTAACACAATCAATAATCTAAATTATTTGAAAATATGCGTTTTACTTGCAAACGGTAAATTTCAATATCAGGTAGATAAGAAAACAATACATATTCTAGGTTGTAAAATGTTTTTCATTAAAAATTTATTTTTCTTGCTACTAATCACGCGTAATTTTCCCATTTACCACACTTTATAATTAAAACTAATGGCAATGCTTTACAAACCTCAGACATAGGATAAATCATCATATGAATACTGGAAGAAAAGCGAAGACATTTACTTCACATATAGGATGAATTACATTCTTCAAAGAAATAGGACATTGGAATCAAGATTTGTTAGTTAAACATACGCATTCAACTACTGTCCGTGAAAATCATTTAATTGTTCTGAAAATTGCGTCTATTGTTTCTAGTTTTGGTCTGAACGGGCTGGAACCTAGCAGGGACGCTCTCTCCATAGGTGCTCTTATTATCGTCGAGTGTTTTCTCTCAGGCTGTGGCTGGGACAGCGTGAATTATAGATCACTACGAGAGTGTTACTCGGGTTCTTTATGAGTGCAGCCAATGGAGTCTACAAAAGACGGAAAGGTTTCATTAGGTGGTGAAAAATTTATATGTTTGAACAAGTATGAAAACGAAACTAATTTCAAAATAAAGTGTTATGTTATTTTAAACATAAAAGTGATTAAAAAGACTTAATTATCATTATAAATGTAAAAAAAATTGTGTAGTAAAGTTATTGACATTTCAGTCACGCGTGAAAATGGCCTAAAGTCTAAACTAACTGCGCAGCGTGCGAACTGAAGGACTTAACGGGAATAACCGAGCTCTCTCGAGACTCCAACGAGTAGTGCTTCGTGCTTCAGTCTTAAATCATTTCGAATATTGGACGAAACGCTATAGAAGAGTTTAGTTTGAAACAGTTCATCCTTGATCGCTACTAAACACTGGTGCCTTCTAAAGACGTTGCTAACGCTGCCAAGGAAACATCGCAAATGATGAAAGTTCTTCTGCAACGGTTCGTTACTTTAATTTGTAAACATGTAAAACGATTTGCTGATTGTAGAGGCATTCACTTTGTAATCATTCATCTAAAAAGATAACAATATAAACGACCGTATTTGAATCATTTAATAATTATCTAGCCATCTGAAGATGCAAACGGATTGTTTGCAAAACCGAACGTGGAATCGAATGTAATTGTCGTAATAAAAAACAAAGTGTTTTTATTTGTATCATGTAAAACGATCGTTATTACAGGTTCAATTCAATTAACACTATTTGAGTATGGTTCCAGTTTATTGAGGCAACAGCAAATTGTATGACCAAACTTTCAATATTCCATCCTATTGATGGAATACCAAGGTGACTTTAAGATGGCATGGCTGTTTTGTGCTTGATTAAAAAAGGTGACCTGATAATGTGTGCAACGATCTGAATTTTAATTAAAGTGGTGTGAGCCATCTATGTTGTAACAAGGATTATTTTATTAGAGAAAGGTGCAGCTAAATGGAGTCTACAAAGAGGGAACGGCTTCATTAGGTAGTGCAAATTTTATCTGTCTGGACGCGGTTTATAGACGTCGTTAAAGTGTGAATTATCTTGTCGTTCTGGACACAGACACATAATGTACAATGTATTAGCAATAGTGCACATAAAACTGGTCTGGAAATTTATGTTGGAAAAATGACCAAGGGGTCGATGCGATCAGATTTACGATTATATTGTAATAATTATTAATTTAATATTTTCAAGGGTTTGGTGTTTTACACAGTGAATGAAATTTTTGAATTGTCATTGTCCTGATGATGCCTTGTAGGCGAAAGTGCTAGACAGAAATACAATTGTAAAAAGTGAATTTGAACTTAGTTAATTTGATTATTAATTTATTATGAAAAAGGAGGCTAGGATTGTTTTAATTAACGTACTCGTATATTGAGAGTGTCTGTAGATAGAACATAAGACACACATGTCGCACGTTTAATAATAAAGAGCAATAACTAAAAAACATGAATGTTGGGAAATCACGTTTGAAATTCAGACAACCAGTACAACTTGTATGGGATGAAAAAGGCGGCCGATGTTTTATCTCGGTCATATTCGTCCAAATTGAACGGCAGTCGCATTCTACCTATTCTTCTCGCATTTTTCTTGCGTTTTATTACAAAATCTCCATTTTCCCAATTTTCGAGTTATTTCTCTTTATTATTAAACGTGCGATGTGTAGGACACAACATGAGGGCATGAAATGGATGATGAAATACTTACAAAGTGCGTATGCTGGATCAGATTGGTGAAATTGTAAAAGAATGGGATATACAAAGCGATTGTTAGAGAAGGAAATGCATGAAAAAGGTGATGGATATGAATGAATAAAAAGAGGTATGCAAGAATGGGAAAAATGGAGGACCTGGGTGTCTATTCACGATAGGGGATAGAGTAGATTCATTTCGATTCTACCAGAAAAAGAAATAAATGGTATTGTGAGGCACAATTCCTTTATTCCTTTTTCGGGGAAAATCGAGATGAGTCTTCTCTATCCCCTATCGTGAATAGACACCCTGGCCACCACTAGCGGAATGGTGACAATACAGCTACAGTTACCATAGTGGTCAAACTGTGCAACAATGGAAACCGTTCTTACGTTTTTTTTCTCGCTCTTTTCAGATTTGAGAAGATAACAATTATTTTTCACATCTTTGTACAAAATTCAACCGAGAATCTTTTACATGCAGCTCCGACGCATTTTTAGCCATGCAATTTAGTAAGTACTAATTGAAGTTAACTGTGCGCACTTATTTAGTTATGATTTTTTATTTTCATAGCAAATATTGCTCTCGAATTCGCAGCCATGATTAAATGTGCAAGGACGCTGAATGTTGAACGATCGGCTCAGGAAAATATCAGTCTCGAGATTTATATAAATGCATAAACGGGATCACGTCAAGCAGGTCTTGCTTGTTCCACGCGGCTCACGTGCGTGTGTACTTTACAAAGGGTGGGCCAGTTATCACGGCAATAAAACACCAAGTAAACCTTTCAAGAAAACGCTTTATCTCGCATCCGACACAAATAAGTCACGACAGAGAAAAGCTTTTTAAAACGCTGCGAAACTTTTCATTTTAAATTAAGATAAGAGTAACACAAAGGTCGGCCATTTTCAAAACAAGAAGAAAGTGAAGTTTAAGTTATGTGTTGATCAAAAAATAGCATGTAGGTACAAATGTTCAATGACACATTTTCGGTGCGAATATCCATTTATGATAACTGTTACTTCAGAGTGTTTTGTTTTTAAACACGGTAGAGATTATTTTGAACTGAACTAAATACTATCATTGAGTCTACTAGCACCTAAGACATCAACCTAGGATTTTCTTTGAAAAGAAAATAAATATACGGAATGGACCATGGCGGCACATCTTGGAAAGCAACTTTCCATTATCTGGGTGTTTTATTATTGTTGATAAAAATGTTTAAAAAAAATCGGACACCATTGTCTACCTACTTGGAGTCACAGCATCAAGAAGTACGTTGAAAATGTATTTTTCTACTCCCATTTGGTAATTTACTAATTACAAAACGGCTAACGCAATCACAATGCCATAGATTTCTACACCCGTTGCATAATGTAACATTATGCAACCGGTAACCGTGTTAAAATGAACATGTGCGCATGCGCATTGTCAGAATTGGAACCATTTTTTAATTTCAAATGTCAACCTTGTATGGGGGTATGAAGACCTGTCAATCCAAGATGGCCGCAAGCGATCAGCTGATTAGGCTTCATACAATATTAGTGATATTCGGTAGGTAGGAATTACCGTGGTGATGAGACTTTCAGCCCTGTTCAGATGAAAATAAATATGTATATTTTATGTGTAGAGTCAAATAAAAATTGTTAATAGTGCTAAAATTTATCGAATTTATTTATCGGATTGCTCCAAATAAAGCTTTCCTTTTTTCAATGGAAAATAAAAGGCTTGAAAGGAAAACAATACAAAAAATTTCACCGCAAAAAATAAACAAACTCAAAAAGTTACTTGGTTAATAGGTGAGTATGAGGTTGATCACCTATGCTGTACAAATTTGGTTCACCTGCCAATACAACTGCAGGGCATATGTTTATTTGAGTTTTGGGTTTGAATGTTTAAGCTTATATGCAGGATGTAAAAGCGCGACCTTATACATATGTGTCGGCTTGTGGGCATGAATTCAATATGAAACCTAAATATAATTTATTTTTACAACTTAGGTTAGATTAGATAATCGAAGGGAATGATAAATCACACGTTTTGACAAAGGTAAGGTTTTAATTACTTCAAATGGACGAGTACATTATAATGACTATTATTCACTATTTTGTTAATTCTCTCATGGTCGTAGAAAAAGTATTGTATGCCACTGCACGTAATTAGTCTTTGTAACACTCGTGCTTTCTATTGTGCCATTCGGCTGCGCCTCATGGTACAAACTAGCACTCGTGTTAAAAAGACTATCATTACTTGGCAGTGGCATAAATAACTATTTTCTGCTGCGCGATTCAGCAATTGCTGTTCTTTTTGTAAAATAAATAATTATGCATCCCAGACTTTCAAGAGCTTTCAATACATTATGTTGTTTAAATTATTGTTAATTGTTCCTTGACATATAGGTTGGTATGAGGCTGACCTCCCATTCTGTAAAAACTTGGTACACTTCTGCCAATGCCACTCCGGTTTCAGGGAGAGGCGGTCAGGAATTAAAAAGTGTACGTTCATGTGAGGTTTGGTCTATTTTGTATATTATACGCATGCAACTTGTGCCGGCTTGTGGGCATGCTTTAAATATGAGTAATAAATGTCAATATATCTTTGCAACTTAGATTATAGAATATAGAATCACACGTAATCATTCTCTCATCATATCCATCCATCTATCTCAATTTATAAATAAAGCTTAGATTACCGTGTTTGATTCTAAACGATTCAAGCGGCAAGTGCATAAAGGTTGGAGAGATTCAGTAAGCAGAATAATGCGTATGTATGCAAGGAGGTTACTTGAGTAATTATAAATCTTAATTAAAAGCAGTTTGTGACTCTTCCACTGAACTGAGCCCCAAGTATAAAATTTATGTTAGAACTCAACCACAGCGTTAACGGAAATAATGCTTTCTACTTCCTTCATGATAAACCTTTTATAGTTGAACCTGTCTCTTCAAAGAGCTGCTCTTCCTGCGGTGTGGACTCTCAGCTGTCTTTCCACCTTTAGGAGGTCTTCCACGAATTCCATAAGGCTGGTTATTCTGTATGTAGTGCTAGAGATGACAGTCTGGATTGTCCTTTTTTTGTACACTCTATCCTTCGCTATTTGCTCCATCTTACAGCGTTATCTAAAAAACGTCACTCAGCTACACATGTAGTGTACCTTCTTGCCGCGTTGTCCCCGAAGCGGTTGCATGTGGCGAGTGGAGCCTATTAATTTTTACAAGGGTCTTACGACGACGACTTCAGTTGAAGTGGATGATTTCCCAGCTCCCGGGGGGGCTGGTACTCGTTTCTTGTGAAGGCTGAGTAAACCTTGCCGGTATCGTATTTCGGTTTTGAAAATAAACACGAAAACGGAAAATCATTTCTGACACCCTCGGTGGGATTCAAACCCGAGATCTCGGCACTGAATGCAAGCACTCCCAGTCTGCCTCACGCCCTCTCTCAGTGACTTGCCTTCTATCATGCTTAGTATCCTCATCTTGGTGGTTTCCAGCAACCAAGAAATGTATACAAATTCAAAGATCGCCTCTCGTGAGCGTTTTAGTGTGCGTACATTTTACTCTATGCTAGAGATAAAATGTGAAGTCGCTTACTCGAGACCGTGTGAGCAGTTCCTCTTACAAATTAGCAGATTTCTGCTCTAACCGGATTCCCCATAAATATGTCGTGGTTTTATTGCGCGCCATTTCTGAAGGTTCTTGCGCTGAAATTTGAAACTTGCTGCGGTGAGCTTTTGCATTTTCCGCATCGTTCGGTGGCAGCGTCTTAAGAGTATACAAATTCATTTAAAGTAGGAAAGTTAGTTATGTACTCCGGTAAGCGCTCCCTTGGCCTATTCATTTGATTGTCTTTTACATAGGATCGATAGTTTTTACAATAGCTTAGCGAGAGGAAGTATCGTGAAAATCGTGTTTTTATCCGAGTCGTATGACCAGCAGAAAAGAAGAGTTCCATTTTACTTCTGCGGCACCCTTCCAGGATGGCATAGACTCCCAAGCCTTTTAAGAATAGGGGAGCATCCCGGACAGGATTAAAAAAAAAAAACGTTTAAAATGACATTCTCTGTGTATCCATATTTGTATTACATGTTAGGAAAACATCCTAGATTTCTTCTTTGATTCCATACACGTCAACTATCTTTATAGTATTCCCTGGCTTTTAAAATGTGATTTGTATTTTTTATTGATAGCATTGGTTGGTGCGAGGCTGACCACCCATGCTGTAAAAAATGGTTCACTTCGCCAATGTGACCACTGTTGCAGGGAAGGACGGCAAGAGCTGTTGTTGGGCTTATATTCATTTGATGTTTGGATTTTAATGTGAAAGTACACATGCAGCCTTTATAAGCGCTAAATTACACGTGCCTATTTGTAGGCGTGCATTAAATGTGAACTTAAAGTGTTGATATATCTTTGCATCTTAGATAGATTGTATTCATGGAAAGTATGATGAACATCGTGGAATAAAATGGCCTTGGAATCAAGTTGATTTTAATGTTGTGGCTTACCCTTTACCTGTCCATAAACAAAGTTCAATATTACAAACCCAATCTTTAAATATATCACCCGGACAGCAGATATAAAAGTCCATTACTGCACGAAGGTCTTCTTTAAACATTTTTCACTTTTTAGCGCGACATTATCGATGCTGGTGTGACAGGGTGACCAGTTCACAAGCAGAAATATCCTATTGATACCCTCTCTTTAAAATGAGGAAGACTTGGTTGAAGGGTTTTTCTTAACTTTCGTTTTTTATTCTCTTTTTCGGTACAAGTTACAGGTTACAAGTTTCTCTGCCCACAAGGCGACAAATAATGAGAGAAAATGTTTGCTTTTTATTAAATTTGAGTGCTTGAGATTTATGACTAAATCTGTGTTGGCCGGTGTTTTGCCGAACGCCGGCCAATCAGCGTGCAGGGTTATTGATATCTCTAGACTTAATTTGTGTTGGCCGGTGTTTTGCCGAACGCCGGCCAATCAGCGTGCAGGGTTAAGTTTTGTCATGGAGTTCGGCGGCGGCGAAATCCAGGGCCTTCATTAATTGAGTGTGGCGTATCAATTCCCCCCATCTTCTGTTGACAAAACTTAACCCTCCTCGCGCTTAATTTCCTTTCCGACAACCCCTGCGGCCACTGCCCCTGATCTTCCACCCATACCCAGGGTTTCTGGAGTCCCTCCTCCTCTGCTCGTTCAGCGGTGTCAATGTTTCTTCCTGAGCGGGCTGGCGTCTCGGTGCCCTCCAGATGAACCCAGGCTGCAATGCCGCTGGGTGGCGTCGTGATGTTCCTTCAGAACTCGTGCGCTGCTCGGTAGGTTCTTCCTCTCGTGAGTCGGGCGCCAAACGGAGCTGATCGGCGTGTATTTTGACTGGCCGTCCACCTCGAGCGACCCAGTACACATGTCTCCCAGCCAGAGACAAGACTTGATGAGGGCCCGTCCATCTCAGAGCCAACCCATGGCACTGTCCTCTTTTGGCGGGCGGGAAGTCTCGCATGAGCACGCGCTGTCCAGGCTCAAAGCGCGAAGGTTGCACTTCAGGTTCGGGATTCCTCTGAGCTCTGTAACGTTCTTGGTGAGCCTTCAATACGTCGTCAGCTTCCTGTCGTTCCCCCGTTGGCACCCAGCCCTCGTCACAGGCTGGGGTCTTCCATTCCCCTGGTCGCAGCAGCTCGTAACCGAGTAACGCCTTGCTCGGCGATACTCCTGATACCACGTTCTTCCTGCCCCTGATGTTGAAAAGTACTTGGGCTAGGTGCGTGTCCCACCTGTCCTGAGGCCCTCCCTTTTTCCGTAGGCGCAGCCCTTTCTTGATATCTTGATTTCTTCTCTCCGTGGGGTTGGCACGGGGATGGTATGCTGCAGTGGTATGGTGAGTGCAACCCCAGTCATCCATGGCAGCCATCCAGTTGCGATGGTGGAATTGGGTTCCATTATCAGTCAATATCACCCGGGGAAATCCAAATCTTGGGAAAACCTCTTTTTCCAGATGTTTCATAATGGTTCTTGCGCTGCTTTCCGGCAACGCGTAGGCTTCCACCCAGCGGGTGAAGACGCAAGTTACCACCAAGATGAATCTGTTGCCTTCTTGGGAACGAGGATATGGTCCCATTAAGTCGAGCGCCATCACTTCCCATGGCCGGCTGGCATCACTCCTCGACGCCTGGGCGGCCGGTGCTTGGTGCGTTCCTCTTTTGTGGAGTGCGCACTCCAAACACGACTTAACGTGCCGTTTGACAGATTTCCTCTGTCCATTCCAGAAGTATATCCTGGCTATAGCTCTATGCGTCTCGTCGGCCCCTGGATGCCCTGCATGTGGGTCTTCATGGTAGGCTTGAAGAACTTGCGTGATGAGGTGCTGCGGCACGACCAGGCGCCTCTCCCCTGGCATCACAAGCCGCCATAGCGCCTCTTCTTCTTCTGCGTAGTTCCCCTGGTCCCGTCGTGAACTGCCTCCTTGGCGCAATTTCTGAAGAACATGAATGCATTGCTGATCTTCTTTTTGTCCTTCCTTGACGATTTCAAACAGGGTCACAACTTGGCACACTTGTGGTGGGCGGTGCTCTTGCTGAGCGTGACACATCCGGTCTGTGTCTTCACAGCGCTCCATGTCCAGAGTGACGTCTTCAGGGTCCCGAGACAGCGCGTCTGGTAGCTCGTTCTCACGTCCCGGACAGTGCTCGATGGTGAAGTTGAACTCGGATAGCAGCACCGCCCATCGTGTTAGCTTAGCTCGCTGGTCCTTGGCTGAGTGAAGCCAAGTCAAGGCCCTGTTGTCTGTTCGTAGTGTGAAGGGTCTGTCTTCTAAATACGGACGGTAGCGCCGAATCGCCCATACCGCCGCCAAGGCTTCCTGCTCGTTACTGTGGTAGCGCCTTTCGGCAGGGCTCATCTTCGTGCTGGCGTACGAGATGACATGTCGGTCCCCATTGTCTTGAGGCTGGTAGAGAACAGCGGCTAGTCCATAGCCACTGGCATCAGTCTGCAGGACGAAGGGTTGAGTGAAGTCCGGCCGGTGAAGGTAGACGGGTTTCTTCAGTCTTGCTTTTATGTCCTCGAAGGCTCCTTGTGCTTCTTGAGTCCATTTAAACGCCACCTTGGTGTTCAGCAGGTCCGTCATCGGCAAAGCTATCTTGCTAAAATCTTCCACATATTCTCGGAGCCAGTTGCAGAGTCCCAAGAATTTCCGCAGGTCCTTCCTTGTCCTCGGCGCTGGCGCTGTTTGGATTCCCTGAAGGTGGCATCGCTGTGGTTCATTGCCTGTTGCTGTGACGATGTGGCCGAGATATTCCACTGAAGTACGGCCAATCCGACATTTTTCCGGTGATAGGTGCAGTCCATGCTGGCTGAAGCGCTCCAGTACGAGTTGAAGGTGCCGGACGTGGTCCTCCCACGACTGTGAATATATGATGACGTCATCCAAGTAGACCAAGCAGAAGTGACGAATGTAACCCATGAGCACTTCCTCGCTCATCAGCCGCTGGAATGTTCCTGGAGCTCCCTTAAGTCCAAACGGCATGACTTTGAACTGGTAGCTCCCTCCATCAGGGATTGAAAAGGCAGTCACTTGTTTGCTCTTCGGGTCTAACGGCACCTGCCAATAGCCAGACTTTAAGTCCAAAGATGAGAAGATTTTTGCGGGTCCCAAGTCCTTCAAGGTTTCGTGGATCATGGGTAGGTGCGATGCTTCATCTTGTGTGATGGCGTTCAGCTGCCTGTAGTCCACGCAGAATCGTTCCTTCCCATCTTTCTTCTTCACCATAACAACTGGTGAACTGTACTGGGAATGGCTGGGTTCAATCACATCTTGGGCCAGCATCTCTTCCACTTGTCGATGGATCTCCTGTTTCACTCTGTCGGAGTACCGGTACGGACGAACTCTGAAAGGCACTGCCGATGTCAAGTTAATGGTGTGAGTTGTCGTCTTGCAGGGAGTAGTCGATGAAGCAAACACATGCTGAAACTCCTTGGCTGTCCGCTCGAGTGCTCTTCGAGTGTCCTCGGGAACTTCCGGATCCATTTGCAAGTTCACCTCAGCATGCTGCTGCTCCGGGAACTTTCTGTGGAAATACGTAGTTTTCCTTTCTGCCTCTCCATGATGCACGCATCCTCTTCGGAAGTCCACGACCGCTTGTTCTGCTCGGAGCCAGTCGACTCCCAGTATGGCCTCTTCCCGTAGTTCTGGTACCACTTGGAAGGTCTTGGTGAATGGTTGACCTTGGATGGAACCCTCGATACGTGCCGCGTTGGTTATCTTGAGCGAAGCTGCTGTCCCAGCTAAGAGCAGTTGCTGTTCTTCCGCCTGTTCCTTCCTTGCTTCCCGTGGCACTTTGTCCGCTCGTATCAGTGAAAGCGACGATGCTGAGTCCACAAGAGCCTGAATTTCCCCTCCATCGCGTATGGATATCTTGATCCTGGGGATTTCCTCGCCCCCTCGGCCTTGCGCGCTGTTGACTGCGTGCTTCGAGGTCATCTCACGATTTCTCGTGGTCCGCGACGGAGAGCCAGGGTGCCTCTCTCCTCGGATGACCTCATCGCCCCTTCACCTTCGCATATTCGGTTCAGGTTTCGGTTGAACGGGTTTCCTTTCCCGGTTAGGGCAGAAGCGGTTGAGGTGTGGCCCTGAGCAGTGCCAACACGCCAGCGCGTCACGTTGCCTGCTGCTGCCTGGCTGCTCTCCTGCCTGATGCTGGTAGGCTGGTTGCTGCCATTGTTCGGGACGAGCTGCTGGCTGCCATTCCTCTGTTCGCCGCTCCTGGGCTGGCCGTTGCCCTTCTTGATGATGGTGGGCATCGCCGCTGTTTTTGCTCTCCTCGCCTGCCGCAGCTGCGAGAAGCTTGCTCCAGGAGCCGCTTGCGTTCTGAAGCCTCGCCTGGCACTGTGGCTGCAGGAGGTCCATGGTGTGTTGGATGACCTCCTGCTCCGAGTACGTGCTGCAGAAGCGCTTGGCCAGCGCCCTCTTCCTCATGATAAAGCCCATTGGCTCCTCCCCGGGCTCCTGTCGTCCATACAGGTACAGGAAGTGGCCTCTCTCCCTCCTCGACTGGCTGTTGAACCTTCCCTTCAACGCACATTCGACTTCCAGCCAGTCTGATGACAGTGGTAGCTCCTCCATCCAGGCAGCCGCTTCCCCATGCAGCGTCTCCATCACCAATGCCACCCAGTCGCTTTCCGGGACGGCATTCTTCTTGAAGTAAGCCAGGGCTGACTCCAGAAATAGCCCTGGGTCTTCTTCCGGCTTCCCTGCAAACTTAATGGGGAGCCGTGCCACTGGCATCCTTCCTCCGCTGGCTGAAGCTCCCTGCTCCATCTTTTCTTCACTGGGCCGGTTGGTCTTTTTCATGGTTCTTGTTGGGCGCCACAAGTCGTTCCTCGGTACTTGGGTTGTCACTTTCCAAGTGACTTGGCCCCACGTTCGCGGCGTCAATTGATACCCTCTCTTTAAAATGAGGAAGACTTGGTTGAAGGGTTTTTCTTAACTTTCGTTTTTTATTCTCTTTTTCGGTACAAGTTACAGGTTACAAGTTTCTCTGCCCACAAGGCGACAAATAATGAGAGAAAATGTTTGCTTTTTATTAAATTTGAGTGCTTGAGATTTATGACTAAATCTGTGTTGGCCGGTGTTTTGCCGAACGCCGGCCAATCAGCGTGCAGGGTTATTGATATCTCTAGACTTAATTTGTGTTGGCCGGTGTTTTGCCGAACGCCGGCCAATCAGCGTGCAGGGTTAAGTTTTGTCATGGAGTTCGGCGGCGGCGAAATCCAGGGCCTTCATTAATTGAGTGTGGCGTATCACTATGAATATATTTTCTCAGAGATGCACTTTGAATTTCCATGTTTAAATAAACTTTATAAGGTTAAATACATTCATACTTTTAACGCTCATACGAGCATGGGTTTAATTTTGTAAAAAAAAAAATTGAAGTGATGACGTAATGAAAACAATTGAATGAATGATGGAAATAAAAGGAACTAAACCTAAAAAAATATATTGTTGAAAGAATCAGGGGAGATCTATATAATCTAAGTTGCAAAGATTTTGAAAGGAAACACGTATAAGTTCACGCTTACACATGCCGCAAATGGATCTACAACATAAAAACCCAATTTCGAATGATCAAAACCCTACAACTCTTGCCGACCGTCCCTGAAACAGGAGAGATATTGGCAAAGTGAACCATTTTTTTTACAGTATGGGGGGTCAGCCTCATATCAACCTATAAGCCACAGAACCAATCTATTAGTCAAGGAAGGATTTTAACCCATAACAAAATGTAGGTAACACAGAAGATTTTCAGAAAATGAATTTTCTTGCCGATGATCACATGAGTGCTATGTAGGTATACTTTGGTAAGAAATATCAAAGTTGATTGATTGTATTGATTGAATATGTTTTTATACAGTTTTTCCCGTAAATTTAACGATTTCTTTACTGCGCACTTTGGAAATTGATGAAGCAGTTAATGTACAGAGTGCTTAAAAACAGCATCGCGTCCTTGAGGTGAGGTTTCGTAAGCATTTTATGAGGCTTACATACTTACTGCATTCACGTTACCCGAGTGCGGTTAACGGATAATACTTAACGATTAATGGAATGATAAGCGAAATTATTCAATACAAGGGACAGGTATTAACGTAGCCCTCTTTCAGTTAATCATACACTTTATGGAGGCTTTTAATCGATACGCAGCAATAAATTGTATGAAAAACTGCTCATCTTAATCCCAGTACCCGTAGTACGAGTTTTTTTCACAATACTCGAAGTATTGAGTATTTGAGAAAAATGTACGTGAAGTTGATTTTTTTTGCCAGAGGTGCTTTTAAGTTCACATACATTTTTCTCGAATACTCAATACTTCGAGTATTTTGAAAAAACTTTAACTACGGGTAGGTACAGCAGGGGAATAAGTGCACAAATTAAACTATTATTCAGAGAATATATAATATGCTGGTCAAAACATGATGAACATTGAATAAAAACAACGCTTTATTTCAGACAATTTATTTTAAGACTCCGTTCACATTTGGTTCCCATTTATATTTTGTTCTGACTTGTTCGCCAGCTTCGATACAAGCCTGCGATACAGGCGGCTTTAGCCCTTTATAAAGTATGACATATGGACGGTTCTCGAAACATTGCGAACTGGAACATGTGAGATTTTGACAGAATATTCGAGCAAACACTAGTACAATTATCCAAAACCAGCATCTAGAGACACACTCATACAAGCGAAAAAATATATAGACACTCAATCACGCATTCGCAACAATATGGAATAAATAATTAATTAATATTTTACGAGATTTGATAAACGTAAAAGTTTATAAATACCTCAAAATAACTCTATACAATACATACAATACAAAATAATGATCAGATAATGTATTATTATTACATTGGGATGGTTATTAAATTTAGTTAACTTTGAAGTCTTCTTTTTTTGTTGAATTTCTAATGCTAATACATTTATATGGCCTCTCTCTGTACATCTTTGAGTAAAAGCCTTTATGACAAGATTTTCAAGCCAGTTACGAAAAGCGAGCATCCGCCAAAACAACGAAAACCGCCACGTCACTTTGATAACTCGCCTTGAGAATGCTTTCTGCGCGTGAAAGCGAAACGTCGGCAAAAAAAAAAGCTGCAAATAGAACACGCGAAAAACCACAGAAACAATTTGTTAAAGGAATAGAATGTAAGCTCGTGCAGCGCAAAGGCATTCAAATGATACTTTGCAAAATACACCCACTAATTTTGAATATACATACATACAATGGCGTAGGTTGTCTCTGGTTAGTGTATTCAAAATACTGGGCGTTTAGTTTAAAGATTTATTGACACAATCAGCACCTTCTTAGTGCTTGTTTATCTTATATATCAATCAGAGGTAATTTCACATGAGCAATGTTTGTATGTATATTGGACCAATGTGTCTTATGAAAACTGGAAATTGATTTTAAAATTATTCAAAACAACTCTCACATTATCGTGTTTCAAGTTTTTTTCTTAGCTCAGATTGTGTAGAATGTGATTCTTAAGATGATTTCATTGAAAGGTCACATTTGAATCAAATGGTAGATAAGCCGAACAAGCACTGGTGTCGTGAATGGTAGAATAGTTAAATTAGATGTCAATAAATGAAAACGTGATGCAATCGCATATGTAATAACTGAAATATGGCAAATAATGCAATTTTGTTATTATCTCGTTGGTTCATTTATCGCCCATTGAAAATAAAATGTTAGGTTGCAAGTTTCTCATCTTTTCTGTCACGAGTTTGCTTTTTTTTTTTTTTTAAGAGATCCTGTGCGGGAGACTCCCTAGATTCTAAAGACTCTAGGGGTCTATGACACTTGTTGTAGTGCCGCAGAGGTGTACGAGCTTGGTCGTCGCTACAAAGCGCCAATACTCAAGCAAGACCCAGTTGCTGTAAGGCTGGATGGACCTTTGATGACCGGTCATTGGTAAAGGTTTATGAATTTTTCAACCCAGCGAAGAGCACATTCGAAATATAAATGGTATATTTTTGTGCTCCGCCGGGATCCGAATCCACAACCTTCCATTTACGAGTCCGAAGTGTTGCCACTACGGACTACGGACCGGTCCAAGATGCCAACGACACGCGGTGTACCTGAGCGGTTACCCATCCAAGCACTGACCACGCCCAATGTTGCTTAACTTCGGTGATCTATGGGAACCGGTGCTTTCAACATGGCTAACGTCGTTGTAGAGCTTACAAGTATAGCTTACATGTATAGCTTACACAGCTTATATGTATAACTTACAAGTATAGAAGAAGAAAATTGCGTTATAATAGACGCGCCACTTTCGTTTGAATTTGCATTAGTTAGTTATGAGTTTGCAGTCGTGTATGCGGTTCCATGATAGAACGACACATGACCTAACGACGCAAGACAGAACGACACATCGCACGCTTAATAATAAAGAGCAATAACTCAAAACATAATAATGTTGGGAAATCTCGTTTGAAGTTCAGACAACCAGTACAACCCGTATGGAATGAAAAAACGACCGATCTCGGTCATATTCGTTCAAATTGAACGGCTGTCGCATTTTACCTATTCTTCTCGCATTGTTATTGCGTTTTATTATAAAATCTCGATTTTCCCAATATTTGAGTTATTGCTCTTTATTATTAAGCGTGCGACATGTTAGAACAACACAAAGACAAAACAACACATGATAGAACGATACATGACGGAACAATACATGACAAAACATCACTATGACAAAAAAATCACACACCTCAAACAGAATATCTCAAAAAAGGCACATGAAAAAACTTCAGCAGCATGACAAAAAAGTGATACACGAGAAGCATGAGAAAATGGAGCTCGTGCATATATTATTCGGTAAAGCTTATAAAAAAGTTAACACCCTCTATTATGATGATTAGTAAAAAAACCTATCTAAGCTGCACATAAAGAGCATCTTCTTACCGTGTTATCCCCGAAGGACTCACATACGGCGCATGGAAATAAAATAAATGTGATGTTTTATCATGTGATGTTCTTCAAGTGCCGTTTATGGTATGTTCTGTTTTAGGTATGTGATGTTTTGTCATGTGTTGTACTGTCATGTGCCATTCTGTCATGTGTTGTTATGTCATGTGTTGTTTTGCCACTGTGCCGTTCTACCCTGTCACCGTCGTGTATGCAACTTATGGTGCGTCGTGTATTGCTGTAAATATGCAAGCCGGCCTATGCAGAATACCGCTCAGTGAGGTCGGGTCAACTGCACTTATGGTAAATCTACACTTAAAGAGATTTAAACTTTCTTCAAATGGAAACCATTTCATTTGAATTCAATATGAAACAACTACCTGCTGTTTTAGCCAAAAATAGGCAGAATAAGCATGTGACGAAGACCTCTGACAAGATGGTTGTCAGATGATATAAACTTGCTCTCTTCAAACGGAACTTTGTCATTTGAATTCAATATGCATCAAATGATACTCGTAGTTCTCCATATGAAAAATGATTGGAATAAATTTTACACGATGATGTTTAATAACATATACAGCAAATATCCAGGATAGATAGGTTCTTCTTTTTCATAATATTGTTCCTCATTGCTAAGGGTTGTGATTTGTGCCCCGTGTGAAAGCAACCACTCTTTTCCAGTTCTCTCTTGATTGCGCTGCCCGCAGCGCTCCAACCACAGAGGTGCCTGCTGCTGTCTTCACTTGATAGGTTCATCGTGTTGGGGATCTTCCTCTTCCGCTCTTATCCTCCAAGCTACCGATTACAACCAGTCATTTCAGGCTATCGTCATTGCCACGGACTACGTGTCCGAAGAATACGTCAATAGATAGGTTAGAAAAACTTAATATGGGCTACGTTAAAAAATGGATACGAAATGACAATATAGGTAATTTAAGATGTCTCCCACACAAATTTAAGTGAAACTTTAATAAAACAGATCTTATTCAATGAAAAAAAAATCACAAAAGATGGTTACAATTGTTCCTTGACGTCATTATTCAGTTGCTTTAAATAAATCAAACCAATTTACAGAGCGTGGGGAAGTGGATTATCTTTCGGAAACGCGTTGACAATAAAGCGACACTGCTTTGTGATAGCTTTGTTCGTTTGTTTATTTGTTTCATTATCCGCTGCAATAGAAAAGCAACTACCGCGATGCTATCCGCGCGATGGAAAACGCAATTTCCTCTGAATAAACAGTATTCCATGATGGTGATAATTTACTTTCACCTTGGCTTACTCCTTCACAGTTCCCGCTGCCTCTAAGCGATATTGTGTTTCATTTCATCAGGTAAACCAGTTTAATAACGGCAGATAAGATGGCCACAGCTTCTATAGAAAAGTAATTAATTTCCTCGATGGTTTAGCTATAATAAAACTGTTTTCATTCAATCAGTTTTTCTCGATGCTCTGAAATACCAACAGTGAAAGCCGCACACTATTTATGTATCAGTAAATATATTAAATCGGGCTTGTTCATTAGATTACTTGAACATAAAACCAGAGGTAAACCCACTTTTTATTATGGAAAAAGCAAGTTAAAAGTGGTTTATAAATAAAAAGCAATTTTATGAAAAAGGGGATTAAGTTTATACAAGCACAAAGAACCAAAAAAATAACGTTTGAAAGTGGTTTAACTATGTATATCAGCAGCAGAAAGAAGAAATGAAAAATAACATGTTTCTTTGCAAAATCAGTTTCTTCTCGTTATACTAAAACGACATTAAAAACAAATTATTCAGTAAAATGACAAAATTAATGGGAAATTCCTGGAAAGCACGTCTCATTGATGATATTAAAAACTATGTACATTGAAAATTGTCTGTAGTTGCCCTCTAATTGTCTAATGGAAAGTTACATTACTCTTTAACATCTTTCTTGATGATGATGATTTTCCGATAACTTCGTTTTGAGAAAGTTATTGCTGGCAGGGCGCTTAAACGGATTTTTTCAAACACCTAATTTTTCCAATAAAATAATACATACCTACATCGATATTTTATTTACGTCAGTGTATTATTGCGGGACACTCCTTTTTTCTACAATTATCTCTAAAATCCATGCTTGTTTTTTAATAGTTTTATTGATGCATACAAATAACGCAACAATCAAGCATAAATTATAATTTATTCATTTAACACGAGGTCACTTTATTGAGTGTCTATGGTTCAAGAGGTGTTAGAATGCGGACCCTAGATGTTGCATCTTTAGAAGGGGTGACATTTTGACCCACTGACGCATGTTTCATGGCAGAGGTTGTCGTTTTTTTTCTAGTTACATTTTAGTTTGTGTCTGGTCACAATTAACATAAGTTTTGTTTAGTCATATTAAACAACAGTATAATGACATAAATCTAAAAAAAAAATTGTTAACTCCTATAAAAAAACGTTTGTGGAACGAACGCCTTGCCTAATACAACAGAAGCTATTTTTGTACATCGTACTTGGATATTACGGAGAAGAATTACATTAGTATGAAATTTATGCATACCTATGTACGAGTATCTATCAGATTGTTACAACATTTTCAACATTGTACAGAAAATGTTTAACGATTCAATAATATGTACATGAAAATGGAACAGGAACACTACTCGTACAATGTCTCATAAATGAATATTTACTTAGCGACCGGATTTGCAAATCATCTTTCAATCAGTCGATAACACTCATAAGTGGCGCGTTTTAGCTGTCATATTTTTTTTGGTAAACGCTATGATTGAGTTTAAGTCTGAAGTTTTATATTTATAGTATTGCCCTTTTCACACAGCACAGTCCGGTGCCAGATCGGAAATCTGATGAATGAGGATGGATGTAAACCTTCATTCGGTTTGTCCTGTGATTCCATACAAATCGCGACAGAAACCATATAAATATTAGACAAAAATCTTTCTTTGTAAAAGGCACTACAGGTAGGTTAGTTTATAGTTCGTTACTCCGTTGTATGGAAATACTTCTTTACAAGTGAACACCTAATAAAAAGTGTTATTTGGTGCACGAAAGTGAAAGATGTGTCGAGGCGCCGGAGTGTGAAAGGAAGAGGGCAGTGGACGAGGGAAAGGAGGCCTTCTGCCCGCTGTGCATAAGTGCCACTTTGCCTTGCAATGAGACTGACAATGTTATTTGTGGGAATTGAGTAATAAGTTCTGTAATAGCAGCTAAAGATGAGATCAGTGCAGCTGCAGAACAGAGGTAAGGAAGTCTTGAATATGGCAATTCACTTGGGCGGAGAAAAGACGTTGAAAACATTATTTGTAATTAACTTGGAATTTGGTAATTAATTGGAAATAAGGTATGTTTCTTTTAACAGATTTATGAAGAGGAATGCAATTCACAATTTTTTGGCTATTCCTGGCCAGTTGTCTTCATGCGAAAGCAGAAGCTTGTGTGCATGCAATGCCATCTGTTGAACCAGTATCAAAGTTATGGTCAAATGGGCCAAACGTGATTCAAACCAGCGTTATTCTGTTCCAAATACGCTAGTCAAGAGTGGCGACTTAATTCCGTCGGCTATAACACCGACTAGTGTCATTAAGCCATTAAGTCATTAAGCTTTTTGATCAACAAAAAACAAAATCAAAGTAAGAGTTATTATTATTATAAATTTAGTTTTTGTGTTGGAAGAAATAAAACACCGACGCGATGGTTCGTAAATTTTAAAAGAAAGTCAAATAAAGGTGTGCCAAGACTGAAAAATCATTTAATTCTACCAACCTTTTGATGTAATAGGTAACAAAAGTAATTTGTATTTTGTTACTGTGAATATTGTGAAGATTCATTTAAAATTAAGCACAAAGTTTTTCTTCACGAGTTAATTTATTTCCTCGAGCAGGTTCAATGTCATCACATGTGCAAGGGAAAGCAAGTAGTCGGTGCAATAGGAAGAATAGCAAAGAACAAGCGATTGACGATGGATCTGAGAATGGCGGTACACAATGGCATATTGTTACCGACTTTGATGTATGGAAGTGAAGCATGGACAGTGAACGATAGCGAAATGAGTAAAGTATGTACCTACGGTGGAAATGAAGCATTTGAGAAGCATGACAGGAAAAACTCTGAGGGATAGAGTTAGGAATGAATGGGTAAAAAAAGAATGTAATTTGAAAGAGGATGTGAAAGTTAAGGTACAAAAGAATGTGATGAGATGGTTTGGGCATGTGGAAAGAATGAATGATGATAGACTGACAAAGTATGTATACAAAGAAAGTGTGAAAGGAAAAAGAGGGAAGGGACGACCGAGAAAAGTATGGAGTGATCAGATTGAGGAGATTGTGAAAGAATGGGATATACAAAGTGAGCGTAAAAGAAGAAAATGCATGAAAAAGGTGATGGATATAAATGAATTAAAAGAGGTATGTAAGGATAGGAAAAAATGGAGGGAAACTCTGCAGAGGCTCTGGCCACCCCTAGCGGAATGGCGACAGAGTTACAGTTACAGTTACATCATAATCAAGAGGACAAAGACAAGTTGTCCTCTGTATATTTTAATTTTAAAGAATGTTGGGGAAATTTGAAATTAAATTTATTTATTGATTTATTCTCTCAATAGTGTTTAATAATAATAATTGGCCAATTTTTATATGGCGCCGTTGAGTGGCACTAGCCACCCCAAAGGCGCTTTTACTATTTACAAATACGATACTAAGCCTGAATCTAAAAAAAATTCCCCTCTTTTCCTTGGAATGAGAAAGGAATGCATCATTTGAAATAACCATTCAAGTGGCCTTTAAATAAATATTGCTTAAGGATATAGGAATTCAGAAAATTGCTTGCTAAATGCATTCGTTCGACAAAATATAAAAGCAGCTTGAATAAAATGCAATCGCAAAGCTTATTACTGGTTTTAAATGCATTTGGAGGAAACGGATTTTGCAATCGCTATGTATTAGCTTTTATAGAACCTAGTATATTAGAAAAGTTGACACAAAATAAATGTTTGCGTCTGAGTTTACAACTTAGATGAAGTAAGTTATAAAAAGTGAAACATCAAAAGGTAGACAATCTTTTCGTCGCGAATAAGAAACGCCGCATCGCACAGAAAAGTTAGATTAGGATTCTGCTCGGGCCCGCTTTTTGGAGATTGCCTTGGGCCGCCTTGCCCTGGGGGCGGCCCAGGCGCAATGCGACGAATCGTGGTGCAACTGAACGGATCTGTACCTCAAATATACAAATACACAGAAATATTGCCTCAACCATTTTACCAAAATATGTATGAGATTTAAAACGCTCAATTGAGGCACTGTTTCCAATTTAATATATTTTTTAATAAACACAATATTTGTGTTTAAATTTTTACACTTGAATTACAAAAAGTATGAAAAAATAAAACTTCCAGTAGAGGCACTGTTTTAATTTCTAAAGATATTTTTGAAAGCTCTATGGTTGAGTTTGAACGTAAAGTTTTATACTTGCGGCATAAAATCTATGAAAACTAAAAATTCCACCAGAGATGCAGTATTAGTTTCTATACATTTTTTGGAAAGCTCTATGGTTGAGCTTATTTTTTTTTTATACTTGGGGTACTTTACGACCACTAGTGGTATGAGAGGAACGTGCACAGATACTTTGTACGTTGAGTATTGTAAGGGATCATTATATTTTATTGCATCTGTAATTTGTGATGTTTTATTGAGGCCTCCTTGGAAAGTTGTGGGTTTCAAATGAATGAAGATACCACATCACGATTTTGCTCTATTCGAGTACCCACCTACTCCGTCAGTTATGATATTATTACTCTGCCATAAAGTACGATTCCATATTTATATAAACAAAAATATTTATGTTAGTAAGTTTTCGGGTAATCCGTTGACTATAATTATTTTTTAACTGACGTTTCGGATCGGTTACACGATCCTTCATCAGGGCGGTCCACCTGTGTGTAAAAATTAAACAAAAATATTTATTTATCTATTGATTTTTTATACCACAGTCAAATAATTAAACTTGAAAACGAATAAATAGACCATTGACTTATGATATACGTAGACTAGAAATTATTTTAACGAAAATAGACATAATATATCTGTTTCAAGTTACTTGCGAAAATAGTCCTCAGTAAGAAAGAGAACAAAGATTTTTGCTGTGTCATTTAGTTATATACAAAAAAAAAATGTATGAAAATAAGAAATATTTCCAGAATGCTGGCAGCATTGATATTCACTTCTGCGCGAACATTGTGCGCACGCGTTATAAATCTTTGGATCGGTAATTTTTATCAATTTTTAAGCGCACACTTACAAATTTACAAATTATAAAAATTACAAATCTGGATATTTTACCGCCATACCAAAAGGATTTTCTTCAAACGCTATTGATTTACTTTGTTACCTTTGTAAGCAAAATTTGCTGCTGTACGCTGTCTACGTTTGTTGCTTAAAAGTAACATACCGAAGCTACATACATACGTTGTTGCAAAACAAATTGGAACACGTTTATATTGAATCATTTATTCTGCGGTACAAATCTCGTAACTAAGTCGGACATGTGATGCGTGTAACATATTGCCGGCTGTGTAATGAGGTTCCATCTAATATATGGGTACATCTCATCTAATCTAAACTAAACATGCTTCACATTTAAATTTAAAATCAAAGTTGCAAATATGTATTTACGCTAGATGTTTTGTACACAAGCTGACACGTGTAAGTTTGCTCTTAGAAATTCTGAATACAAACATTTATAATCAAAAAATTACGCTCACGATAACATAATAAAAAATCGCAACTAAGCTGCAAATAAAGTGCAAATTCTTACGGTGTTGTCGCCAAAGGGGTATGCTCAAGCCATATCATCATACCCTTCCTGTATATATGTGACAAAAGGACACACAGTACATGCACAGTACTCATGCAAAGCTTTATATTTTATCAAGTGGAGAAAGGCTTTCCCGTGAAGTAAAAGCAACGGCTCAAACAAAACAATATCCTCTAGGTCAGAGGCGTGTACATGGCTATAAAAGTACATGGTTCGATGTTGCTGAATCTAATAGTATACCTGGGGTGGCACTCCTTGTGGGGTTGTTACTAAATCGTAGGTAGCGTAAAGATTATGATAAAAAAATACGACTAAGGACATGACTTCAATGACTTGGAATGCTCCATGAACCACGTCGATAGTTCCATCGGTATATTTTGGCAGATATATGTTGCTCCTCCTACGAGGAGCTCGAAAGGATTGCCACATATATGAAGGAATGGCGAAAAAGATTGATGAACATTGCTGCAAGCAAATCTTAGGATTGAGACAGAAAAAGAATAACTGAACATTACATAACGAAATCTAAACATGTTTCACATTACATTTTTTTCGTTATTCACCAGCTCACATACCACGTTCTCAAAATTAAGAATTGTATGATGCAATGCAATCTAGATCATTAAGGAATCCACCCAGGGGGGCAGAGAGATGAAGCAAAATGTAAAGAAGTACAAAAAAGTAATCTCTGTTACAACATAAATGACTATTCTTCAGCTTAAATTAAGTTTATTTCATTCCGCTGATCGTTCTTGAAAAAATAAAAACTTCTGAAATGAGTCTACAGCGAGGTAGGTACATACTGTTTATTTGTACTATAGTGAAATTAAGTGAAAATTAACTGAAATTAAGTGAAAATTAACAATAGTAAAATTAACTATCACCTTAAAAGTCATCGGTGTTATGGCCGAGGAATTCAAGTAGCTGATCTTTGTAGAGTATTTGGAATAGAATAACGCTGGTTCGATCCCCGCATGGATATTGGGTAATTATTAAATAACATTCATTAAAATATAACGCAACGCACGCACGCAACTAACGCAACTAAGCTACACATATAGTGTAACTTCTTGCCGCGTTATCCCCGAGGGGGTCGCATGTGGCGAGTTGAACCTATTTATTTTTACAGGTAAGGGGGCCGGCCATACGCCAACCACTTCAGATGAAGTGGGGGAATATGCAAAATATGCAATAACGAATTATCAATTGATGATATTAATACCTGTTTCTGGCCAAGCAGAATAGGTTGGTGAATTGGTGAACCTCTACACAATTTTTCTATTTAAACAACAAAAAAAGATTCGGTAAACAAAACTCCTTGGTATCGTTAAAAGGGTTCTTAGCAACCGAAAATAAAGTATTAGTTTGCCTTTTTCTTGGATCAAGTTGTACGACGTCACTTTTATAAATACACTATGCCCTAATATCGGGTATGTGAAAGAGGCAATAAAAAACGGAAGAAAAAATAACATTTAGGCCTTGTTTCTTTTATACTCAAACATTATAATGCAGTTACTTCGTAGCCTTGTAAAAAAATAAAGAAGAGTTAACACAGATCCACAAATAATTAATTTATTTCAGATGGTGAGCGGTTTCAAAAGACCATAATCTTACCGAGTCAAGGTCTGCTAGATTATTATACCAAGCGGGCGGGCAGAAAAAACGGTGACAGGATAGAACGGCACAGTGATAAAACTACACATGACATAACGACACATGACAAAACGACACATGACAGAACAACACATAACAGAACAACACATGCCAGAATAACACATGACAGAACATCACAATGACAGTACATCAGAAGGACAAAACATCACATGAGAAAACATCTATAATCTATAATCTAAGTTGCAAGAATATATTCATTCAAAGCTCTCAGATGTATGCCCACAAACAAACACGAGTAGTTCGCGCTTACAAATGCTGATTGTGTACTTACAAATAAAATCCAAACCTCAAATGAACATAAGCCCTGCAACTCTTGCCGACCTTCCCTGAAACATCACATACCTAAAACAGAGCATACCAAATACGGCACATGAATAAACATCACAAACATTTATTTTGCTTCCTCACGCCATATTATGCGAGTCCTTCGGGGATAAGTTAGGTTTTTTTAATCTAGCAATGATAATCGGGGGCGCTATTTTTTTTATAAGCTATATCAAATAATACATGCATGAGTTCCATTTTATCATGTTTCTCATGTATCGATTTTTTGTCATGCCGTTTATGGTGTGTTCTGTTTTGTCTTGTGATTTTGTTTTATGTGCCGTTTATGGTATGTCCTGTTTTAGGTATGTGATGTTTTATCTTGTGATGTTTTGTCACTGTCACAATCATCGGTGTCGCCGTTGTCGAGGTGGTTGGTGCCGTGTTCTCCCTGTGCCTGGCCAACTCTATAAAGAACGCCGACAGAAGGTCTAAATTTTGAGATTTTTAATTACACACGCCCACTCGCCTTCGTGTTTAGTACTCAAATATTCCAACACGCAACTTGTACAAAGACTTGAAGCGAAGCCAACATCTGAAAGGCCTGCCAAAGGCAATGCAACCACTCCCCAAAATCAATCTGAATATTCAAAGCCCGATACATGCAAACAAAACCACCTCTGCGGCACTATTACAAGTGTCATAGACCCCTAGAGTCTCTAGAATCTAGGGAGTCTCCCCCATAGGATTTCTTAAAAAAAAAAAAGCTGTGATGTACTTTCCTGTGATGTTTTGTCATAGTGATGATATGTCATGTGATATTCTGCCACCGTGATGCTCTATCATGTGTCGTCATGTCATATGTTGTTTTGTCACTGTGTCGTCCTATCATGGATCCCAAAAAAACCATAGACCAGTACATTTTATTCCGCAGCGATCATCTGCTGGTAAAATGTTGACATTTGAGATCTAAGCCATCTGCGTTAGCTAAAGGTCAGGCTGGGCGTGTGCGTGAGCCGTCATGGACCAGTGAACGAGAAAACCAGAGTGGAAGAAACGAGAGCGGTCTCTGTGGAATATTGTGGGAAGGCAGAGGGCACTTCCCCGTACAAGATGTTCACTGTAAGGTTTCTTGTGTGTGACGTCATTCAAGATAGGAGATAGCCAGATAGGGACGTTGAAAAAGTTTTGTTTTTGACCAAGCAAAGCTACTACATAATGACCTGACCAACTATGCTGTGGTAATGAACTGGATAAAATGAAATAAAAACAAAAGTTGGGGTGCAACATGATTTCTTCTTTTGTTAATTTGCCTAATGTGCTATTTTTATGTTGTGCCTGTTGGTGTATGATTGTGAATAAATAAATAAATAAAATAAATAAATAAATAAAAAGTATTGTTCATCCATAATTTATAATTTTAGTTAGAAATATATTATGTTAACACTTTAGATAACTATTAAACGCAACTAAGCTACACATATAGTGTAACTTATTGCCTGGGGACTGGTACTCATTTCTTGTAAAGGCTGAGTAAACCTTTTCGGTATTTTATTTTGGGGTTTGAAATAAACACCGAAACGGGAAATCATTTCTGACACCCTCGGTGGGATTCGAACCTGAGCTCACGGCATGGAATGCAAGCCCTCTACCAACTAAGTTATCGACCGGCCAAAGATATACGCAACTAAAAAAAAAAAAAAAAAAAAAACGCAACTAAGCTACACATATAGTGTAACTTCTTGCCGCGTTATCCCCGAGGGGGTCGCATGTGGCGAGTTGAACCTATTTATTTTTACAGGTAAGGGGGCCGGCCTTACGCCAACCACTTCAGATGAAGTGGGGGTTTCCCAGCTCCCGAGAGGGCTGGTACTCATTTCTTGTGAAGGCTGAGTAAACCTTGCCGGTATTTTTATTATGGGGTTTGAAATAAACACCGAAACGGGAAATCATTTCTGACACCCTCGCCTCGGCGGGATTCGAACCCGAGCTCACGGCATGGAATGCAAGCACTCTACCAACTGAGCTATCGACCGATATGATATATTGGATGGACAAGCTGTGCTGTGCCATCAAAAGACAAATGAATAGTTAGTGATCTACATAATAATCAGATCTATAAGAAGAAACGTGTAAAGTCGCGCTTACAAAAACTGTTGTCCATTTAAAAACTTTTGTCACTCTTCCCTAAAACAGGGGTGAAATTGCCAAAGTGTCCAATTTTTACAGTATGGGTGGTCACTCAAGCAATTAAAATAATTACATATAATACTTTTAAAAATTCTGCAAATTTTCTATGATTCTAATCATTTTTCATGATTTAAAATATGTTTGGTGGTCATTAATAAAATTTTTGTATTGTAAATGCTCAGTATCCCAGATCATGATTTTACTAGTGATAACTTCATGAAAATATGTAAATCTCCATTATAAATAGACTCCATCCCTGTTAGGACGCGATGACGTCATTCCAAGGACGAGCTCTGATTGGTCGTAAATCATGAAGTGTCGCGCGCTGGCGTCTCGTTACCCTCGCCTGGATAAATATGGCCGCCAGGGGAGCACCAAGGTCAAAGCCTTCATTAATATTGTGCATAATTTATAAGATTATGGATATATTTAGATAGGATGCGAGATGAAAGACATCTGAAATATTGTTTATTATTTTTCAAAAGGGAGGAAAATACAAGGGAAAATTGAATAAATAATGTACAAATAAAACACAAAGTTTTTCTTTACGAGATGATTAATTTCCTTGAGCGCTTTGGATGTTATCACACCATTATCAAGAGTAAATAAATCAACTCGTGAATTAAAACTTTGTATTTTATTTTTACAATATGTTTTGAAAGTGAATCTTCGCAATATCAATAAAAACACCCTGCAATTTTTGTGAAAATTGAATATGTGTGCATAATATCTAAATCAAGCTAATTTCAAGTGAATTCCAATCTCATGTTTTGAAACCTTGTACAATAGACTAAATAGTGGCGTCACACGACCGGGTTTTTGTGGAAAAGACTAACAAATATTTTCCTTTTGTATGCTAAAAACGTTAGACTCATAAAAGACGTTCGCTCGCCGCGACAAAAAGATTTTTTTTCTATCCCCATTTGCTACATCCGTACTGCAAAATATTAACGTTTCATTTATCCATCGCGATTGTCTGAAATCGTAGTGTAATTGATGATTAACTTCATTCAATTAATCATAAAATGACGTTAACTCTCTATACTGCACTTGTCACAATGCACCAGATGAGTGCATATTAGGAGTCGAAGCGCATGTGGCAGACGCATAGAAATGCAGTCTCCGCTATGACCGGTTTCCGTTACTTTCGTTGCAACTGGCCTGCCCACTGCACTTATCCATCTATGCCACTCGCTTGCTTTTGTATGCGAGTCAGTAAAACATGTTTTCATACAACTACCACTTCGTAGGGCTTCCATATCTGTGATCTAGCTCGAAACATTAGTAGTTGTTGGGAGAATGTAGGAACAGAAACATACGTAGTAAAACCTCGATGAGTATAACAGAATTGAGAAGTTAGACTTGCGATGCTTTTTCAAAGTTTGATTAAAAAGGTCTTGTTTAAAGTGAAGCAAAGTTTTTTAAAAAGAAATGTGTTATGATTTGACTATCATTGTAAACGTAACAATATGCTGTTTGAAGTATGGTTTGTCTAGAAGAGAATAAGATAGATGTATATCTGAAGAAAAAATAATGAAGAGTAAATAAATACAACAGATGCTACATGACAGGTATTTTTTACCAAAAAGGCCATAGATGCAGATGTCTTGGTTTTTCAATTCTTATATCACAATACGAATATTCTTAACAATCATTCTTCTTGTTGCCTTAAAACCTTGTGTTTATCTGTCATAGAAAAATCATGTATCTCTCCATTCTTATTTCCGTTTCAGATTGAAATAGTCTTTGCATCTAGAGCGACCCCAACCTTTTTAAAATCCGGTTATTTCTCTATTTTTGGTCATTATTTATTTCACTCCACCATTCCATGTTTTCAATACACCTAAAGTTTTCTGAATACGCAATTTTCTAAGGAAAAACAATAAATTCTTCTTCTCAAATGACTCTGCAGCCATTCTCGAGCCTTGGTCTTTTTGGTCTTTTCGAGCCTTCAACTTCTGCCTCCAACTCCGCCTGTTTTGGGACGCCGCTTTCCAGTTCACGACTTGTACAACCTGTGCTGCATCTTTCCTTATTCCATTAGTTCATCTCAGTCTCAGTCTTCTTACTGTTTTTCTTCTGCCGGGGTGGATGGTCATCATTCTTTTGGGAATACTTGGCATTCATTGTATGAACATGTCCAGCCTTTACAGAGCAACATTTACAAACTCTATCCATTTTCATTGTCCAAGTTATATCTGTATAAACACAGAATTAATTAAAAAGTTACAATGGAAACTTATAATAGCAATAAATAAGCCGAGTTTCAGTGTCCTCTCGGTTATTCGCAAATGTTGGGGAACTTTAGTTCGCCTTAGTTAGAAACTTGCGACAAGTCGCCAGCTTAAAGGGAAAACGTGAGCACGAGCTTTGAAAGTTGAAAGTAAGCAACTAACAGTAACACATCATTATACGTATTTTATACATCATTATTTTGCTGTTGAACTGGGTTACTAATTAAGTTACTAAGCACGTTACAACCAACTGAAAGTAATCCAGAATGGATTAAAACTAAAAATCGTATTAACTGTATGTAACTTCTCATACATTTTCTTTTACTTTTCAGATGATTCAGTTTATAGGGGTTTTTACCTAAAAAAGAGAAAAATGAACAAAATTAACAACGGACTAATATTGGAGCAGGAACTCAGAAAAGAAAAAAAAGTCTCTCCTGATGAAGTTGCTTACGAATCTAACGAAAGTTTTTAAAATAAGTCTTCTAGTAATGGTTCGTTTGACAATAGTATTTTTTAATTATTTGACTTTACTAACAGGAACGAAAACTCTGAAATATGAAATATTTCTTCAGTAGGTACTACCACTAAAAAATTGTAACCATTATTTCTTGTTACTGATCTTGTTTTTCTCAGTCGATAGACCAGTATAAAATACAGAACGTTCGATTGCTGAGTGGAATGTCAGGGTTCAAAATACTATTGGCCATGGTAGATTGTGATGAAGAAATAAGAACCTGTTTTTTTTTCATGTTTTTCAAAATTATATTTAAGGCTTTATTAATTCAAGGTATGTTGAAGTTGTTACAGCATTAGTTGGTTAAAAACTTCCTGCATGAAATACAAATTCAACAATAAGGGATATGGTTTAAATTTTTTATGAAGTTCATTGTTACGGAGTGAGATTAGTTTCATTTGTTGAATACTTTTACAGTGGCTTGTATTGTAAAAAAACATAATAAAATTTCGAATCGAATCTTAATTTACCGGTGATAATAATTAGCAGGCGTTGATTACACAAAACATTTAATTTAAATCTTGCAACATCAGAATAGTGTAAAAACGAAAATGTTGTGATTCGAAAAAAACCCATCTCGCATCAATTAACTCCTTACAATTGAGTGGTATAAAACCAAAGGCGGTTTCCTAGGAATTTTTAGAAAATCAGATAAATACATGTAAAACAGGAAGCAGTATTATTTTTTTAATTTATTAACTAATCTTATTTTTAGGTTCGCAGAACCTACTCATGGTTTCCTATTCATGGTTTTTCGCCATTCACAATATTCTCCTCAAACCATAGTTCGTCGATCCAGGATTCTATTCTATACACACAAAAAAATGGCATTTATATAAGTATCAAGTGACTACAAAAGGATTATTTGTAAATGTGTGAGGGCTGCGAAGGAATTAAAAGAAGTATTCCAGGATTGGTAAGGATAGAACGAAATGCAGACAACTCTGAAGAGGTTTTGGCAGTGTTTAAAATAGAATAAAGGCAGAGGTAGATTTAGGTACCTATAGCGTAGGATGAAATGTTCTTTTATTTTTCGAAGTAGTTTCATCCGAGCAAAGTAGTTTTAAGATAGGTAGCGAAGGCGATAGACAGGCAAAAATGGAGGAGAATCCTGGATGCATGGCCACCAGGGCAGTCAAACTGATGATTAGGAGAATCTATAATCTAAGTTGCAAAGATATATTAACATTGAAATTGCCCACAAACAGGCATGTGTCAGTTCCCGCTTACAAATGCTGCATGTGTACAAACCTCAAATGAACATATGCCCTACAACTTTTACCAACCTTTTCTGAAACAGTGGTGATATTGGCAGAGTTAATAATATTGTACAGCATGGGTTGTCAGCCTCATACCAACTTATAAGTCAAGGGAGAATAATTGTCTTACTTTGAAAGACATCATAAATTTTACTCTGTTGCTCATGAGTAGACGTAACCTTTTCGTAGAATCGTAAGAAAGTGAAATAAACCATAAGCAGTACCTACAAGATGAACTGAAACAATTTCATTATCCGCGCACATTAAAGCGCGGTTATAAAACCGAGAGGCCAATAAACAATGATATTGAAAACGTATTTCATATCCTGTCTACGTGCGGGCATAAATCACGAAACCCAAATTACACAAAAAAACATCGCAAATTGGAGGGAATTCACGTGCACAGAGCGCGTGCGCACCACCACGCATTCATACGTGTCGAATGGACCTCTTTGCCTCCGGTGGGGTCTTAAGTTTTATTTCAATACCCCAAGTATAAAGCCTTACGTTAAAACCAAACCATATCGTTCACCAAAAAAATTGAACAAAGTAAAATAACGCCTGAATGGGATGTTTTATTTTTCATACATTTTTGGTATTACGCTGTGGTAGAGTTGAAACGTTTGTTGAGCGATGGCCTTTGGAAGAAGCAAAATCTGGAACTGTTATTAAGGTCTCATCGTCTGTTTGTGGTCATCATTGGACCCTGGAGCGTCTCCCGAGTGAGAATTTTCCAAGAAATTAAAGTGGTGAGAGAGCATTACCATGTTATTAAGTTTTCAGCAAGATTTCTCAATGGAAATTTGATGTACTATGGGAAAGAGATTGAGATGAAATGATTTGTTGTTTTTTTTGCAATGAGTAAAAAATCTTTTTAAATTACCAGTGACTAAAAAACGTAACTGGAGGAAATCCCTTTTATAACCAGTGAAAAGAATGGATTCCCTATGTATCGGTATGAGGCTGCCCCACTCCCCCCCTCCACTGAAAAAACTGGTTCACCTTGCTAATGTCACCACTGATTCAGGGAAGGGTTTCAAGAGTTGATAGGCCTTTTGTTCGTTGAATTTGTGCGTGTGTGTGTTTTTTTATTCCGTATGTAAGTAGGTACTATAACTTTTTACTGACGCAAAATGAAATAAGTAGGTATCTACTAGCATGGGTTTCTATTCATGAAAACCTTTGTAGAAAACAAACTGCGTAAATTTAGAAGGTCGAAATATTAATTGCATTGAATATTTCAATACAATAATTTAAAGAAATTAAATTAAAACACAGTACCTAGCTGTATTCAGAATTACCATTCTGTAGAATGTAAAAGTAGATACTTCTCTGCCTACAACACGTAGGTTAATGTGTAGAAAGTTGTACCTAGTATAGGGCCGGCCAGTTTCGAATTTAGAACGATAAAATGGCGTCGTGTAAAATCAGCTGTGATTGATTAGGTCATATTTCATTTTGAAAGTTAAATGTTTATTAGATTCGAACACGACATATCTACATGAAATTTACTAGTAAAATATTTATTTTCTGTTTATTCACTGCTGATCAAAATGCTGTTAAAATGTGTACATTTCTCATGAAATCGGGGATTCCAAATTTCTGTCAGCGAGGTAACGTCACAGATCTAGATGACTAAAGCTCTTAATATTTTTTTTTGGCTAGCAACCTAAACGGGTGATTTCACAATTCTTCCCGCCTTATTCCGACTTATTTGCTCTTTACAAAATGGAGTGATGGAAGCTCGCATAAGGACTAGAAGCATTTTAAATTATTGTTCACCGTAAAAAGATTCGGATTTCATGAAGTAGTCGGGTCACTAACAAAAGGTCCTCCGACACATTAATACCAGTAAAGAACTCCTGCCAACCTTCAAAAAGAGAAAGCTGATGTACATCAGATACTTTATGAGGTACGAAAAATACAACCTAAGTATTTCATCTGGTGATACAAATAAATATTAAGACGAAAAAGACACAGAATGACATATCGCCACCTTAAAGGTAAAACTGAATAAGTGATAGTTCACTGATTTGAGAAATCGTGGATAACTTTTCATAGTAAGTGAACTAATTATAAGGAAGTTCTCATGACAAATTTCTACACTAAAGGATTTTCACACTTTTGTGGTGTTCTCTCTCGTAGAAAATAGGGAAAAGGGTGCATTTATCTTAGAAACCCATATTAGCTTAGTAGTACCTAGCCAGTTTTACCTTTAAGGTATCGATATATCCTGAAGAGCTTCCGCTAATAGTTTAACCAAAGCAGAAGATCGTTGTTTAGAGCAGCATAATTGTAAAAGAAAACAGCCATGATGATCGCCGATCGTCGATAGAAGTAGCACTAAAAAGAAGAAGAATAAAAACTAGGCAGGTAGGAATGTTGAAATATTGTGTTGGCTGAATACTTTTTATTATCTATTTGCATGCAAATTGCGATTATTCCAAATTCAAATTTGAATTATAGGTATTGTGGGCGAGATGGAACGAACAGCTGACCGTTACTAAAGCAGCTGACCAATCGCCATCGATCTGATGCCATCATTCCAAATTCAAACGGGATGTTTTACTTTCACTGATTGGCGCCACTGTTTTTTTTATTATCTTTTTTACAATGTGAGTTGTAGAATAAAATTGAATGTTAATGTAATTGAGAAGTAAACTTAATTATCAAAAAATAAAAAAATCTTCAAAAATAACTATGTACCTAAGTAGCTAAGATATATTAAAATTTAAGATTTACATTCCATACTTATGAGGGGTATGTGAGGGCTGATCATTTTTGGATTTGGATTTGTTTTCTCGGTGAGCAAACGTCAGCCTTGTATGGGACTGCCGTCCTTAGCAACCAATAGAAACATATTTGTATGTCTTTTCCCAAGCAAACCGGCCGCGTGACGACACAATATTGTCTATGCCAATTCATGTGTGGACTTCAATAATTCAGGTATATACCTACATAATATATGTATTCTTATATACCTCAATAGCGTATTTACAAAGAAACCCAAACCTCAAACGCGTCTCCCTGAAAAAGGATTGGCATAGTCAAAGATGAACATTTTTACAGTATGTTACTCACATTTATTTTCTTTTATTTTTTTTTGTATCGGATGTATTTAAAAGTAAAACTCGTTTATCCACCTACATGTTTTATTTCCATTCAGAATTGTCGTTTATCAACAAAGTAAACAATGTATATAGTTTTATGAATGCTGTTAAATCAAGCGTAAAAATCCGCATCAGTTTTCTTTTGTAATTTATATTCTAGGCCACGAAATAAGAAAAGAAAATAAATGTCAAACACGTAAAAATAGTGTGTGTATAGTCAATGGTGAGATACGTGTTCGAAATTCAAATGGGCATTCTAGAATACCTACTCGACACGTCAGGTGTACCAATATATTTTAGGAAAGACAAACAAGCGGTTTTCCAATTCTGAAAAATACTTCTTTTTCAATTAATGTTACAATGGATTCTTCTTCTATTTTTGAAATATTTGAAAAAAAGGAAATTGTATGAAAAATGTGATGAATATGAAGGGATTCAGCACAAATTCTTATGGCCAAAATAATGAGTTATCGCACAACCGGATTACTAGGGAAAAGGTTAACTCGTATTTTGCTACCGGTGATACGGACCGTAGTTACATAGACCTGTAAATTTTCCCACCCCCACCGAGAAATATTCTAATTTAAAATATTTGCGCTGAAAAAAAATTACATTTTTTTAATGTTATGAAGAATCATAGCTATGTTTTTCAAATATTTTAATATCTGACAAAGAAAAGAAGGAACTGAATGAGAAAGTCGACGATGTATATACATGATTGCAAGAGGTTTGCTAGGATAAGATGACGTGGGAGCAACTCTGCAGATACTCTGGCCCCCTCTAGATCAATGGCTACCAAGGTACGAGTATCTACACAGTATGAAATGAATTTGAGGGAGGTATCTGTGTGATATTAAAAACGATATATATGTAAAAAATGGTTCACTTTGCCAATGTCACCCCTGTTTCAGGGAAGGTCGGCAAAAGTTGTGGGGCTTATGTTCATTTGAGGTTTGGATTTTATTTGTAAGTACACATTCAGCATTTGTAAGCGCGAACTACACTTGTTTGTTTGTGGGCATACATCTGAGAGCTTTAAATGAATATATCCTTGCAACTTAGATTCTAGATTATTATAAATATCCATTCATTTTGATACCAAATGTGTTTTTTTATACCAAAAACAGGTTTTTTCACGACGCACATGGGTCAGGTTGTGAATTTATCATCCATTTTTACAATTATACTTGCATATATACATAGATGAAGTTTTTGAATTATTTAAAATTGTCCAAACACAAAACAAAAATATTTTAAATGAAAATACTGGTTTACGCTACAGAAAAAATAATATCATTGTCAAATACCATAAATTATCAATGAATGTGGGAGGAACATCCAATATTAACATGTCTATGGTTATTTCAAACAACGATATCAAATTATCTATGGTTTTTAGTTTCAAAAACTTTTTTCATGGAAATCGGATATGCAAACAAAATGGACGTGATCTATTTTTATTAGATTGCTATCAATGAAACCAATGGACCTTTCGAATTTCGAACGTCATATTCTGTTCTGAATTCAAATTAAAATACCTATTCTTGTTTTTATGGCTAAAAAACAATGTCATTTATTTTTGCTAACCGTTCACGATGATTCTGTTTGTGGATAATAAATTGATGTTTAATATTCATAGATCTAGTATAAATGGTATTCAATTTGTCAATCAAAATTATAACACGTCATTGTGTACACACGTCTCTAGTTTTTTTTTATTTATCAATGTGTCTGCGAAATTTTGCATATTCATATAATTAATGTAAAAAAATAATCTCCACAAACACTCCTCGAATAACACGATCAAGACAATCAATCGGATCTATAAAAATTCAAAAAAAGTTTTATGCACTTTTCAGTACGTTAACATTATTCGTTGTGAATAATTCTAAATTGGATCTATGGTCAGCCATTTTACATGGACTCGAAAGCAGATACTACGAACCGTAACGCATAGAAGTTAAGATTTTATAGTGTTTCGTAGAAGTCGTAACCGATAGAACAGACGTCTCTTGATGATGTTGGACACTATTTTTTCTCTACATCACGGTTTATTAACTTTTTTTAAATTGAACACATTTTTACTTGATACAAGAAAAGAATAACTAGTTAGGTACGTATTAACATGTTTTTGTAATAAGAAAATAATTTTAAAGTGTTAATGCCAAACCATATATATAAAAGGAATACAATTTTTCGTTATTATTTCCTTTTTTTGAAACCAAAATATAAATATATTTTTAATGGAGCAACTTAAAGCGAGGGATCTACAGTTCTTTGAACATCACTATTAAAATTTATTATGATTAAAAAAAGTAAGAGAGAGTGTACACGTTATGCAAAAATATTTATTTATTTTTGTAAAAAAAAATTAAAACTATATTCACGCAAGTTTATTAACTAATATAATATTGAATATTGCTGGTTACTAAGGTAATTTTTTTTTTAAATAAAAATAATTTGCTTCGGTAACGGGTGGTTCTTGGTGTAATCATTCGGCCGTGTAAAGAGCCATTTTTTTTTCTCATATAAAATTATTACATGAAAATAAACGTTATAAAAATTTCAGACACGATGTTTAGCAAATTAGAGACGAAGCGATGGCAAACTGTTGGAAGATGTTTTAAATTTTTTTATTACATAATATATAACATTCACTTTTAATGTGTGCAAAATATATTAAACTGAAACATTTCAGTTGTTGAAATAGGTCAAATAAATTTAAAAAAAAATGGCAATTACAAAATAAATATTTCAAAACTTACCTGAATGTGGATACAACATTTGTGGATTTTTTAATGAATTAAGTGTGTAGATTCTAATTTACCTGAAATCAAAAAAAGAAAAAAAAACATTAAAATAAAGTATTTTGTTGGTAAAGCAATAATAAAATTTCTAATTATCCAAGTAGATTTTTTTAACTAGAAATATCCATGTTTTATTTTAATATTTGGTGTACTTTAACACTTAATCGTTTTATTTTCTTATATTGTTTAAACGTTCTTAACCATAGTTTGATTAATCGTTAGTGAGAAATTTCCACAATGGGATTTTTAAGGAGTACATTGAAAAAAAACCTGTCAGGATATTATGTGCGCCCACAAACAAACATGTGTACCGTGTAAGTAACTGCATGTGTACTTATAAAATAAACCAAACCTCACATGAACATAAGCCTTATAACTCCTGCCGCTTCACTCTGAAACCCGGGTGGCATTGACAAAATAGAACCAAAATTTTACAACTCTCGTACGAGCCTATGAGGCAAGGGATCAAAGAAGGAATAAGTATTTTTTTAAATATTTTTTAGGGTTTTTCTATTTACATAGTGAAAGTCCATCGTATTTTTATAAATTGGATTGACATAATACAGTTTTAATTCACTTTGTATTAATTTGTTTGCTCAAACGTTTTCGCCTAGTACGGCATCTTCGGGTTCATAATTGTTATCTTGGGTACAAGTAAATTTATAAGTTGTTTATAATGAAGTGCAGCCGTTATTTTGTACCCCTGTAAAAATAAAACAAGCAATTGCGTGTATAATTTGAATATTACATGTAAGGCCGCGAGTGAGTAGGTACCTCGTCTATACTGAGTGAGCTAAGTACGAGGATGTACTTTCACGATGAGCTGTGTCATTTCACTTTTCAATGATCTTTCTGGCCGAGTCGTGAAGTTACCGGATCACGAAGCGGAGAGAAAAAATCATATTAAAATCAATTACGTTACTATCTTGCAGAGACGTCATGCCCTGCATCTGAGACAGGGACGTTTCTAGAATAATTCTGCAACAACGCAACTAAGCTACACATATAGTGTAACTTCTTGCCGCGTAATTCCCGAAGGATTTCGCATGTGGCGAGTGGAATCTTTTTTTTTTTTTCACAGGTAAGTGGGCCAGCCTTGCGACCCCCTTAATAATTTAAAGACAGATACGAAAACATTGTACTCCTACTTCTTTAAAATCTTCTTGTCCAGTTGATAGCTCGGTTGGTAGGGTGCTTGCATTCCATGCCGAGAGCCTGGGTTCGAATCCCACCGAGGGTGCCAGATATAATTTTCCGTTTCGGTGTATATTTCAAAACTCAAAATAACAATACCGGCAAGGTTTACTCAGCCTTCACAAGATATGAGTACCAGCCCCTTTAACTGAAGTGGTTGGCGTAAGGCCAGCCCCCTTACCTGTGAAAATGAATAGGTTCCACTTGCCACATGCGACAAGACGGCAAGAAGTTACACTACATGTATAGTTTCGTTTTTTTTATGGAGCCCATGGCGAATGTTCAGTATGCAACTTCTATAGACTCATGTGTTGCTCATGCAATCAGCTATCAAGGCTGGCAAAAAGGAAATGGGCCGACATCCGCGATGACGTCATAAACGAAGATAAAAGGATTGCAAAGGCTGTGTAGATCCAAAGTTAAAATAGCTCAGAGAAAAAGTAAAATATGTGACCAAAAGAAAGGCAGCCTTTTGTTATCCGATAAGTCCACGAACTTAATTTATTTTCAGGCGTAGTATTTGAGTTGCTGTCGTCGCTTTGTGCTGAACTAACAAAGTCACAACTTTGTACGGAGATAAGAGCTTTTCTGGCATGTTCAGTTCATGCTGTTTGGTCGATATTGGGCGCGATTGATTTTTTTTTATCAATGGTTTCACGAATACCATGTTTAGGTCTGATAATGGGTCGAACTCGTATCACAAAAATTGATTAATATTATGAGCATAATGAATTATCATTTGTATAGGAACTTAGTAAATAAGATAATGATATTGACGGGTTCAATTTTTAATAAAAACTTCGATTGATTTATTTCACAAACATTATTTTAAGAATCCGTTCACATTTGGTTCGTGCACAGACCTTACTCTTGTACTGTATTGCTCGCCAGCTCCGATACAAGTTTCCCGCTAAAGAAAGCTTTGGCCCTTTTATAGCATGAAATGAAGATGGTTCTTGAAACATTTGGAGCTGGAACATGTTTAAGATTCCGTTCACATTTGGTTCGTTCACAGAGCTAACTTTTGTACTGTACCTAATGATATTGACGGGTTTAATTTAATAAAAACCTCGCTTGATTTATTTCACAAAAAATATTTTAAGATTCCGTTCACATTTGGTTCGTGCACAGACCTTACTTTTGTACTGTATTGCTCGCCAGCTCCGATACAAGTCTCCCGCTATAAACAGCTTTGGCCCTTTTATAGCATGAAATAACGATGGTTCTTGAAACATTTGGAGCTGGAACATGTTTAAGATTCCGTTCACATTTGGTTCGTTCACAGAGCTAATTTTTTTACTGTATTGCTTGACATCTCCGATACAAGTCTCCCGCTATAAACAGCTTTGGCTCTTTTATAGCATGAAATAAGGATGGTTCTTGAAACATTTGGAACTGGAACATGTGATTTTGCCAAATTATTCTATTAAGAAGATTCGAGCAAATTCTCACACCATCGAACAAATAGAAGTATATTGATTTAAACACTTAATCTAGAGACACAGACACACTCACACAAGTAAAAACACACATTCGTAACAATCTAAATTGATAGTTTATAAAATAGGTTTTCAACCGGTGTGTACCTATGTACCTTAAGCTTCTAATCCTAACAAATTATGGAACACGACCTTAACATGAGAAGCAGATTGGAATATCCTTTTGAGGCATAGGTACATGTAAATTAGGTTGTAAGATAGACCAGAGAGGTAAATATTGGAACAGTGACCCAGAATTGGTATTAATATAAAAGCGACGGGCATTATGCACATATTATATAACTCAATCATTAAATTAAATTTAATTAAGTTACTCATAAATCTACTGTTATTAAATTTATTACATTCAAAATTATTTTTATAGTTCATTCAATCTCAATTATACATATATAATGTTAGATTTTGTAGGGTTTGTAGAAACAATTGAAATTCATAAATGTAAGCAGAATGGCCCTATTGTAAATATTCAAATCCCTCTAGCTTCCCCCCTGCTCATTGCTCCTCTCCGCAATCCGCCATAACCCAATCCTCTTAATTTTGGTTTTATTCTTTGTCATTTTGTTGTTATTATTGTTATTTGTCTTTTTGTGTTGACTCAATAATTTTATTTGTGCTTCAAATATTTTTTTTTATTTTTTTTTTTTTATTTATTTTTTTTTTATTTTTTTTGACCCTCGGATGTTTGAATTAATTTATTGTAATTATTATATATTATTTTATGTTTTCTTCCTTTTAATTTTTGACTGTTGTATTTAATTTTAATTAAGTTCATATTTATTGTACCTATACCTACCTATTTATTTGAATTTATATAATTTTGATCTATGGTTTGTTCTTAATAATTTTAATTTTTTATACATCACTCTTGATAATGGCCTGAATATTGAAGGTCGAAAGTACTCGAGATATTAAATATTATTGTGAAAATAAACTACGTTAAACAAAAAATAGCTTTATTTTAAATATATAATGTTCCTTACAAATCTCGATCAACAGCCGTAATCCAAAAGGGTTCTGGAAAGGGACTGTAAAATAAACGTCCTACGCACAGCAAAGGACTCTGATAAAGAATAAGTAAATGTAAAAGCACTCATGTTCAAACTGTAATGCTTTCTAGATTCTAGATTTTTGGTTCTTATTTTACGATAATTTATGCATCATATTCTACGGCATTTTTGATGCACCGTTACATGCTGCCTCGTGAATCATCAATCTTCGATCAAGAGCGACAACATTTTTTTTCAGTTCATGCTTCTCGACATTATCTACTGATGACGTTTATTAGACGAAACGTTGAGACGACTGTTCGTCTATGCATCACGGTTCGTAAAATACGTTTTCAATTGTAACTTTATAATGTCTAACGAACGTGAAACTTAATTTAGAATCACCGATTTTTTCAAAATTGAAAGAAAAATTTTAAGGTTAATATTTTTTATTCCCAAAATCAAACGATCCAATATCCTTCCCAAATGCGCTGAGGTAACATTCGATTGCATTTCAATTTCCAATCTGTTGCCCAATAGCCAGAAGCCAATAATGAATTGGAAAGCTGTTGCGGTCAGACCTGCCGAGTAATTGCTGGTCTGCGGGATGAAATGTGATGATGGAGAGGAATTTGAGGAGTTGCAGCTTCTGTCTTCCGCCATTGGACACGTCCTGTGGTCAGATAATGAGCCGAGAGATTGAAGCGGTTTCCAAGCAGGTTTGTCATCTACCCTCTTTTCTGATTCTTTCTTGAAATGTAGTATAGAAAAAAACATGTGATGTCTGTATTCAGAAGTGAGTATGCGAGAGCTGTGATCTATAATAATCTATATCTAATCTAAGTTGCCAAGATATATTGAAACTAAGGGCTCATGTTTAATCCAAGCAGGCACGTATTAGTTCGCGCTTACACACGCTGTATGTGTACATACAAAATAAACCTCACATGAACATAAACATTGGAAAACTCCTGCCGACTTTCCCTGAAACAGGAGTTGCATTCGCAAAAGTAAACCAAGTTTGTAGGGATAATTTATTAAGCAAATGTAAGAGAAATTATGACAGAATTAAAAATGAGTTTTTAAATTCGTTGAAAAAAAAGAAGCTTTTAGAGAAACAAAAAAAATAAATAAAAAATAAACAGACATTGCTTGATGTAGGTAACCATTTGTTTTTTTAGATGAATGAAAATATACGTTGAAAATAAGCAAAAATATCACAATAAAAAAATTCAAAGCCTTAAAAATTATCCTGTCAAAAAATAATGTTTTCATAAAATTTCCATCACCAAAATAACAGCAGCCCAACAATGAAAATTTTTGGTAGAATCCGTACTTACATATTATAAATGTTACAAGAAAATTGTTTTTTTTTAATACTTGTACAAGGATTTTCAGTCTACTTAAATTGTATTGTGAAGAATATTTTTTTATAAAATGGTAACATCGCGTCGCAGACTTTTGAGCTGATTTAAATGGAGAAAATTTGAAATTGGAACACTGTGCTGCCAGCGTTGAGAAAATTCCCAATTTTCTCAACGACAAAAACTTCATCTAGTCTGGCAATATTGTTAATTCAATTTGTATGGCTTATTTTCATTATAATTTTATGTATGCCAACCGTGAGAAATGAAACAGCAAAAAATATTATTCATGTCAACATATTCAAGCGCGAACTTGCTTTATGCAACGAAATGGAGACGTAAAAAACGAATGAAATGAAGAATTCAAATAAAGAATAAAACTGTTCCAAAAACAAATAAATGATATTCCACAATAAGCCTGAGAAGGAGAAAGTGAACTTTATGGTATTATTTTGTTTTGTCTCACGGAGCAGATAAAAAATATACATCGCAAAAATTGACATGCAAATAAGAGAAATAAAAAATAATTGGGGTATGAAATATCAAATGAGCTGTGAATGTATCCCAAAGCAATTTTTTTATTATATTTCTACATTCTAGTTTAAATATTATGTAATTCTATTTTCTACGAAAATAAAAACCTACCGGCTTGTACTTACAACATCAATTAAATAAACTTTTTTTATCTCAAAATTTTTTTAAGCCATGGGAAATTCTCAAAGAAAAAATGAAACAAAGTTATTTAAAAAAAAGAGATTTATACAATTTCAAAAGTAAATACATTTTATTCTGTCTTTGAATGAAATGATATTTTTTTCGTGCCGTTAAGTTAAGCATAAAACGAAATTAAAGTTAAAATAGCCTACGCAGTAAAATACGTTTTAAGCACGTTCAATATGATATTAAATTTAATCTCATCTTTTGAATAGAGTCGCAAATGCTTCTAAATTCAGCCGACCATAATCTATAATCTAAGTTGCAAGGATATATTCATTCAAAGCTCTCAGATGTATGCCCACAAACAAACACGTGTAGTTCGCGCTTACAAATGCTGATTGTGTACTTACAAATAAAATCCAAACCTCAAATGAACATAAGCCCTGCAACTCTTTCCGACATTCCCTGAAACAGGAGTGACATTGGCAAAGTGAACCATTTTTTACAGTATGGGTGGTCAGCCTCATACCAACCTAAAAGTCCAGCAACAATGCTTGTTTTAAATCAGTGGTTCCCAAACTTTTAATTTCGCGTACCACTAATGAAATTATAAATCAGTGGCGTACCAATGAAGTGCAACAGTTAAAAAAATCATTGAAATGGTAAAGTAATAAAAACTGCAACTGTTAATGAAAACATTATGCTTATTTATTTATAGTTTAAAATTTTTTGAGGAATTCAAAAACACTGTTTATTTTCACATGAATATATTTAAAAAGATTACAATCTTTAGAGTAAGTTACTAACGTTTTCGACCTAGAAGGTCATCATCAGGTATTACCTTCTAGGTCGAAAACGTTAGTAACTTACTCTAAAGATTGTAATCTTTTTAAATATATTCATGTGAAAATAAAGTGTTTTTGAATTCCTCCTCAAAAAATTTTAAACTATAACAGAATGAATTTTCACAGTGTTAATACACAAACAATACAAAATATTATTTATTTATTATAGAAAAAAAATACAATAATCTTAGTGCAGGGGTGTCTAACATTAGTATTTTTGTAATCGTGGCGGGACAGGCCTGTCTTAGTCTGAAAAATGGTGCTGCATGTTCGAAACAAAAGAGGAAATATTTGGCTCAGTTGTACTTAACTTTAAGCGCGAAATTGAAAAACGCTTTATCTTATTATTTACTATGTATTTCCTATGGCCATGGCTGCTTGCGTACCACCTTAAGAAGCGTCGCGTACCACTGGTGGTACGCGTACCATAGTTTGGGAACCACTGTTTTAAATGATAAAATATTAAAGAGCAATAAATAACATTTAAGTATAAAAAAAACAACAAAACCTTAAAAAGAAATCTATACAAAAAATGACAAAAAATTCTTATGCAAAAAATTTAGCAAACTAAAAAACCAACATTACAAATCAGCATTGCAGATTAGCCGCCACGTTTTCCTGTCCTTGTTCATAAAAAGGATTTCATTTTTAAACCGAATAGGTAAGTATTCTTTCCATACAAAAAATAAGGCATTTGAACGCATGATTCTGTTCAACATAAACAAATTGAAAAATGGACAACATTCTAAATAGAAAACCAAATAAATATATATAAGTACAAATGCCATTCAAAAATACATATTTATAAATATGAGCATAGGCAATCAAAAGGTCAAGGTCTATTGGATTTGAAACAATTAAATTTTACTTTTTAAACATTGTATGGGCACTGATTCATACATGACTTATTAAATCATAGACAATTAACTGCGGTAGGTACGTTAACTCATTATTGACCGAACATTGTTTTTAAGTGGTTGGCATTAAGAGTAATTAGCCCGGGGCAAACAAATGGTTAAGTCGGGTTAATTAGAGTCGGCTTAGCGTTGTGGCGTATGAACGTGGAATGCTGAATACACGTCGTGAATCTCAAATTCAGTTTAATAACAAAAAAATCCAATGCGTTGAGATTGAGTAAAACGAGTGTGGTATAAAAGAGAATATTTGAAAGAAAGTACAAAAAAATCACAGCAAAATGGTATGTAATCTGCAGAGTAAGAATAAGAGAACAGTATGTATGAGGAAAGTGATGAATGTTGAAGAGATGAAAGAGATATGCAAGGACAGAAAAAAGAGGAGACGCATTTGCAGAGGTACCGGCAACCCCTCGTGGAACGGCGGAAGGTAGATGACAGTACAGTACAGAGTAAGAAGGATTACGAAGCAAATGTAATCATTTTTAAGAAGCTTTTCTTCATATTCAAACCAATCAAATCAAAGCTTTTTCTCATTTTCCATCAATATCTTTTTTTCAGTATTAACTTTAGACATTAGACCTTTACACATAATCTATAATCTAAGTTGTAAAGATATATTTACATTTATGGCTCATATTTAATGCATGCCTACAAGCACACGTATTTTCGCGCTTACACACGATGCATGTGTACGTACAAAATAAACCAAAACTTACATGCAACTCCTGCCGTCTATTCCTGAAACCCGGGAGGTATTGGCAAAAGTGAAACAAGTTTTTACAGCATGGAGGCTCAGCCTCATACCAACCTATAAGTCCAGCAACAATGCTTGTTTTAAATGATAAAATATTAAAGTGAAAATGAAATGATTTAACTGGTTTTGAAATTTAAAAGCGAATATTTGCCATAAACGTCAAAATGAATGAAGAAATGCGAATGTAAAAAAATAAATATTGAGAGTTATTAAAAGCTCCCATCACACTTATGCTCTTAATGAGATGAAACAATATCACATTGTTGCGTTTGTGAGAGAAATTCTTTTGTGCTCGGTGCATAATGGTAACAAAAAAAACACATTTATATAAAAAAAAAACATTTTTCTCTTTATATAACAATATTAAAAAATAAAACAGCGTCGGCGGTTCTTAATGAGTTATAAATTAGTGAATAATGAAAAATAGACACAATTAAGAAGTGGAATAGGCAAGGAAGATAAAAGATGGCGGCAATTCCACAATGGACAATTAAAATACAGGAAATCATTAATTTCGGGCGCAGACTTAATTTGCGCCATGTTTGACAAGGTGATTTTTATTTACGAAAATTCAGAAGAAAGTGTTTTTGCTCAAAGACAAAAGACTCTCCGACAGTTGGCCCAATTATTTTTGATGAAGCGAACCACAAACAACAATTTGCTTATAAGCGAACACGGTTTTAATAAAGTATGGAAATGTAAAAAAAATGTTAAAATTATTAAATAAACAAAAATCGCTAAATTAGTATCATGGACAGACGGATTTTTTATGTGAAAGATTACATCACTGGTTCAGTTGGTAGAGTGCTTCCGTTCAGAGCCAAAAGATAGAATTCGATCCCTATCAAGGATGTCAGAAAATAGAAATCATAGTACCGGCGAGGTTTACTCAGACTTCACAAGAAATAAAAACCTGTCCTTTCGGCAGTAGGAAAACCTCCACTCTCTGTGGAAACGTTGATTTAGGGCTGAAGCGCTGTTCTACTGAATTCCTTACGACCTTAAGGCGACAAGATAGCGATTGGTGTCCAAAAATAAGTTGTACTGTGATATTGTATCTATCGCAAGCGCTAGCAAGCTCCGACTTGGATTGATATCAAAAATGTAAGGAATTTAGAAGAATAGCGATTCTGGACCCTTTACCATTGATAATAAAAAGGTTTCACTCATCGCATGCACACCTTAGGGGAAAACGATGTAAGAAGTTGCACTAAATGAGCAACTTAGTAGCTTTACGTTGCGAGCGATACGACATAAAGTAAAACCAATTGCAAGCATCCACAAAAATGTGTAAAAGATTATGTCACGAGAGAGTTAGGTTGTGTAAGGGTGCACAAGAGAAATAAAGATATACCCATTTCTTATTTTGTCCTACAACACCTAGCCTTTGTCACGGTCACTCCAAACGAAACGAATAAAGAAAACTCATCAGCATAATCAATTTATAATATCAATGTACGAACCAGTAATGATCTTTGGTATTTCAAGGCCATAAGCACGGCATGGAAACGAAAGAAGTCCAAGGTTTTCTACAGCTCCGACAGCCGGATTACGAAACTCGCCAATCTTTTGTGTACGTGAGCGTTCATCCCACGCCAAGCTAAAATTATTCTATTTGTGAGTAAAGATGTGAATTGATTATTAGGAAATATAATAAATCCGTAAACAATGAATGCCCGCAAATGCAAACAAAAATTTTTTAAGATCCCATATCTTGCTGGTGAATTGTGAGATTTGAGTACAGGAACTGAAATTTTGATTGGAATAATGAATGAAGGAGATAAACGCAGATGAGAAGATTTGTTTTTTTAATGGGTTTAATTCTGATTAGCAGTATCCTCGTAAATGCTGCGATCGTTGCAGACCTTCGAATTTTAGGTTGGTAGAGGCTGACCCCCATGCTGTAAGAGCTTGGTTCACTTTTGCTAATACCACCTCGGTTTCAGGCAAGAGTTGCAAGGCTTATGCTCATTTGAGTTTCGTTTTTTTTTTGTAAGTGCACATGAAGCATGTGTAAGGCCGAACTTTCACGTTTCTGCCTGTGGACGTGCATTATACAATTGCTCATACCTCATACTATTATGGCATCAAATATAATTCATCCTATTAACATCTTTGTAATTATCAAAACAATTTTTTTCCAAAACAAAAACAAAATTCATAGATAATTTTTTTTTTTTTAAACACAAATGTAAGATTCAGAAATGCATTATTGTTAGGTATAATGAAATAAAAATTGTAATACAATAAAAATAAAATGTGTTAGTTAAATAAAAAGAATAATAATAACAAAATAAAAAACAAGTTATTGCAATATTGGTGATTTAGTTTTTTATGTCCATGTATATATTGTTATTTTTATTCTTTGATTTTAAAAAATGTAATTTGTCATGTATGTTCCTTGACTTATAGGTTGTTATGCGGCTGACCACCCATAATATAAAAATTGGTTCACTTTGCCAATGTCACCCCTGTTTCAGGGAAGGACGGCAAGAGTTGCAAGGCTTATGTTCATTTGAGATTGGGTTTTTATATTGTAGGTCCACATGCGGCATGTGTTAGCGCGAAATTATACATATCTGCTTGTGGGAATGCATTTAGTATAAATCTTAAATGATATATATCTTTGCAGCTTAGATTAGATTAGATTAGATTAGATTAGGTGAAACATAGGGAATCTGCACATTCAGATTCCCTATATAGTATAAAAAATTCATTTGATCTAACTCAAAAATTAATTACCATGAAACCACCTGAAAACTCATTACTGGTATCTTTTGATGTTAAAAGTCTTTTTACAAATGTTCCAGTTTCTGAAGTTGTTGATATTATTGATCACAAATTAGAGAGTAGTTACATAGATTCAAATAAAAGAAACAAATAATTGATTTGTTGAAATTGTGTATGAATCAAAATTATTTTTCCTTTGATGGTAAATTTTATAAAATATTGGATTCCTTACCGATGGGAAACCAACTTTCCCCATTATTAAGCAATATTTATATGGATTCCTTTGAAAATCAATTATTTTTATCAAGCAATCAATTACTAAAGTGTGTGTTTTGTTACTTTAGGTATGTTGATGACATTTTTTGTATTTGGACAGGTTCTAGAAGACAGTTGGATATATTTTTAAATTTCATTAATTCCATTAATTCGTCACTTCAATTCACTTTAGAGATTGAACAGGGGGGGGTTTTAAATTTCTTAGACATAAGCATCCAAATTGTAAATAGTCAATTTAAATTTGGAATATTTAGAAAGCCAACGTATACAGATACCATAATACATAAATTTTCTAATCATCCATATTCACAGAAGATGTCAGCATTTCATGCCATGGCCCATAGGTTACAACAGTTGCCACTAGATGATGAGGAATATAGGAAAGAATACAAATGTATTATGGATATTGCAGTCAATAATGGGTATAAAGAAAATGAAATAAAACAGATAATTAAGAAACATGATATCCAGGATATTTTCAAAAAATTTATTTATCCTGTAATTACTAATCAAAATTTAGATAGACCTTGGCGAAAATGTTTATTTATAAATAATAGTATTTCATACAAAATTAAAAAAAAAAATAAAAAATGATATAAACTTTGCTTTTTATACGAAAAACAATCTACATAAGTTACTGTTCAACAATAAGGATAAAGTAGATAAGCTGGATATGGGTGGAGTGTACAAAATTAAATGTAATGACTGTGAGGCTTTATATATTGAGAGTGAGACAGGGAGATCAGTGCGCACAAGATTTAAAGAACATTCCAGAGCACTCAGAGGCTTATCTACATACTCTGAGATGGCAGACCATTGCATTGATAAAGACCATACTTTCGATATTACCAATGTAGAGGTAATGCACTCTGAGTGTGAGGTGAGGAGACTGATGGCTCTGGAAGCGTTGGAAATCTACAAAAATAAAAATAAAGACTTAGTGAATGTGCAGATTCCCTATGTTTCACCAATATTGCAATAACTTGTTTTTTATTTTGTTATTATTATTCTTTTTATTTAACTAACACATTTTATTTTTATTGTATTAAAAATTTTATTTCATTATACCTAACAATAATGCATTTTTGAATCTTACATTTGTGTTTAAAAAAAAAATTTTATCTTTGTAATTAAACTCTTTATAGGGTATGTGTGACTAGGCAAACAAAATACAAAATATTGGTAAGGTTACGCTATTTTCTCTTATCAGCCCAACTCGATTTCAAATTTTCCTCGTCTCATTTGTGCCAACTTCATTTAGAAGCAAAAGTATTCCATGGCTACAGGAAAAAGTTTTACAGAGGCAGCATTGAAAGCAAAAAACACAAAACCAAACGAATCCAGATAGACAGCTATTGAATAATGTAGTACATACTACATGGGTCTGTGTGAAGTGAGGTGACCAAGAGGTGTGCAGCATTTATGAGGCATCAGTCCAAGTGTCACGTCTCCGAGGACCGTTACAAATGACGGTCACAGGAAGCCGAAATCCGATCCTACTCGCGATGAATAACTTAACAGGTGGCCAATGCTCATCACAAGAACAGTCTGAGGAAGGTGGACAATGATCCAAAAAACGCCTTCTAGACAATGCTCTTCTTTTTAGGATCTTTTTATCCCAAAGTTCTTCGTCGGAATCTTCGTGAACTGATTTGCGTATGTACAGGGGTGTGGCCTTCCCATTTACATAAACGAGGAAGGGATGTTGTAAGTTCACATGCGGTAAGTGTAAGCGCGAACTAATACGTGTCTACTTGTGATTTTTTTTTTTTTAAGAAAATCCTGTGCGGAAGACTCCCTAGATTCTGGAGACTCTAGGGGTCTATGACACTTGTTGTAGTGCCGCAGAGGTGTACGAGCTTGGTCGTCGCTACAAAGCGCCAATACTCAAGCAAGACCCAGTTGCTGTAAGGCTGGATGGAACTTTGGTGACCGGTCATTGGTAAAGGTTTATGAATTTCTCAACACAGCGAAGAGCAAATTTGAAAATATAAATGGTATATTTTTTGTTCACCGCCGGCATTCGAACCCTCAACCTTCCCATTCCGAGTCCTCAGTGTTACCACTGAGCTACGGACCGGTCAACGCATGTAATTTGAATCTTAAATTAAATATATCCTAGTAACTCAGATTATTGATTATAGGAAGTGAACCTTCGCTGGGTGAAAAAATCATATTATACCTTTACCAAAGACCGGTTGCCAAGGGTTAAAAGCTTTACATCAACTGGCTCTTGCTTGAGAATTGGCGATTTCTATAGCGATGCCCAAGCTTGCAGAGGGTGTACATAATCTCTATAATCTAAGTTGCAAAGATATGTTAAAATTTAAGGGTATCGCCGTCGAAATTTGTACCTTTTGTCTTGTGCGTGTGTCGCCTAATGATTTTCAGTTTTTTCATAAAAACTGGTGATGTCTACTGAATTCTAGATTTATAAGAGTAAAGTATTTAAAAAGCGTATTGAAATATACAAAAAAAAATCTGCAAAAAGCATAAAGTGGCGATGTCATTAAAAAATAAAACAAAATCGCCTTTTTTCCATTCTCATACAAATTTTACATGTCCGCAATCCGTTTTTGACCCTTTGATGGCAAGATACGATAAAAAATAGTCAAATTTTTATAAAGTTGAGTATTTTTTCATATACCCAAATGTATCTTTTGTTTTTCTGTACTAGCCACAATAATATTTATTTATTTATACACGAAATATTAGTTGCTAATGGTTGTCTCCATTTTTGGTTCCGAAATTTTTCTTTTAGTGTGTTACCATTTTCATTGAAACTGACAAAAATCTTGCATCCCTAAATATTTTTTCGCGGATGGTAACTCTTTGATGCAGTATGGAAAACACTAAAAAACTGATTCGCTACCTTCATTTTTTTCTGAGAGGGTCTACGTCTCAGCCGTAAATTTGTCGTGATTGTTTTGAGTGGGATTTAGCTTGGAATTATTAGGGTAAATATCGGAATCTGTTGTCAATTGTGTATTGTCTACTTAGAGACAAAAGTGCTGCTTAAGATTGTGTGTTTTTATAGTCGCTGGTATTATTAGTTTTCAAAAAAATTAATTTTAGGATTATGTCGGGCGTGTTTTTTATTGACGAACGCTACCGTAACCGTTACCGCGCTACGTCACATTTGTGAGATTAAGGCATATTAATATTGGTTAAAAAATTATACTTACTTAAAATAAAAATAAACGCAACTAAGATACACATATAGCGTAACTTCTTGCCGTGTTATCCCCGAAGGAGTCGCAACACAAAAGTTTGACAAAGGTTTGTTGTTTCAACATTTCTATGTGACTTTTAAACTGAAAAAATAACTACCCACACGATTGACATAAGTGCGTTCTTTTCATTCTGTATAAAGTCGCTATGCTAACGTTGAAAATACTGGGCGTTACCATAAAGCAGTTAAGCTTATTTTCAAACTGTCGTGCTGAATTCTTTCAATAAATTCAATAGTTTAAATGTTGAAGTTTTTTTTTTTCTGTCTGTCTGTCTATCTGTCTCTCTCTCTGTCTCTCTGTCTGTCTGTCTGTCTGTCTGTCTGTCTGTCTCTCTCTCTGTCTGTCTGTCTGTCTGTCTGTCTCTCTCTCTGTCTGTCTGTCTGTCTCTCTCTGTCTGTCTGTCTGTCTGTCTGTCTGTCTGTCTGTCTGTCTGTCTGTCTATCTGTCTGTCTGTCTGTCTGTCTGTCTGTCTGTCAGTCTGTCTCTCTGCCTGTCTGTCTGTCTCTCTGTCTATCTGTTTGTCTGTGCAAGTGCAATGCGATATGAAGCGACACAGGTTCGATGACCAATATAAATAATAATAATTATATAATGCATCACACATTTTAGTTACGTACTACATATAATATTTTTATCTCATATTTTCATACATATTATTGTTTTTAAATTCAATAGGTAACGCTGCAATGAGCAGCATAAAATAACAATTTGCTAAACGACTGGGTATATTTTAACTATCTATGATTTTCCTAACATGAATATGAAATAGGAAAACTACTGCAAAAATAGGCCAAGGGCTAATTATATACCTATCAATTATTATTAGTAGATAAAGTAGGGACTAAATTGTAATACTGATAACTAAGTCTATAATCTATAATCTAAGTTGCAAAGATATATTAACATTTAAAATTCATATTAAATGCAAGCGCACAAGCTATACGTATAAGTTCGTGCTTATAAGTGGTGCATGTGTATATACAAATTAAAATCCAAACGAACATAATGAACATAAGCCTTTCAACATTTGCGGACCTTTCCTGTAGCAGGAGTGACATTGGCAAAGTGAACCATTTTTTACAGTATGGGTGGTTAGTTTCATACGAACCTATAAGTCAAGTTATACGTATATTAACAATAACAGAATTTGCTGATATAAACCGGTACCTACTAAATTTTTTACAATTATAAAAAGATGTATTGTACGTAGGTACATAAGATTATTTATTTCCTAAGTAAAGGTGAAAACCGGTTAAATGATTTAATTTTCACTTAAAAATAATTTGTGACATGGATACTTAAATAAATTTTGCGTAAAATCGATTTTCTAAGAGAGTTTTGTTTTTGCCGCTAAGATTGAAACGAGCAAAAAAGCAATGAAAGGTTGCAAAAAATATGGGTTAGTAGTACCTAGACCTAGTATTTATAAATATAGTAGAGAACCACTTTTTTTTCTTTGATTTTCTTTGAAAAAAAACTTATTATTTTTTTTAAATTTGACAAATTTTTTAAATTTGAAAATGGTCTTAATGGTTGGGGCGTGATACATCGGATTAGTGCGCCAAGTCTGTGGATAATCGGTCAACGGAACAAATGAACCAGAAGTCAAAGAATAGACAGACTATTGCAACACCACCACAAGAACTGCCATCCACACTGCACCCGGTTCAGGTGGTGACGAATCCATTAGAAATAAGCAAAAACCAGACTACTCGAAATTGATTTATGGTGGGTTAAAAATAAAATGTCGAGGATTAAGTGGTCCATTTATTCATGGTGCATGCTTCAATAAGCTACTCATTTATTTTTAAAATCAAAGAAAAATTTAAACCTCAGTTGTCTATTAAAAGCAGCAATTATGAAATGGTTTTGCAATTAGACAAGGTGTTAATAGTTTTATACAAGATGCCAATGTAGACGATGTATGTTGTAGAAAAGTACAAGATTTCATGAATCTACAAGAGCGTTGTAGACTCGTTTATAAAAAAACAAATAAACCGTTTTACTGATCTTTTTTATTACAAAATTTTACCTCATACCAAGATATTTACGCCTTCAACTTTCAATGATCCCTGGATCTTTTTTTTTGTATGGAAGTCGCTCAAGGTAGAAGATGAACCATGGATTTTCTGTGTGAGAATAACATCGTTCAAGACTCATACATTAATGCATGCAACTAATATCACACTTTACTTTTAAATCTGTGAGAGATGAAAGTAATTACAAATAGATAAGCAGTCCCTTTAGGGCTTGCTTGTCTTATGTCCATCAGGGGTAAATTTACATGAGCAATGGTTGTATATGTACTGGACCAATGTGTCTTATGAAAACAGGAAATTTATATTTAAAATATTTAAAACAACTCTCACATTATCGTGCTCTAGGTTTTTTTCATAGCTCGATTGTGTAGACTGTGATTTTTAGTGTTTAGACAATTAATATTTTTAGGGTGGATTTATATTTTTAGACAATTTATTGAAAGGTCATCGTTGAATCAAATGGCAGATAAGCCAAACAAGCCCTGGGGGGACAAAGTAGCTACACCCTTAGGGGGCGAAAATTACGTACGGGGCGATGGAGCGATACTTCCCTGATACCTGTGCCCCCCTTCCCTGTTTTAAATGAAATTGAACCATGATTTTTTGAAAATCACTCATTTTTTGAGACAACATGTTTTTTTGAAAAAAAAATCTACTATTCGGGTGCCCGTCGACGATTTTTATTTAGGGATAAGAGGGCAATAGACTTACCTGTTTACGCAGCAAGGGGCGATAAGATTATCTGTTTACGTATCAAGGGGCGATGGGCTAAAAAAGGTTGGGAAATACGACGTTAAATCGATCTTTGGACAGTTTACTCTCATCATCGCCATCGCCAGTTAGTCACACTAAATCATTACGATCACCAGTAGTTTTTCAACATCCTTCAGAACTTTTTATTATGTCAATGATGTAAATAATAGACCATTCATCCCACGGTTGACCGACCTGGCTGTGAACGCCGGTCCACATCCGTTCTCTAAGAAAAAATCACAGCCGTGAAAACTGACCGATTAATTAAACGGATTATCCGAGTATTTACTTTATCCGGCTCATTGCATAAGACCCGAATAAAGACTGCAAAGGTTTTATTTTAGAATTACCTACAGTTAAGATTTCTAAATTCTCATTCTTTATAGGTTTTTTTGTACATTTTACTTAATTATATTATTTTGCTTTGATTGTTTGTTTTATAAAAATAAATTTAATTATATTTTTGTGTTCCTTGACTAATAAGTTGGTATAAGACTGACCACTCATACAGTAACAAAAGGTTCTCTTTACCTGTTTCAGGGAAGGACGGCATAAGTTCCGGTGTTTATACACATTCAAGATTGAGGTTTTATGTTGCAAGTCCACATGCGGCAAACGTGCGTACTTTTGGTAATGCATGTAATATGGATCTTTTAAATGTAATAAATCTTTGCAACTAAGATATTAGATTGAAGACATAAAATCACCAGTTGAAAATTGCCGATCCTTAAGTTTTATTTACATTAATTAAGGCGATCCATCCTTCTTTATTTGTACCATGGATACTTAACGTTTTGACAAAAGTGAAGCAAGTTTTTACAGCATGGGGGTCAGCCTCACACCAAATAAGTATAACACAAACAGTCTCATACCACGTAAAACATGTAAGTAGTGAAAATATTTTTTGGCAAAACATTTATTGGATCAAGCCATTTCTTTTGGGATTTAAACCCACGGCATGTCGCTACTTTCGACTTTTACTAAATATTTAGTAATTTGTGATTCAAAGCGAACGCTTGCTTCTGTCGTGGAAACCAATGCAAATAAAAGCCTAGTTCACATTTTACAAGAGACGTGTTCAAACTGAATAAGTGAACTGAGTCGACTCTGAAAGAAACGAAAGAAGTGTGCAAGCACCGAAAAAATGGCGGTTGGTCCGCAATGTTGGCGGCTAAGACATATTTTTTTTGGATTCTATTTGAACTTTTATTACAACATTAGATATATGGGAAATTTACAGTGTTTCTCTTTAGGTACTATAATTTACACGAGGTTGTTCATTCGAGATAGGGTTTTATGTTGTACTTAAGTCCACATGCGGCATGTGTAAGCGTGAACTTAGACGTGTCTATAATCTATAATCTAAGCTGCAAAGATATGTTAAAATTTAAGGCTCATATTATTGCCCACAGACAGGCACATGTAGGTTCGCGCCTACACATTCTGCATGTGTGCATACAATATGTAATATGAACCTTAAATGTAATATACCTTTGCAACTTAGATTATTCTTATTATTAGTCCGGTCGATAGCTCAGTTGGTAGAGTGCTTGCATTCCATGCCGTGAACTCGGGTTCGAATCCCACCGAGCGCGAGGGTGTCAGAAATGATTTCCCGTTTCGGTGTTTATTTCAAACCCCAAAATAAAAATACCGGCAAGGTTTACTCAGCCTTCACAAGAAATGAGTACCAGCTCTCTCGGGAGCTGGGAAACCCCCACTTCAACTGAAGTGGTTGGCGTAAGGCCGGCTCCCTTACCTGTAAAAATAAATAGGTTCAACTCGCTACATGCAACCCCTTCGGGGATAACGCGGCAAGAAGTTACGCTATATGTGTAGCTTAGTTTTTTAATTATAGTTGTGAGAGAATTCTGCAATTATGAATAGCGGCGGTGAAAGAGAAATAAAAATAAAAAGTGTCATGCAAGTGTAAGGCCACCACAAAATCCCGTTTGGCTTCATTTTATAACCGCAACACAGAACCGCATAGATTAACCGACTAATTTAAATAAATTTCATGATAAGATGTGCTGAGTGCAGTGGTGACATTATATGCTGTTCAAAAGGTACGCGGTTCATAGCCCAGCGAAGATAAAAAATCATACTGGAATTCCAAATGCTTTACGCTAAAGTATCTATCTCAAGACAACCTCAGCTAACCTAAAAAAATTAAATATATTTTTTATGATAGTATTATGCCATTATGATTGTTCAAAAGGTACGCGGTTCAAAGCTCAGTGAAGCTAAAAAATAAGATTGAAATTTAAAATGATTTCCGTGAAAGTTGCTTACATCGATACCTTAAAGGTAAAACTGAATTAGTTTTCTCATGGATTTCTCAGATAAATGCACATTTTATCCTATTATTTTCTACGAGAGAAAACGCTACCAAAGTGTGACAAGCATGTAGTTTAGAAGTTTTTCATGTGCACTTCTTTATAATTAGTTCACTTCCAATGAGAAATTTCACCCAGTAAAATGTTTTATCCACGATTTCTCAAATTAGTGCAACAGCATTTATTCTTATGTATCTCAAAATATATATTATAATTATCTAAAAATTTACCTATTTTCGGTTTCACTAAACTTCTGACAACCAATCGGTTTGCTACGGGTTGGAGCTTTTTAACAATATTTAGTCTGGTCGATGGCTCAGTGGGTAGATTGCTTGCGTTCCATGCCAGAGGGCTAAGATTCGAGCCCCCCCATGGCTGTCGGAAATGATTTCCATTTTCGGTGTTTATTTCAGACCCATAATCAAAATATAGACAAGATTTACTAAGCCTTCACAAGAAATGAGAACCAGCGCCTTCGGGAGATGGGAAACCCAAAGTTCAATTAAAGTGGTTTGCGTAAGGCTGTTTACCTGTGAAAATAAATCTATTTCACACTCTACCAACGACCTTTCGTTAAAACGCGGTAATAAAGTTGCACTATGTGCAGCTTAGTTGCGTTTTTATGGGATTGCCACCGGTCCTTGAGGTGCACCGTGCAATTTACATAAAAATTAAACATATAATTAATAGGTCTTTCAAAACAAAAATATCGACAGTTGTAAATAATTAAGTAGACATTTAATTTGAATTTAAAACAACCATTCTTGAAAAATTAAAAATACACAACATATCCGTCATTCACAATAATTGTCTTAAATTAGTTTTTTTTTTGAAGCGAACAAATAGGTAAATACCTATTCACATAATAGGTTGGAGTAAGGAGTAGGGTGAAGTGACCGTTAATCAGCCCGCTTAGAAAAAATATAAAAATCTACGTGCGTAGATTTGATGAAATTCCTTAATTGTTGTAAGAGGAGAAAAATGTGAAAGAAATGTTGAACAAAAGTAAAGAAATAGTTGACACCAAAGAATCTTTAATGCAAACCTATAGGTACTACTACAAAAATAGGTTATGTTATATTTTGATTGGATGTACCTACCTTTATAAATGTACTAAGAGTACCTAAGTGAAATGTAATAAAAATATTATATTTTTTAATATCTACTTAAGTACTTATAAAGCTTTGTAAAAAAAAATGGGGCATCATACGAGTATAATTTAAGTAAGTATGTATATATTAAAATAATAAATAGCAAACACCAGCTGCAATAATTGGTATTATAAACAAACAAACTATTAGATATGAACTAATGAATAAATAATTCTAGACTATTGGGTGGACACAAAATTATTACGTAAATGAGGAAAACCAAACAAATAAACTCAGGACGTTGAATATTGTAAAAGAAATCGATTTTAATTTTGACAGCCGCGAATGGGTAGGGTGACGTACGGGCTCTAAAGATAGAAAAAATATTCCTGCAAATACTGGGTCCACTTGAAAGCTAAAAACATCAATAAAAACAGCATTGAATCTTGGAAGTTCCACAGTAAATCTCTGGATACCTAAACAAGGGTTGAAACAGGTAAAATAAAATAGGGGAATAATATATTAGAACGATAAAGATTCAAAACAAACCTTGTTTGGTCCGGAGGGGATCTGCGTGAAGCAGATTAGAGCAAATAGCCACACCACTCCAAACACAATTATAATCTTCAAGTTCCGTCGCATTTTGAAGCACAGGTTTACTTAAATAAATGCAATATTTACACTAGATTATTGTAACGTTACATTCGGTTAACGACACTCAAGATCGATACGCGCGAGACGGTAGCAAGGAGACAGCGTCAGGGGCACAAGCTCCCCGGCCCGCCGCCATGGAGCAACTAAAGTGTGAACCGCTGTTCGTGCTCTAGTCTGCTCGGCCTGTCAAGTTGCTCTTTGAAACGAGTTTAGCTTAGCATTCCCCTACTGCACATGGACGGGGCAATCGCATTTCTGCAATCATTTCCCCCAACATGAAGATAATAATAGTACAAAGACAGAAATAGAAACACTATCAATCCCTCTGCATGCAAAATGACACACTGAGTTATTGAGCCAATCATCCTTTCAGTTTTTTGCTGACAATTTTCAGCGAGAGTAGCAACACAAAAACAAATGCGAGTAGGTACCAATGTTTATGTTTTTTGGATATGTTTTAACAAAGTCCTTGAACCCAACCATACTGCAAAATTATTCGAGCTTTTAAGAAACATTGGAAGCTTTAAAAGAAGAAGATACTAGGAAAAGGTTGAGATTTTACCAAGACTTGTGTCCCCCTATTGAAAAGACGACAAGGCTATTGTTACAGCGAATTTATTCAAAAATTTATCCAGAAATATTGATGAACTAAGTATAATCTAAGTTGTGCAATTTGGATGCGTGAAAATTGTGGGAGGTCAATAACTGCAACGCTTACCTCAATTTTAGAGCTTTTAAGGTGCATTTTGGTAATCTCGATATAAACTTTACGAGACGACAGGAGGGCGGGGAGGGCGGGGAGGGCGGGGAGGGCGGGGAGGGCGGGGAGTATTTTCTATTATTTTTTTCTGTTAACTTGTAAGAGGTGTGTGATAAATTTATGATGCATTGATTAATATTGTTTTTTAGTTCCGCTACAGAAGCGAAATATAAGTATGAACCTAATAAGTTACTTAATTTCAGTTATCATCACTTTACTTTTACTGTCACCGGCTCACAACCTCATCTCCTTGAAGGCTCAGAGCTTCTTGCACCACAATCCTCCAGGATTCTCTGTCTCCTTACTCCTAGGACTTCGTAGTCGGCTTTGACATCATCACGTGTATAGGAAAACTCAACTAATTAGCCGGTACAACCCCCACATGTCAGACGCGAAGTTAGTTTGACCCTTATAGAAGGGAGAACGACAGAAGGCCTTGGCGAATCTACAGCATCTACTACCTTTTCGGACATGATATCTAATATCATGACCTGCACCCTTTGACTACACAACTATGTAATGAGGGAGAGGTTGGGACTTTGTAATCTAGAGTGGCCTGAGATCTTTGTGCAGACTAGCGACAACCTCCCACCTGGGCTTGAAGATTCAACGGCAAATCTTACTGAATCTATTTGAAGATAGACAACAATACAAAATGTCAGCGCTTAAGCACCTGAGCCGCTTTGTACGGTACAGCGATCAGCTGTGTACGCGCCGCCATGTTTTATTGATTTCTATCTGAGTCGGCAGGTCATGGCCAGGATATCGTGTGGTCTGTAGGTATGGAGGGCATTCAACATGCTGATAACTGGTGTGGACACTGGACAGAGCTCGCTATAAAATGATGGCATGGTAAGTCTTCCACCGGGATGATACCACTCTCTGTGAATGCGGACCCTCAGGTACAGTCTAAGGATCATCTTCGGATCTGTCCCACCTGCACAAAGAGCAGTTTCTGGGAAAATTTCTGGGATGATGGTTGAAAACGATGGAGTCGAGGAAATTACCCGCATTGGGGCAAAAGCTGTAGTGTCTAACTTTAAATTTCAATCCTTGCTTCGTAATTTTGTGTTCTATGTTAGTTTCTATTTACACCTGAAGATGGGAGGTACTGCTTCTCCCAAAACTGGTCGTATGCAAAAATAAAACTCATGTGAACTAAAACAAAACAATCTTTCTTTTAAACCTTTACTATAGTCATCACAGTAGGTAAGCAATTATCATAAAATAAAACAAAAAAAGCTCACTAGGTGAGCATTTAGGATGTTTCCAAAAATATGGACCATAGAGTAATGATTTGGGGACCATAAAAAACACAAATAATAAATAAATAAATTCTAGGATGATTGATTTGGTCGGCGCTGTTTTTATTTGACATACATCTCAAGAGTCTCAATAGCAAGCGCCATTTTTGCAAACAATACCCAATTGCTTTAATTCTTTTAACCTATAGACCAACAAACTTCTAATAATCTAATCTAATCTAAGATGCAAAGTTATATATCATTTAAGATTTATATTAAATGCATTCCCACAAGCAGACATGTATAATTTCGCGCTAACACATACCGCATGTGGACCTACAATATAAAAACCCAATCTCAAATGAACATAAGCTCTGCAACTCTTGCCGTCCTTCCCTGAAACAGGGGTGACATTGGCAAAGTGAACCATTTTTTACAGTATGGGTGGTCAGCCGCATACCAACCTATAAGTCAAGGACCAACAAACTTGAAAAATAAAATAAAATTAATTTAAAGAATACAATGGAAACACAACAAAACTGAATGAAAATAAATTTATATTCTTAATCTAAATCTAAATCTAAGCTGCAAAGATATGTATCATTTGAGATTCATATTAAAAATGCAGACACGCATGATTTCGCGTTTACACATGCCGCATGTGGACCTACAATATAAAAACCCCAATCTCAAATTAACATAAGCCCTGCAACTCTTGCCGACCTTCCCTGAAGCAGGGGTGACATTGGCAAAGTGAACCATTTTTTACAGTATATTAACGCAGTAAATGACAATTTGTTATTTGCAAACAACATCAAAATGACGTCTTTGATTCTTTACTACAAAAAAATGTTAAAAACAAAATAGTACAAAAGAAGTACACTTGTTCTCATGTGCAAATACTCTCAAATTGTATCTATTTGCATGTAACCTCATTCAGTAGAAAGATAAAATCGTATTCTTGCATCCCCAAAGTCATAAAGAATGTGGATGGGAAATCTCAGAGGATCGTAAAATACTTACCTCAGTGTGCCGTACCTACGTATAAGAGGACATGTTTAGTTAAAATAACTGGAGTGCTTAGGAGACCAAAATCTATAAATTCCATTATATTTATTTCCCTATTTACAAACTGGAAGTTTGAAAAAAAGTAGGTTAAGAACTTTCTTTGTTAGAATTTATGCACCTCACTGGTTTATCTTTCTCACAGAAGAAGAAGAGCAAAAAAATATATAAAACCCCACACAGCAAGGAAAGATAAAAGTTTTCAGTAAAACTTGCAATTGGCTTAGAAATGGTTTATATTATACGACGTAAGTTAAATTTTTTTTTTACAGCTAATCGACTGAGTTGTAGGTTGGTAGTACCTACCTATGCGGCTTATGACTTATGGGTTGGTATGTGGCTGACCACTCATGCTGTAGAAAATGGTTCACTTTGCCAATATCACTCCTGTTTCAGGAAAGGTCGGCAAGAGTTGCAGGGTGTATGTCCAAGTGAGATTTGGGTTTTTATATTGTAGGACCACAGAACTTGTGCATGTCTGTTTGTGAAAATGCATATAATGTGAATCTTTAATGTTACATTTGTTTTTGAAACTTAGATTAGATTAGATCGCTTGGTTTGCACCTATTTTTTTTGTGTCACAATAAGATATTTTTTTTGAGAAATAAATTTATATACATAGGTAGGTACAGTAATTCTCATAATTATTAATTTAATTTAGAAATAAGCTCATATACAATGAAAAGCACGATTTATCAATTTTTGCCATAGGTATTTTTTCCGCCTTGCGTAATTTCTTACTAAACATATTTTTTATATTTTTCTATAATATGTATTGCCATCTATCGAAATTATGATTAAAAAATAACTTAGCTAAGAGAAGTTGATAATAATAAAAAGCTTACACGTAAAAATAATAGATGTCCACCACTTCAATTTTCGTGGGTATGTTTGTAAACTTGCCACTCTACAAAAAAATTGAACCAGTGAGGAAAAAATTCAGAGTAAAATAAAATGAAACCATTTTAAAAATTAACTTTGAAAATTAAATGCCTTTCTTTAAAAAAAAAAAATAAAAAAATACGCTAGTTTTTGTGAAATTTATCCAAGAAATCAAAATTTTAAGTACTTTTGTAATATATTTTGTGTAGGGATATTTTTTGACATGCCTAATCCCCAGCCCTGGCGAAATTTTTGACAGTTCTCCGATTTGTGTCCAGTTTGCTAATTCGCGTACTACGTTGAAGTGGTGTTGTTATCGTTCTCGGACTATCAAAACCTTCCTTTACAAGTGTTTATATCTGTTTTCAATTAAATAACAACAAATACCGCATCTCTTCATCATTATTTGAGTCGGGGAAAAATACTGTAAGTTTTATTTCCTTTTTTAGCGACGAGAAAAGTCGTACAAATGTATTTTTATCATTCAACATGCTGTCTTTAAAAATGCCTACTTTGTTGTTTGATAACACCAAGCTTAAAACAATGTTTTTACTCTACGATGTCAACAATACTTTTCTCCTTTATTAAAACTGATTATTGTCACACAAAAACAAATTAAAACTACGTACTTAATGCATTGCAAATTAAATGATCAATTTTTATAATTTCTGTTTGCTGCCATACATCTTTAGCTTATCTTGCCATAAAACATGAATTTCGTAACGTCTTTGTTTGTTTCCGTATTACTAATTTACGCAATTAGTTTAAAAATAGAATAATTGAATAATGTTTGATATTAATCAGACCTCATAATATGCCATATTTAAAATAAAAAAAATAACCTATAAGGATGGGACTTAAAAAAATAAGTTTATTTAGTTAACTTTATTATTAACCACCCTGAGGGTGTCGCACATAGATAAAGGTAAAACGTTACTTCTCATGCATCTTCAACCATAGTCCACAGCTGCAAATACCATAAAAAGAAGAGCATCATTGAAAAATCTTACCATATTCCATAGACCATTATTCATTTAAATGTTTATACTTGTTTATACACTGAATAACTACCAAAATTTCCATTATGTATATTTATTTCATTCCGAGAAATACTATAAAGAATATAACTAAGTTATGGAATAATATCCTCAGCATGAAGTCATGTTTATATAGTATTTATTTAATTATAGATTTGTGTACATAAGTAGCTGAGTACTATTTTTGTGGTAAATATAATATCAGTAAGATATACATAAATATAATATTATCTGGATAAGTAATATTTATGGAAGCATAATATTTATGAAGAATATATAAAGCGGTTATTAATAATCATCTATAATCTAAGTTGCAAAAACTTATACATTTAAGGCTCACATTTGACGCATGCCCACAAGCAGGCATATGCAAGTTCGCGCTAACACATGCTGCATGTGTACATACATTATAAACCAAACTTCACATTAGCATAAACTTTGCAACTCCCGCCGCCTTTCCTTGAAATCTGGATGGCATTGGCAAAAGTGAACCTATTCTTATCATTTATCAGAACTTACTAAGCGCGAAATTATGCGTGTCTGCTTGTGGGAATGCATTTATTATGAATCTCAAATGATACATATCTTTGCAGCTTATATTTAGACTTATTCTTGCCATTTTGCAGGTGTCATATTTAACGTCCTATCAACTATCAAGAATAATTTTTAATTTTTAAATTAAACTTTGCATTAGGCGTTAAAAAAAGTATGTGTGTCTCTCATATCAATCTTTCTCATATCATGTGTGCATTTTTTTTTTAAATTAAGGGTTAAAAAGGTAATGCCTCAATAGTTAATGAGTACTTATTTTTGTTTTTTTTTTTTTAACATGTCCAAATTAAATGCGAGCCTTTTAGGCTCTTGGTATTATTTTAAATAAGCCAACACCCTATAATTACGTAAAACGTAAACTTGGAAAACATTTTTTTATTGTTTCACACTCAGGAAACAAATAATTAAACATCAAGAGCGTCCATTATCTGCCCAGGCTCTTGTCCTAAGTACCCGCCTGCTTCTAGGCAGACCTGCACGTTTACTAATTAAAAAGAAACATCAATTACCCTGCATTTAACTTGAATGAAAAGAAAAAACAATAACATGATTAAAAATAATACAATAATTATGTAATGGCTGCTCTTGTAATGCAGAAAACTAGGTCTTTAAGGTGCGGATACTGCATGAAAATAAATGTGTTCAAGAATGAAATAAAATCTATATTTTTATGAATGCATATTGATAGAATAACTATACTCGATTTATCTACCATTTTCATCTTAAAAAAAATAAAAATGAATTAGGCTGATTTATTTGGTGAGCGCTGTTCATGTGTGTATCACACCTCAAGAGCCCTCTGCGAGCTTGGTCGTCGCTGTAGAAAGCGCTAATTCTCAAGCAAGACCCAGTTGCGTAAGTCTAGATGAACCTTTTGATGACCGGTCTTTGGTAAAGGTTTATGAATTTTTCAACCCAGCGAAGAGCAAATTTGAAAATATAAATGGTGTATTTTTTTTGCTCCGCCGGGATTCGAACCCACAACCTTCCATTTACGAGTCCGAAGTGTTACCACTGGACTACGGACCGGTCATCTTGTCAGCTTAAATGCATTTTGATTTGACTTATAGGTTGGTATGTGGCTTACCACCCAAACTGTAAAAATATGGTTTACTTTGCACAATGTCACCCCTGTTTCAGGGTAGGTCGGCAAGAGTTGCAGGGCTTTTATTAATTTGAGATTGGGTTTTTATATTGAAGGTCTACATGCGGAATGTGTTAGCGCGAACTTATATGTGTCTGCTTGTGGGAATGCATTTAATATGAATGTCAAATGATGTATATCTTTGCGACTTAGATTTAGTTTATTTGGAGTGATCGCCCCGCAGATCTGAAAGCTTTGTGGATTGTCTCTAAACGTTACTAAGGCCCGGTATTTTCAACGTTAGCATAGTGACTTTATACTGCTAAAAAAGGACGCACTTATGTAAATCGTGTGGGTAGTTTTTTTATCAGTGTAAAGTCACATAAGCCAACGTTGAAAATACTGGGTCTTAAGCTTAGTCTACACATAGTTATTTATTTAGCTAGATACCACATTTTAAATTACTATCCTACTCCTACAGAGGTAAAGTTAGCTAGTAAGAGTGAACAATCCTTACGTCAGGTTCAGACCAAGTCAGTAATTTAGTATAATAAAGTTTTGTTTACTATTCTTTTGCTAGTCAGTATGCTTTCCAGACACCTAATCTAATCTAAGCTACAAAGATATATTTCATTTCAACTTTATATTAAATGCATTCCCACAAGCAGATATGTATAATTTCGCGCTAACACATGCCGCACGTGGACCCATATTACTAATATAAGGTGCAGAACAGGTTGATTGGGTCTGAAAATTTCTCTAAGTAATATTGATTTCTATTTTTTACCCCATTTTTCAAATTATAACATGAAAAATTATTCCAGCAGCGACATATGCAACATAAAAGTCGTATATTTTTGTCAAGTGCAAAAAAGATAAGCCTTTCAAGTTATTTATTTGCCTGCGCGTGATGTATAACTTGTATAAAAATATAATTGCATCGAGCGTCACTTGCACACCGGATATTCTCCATGTTGTGCCCGTCCAACGAGAATCTTTGCTGATGGAATACTAAGCAGAAAACTGAAACGAACAGACGAGGGACTGTAGAAGACGCTTTTATAATCTGAGTTTATGTAGACATGATGCCTTTCCGTCCCCCCAGTGCTTGTTTGGCTTATCTACCATTTATATACATATTAAGCTATCATGGGTCTCTCCGGACAATTGACATTATGATTCTTGTTCGAAATGTACGCAGTTCAAAGCCCAGTGAAGATAAAAAATCATATTAAATTTCCAAATGTTCCGCATGAGAGTATACATCAAGGTAAAAGCTGAATGCCGGTGCACGCCTGATATTCGGGCAAAACAGGTAGGTACTGCCACATCAAGCCACTTCTACAAGGACTCCACTGGCTGAAAATTCCTTAGAGAATTAACTTTAAACTGAACCTCATGGTGTTCAACGCACTACAAGGAATGGCTCCGGTGTACTTGCAAGAACTAGTGCTACCAAAGGTTATACAGGAGAGAGGACTGACGCTGCGCTCGGCAGAGAGGGGCTCCAAAACGTAGCTGAACGAGCCAACCAGGAAATTAACCACTGTGTTTGGCAATCGTGCGTTTGCTGTTGCGGGTCCCTCTTCGTGGAACCAGCTGCCACCGGAAGTTCGAGCATCGAAATCCAGGGAAAACCTTAAAACATCCCTCAAGACACACTACTTCGCCGCAATAGCACAGACAGCGCCCTTGGAGTGACAATCTTCACGAAACGGCGCTATATCAAGTCATCATCATCATCATCATCATAAACTGAAGAAATGACATATTTAGCTAAAATGGGTTACTCAGATTAATGCATCTTTTCTCCTATTTTCTACGATAGAAAACACTAAGAAAGTGTGAACATCTTGTTTTAGAAGTTTTTCATGAGCACTGCCTTAAAATTAGTTCACTTACGATCAGTGAATCAGCACTTATTCAGTTTTACCTTTAAGGTAGCGATTTGATTCAAAGATGATCTTTCAATGACTCTACACAATCTGAGCCAAGAAAAGAAGCCTTCTTACCACTTAGGTACTAACTGCTGTCGTCTGACCCATCTTGGCTTACTTCTTTTGAGTTACGACTCAGCCATCTTGACTCTCTGGTCTCCTTCCAATATTCCCGCGAGACGTTTGGCAAATAAAGTGACTTTGGAAATTTATTTCCTTCGTTGTAAGTTTTCCAATTTTCTCCTTTACTGAAACTGTTGCTCGAGTTGCGCTGCATGCAAGGTGCATACTAAACGATTTCCTATTTTTTTTGTATCGCTGATTCCTAACACGTTGGTTGCACCGCAGCATGGAACCTGTTTATAAAGTGAATGCACTTTATTGCAATCGTTGATGAAGATGCGAAATTGATATTATCTGATGGTGACGCAAAGTGGGCTGTTTTATGCCTACGAAATAATCCGAAGTTTAAGGTTTTTTGCTGTTTTAGAATGGGCAGATTCCCTTTTTTCAGTTTATCCTCAGTCGTCGTGCAGAGAAGGTGTCTCCTGAAGACGCTAGCTACGTCTATAACGAAACGTCGAGAATAATGTAAGTTTTCTTTTAACGGTTCGTGTAATATCCGATAAATAAATTTTAACTGTGTAGTTATAATTATTGTAAATATTTTTTTTAGGTCAGACATTCTAGCCTTTTAGGAATGTTTGTTGATGTACGGTAAAAAACGCTACGTACTAAGCTTCACATTCAGTGTAATTTCTTGTAAGGGTGCGCATATGGCGAGTGCAACCTTCTTTTTTAAAGATAATAAGGGCCGGCTTTATGCTAATCGCTTCAGTTGAATTGGGGGTTTCCCAGTTCCCCGAGGGAGCTGGTACTCATTTCTTATGAAGGCTGAGTAAACCTTATTTTGTTTTTTGAAATAAACGGGAAACTATTTCTGACACCTTCGTTGGGATTCGAACCCGACCTCCCGGCATGGAATGCAAGCACTCTACGAACTGAGCTATCGACCGGACGCTGGGTCTTAATTTTTTTGTTATATTTGAAAACATAATCGACTGTCTTGCTTAATAAATTGTAATTTTTCAAATGTGAAAAAAAATGTCTTCGATTTCATTTACAATAAACTGCATCGCGCTGATTCCACATTATTTTCTCATTCATAAAAAAAGTCTTAGAGAATCTAAAACAGCCATCTTTATATTTAATAAGAGTTTTTTGATGATGCTGGAGTGATGTTTGCCGGGATCTGTTGCCGTGGTCTGTTGCCGTGGTCTGTGGGAGCTGGAGCTTCCGGACGTTTCCGAGTATAATCTATTTCTATATATTTGCCGAAATAGAGTTGAGTATATAAAGAAAGAATAAATGATGAAAAAAATATACCGTGTCTATCCATGTATTTTTATAATATTCAGTAAAATTCAAGATTGTCTACTTTGATTAAATACGATACAAATAAGCTTGAAATAGAAGTGTCGACCGCACAATTTAATTTCATCTTGTTTCTTGACTATAGATCTTCAGTACAGACATGGAGGTATATTCAATGGAGGGGCTATGAATGTGATTTAGTACCAATCGATATGATGCAACGTCTTTGACACCATACATTGTTAATAGTGCTGTCTCGCTCACGACATATGTAATGCTTTTGTTATTTTATATTTAAGCAACGTGTCTCTACTCCGTCTACAATATATGTACATATCACCATGGAAACCCATGAAATCACTATGGTAACGTGTTTGTTACTAGTGTTGTTGAAAGTATGAAAATATCTGATAAATTCCGAATTCAAAAATGTTCCCACCTCATTATGTACGGGATGATTTTCACAAGACGTATCTATTACCGCGAGCATAGAAGTAACATACTTGAAGAAGCAAGTACCTATAATTATATATTTGAACATCACTAGTTCTAGAAATGGCTGTCACTTTCGCGAACAAAATATTTCAGAAAAATAAATTTTATCAACGTTATCATATAGAATAGTGATTGAAGTGAAATATTATTCCATGTTCTATAACACATTTACTCTCTTTTGTTGGCACGTTTAGAAAATACCCGGTTGGTCATTTATATGGATTTTTATTCCAAATAGGTAACACACCTGTTGATAGTTGGAAGGTTACCGATAGATTGAATTTGGATTTTTGTATGATGAGTGGGGTAGCGTATTTCTAATTCTCAAAGGATTGATTTCTTAGCTCATCCAGTTCTATATACCGATGAGTACAGAGATATACTTACATACTTGGTGAGGACGTAAATAGACACATAGTGACAGGTACATACTACCTATTATGTATCTGACATTGCTAATTGAATCATTGATTCGGTTCACGTCTCCGTTTCCAACTTTACGTACACACTGAAACATAGCGTTTCACCAAACATGTATAGAAACCAAAACGTTCTCTACATGCGTTGTATTTTTTTTTGCTGAACTCTATCGCTGAGTTTAAACGTAGAGTTTTGTACTTGGGGTATGGTTCTCCAGGGTTTCCCTTCTGGAGACACATCTTTACGAGGATCTGACGCAATCACTTAGATACCGTATTGTTACACCAGCAACCTCAGGATTCAATCCTGAAAATGACGAATATCGAATCTGGATTAAAGAAAAAGTACCTGGAATATTTTCTTCTACTTTTTATAGATTTTCCTGAATTATATTGTGTTCTGAAAAAAGGTTTTTAAACATTGTATTGTTTTTTAATAAACATATTATACTATGATTTTTTTTACTAAATTTTTTACTAAAAATGGTCCTTGACTTAAAGGTTAGTATGACGCTGACTACACATACTGTCACTTTGCCAATGTCACCCATGTTTCAGGGATGTTCGGTAAGAGTTGCAGAGCTTATGTTCATTTGAGATTGGGTTTTTTATGTTGTAAATCCACATGCGGCATGTGTAACCGCGAACTAGTACGTGTCTGCTTGTGCGCATACATTAAATATTAATCTTAAATGTTTATATATCCATGCAATTTAGATTTAAACTTATTGCTAAGAAGACTAAGCCAATATCACACCTGTTACAGAAAAGATCGTCAAAAGCTGCAAGGCTTATGGTCATTTGAAGTTTGAGTTTTTTGTTGTAAGTCCTACATGTGGCTCGTCTAATCGCGAACTTACATATACGTGTCTGCATGTGATAATACATTTTATATGAATCCTAAATGTTAATATATCCATACCACTTAGATTAAAGGTTATAAAGATAAGAAAACTAAAACAAGTGAAGATTTTGAGTTTTAAAAATGAACGTTAAAAAGTCAAATATTTTTTTCGTGTTGAACAGATCCATGGCATGGTGGTATACCACTGGTATCCTATCGTAGTAAATTAGGTAAACAATTTGAAACGTATATTTTTGTTACAATGTGTAGAAGTCCGCTGTTGAAAATTGAATTCACAAAGGTATTCTTGCAACATTAATTTATTAGTAGGTAAAATCACTCGTTAACATTTAAAAATTTTCTTCGGAAAAATAAATGTGTAGACACGGTCGAATATGGAGTCTCTTTTGTAGATATTGTGATTCATCTAGATGGTGTGTTATCTGTCTGTATGTACCTACAGGCCGTGTATAATTTAATAATTCAATTCGGTACATTTTACTGGCACTTGCGACAGCCGCTTCCTGTGTCCTTGTTGCAAACTACACGACACTAACTTAACACCAAATGCTCGTGTTATTTTATTATCTAATCTAATCTAAGTTGCAAAGTATTAAATGTTTCAGCGGAAACTTTATAGAACTCCATTTTAAATTTAAAAATGAAAATGAACTTTGTATTATTCTACTATATATTTTTATTTATTTTAATTTGTTTAAAAAACAAACAAAATAATGAGTTGACCGGTTTCTCATAATTTTGTTTGTTTTTTTTAAACAAATTCAAATAAATAAATATATAGTAGAATAATACAAAGTTCATTTTCAGTTTAAAATTTAAGTTGAAAAGATAAATAACATTGTGGATTCACATCACATGCATTCTCACAAGCGAACACGTACAAATTCGCGCTTGCGTATGCCGCATGTGAAGCTACAACATGAAAACCAAATCTCAAATGGGCATACACCCTGCAACTCCTGCCGACCTTCCCTGAAACAGGGGTGACATTGGCAAAGTGAACCATTTTCTACAGCATGGGTGATCAGCCGCATACCAACCTATAAGCCAAATGAAAATTATTATTATGAGTATTTTTTTTTTATTGAAATACATTCATAATAACTTTTTTTTTCTTAAATCTATTCCATTTTTGATTATATTTTTGTAACGCTATACCTCACCAAAAAGAGACTAAGCTCTTGTGTGTGGTATCGTCTATCACTTTTTTTCTGACCCCTTATGTTGTAAAAACTTGGTTCACTTTTACCACGGCTTCAAGAAAAGGCGGCATTAGATTCAAATTTTGTTCATTTGAGGTGAGGTGAGAGAAATAGGTAATGTAAATATTAAAATATGTATAAGTATTAGTAATAGGAATTATTTATTGTATTGGTGGGTAGGATTGATAATTGTGTGTAAATAGAGAAGTCTCTAGACGTACTTCGAGAAGCTTCGAGCTATTATGTATTCCGGAGTGTTCGACTCTTTCAGTATAAAAGGGTGCAAGTTGCTTGCACTAGTCAGTCTTATCTGTGAACTCCACAAATACATTAAACAAATTTGACCAGTGAACTAAAACCAGTGTAATGAAATAAATGAGAGTGTCTTTGTAAAAATAAATATAAACGTGTAAAATAAATGAGTAAAAAGAAGAGTAGAGTTTTATTTGAAAAGTATCCGAATCAAAAATCGTAACAGTATTAAAGACGCTTTGAGCCCTTGTGAAAAGCTCAGTGTGAACGATAATTTAATTTGTGTAGTTTCCTTTTATAAACAATCAGTAAAATTGCTTTACATTGGAAATCTAGGTACATACATTATTTATCCACAACACAATATTTCTTAGGTTGAAAATTAAGTGTACTTCTATTTACGTGAATACTGATAAATTGACCAAGGAAAATAAGTTTTTTTTTAATTATCTAGTATTTTTACCTATCATTTCCACTTTTTAGAGGATTAAGTAACAGTACTTAAGTGAGCGGGGAAGTAGAAGATTTCTTTATTGACTTCTTTCTTCATTCTTAGCTTGTCTTCTTTCACTTACAATCCTTCTCAAGCCTCCATGTTGAATGATTTTTCCAGCCACCTCCTCATTCTTGTAACTTGATTTTTTTAAATATAAAATAAACGACTGGTCATTAATTGATGAGGCACCGATTTTGTAATCCTTCATTTAAAAAAAAAAAGAGAATTTGAATAAAGAATGAAAATGTTATTTATTAAACATGTCGCGTTAGGTTACTTCTTGGCGTGTAGAACGCTGATCTTGATTCTCTCGGGACGTTGCTGTAACAAGGAGCAGAATAATGCCTAACTGGATATTGTGTGAGCTGGATGATTGCATTACGAGCTGAACCCACTTGTCCGCACAATAGATTCCGTGATAGCGTGCTATGTGGAGGAAGGTCAGTGCGGAACAGTGACAAGGAACGACTTCGATAAGAAGTTAATGTAAAAAAGCGAATATCTAGCCCTTCAAACATCAGTTATCGAACAGCGTCAAATCTTACATAAAATTGGAAAATTTACTAAGTCAATTATTCCTTTTCTATTGAAAATGCTTCTTTTTTTTACACGGGTTCTATGTATATATATCAAACTGCGGTGATTTATTTTACACAATATATTTCAGATTTTGTTCGGATACTGAGTCATTTTACAACTGCACAATACTCGTACAACGGTCAGATGATTTCTGAAGCTACAGAGCGTGTTGGACCTTATTTTATAGTAAGAATAAAGATCATTCTCAAAACATTGAGAATCGTTAAATGTGAGACTTTACTAGAACATCCGACCAAACAATCGAGTAATCTACCAAATGTAATCCAGTCTAAGTAGCAAATATATGTAACATTAACGATTCACATTCTATGCATTTTCACAAGCAGACACGCACAAGTTCGCGCTTAAAAACATGGCGCATGTGGACCTACAACATAAAAACCTGACGCTCAAAGCCGGCCTTCCCTGAAACAGGGGTGACATTGGCAAAGTGAACCATCTTCTACATCATGGGTGGTCCGCCACATACCAACCAAGGAACATACACAACAAATTACATTTTTAAATCAACAAACATTTCATGAATGGTCGTAAGTATTTTTCAGAAAGAAAAAATGAACAATAAACGTAATAAAATAAAAATAATAATTGATTGTGTGTAGCTTCAAAGGAAATGAATAAACTGTATTTAAGTGAGCTAGCGGAAATGGAAGGCATTTCCGTCTGTCAAAACGTCACAAATACGAGATCCCCATTATCATCCATTCGCATTTATTGTTTGTCAACCTTTTATTGATCAAACCGCCATTTCTGCATGCTCAGATTGTTTTTAAATTCCTCCACTGAATGGCCGTGTCGGAACACGAACGCATTTCCTTGTGTGGGTGGGCACGCACCGAAACGTACCCATAATGGACATGCCATATTTTGAAGCAAATCATTTCCTACCGCAGCAGGCAAGCCGAATAGCGTTCATCATCATATTACCGTCATTTATTCATGAAAAAATAACAAAGGAGCTAAAAATATTTTTTGGCTAGTGACTTATCGACTGCTCCAAGGAAGACAGCATTAAGTCAAAGAAGATAGTTTTGCAGGAAAGCCAATTGAATGTTATTTATTCCATGGAGTTCACTGCATAAACTATTTTTTACATGCATTTATTAACGAATTTAAAAGAGATAGAGACACGCGGCTGTCATCTTGGAATGAAGATAATGATTTGTTACCTTCAGAAATGGAAATAAGTCAAAAACCTAAATTTCGGAGTTACTTCCTTCTCCCTTGGAGCAGTTATTATATAACATACCTACCTATTGTTAACTCTGATAGTTTATTGGATATAATCGAATTTAGGTTAGATTTACGCTCGACATATTGGTAAAAATACGTAAAATAAAATAAATAAACGGATTTATACGTCCGTATACAATAATCAATAACGTTAAATTTACAAAGATGTATTAACATTTAAATTCATATTAAATGCATGCTCACAAACAGACACGTTTAAGTTCGGCCTTCCAAATGCTGCATGTGCACTTGCAATTCAAAAACCAAACCACGAATGAACATAAGCCCTGTAACTTCTGCAGACATTCTCTGAAACAGGGGTTAAACATCGGCAAAGTGAAACATTTTTTGTAGCGTGGGGGGTCAGCCTCATACTAAACTATAAGTCAAGGAATCATGACAGGTGAAGGCACAGTTAGCTAAAAATGATCAACTCTTTGATCTACCATGTAAATAGCTCGAGCTAGGATTGAAGATTATAGCATTCGAAGACTTTGGGCGGACCCGACACACGCAGAAGAAATGTAAAGCTTGATGCATTTTTGATCTCACATCTGGTTCACTTTTAAAATTGCAGTTTATTTGCGCTCGCAATTGCAACTTGGATATTTCTGTCATCCCATCAGCGGAATCAGTCACAGCAAAATCCAAACAAACATCAAGTCAGCTGGTGACCTAATAACAACGTCTGGGAGCATTCAGGAGTTACGACACATGCGATTAAAAACATCTGCAGATGACTTAATCGAGATGTGAGAACACACACGTAACAATCAAACGAACGAGAGAGTGAAACAATGTGTATTTGCAAGTGCACATGCGTGTGTATACAGTGCATTCTAACCTTTTTTCACACGCAAATGAATAGAACGAGATCAGATATACGGATTAGTCTTAAACTGTGTGTTAACTCATCTGGTGAAAGTTGCGTGCTTGCGGATAAAGTTACTGTGTGAAACGCATCGGTTATATTATGTTGATTAAATAATTTGCAGTATTTACTTACTTAACGTGTCCAGAACCACCTATGCTCAGTATCTCCAGTGACTAGCGGCATCCATTGCATTGTCGTTTCCTTAAAGCAGGGCCGTCAGTGTGAATTTTTTTACCAATTATAGGGCACACTGACATATGTGCCGAGTCCTGGGTGAGACACATGCCCATACAGGAGGTGCCTTGGGTCATTTATTTTTAATTTTCAGTGCCATCAAGAGTCATGCATTCACTCTTTAATCTATGTAATATTTAATCTGTATAGGAAATGGTACATGATAAATGAAGTAGTTCTTTAACTAATGATTGTGGTCTGTAATGTTGATAAGAGAAGTGACAAGTTCCTTGACTTATAGGTTGGTATGCGGCTGACCACCCATACTGTAAAAAATGGTTCACTTTACCAATGTCACCCCTGTTTCAGGGAAGGACGGCAAGAGCAGCTTAGCTTAGATTAGATTAGATTAGAAAAGGCGATCTATGAAGTAGAATACCACAAAAGAGGCGAAAAGAAAGCTAGAACACTTTGTCATCACAGAATCAAGTATGGCATTCTGTATTAATAACAGATCTCGAGAAATAAAATCTGAATCTGTAATTTATGATCTAAGTTGAAAGATATATTAACATTAATGATTAATATTTGATGCATGTTTACAAGCAAACACGTGTTTTGCCGCGCTTACACATGCTGCATGCGTACTTTGAAATATATCTACACGAATCCTGCAACGCTTGTCTACTGTCCTGAAACAGGGATGACATTTACAAAGAAAAATTGAATGGTACAATTCGGATGGTCAGTCTTTTACCAAACTATAAGTCAAGGAATTTTCTTGATCTGATAATCCACCTTTACCCGAGTCGTCTAACTGGATATCATTTCAAAGAATAAATGATCAAAACGCAATACGAAAAATACTTACTTAAAGTCGACCAAAAAGAAATCTATGAGTACTTGATTAAAGTTTATCAACAAAAAACTATTGAAGTGAAATAAATACTCAACTTGTGAAAACTAAACTCTGTGTTTTTTTTTTTTTTGTATAATTTCTCAAAAAAATCTATGTTAACCAATCTGCATTCCAAAGCACACGAAATTTTCACGGCTACACCAGACACCGCGGCGGTAGCTTGTAAACTTGTACCCATTATAATGGTACACCTTGATATTGTGCTAGGGGGCTGGTTCGGACCCGCGGAGGGTCAATGCGAGCCGTTATGGATTTCCTCAGCCCGCCGCGGTCCCAGGAGCTGGCGAGCTAGATCGCTATCTGCCTTGGCCCGTATCGACCGGCGCCCACCACCAACTTTTCGCCAGGTGTAATTTGCCATTGCTTCGCTACACTACACTTTTCACTGACCAGTGTGTGCCATAATGCTGCCGCTTTAGGATCGTCCAAAAATTTTAAATAAAAAATATTAGTATAATGTACGAGTGTATTCGTACACATAAAATAAACCAATTTTTGTAATACCATGATCCGTAACATTTTTCACTTACTGAAAAATAAAGATTCTTGCCATTGAGAGTAAAGAGATATTACGGTTGTTTAAATTTGTATTTGAGACTGTCTCTTGTTAATACGGAAAACTTGGTGATGCCTAAGAGGACCACGAAAAATATGAAATTTCTTTGGCTCCAAGGGATTTTTTCTCTGCCCTGTTCTTTTTCCAACGTAAACTCAACTCTGAGCTTTTATCCACGAAAACAAAGCAGGAATTTTAAGAGACAAAAAGCTATTTATTTATACATTTAAGGTTACCAGATTTACGTTACAATATCATAAAACATTTTTGATGTATTTCACTGTACTACTGGTGGGAATTTTTATCAGGATCTGTCACATGTGAGGATATGTAAAAAATGCTTTTCATGATGAAATACTGATTGCCAATCGATCGATCAGTTTTTCCTTGTTCTAAAACTGGGGCGATTTTCAGGACAGTTATATATATATATGTCAGGCTTATTTGTTTTAAATTACACATGATAAGAGAGCGCCGTTTTTGTGTGTGTCACACCTCAAGGGCCCTCTCCGATCACGGATAAGACTTTTTGAAAAGGTGCGTCTTGAGAGCTCCGCAAAATATACCCATAGATTCGGAGTTCTTCACTCCGGGTGGCAGTCTGTTCCACTCCACCGGACCCGCAACACGGAAAGCACGGTCTCCAAAATTTGTACGGATCTGACGGTGCGGCTGAACCAAATTGATTGCACCATCGCCCGCGGATCTGAGTGTCTGCCTCCTCACACCCATCTCAACAGGCGAAATCATGTCAGTCAGATAAGGTGGAGCCAAGCCATTGATGGCTTTATATACCATCAGACAAACACGGTAGACCACCCTCTCCGGGAAACGAAGCCAATGTAGTTTTTTTAACAGCGGAGTGATGTGAGCGAATTTGGATATCCCGAATATAAGCCTTGCTGCTGAATTCAACACAGATTGAAAGCGGTTGAAATGCTTCTTTGGCTGACCACTATAAAGCGTTGAACAATAATCAATCCGAGACATCACAAACGCACTCACCAGGGTCTTAACCGCATCTGACGGAAGACACTTTCTAATTGCCTTTATTTGGCGCAGTGAAAAAAAGGAGGAAGCTATTGTGGCATCTATTTGCCTTTCCAATGTCAGGTTCCGATCCAGTAAGATTCATAGAAGTCTCACCGAATCGGAAGGCTGGATCAGCTTACCTCCTATGGAGAGTGCTACCCCATTAACCAATAGATGGTCGCGCCTAGATGTGGCTGCCCAGAGTATCTCCGTCTTATCCATGTTCAGGATTAGGCCATTGTTCACCATCCACTCACCGACCTCCGAGATACACCCAGAGACCCTACAACTGAGGTCCTCAGTCATGTCTGGCCGACATTGAGAGTATATTTGCCAGTCATCTGCATATGAATGTGAGATGAGGCCCCATTTTTCAACAATACTCTCAATGTCAGCAGTATACAATATAAAAAGAATCGGACCCAGCACAGAGCCCTGTGGAACCCCAGAGGACAGCGAGTAGGTAGGTGAGACACTATCACAAACACGCACCGCCTGCCTGCGTTCCACCAGATAGGAGGAGAACCATGCTAAAGCCCCGCCGGTCAATCCGTACGACACCTCCAACCTCTCAATAAGAATCAGGTGACTTACTGTGTCAAAAGCCGCACTCATGTCAAGAAGCGCCAGTAAGGCCAGATCGCCACACTCTACAGCCGATATCATATCCGATACAAGCTTGATACATTTTTTAAATACCTTACTGGAACAAACTGTAGAACCCAATATGGATACCAGCTTGAGCACTATTGGCTCTTTTTACGGATGAGGTATGGGACAGCCTGACGACAACCTTAACTAAAACACAAGTTTTTGCTCACACAGAAATAGTTGACTTCTTACACTACCTACAACCTTCGGCCACGATCAAACAACAATAATTCAACAGTTCGTGGTTCTTCTTTGTAGAAGAGACACGCTCCTGAGGACGTCGGATATGACTCCGACGACACGTAGAGAAAATCGTTCTTCTCTTTTGCACGGTCAGTAAAATCCGTTTTTTTAAATTTTATAAAAAGTTGACTTCTTATTTCGTTTATAATTGCAAAAGTTGTATAATACATAATTAATTCGTAGTGCGCTGAAATAAATGAAAAATTTGCATCGTACGATTTCAGCAATACATACGTAATAGTTATGTACTCGTACCTTACTCACATGCGTAGTCATAAATATATTCACTGTTATTTAGTAAGGCAAGTTATGAAGTGCAATGCAAAGTACAATGCAAGTCGGAAGTACATTAATATGTTAGAGCAGCTCCAGAAGAAGTTCCTGAGGTACCTCCTCATGAGGACGCAGGGAAAGTACCCTCAGTTCACGCACCATGAGGATCTGCTTCGTGAAACTGGCTTCAGGTGCTTAAAAACTAGGCGCAACGGGACCCTTATGGTGCTCTCTCATAAGGTCATCAACGGATTAATAGACAGACCCCCCCTGTTAGAGGGATTCAGGTTGTACGTGCCCAATGACTATAATCGGGGGCGAGGTCATGATTTATTTCATGTACCGATGAGTTGCACTTAACTTGGAGTGTTAAACTCATTAACTAATCAAAGATTGACATTTTAATATAATTTAGACAACTTTCAATCCAAGGGAAAGAGTTCCTCCCAGCTTGTTGGTGGCTGAGAGGGTGCACTGTAATTAGAGTAACCTGTTGTGCACCATGAAAAATATATGAAAAATGAAACAATTTTGAAAACTGTATCAAGATTTCGTTGTGGTCTGGTCAATAAAACTCAACAGACTGCATTGGCTAGGTCACCATACAGCGAATGGAACATCAGAGCCTGGAAAGGATAGTTGAAGTAGCGGATTCAGAAGGTCGCAGGGTAACGAAGGAAGATCCAGATAAAGATGGCTGGATGAAGTGGGGACAGATTGTCGTTAGATTGGAGGATGGGGCTGGAGGAAGAAAGCGATGGGCAATCAGCTTTGGTTGCGGTTGATCAAGAGTGCCAAGACCCATTCCAGGGTTATCGTGACAGTGAATTTGAGGAAAACAACATTAAAATATTTCCATTTTTCTTTTGCCTGAAAACTCAAAACAATTGAAATGTTTATTTTCAGTAATTCTACGGATTGTTTTCCTTACAATTTATGAATTTCCGATACGCATTTCTTCATGTAAATGACAGCTTTGTCAGACTAACAACAAAAACGGTAGATACTTATAAATCGACAGAGAAGTAATGACATTGTATGAAAGTTTCCCTTGTGTTTACTTCTCCTCCCACAACGGAGAAAACATAATTTTTCACTATGGCTAATGGTATGGGGCTGGTTTCTTTCTCATGAACATGTTTACATACAAAAGGAACTCCCACGGCGTCATAATAATATTTCAAACAAATAAATTACTTACAAGAAAAGCCCACCCTTCAACTGTCGTATATTATTTACCTCCCTCGCGACAGATTGTATTTTCTACCCCAATTTTAATGTCGCTTTGAGCATAATTTATGGTTGTATTTAATTATGAAATTATTTATACAGCGTCTTTTATGGAAAAAGCGTTTGCCGATAAGATTGGGCTTTCGTGAACGATTACTTAGAGTCGTACCTACTCTCGCAGATGCTTGTAAAAGCAGAAGGCTTACTTCTTATATATGAGGCTGTATTGTGATTCAACTGAAATCATTGTTTGACCTTGAGAGGATATGGCTTTGGATGTGGTCTTGAATATGAGATTATATTATTATAAATAATAACATGAATAAAAATTAAAAAGACATTCCCGTGATGATTGGCTCCGGTCGTTAGCCGAAGGACGAGCCGAAAGACGAGCCGAAGCACAAGCCGAAGGACTACGGAAGCAGTCGTTTTCTTTCGCCACGACCCGAAGTCTCTGCGTTTGTCTTTGCATTCACTCTGTACATACTAATCTTCACAATTCACTATTTTTTCAAGCCATCCCTTACTCGGCCTTTCTCTTCCCCTCTTGCCTCTTACATTTTTTTTGAAAATACTCATTGTCAAGCGTTTGTCATTCATTCTTTCCAAATGCCCAATTCATCTAATTTTTATTGAAAATTTAAACCATATTACACAGATTAAAATACTGAATAATTAATGACTAATTAAAAATTCAATTAAAACTTTACATAGAATTATGTAAATACTTTAGCAGTGACCTTGTTTCGGGCTCACATCACCCGTTCAAGTTTACAGCGCTCCCCTGAAATCCGTTGACATTTGGTAAACACTCCGACCTCCCTGTTTCGGGTCACTCTCAGATTGTATCTGGTCGCGTTCCGGGGTCAACAACAGACTAATGACCTCCCTGACGACCCCTGAACTCGGCTGACCCACTGACCTTGTGGAAAATACCTCTGTTTGCTCCTCCATTTGGGGAATTCATTCAGAGGTTGAAGGCTCTTTTGAATGAATGAGCCATGTTTACTGTCACACCTACACATTACTTGCCTAATGAAAAATAAATTATATACAAGATACTTATCGGTTCATAACGCTTTTTTATTCAATTAATTTCATTCTTCATGAATTATTTTATAATATGCTTTATACTACATTAGTCTGTGAGGTTTTCCCATAGAAACGTATATGTCACGGAATGAAATAAGAATACATGAAATGAAAAAAGAAGCAAAATAGAACAGCGATTTTGTTCTGACAGTTCTCGTTGACGGTTGTTTGGGAACTGATATTAATGTTAAAGAGAAAAAAATATTTAATTTTAATGTTAAAGTGTAAAAATAAATAGGTTCCACTCGCCACATGCGACCCCTTCGAGGAGAACGCGGTAAGAAGTTACACTTCATGCCTTGCTTACACACGTTTTTTTTATCGGTATCCATACCGTAAAATGTCATATCCGTAACATCCCCAATTACTTAAAAGTAATGAAAGCCTTCTACAAGGCGCGTTCACACCGTTCAGCCTTGGCAGTTGCATCCCCTAAGTGAGTGCACCTGCACACCGGTCAAGTGCAGTAGAGATTACTAGTCAAGTGCATGCTCAGTGTTGCGGGCGAGGCGGCATCGATCCACTAAGAGATTTAAAAGCCGAGAATACTGTTACGTTTTTCCTGGGTTCTTTTAATTAAAACACAAGTTTAACACAAGTTAGCCATACAGTTTATTTACACAGACTTTCTTACAATAGATTTATTTTAACAGACTTATTCTAACAGATTTATTTTAACACACTTATTTATTTCGTACAGATTACATTTATTTTACACCATATTGGTCGCCCTAGTAACTAGATATTCCTCTGTGTGAGTGCTTCGAAGACTGACCCGCTTCAGCCCATTGTCGCCCTTCTTATAGCGGAACCTAGGGGCCATTCCAGCCTGCCCTAGAAACTTCCACTACCACAGTTGTATAGACGATTCTGGACATATTTATTTCATGAAGAGTCCATTTCCTACCTACATACACACCTTACAATTATAATCGTCTGGGCCAGAACATTCTCTCAAAACACACGCACACCAACAAGCATCTACCAGTGTATTTCGTTACATTATCCCCCCCTTAGGCTGTTCCGCCCCGGAACAGTCTTTTCTTTAAGAAGGTAAATTTGCATCCAGTGGTCAGGAAAAATGACGTTCCACGGAATTTTCTCCTTAGGGTTTTGCCCGTCATTGCTGGCTGGTGTGGGGGGGGGTGCTTTCCTCTTGGCGGCCGGCATGGGCGCCTTTCCTTGGCTGGGGGCACCGCTTTGCGTCCCCGGGCGGCCACCGCTCCTAGGCCCCGCTTGCTCGCCGGCGTCAAAGGATCAGAATCCTTGGTCGTCGGAGCCGCTCTCCTGCTCGGAAGCGAAGTTCTCACTCTCGCTCTCGTCCTCTGACTCGCTGAGTGGCTTCCTGCCGCGCCATGCTTGGGTCGTCCCTTCTGCTTGCTCTGCTTGGCTGAGCCCCTGCGGGCGGGGGCGCGGCGCCTGCGGGAGGGAGCGCCCCCCTTCCTCACTGACGGGTCAAAGTCAGAGTCCGCCTCCTGTCCGGAGCCACTCGGGTTGTACGAGCCATCTGAATCCCCTAATTCATCCCTGCTGACTTTGGGTCCCCGCACTTTGGTTTCCGGATCTGTTTCATACTCCTCGTTAGAGTAACCTCTCTTGACAATAGCAGCAGCGGACCTTCTGGGCCTGCCTCCCGTGGCCTCGCCGCGGTCAGTCACCGGCCTCTCCTTCATCAGCCCCCTGGCGTGCGAGGAGACCTGCTTTGGCAGCAGCAGGAAGCCCACCACCCTGCTGACCAGCTCCGTGGGCGCGCCCCTCTTGTCCAAACCCAGCTTCTCGCACAGCGTCCGCAGCTGCTTGGGCTCCAGCTTCTGCACCTCCTCCAGCTGGGCCTTGTGCTCAGGCGTGTCCTTCTCAAACTCGTAGCCCTTGAACTTCTTTTTGTTGCGCTTGATGAGGTTCGTGCGGCACAATTGATTGTACCGGAACTTGAGGTCCTCCATCTTGAACCTGGAGATGGCCACCTCCACGTCGGGGATGTGGTCGATGGGGATGCCCCGGCCCGCGGGCACGGGCACCGGCGGCTCCACGGCCTTCTTCTTCTTGGCAGCCTCCTCCACGGCCTCCTCCGCCTTCTTCTTGGGCGCGGGCTTCTTCTTCACACTGTTGGCCTTCTTGGCCTTGCCCTTCTTGTCCTTGGCGTCCTCATCCTCCTCCTTGGCGTCCGTCTCCTCCTTCGCATCCTTGTCAGCCTTCACCTCGGCCGAGTCACTCTTGCCGTTTTCAGCCGACTTGACATCATCTTTGTCATCTTTGCTGTCAGCTGCGTCCTCAGCCTTGAGCTGGCCGTTGTTTTTGGCCTTCAGGTCTCCCTTCCCCAACTTCTGAGATGACTCATCCTCAGTTGACATATCGGCCTTTTTGTCATCCTGATTATCACTTAATTTTACACTATCAGTGTCCACCGACATTTTTAAGGCTAGGTTTTTAGCCATCTCCTCCTTCCAACCAGCTAGGTCTTCCCTCAAGCTCTTGAAGTTGGCAGCCATCTTTGTTTTAAACTCTTCCACGGCTCGCTCGCGGTCCCCTCCAGACGCCATGACAAAATATGCCGGGTCTTCGCCTGACTGTTCCAAGGCCTCCATGAGGCGTGCCTGTAAGGCCGCCTTCCCTCCTGAGGTCTCCAGGTCCCTCTCCAGAAGCTCATTCTTAAGCTCATAGACTTTGAGGTCCTTGATGTTCACCTTAGCCATTTTTTTATTTTAACAAACTTCAAAACAAAAATATTTGCAAATTTATTTAATACGGGTTATGAGTTTTATATATAAAGTTATTTTAAATACGTACTTTGGCAAAATAATAATTTATCTAATTATACTGACGGTAGGTAGGTACCGCCTTTTAATATTTATTTTTAAATTTCAAATAATGATATTAGATAATGATTATTTACTTTGCTTCGTCATCGGCTAATGAGTATTTACAAACACTAACGCAATATTATTAACACGTTATCTATCCACACTTCAATCAAATTTTTAGCGGGTAACCACACGATCGTTTTTAATTCAAGTTTAATCAGTTTTATTTAAAACTTTTTTTTTTTATTCATCAGTTTTTATTATGTTGTCCACATATATTTTTCAAAAGTCTCAAGCACAGTTTTTACTTGGTACTTGGTTTTAAACCCCACACCTGACACCATTGTTACGTTTTTCCTGGGTTCTTTTAATTAAAACACAAGTTTAACACAAGTTAGCCATACAGTTTATTTACACAGACTTTCTTACAATAGATTTATTTTAACAGACTTATTCTAACAGATTTATTTTAACACACTTATTTATTTCGTACAGATTACATTTATTTTACACCATATTGGTCGCCCTAGTAACTAGATATTCCTCTGTGTGAGTGCTTCGAAGACTGACCCGCTTCAGCCCATTGTCGCCCTTCTTATAGCGGAACCTAGGGGCCATTCCAGCCTGCCCTAGAAACTTCCACTACCACAGTTGTATAGACGATTCTGGACATATTTATTTCATGAAGAGTCCATTTCCTACCTACATACACACCTTACAATTATAATCGTCTGGGCCAGAACATTCTCTCAAAACACACGCACACCAACAAGCATCTACCAGTGTATTTCGTTACAATACATTATCTTTCAGCGTCCGTCCGCCATCTTACCTACCATCCACTTCACCTTGTAAGGTTTCCAGGGACAGAAAGAACATCCAACAAAGGCGTTTAGCATTGAAAATAGTGATAGGTACCTCCATATACGAGGTTAATGCGATCTGTAACATTGTTCGAATCTCAAAGCAATTTTTCCCATTGAAATTAATTGACAAGCCTTTAATCCGTTCCAGCCCTAAAAGCGTTGCCCCCAATTGTTTTTGTTACGTCTTTTGAATAAGAAAAATATATTTATGAATGACAGATATTGTATAAAAACATAATATAATAAACATTTTCGTCAACGACGTTAGCCATGTTGAAAGCACCGGTTCCCATAGATCACCGAAGTTAAGCAACATTGGGCGTGGTCAGTACTTGGATGGGTGACCGCTCAGGTACACCGCGTGTCGTTGGCATCTCGGACCGGTCCGTTGTCCGTAGTGGCAACACTTTGGACTCGTAAATGGAAGGTTGTGGATTCCGATCCCGGCGGAGCACCCAAAAATACCATTAATATTTCGAATGTGCTCTTCGCTGGGTTGAAGAATTCATAAGCCTTTACCAATGACCGGTCACCAAGGGTCCATCCAGCCTTACAGCAACTGGGTCTTGCTTGAGTATTGGCGCTTTGTAGCGACGACCAAGCTCGTACACCTCTGCGGCACTACAACAAGTGTCATAGACCCCTAGAGTCTTCAGAATCTAGGGAGTCTCCCGCACAGGATTTTCTTAAAAAAAAAAAAAATAATAATAATAGAAGAGAGTGTAAAGCAAAATCAACTGGTTGTTATAAAGTGTTCACTTTTGCCAATGCCACCCCGGTTTCAGGGAAAGGCAGGAGTTGTAAGGTGGTCCGTGTGAGGATCGATTTATTTCTTAAATTTAAAATAAAAAAGACTGAGGATAATTCCAAAATTTAACATGCAACCAGGACATTTTCCTCATTTTATTGTCTTCAATATCTTAATCTTGTTGTTTCAGCCGCTAGGGAATCTTTTCTCTTCGGTAAGATAGAATTATCATTAAATTTTCCGCAAAATTTATTGGTTGAATTTTCGCGTTTTCCTTTGTTGGCGCTGCTCTGTATGGACGTGCGCTCGTAAATATTAAAAACATGATGAATTTTATAAAACACAGCCCGCTGTAGTAGTAATATATTTTTTTCGGAGACATTAAGCAAACTGTTATGATTTGACTTGGGGTTCTTTTATTAAACTGCGATTTATTTTGCACAATATTGATTACACAGTATTGTTCACTCTTCTCTTCTCGCTCTAGCTTATAAGGAATTCGCGGCACAATGTTGAAAGAGACTCTGGCTCTTACACAACCGCCGCCTCTATTTATACGGCTCATACCGTTGGTTCTCGCGTATTCGAAAATATGCCACGTACTTCCATAATGGATTTTTCGAAACACTTTCAGATTGTTAGACACACACCAGCGTGCTTATGCGCACGTACTCCATAGTTCGTAACAATACTTTTCCCTAAAAAAGACATAGTCAGATCTTTTATAACTTGCACACTATCTACATAACAATATTCAAATAAGTACTCCAAACGATGGAATATTTTGACATCAAATAATTTTATTCCTTTGTTAAAGCGCTAACCTTGAAGTATGATTCCGTTTTTTTTTTTTAATTACCCCTGTAAGCTTTTCAGCCATGAAGTTTTCCTTGAGCTTTTCGTCCTTTAAACTGGGATTAAGGACCCCTCTTTTTAGATTTATCCACTTTCAGGGATTTTTTCAAATCCAAAAATATGCAATTTAAAGTTTTCATTTTCAGTACAAAGTTAAATATAGGTTGACTTGACGTTCTTAATTCAAAAATATTTTCCAAATGTTTTTTCCAAAATACGCAATGTATTCCTAAAACACATGGGTGCAAATTTCAACCTACCATAATTTTGTTACGGTTCCAAAATCGGTATTTCCAACAGAGAGAGCTGCAATTTTTTTCTACGTGCCATAAATATGAGCGAGCTAGCGTCACGTTGGGCGCTAATAAATACCAAACTTTCTGAGGATTAGTTTGAGTTTTCTTCCAAGTTCAGCCGACGGCGAGTGTTAGCATAAAGTTACTTCTCTTTTGTAATAAATTTGCTGTTTTTTCCACTCTCCCATACTCAGCACGCTATTCCCTAGTTAGGAGTTTCCATATCTACTCGCCTGCCAACACTTGATACTGTTTTTTTACAGCAACAAAAATGCAGTTTCTGAAGTGTCAGCATTGTGTCAATTTTTGTTTTTTACGAAAACGAATCTTTGACTTAGTTTTTGTTATTGATGTTTATGTATCTTTGTAACATAGGTTATAGATTATAAAGCAGAACTTCATTGATTTTTCACTTTTGGGGGTGGGAAACGTACAACCACGAGCAAGTAAAAGTAGAATCTAAAAGAAATGTATGTTTGATTGAATAAAATTCGTGGTTGTATCCATTGTAAGACCTTGTCAAGATTGATATTTAAATTGATGATCTATTTTGAAAAAGACGACCCGTTTCCTAAGGGTCTCTATTTACTATACCTACGCTGATATTGTTTTTGAAATATACATAGTATTCGTATGTACCTACTTATTAAAAGAAATAGGAAAATATTTCTACGAGCACACGCAGGTAGCTTGAACTTTCAGATGAAAATGAAAGTTTCAGTCAGTTTGATTTTGCGTACTATAAAATTCCATGTAATTTCCAACAGTCATTATAGAGTTTTTTTTTTTTATTACCCACTGCGTACTAGATCCCGCACAATTTTTTTTTTAATGCTGAGTAAAACGCACAACGGCAAAATTTGTTTTATGTTTCGGACACGCCATTTTATTACAAAATTCGCATTAAAATCTTTTTGATTATTCAACCATTTTTTTCGGTCAAATTAGAACATAAAAGAAACACAGGCGAATTGAAAGTACGAAGCAAAGTACATGCTGGCTCAAAAGTAATTTCATCGATAGAGAAATGTGGGTGAGAGATTATTTTTTTATCGTTTGTTCCCATTTTGAAGATTAGATTAGCTTTAGCCTTTATGTAATCATCAGATACAAGAAACAAAGAAAAAAATTATGTCTAGTAGGTACATTTTTTAATTTGCAGAACTATTAAGATTAGATTTCCGCTGATGCAAGGATAATTTTTATTGTATTTTTCAATGAGTTCAATTGTTCTAACTAGGTTATCAAAAGTGTTATGCACGAAAAATATTATTTATTAATATTTGTTGTATTTATCGTGTATTTCTTATTTACAAAGAGTTTCGACCCTGGATCTTCCTGGTCCACAGACAGAAGATGCTTTAGGTAAGATGTTTATGTGTTGAACTGTGATCTTCCATGCCTCGTGGAGTCTACTCACTCACTTTTGGGTGACACCAATATTAATTCGAATGCAAGATCCTTATTGGTTGGATCCTGCAGGAGGGTGGCTTGGCTAGCCAGATATAAAAAAAAAGGAGCGTATGATTCTCGGCCCTGCAGATGGTAAATGGTATGTCACACCTCATGTGACAAGGTGTTTGAACCGAAGCGATGATATGTATATTACAAAATATTATCAGTCTATCGTGGCTTAGTACAATTTTAGTATACTGAAAGAAAAAACAAATCCGTAAGAAAAATTTGACGGAGGCACGAGGAAATTTCACTGTACTGAACTCTACTTATAAAATTATGGACGATTTTTTTTAATGAATAGAATCAAAAGAATCTTGATGTTATAAGATTATAACTGTGTATCTTATATGATGTATATTTTTTACTCGTTTAAAAAATGAAGTGATAGTAAATTATTTTGTAGTAAGCTGATCTTTCGGTAACGTGAGTAGCCCTTCTTACCGACTCACCTGTGGCTAGTTGCCTCCACCACTCACTGCTATACGTTCACATTACCCTTAAGCCGACACGCAACCCTTAACTACTTCTACAGAATCAAAGGCAGCAATCTAGAATTTTCTTCAAACATGAGATACATATTATATAGAAATACATGCAATCATTTCCTCATCATTTCTATACATTTATTTAATTTCTAAAAAAATCTAGATTGCCGTCTTTGGTTCAATACTACTCAACTCTAACCTAAGTATAATAATTAACGTTTAAATTATTTCTTAGTTTTTAGCAAAAAAATGAAAGCAACGCCTCTAGCGAGCGTTTTAGTTTACGTACGTTTCTGGTTGAACGTTGTGGTTATGGAGCGTGACCCTAGACTTTGGGGAGCATGCGATATATCAATTCTGCATTCTGTCAATATTCCGACACGTGACTTATTACTTAAGTCAGAAGTTCTATTATGCTGAAATCAATTTTTTTTTTAATGTAATAAAAAATATTAAAATTTTACGGCAAAGGGCTTCAAGTACCTACCTAAATATCTAAAATAAGTTCCATTGATCATAAATCGATTACTTTGTATAGGATTTCTTAAAAAGTTGCTGAATCAAACTACCGCACTTATTTTAGTGTTTTAAAAATGTCAATGCTACTGAGAGACGCTGAAAATTTTGGAGCTGAAGGGAAAATTAGTCTTTTATTTTGGATTTTTTTTATCCATGATGTAATTTTTTTAAATAAAAATATATCTTACATGCTGTTAAAATGATATGTAATTGAGTACCTATCACACATAAGACAAATGCGTTTGTAGTTTTAATGGGGTTTTTGACCACTAAATGAGGCCGGAACATTTTTTAATTTGGAACTTTTTTCGCGGCGAGTAAGCGTCAGTCTTGTACGGGACGGCTGTCCTTAGCAACTAATAACAAATTTTTTGTATGCCTTTTCCCTAGCGACCCGGCCGGGTGACGACACAGTATTGTCTATGTCAAATCACGTGCGGATCTCATTGTGTAATTTTTCATTACGTAAAAAAGTACAAAAGAATGTGATGAGATGGTTTGGGCATGTGGAAAGAATGAATGATGATAGACTGACAAAGTATGTATACAGATGTATAGAAAGTGTGAAAGGAAAAAGGGGGATGGGACGACCGAGAAAAGTATGGGGTGATCAGATTGAGGAGATTGTGAAAGAATGGGATCTACAAAGTGAGCGTAAAAGAAGAAAATGCATGAAAAAGGCGATGGATATGAATGAATTGAAAGAGGTATGTAAAGATAGGAAAAAATGGAGGCAGCTCTGCAGAGGCTCTGGCCACCCCTAGCGGAATGGTGACAGAGTTACAGTTTACAGTTACAGTACCAATAAAAATGCTTTGAAGAAAATAATTTATTGATTGGAACGAATTCAAAGCCAAATAAATAGACACATTATGCATACTTTGACTAGGGTTCAATAACTTTTGCATCACTTGCATTTTCAGTCCAACTGATGGCTGGTTCACACGGCTTGCCACTAATGCATTAGTAGCTAAGTGTGTGTGATGTTTACACGTACTTGCTTCATCCCTTTGACATGAAATAAAACAAACCAGACACTATTTCAAAGTCAACAAATGCTATCTCCGTTTCAGCCTACTTCAACACAAATCGTCTTACTAAGAAAGAGAACAAAGATGTTCTCAGCGTGACTTCATTCTAAACAGACGCGTGAGAGATGCTAGAAAGTTTCTCCGCAAAGTTGGTATTAATAAACGTCATCTCTGCGTGGACGTTGTGCGCACGCGTTTTAACTGCTTTGATCGGTAATTTTGAATGAAAAAAATGCATTGTTGTAAGACACCGTGACATGTGTGTCGAAACAGAAGATGGAGAAAGCAAGAAAACATATGATTTCACGTGTAAGGACATGAGTAGTATTATGTGTTCTGTTTTGTTTTTATCAGGTCTGTGTTTGACAGGTCTGGATGAAAGTTGTGTGTCCTACGATGCTTTGATGCCATAATATAGTTTAGTTCGTCAATGCATGCCACATATATCATGATTTTTCAAATCAGTAAATTAGCCCTTATTCACCTTTACCTTAAAGGTATCGATATACCTACGTTACGTAGGATACGTAGGCTACGTATCCAAATAGCAGGTCGTGTGAAGGAGTATTAAGACGCCGTTCAGACGAGGACAGTCGGTAAGTGGTAAACATTTTTGAAGCTTCTTCTGTAATCTTCAGCATGAAAGCATACGCATCCAAGAACCTAATTAGCACTTTAGTAGCCACGTTCTCTAACTGGAAGGTGGTGCAGCGATTATCGTCTCACACGCGACATGTCACAATGGCCGAACAAAATGGCGGCGCTGGATACCGAACACGCGGAGTGCAATAGATTGAGATAAACCAGTGGCGTGTCGGCCACATACATATTGTGTTAACTAATCACCGACAAGCACTTGACACCTGTCCCTGGGGCCAGCATGAACATGTGACCTCACGGCAAATAAACACTTTTCATTTTTCTATTTTTCCCCATAAATTATCACCTTCCAATGCCTGGATAAGTATTTTTATTGATTGTAGAGGCATTAACTTTGTAATCGTTCATCTTAAAAGATAAAAATTAAAAACTACTTTGTTACGATTACTTTGAGTATATTTTAATTCCACAACCGGTTTCGCAAACATCCGTTCGCATCATCAGGTGGTTAAATTAATACTAAATGGACCTGATGATGCGAACGGATGTTTGCGAAACCGGTTGTGGAATTATAATATACTCAAAGTAAGCGTAAACTAAGTTGTTTTCAATGCTTTTTATCTCCTGGATAAGTGCATTATTTTTGTAGGAACGCAACTAAGCTACACATAGTGCAACTTCTTGCCGCGTTATATCCAAAGGGTTTCGCATGTGGCTAGCCAAGTGCGGGGCCGGCCGTACGCCAACCACTTCAGTTGAAGTGGGGGTTTCCCAGCTCCCGAGGGTGATGGTACTCATTTTTTGTGAAAGCTGGGTATGCCTGCCGGTATTTTAGGCTTTAAAATATTCTAAATAGAAAAACATATTTCGTTTTGTTGTAATTTATGTTTGTCTTTGGTCTCTCAACAATGCTACCTCTTCGAGAATAATTCGCTAAAAAGCTGTATTTCAAATGTATTAATTTATGCATTTGTTGCTTTTATAAGCATGAATATACTTATGAAAGCAGCGTGCAATAGGGATACCTCCTGATGGTCTTGGTTCAGATTCGGTTCAGTTACAAAGTCACTTTACATCGGTTGACTTCTCCCCTACAAAGAGCTTTGGTCCTTATTTTATAGCTAGAATAAGGATAATTCTCGAATCATAGATAATAGGTACATGCAAGACTTTACTAGAGCATCCGACCAAACACTCGAGCAATTTTTAACAATACAGGCAATATCAAATACAAATTAATAAGTACTTAACATCTATTTATTTCTAGAGAGACTTCACAGACTTTATTATTAACTCACACAGACAAACAAAACACACAATTGCATATTCGTAACAGCATATTTATGTAGGGTATAAATTCAAGGACAATACATATTTTTATTTACTTTTCGTTTGGTTTCGAAATGCATTATTTTTATAGTTTAAAATTTTTTGAAGGTTTTAGAAGGTCATCATCAGGTATGAATCATACCTGATGATGACCTTCTAAGTCGAAAACGTTAGTAACTTACTCTAAAGATTGTAATCTTTTTAAATATATTCATGTGAAAATAAACAGTGTTTTTGAATTCCTCAAAAAAATTTAAACTATAACAGTATGAATTTTCACAGTGTTAATACACAAACAATACAAAATACATTATTTTTATGTTAGAAAACATAATATTCCAAACATTGACAACAACATATTGTTACGAAATTAGGGTTCAATTGTCTTCAAATTAAAAATACACAGGTCTTCTTCAATAGTTATTTATTTTACACAGTTACAAAATTTATTTTCACACTACTTTCTCGATTATTCCACTTGGTTTTGGTTCACTGATCAGATGACTTCGATGTGTTTGTAAGTCTCTATGATACTGGCCCGCTCTGCAGGCCATTTGCACCTTTATACTCTTCAGAGCAGTATGATCCAGAACTAAAGTCGCCAGACGGTTCCAGAGTAATTATTACTTCTCGATGTTTCACGTACTACCTAGACACAACCAAAATCCTACCTACCAATGCAATACAGTATTCCTATAATTATAACAAATACCTACTTAGCCTAGAGAATTCTACACTTATACATAATTATCGATCTTACCTACCAATACTTTTGAGGATTCTTATAACTATAATTATCCATACTTATTTCAATATTTATATTTACATAACACTATAACTACCCATACTTATTTCAATATTTATATTTACATAACACTACCCCCCACCTAGACTGTTTCGTCCCGGAACAGTCTTGACTCTGTGTAGGTAGGGGCATGCTGATCCACGTCGACACCCTGTGGTCAGGAAGAAGTGGCAGTCCACGGATTTCTCCCCACTGGCTCTCGGTTGCGCTTGCTCGCAGCACACCATGACGCTGATGCCGACTCCCGAGAACACTGCTTCAATCATACTCCGGATTATCCGCCAGTCTCGATTAGCGCGGCCGCCACCCATCTTCGGTATTGCCAGACGCGCCTGCTGATCCTCCAACATGTAGTCACGCAGCTCAACAAGGCCGTCCCACAATGCCTTGTAGTCCTCTTCCAGGTTGCTGGAATCCGGGACAACCAGGCAGTATGCTTGTTGACGCCCCTTCGGTAGTCTCAGAGCTCTTCCTTGCGGGCTGCTCGAGGGTTGCGGTTCTCCGAATTTGTATCGGAAGACCCGTGCAATTCCTCTAGACATATCTAGATCTTCCGGTACACTGCATGCCAGTGTGTGGTCCCTAGTGACCTCAAATAAGTCCTTGTGGACTTCTGTGGTCACTCCATGGCGAAACTTCTGCCCTGCCTTCGCGTTCTCCCAAAACGTCTCAAAGGCTGGTGATCTTTCGGATGCGACGCACTGTCGTACTTTTTGGGCTGGTTGGTCATCATTATCGCCTAGGTATGGTGAGAGGCGATTGTAGTGCACGACCCTTGGTTTTCCGTTTGGTCTCTTTTTTATGCGGTAGACCACATCGTTGATGCGCTCCAAGATCTCGTACGGCCCGTCCCAGGAACGCTGAAGTTTCGGACAGTATCCTTGGCGCCTCTTGGGGTCAAAAAGCCACACCCAGTCACCAGCTTTGTACCCCATGCTGTCAGCTCTGGTGTCATAGCGCTCCTTCATTTGATCGCTGGCTTCCCCGATGTTCATGCGGACCTGATCATGGATGTCATCCAGCCTCCTGCGAAGGTCTGTCACATAGTCTTCTCCGGCTAGGTCTTCACCTGGTTTGCAGCCAAATTTGAGATCACAAGGAAGTCGCATTTCTCGCCCAAACAGTATGCTGCTGGGAGTCTTCTTCGTCGTTTCCTGAACAGCCGACCGGTAAGCCAATAAGAACAAAGGCAGATGTCGGTCCCAGTCCCGCTGATGGCTGGACACTACTTTGGCTAAGTACCTCCCCACGGTACGGTTCATCCTTTCCACCATTCCATCAGACTGTGGATGTAGCGCAGTGGTCCTGGTCTTGTAGATCCCTAGCCGCTCACACATTTGCTGGAAGATAGCAGCTTCAAAGTTCCTTCCCTGATCAGAATGTAATTCCAGGGGTACGCCAAACCTGCTGATAAATTCGGTAACTAGAACTTCAGTCACGGTTACGGCCTCTTGGTTAGGGATTGAGTAAGCTTCCACCCACTTGCGTATCCAAATGGCAGGTCGTGTGAAGGAGTATTAAGACGCGGTTCAGACGAGGACAGTCAGTAAGTGATAAACATTTTTAAAGCTTCTTCTGTAATCTTCAGCATGAAAGCATGCGCATCCAAGAACCTAATTAGCACTTTAGTAGCCACCTTTTCTAACTGGAAGGTGGTGCAGCGATGATCGTCTCACACGCGACATGTCACAATGGCCTGACAAAATGGCGGCGCTGGATACTGAACACGCGGGGTGCAATAGATTGAGATAAACCAGTGGCGTGTCGGCCACATACATGTGTTAACTAATCACCGACAAGCACTTGACACCTGTCCCTGAGGCCAGCATGAACATGTGACCTCACGGCAAATAACCACTTTTCATTTTTCTATTTTTCCCCATAAATTATCACCTTCCAATGCCTGGATAAGTATTTTTATTGATTGTAGAGGCATTAACTTTGTAATCGTTCATCTTAAAAGATAAAAATTAAAAACTACTTTGTTACGATTACTTTGAGTATATTTTAATTCCACAACCGGTTTCGCAAACATCCGTTCGCATCATCAGGTGGTTAAATTAATACTAAATGGACCTGATGATGCGAACGGATGTTTGCGAAACCGGTTGTGGAATTATAATATACTCAAAGTAAGCGTAAACTAAGTTGTTTTCAATACTTTTTATCTCCTGGATAAGTGCATTATTTTTGTAGGAACGCAACTAAGCTACACATAGTGCAACTTCTTGCCGCGTTATATCCAAAGGGTTTCGCATGTGGCTAGCCAAGTGCGGGGCCGGCCGTACGCCAACCACTTCAGTTGAAGTGGGGGTTTCCCAGCTCCCGAGGGTGATGGTACTCATTTTTTGTGAAAGCTGGGTATGCCTGCCGGTATTTTAGGCTTTAAAATATTCTAAATAGAAAAACATATTTCGTTTTGTTGTAATTTATGTTTGTCTTTGGTCTCTCAACAATGCTACCTCTTCGAGAATAATTCGCTAAAAAGCTGTATTTCAAATGTATTAATTTATGCATTTGTTGCTTTTATAAGCATGAATATACTTATGAAAGCAGCGTGCAATAGGGATACCTCCTGATGGTCTTGGTTCAGATTCGGTTCAGTTACAAAGTCACTTTACATCGGTTGACTTCTCCCCTACAAAGAGCTTTGGTCCTTATTTTATAGCTAGAATAAGGATAATTCTCGAATCATAGATAATAGGTACATGCAAGACTTTACTAGAGCATCCGACCAAACACTCGAGCAATTTTTAACAATACAGGCAATATCAAATACAAATTAATAAGTACTTAACATCTATTTATTTCTAGAGAGACTTCACAGACTTTATTATTAACTCACACAGACAAACAAAACACACAATTGCATATTCGTAACAGCATATTTATGTAGGGTATAAATTCAAGGACAATACATATTTTTATTTACTTTTCGTTTGGTTTCGAAATGCATTATTTTTATAGTTTAAAATTTTTTGAAGGTTTTAGAAGGTCATCATCAGGTATGAATCATACCTGATGATGACCTTCTAAGTCGAAAACGTTAGTAACTTACTCTAAAGATTGTAATCTTTTTAAATATATTCATGTGAAAATAAACAGTGTTTTTGAATTCCTCAAAAAAATTTAAACTATAACAGTATGAATTTTCACAGTGTTAATACACAAACAATACAAAATACATTATTTTTATGTTAGAAAACATAATATTCCAAACATTGACAACAACATATTGTTCCATCTACACACAAACAACGCGACGCGAACCAAAATAAACCTGAATGAGAAATGTTGGCAGACGAAGCAACTAAAGGTGATTCACGAAATCATCAATGTTCAGAATGCCGCAGCAAAAATACAAATAGATACGCCCATGTGCAACGTATAGAAACATCACTATACTCCACGTGAGACGTAAGCTATTGACTTCTCACATATCTTTTCCCAGTTGCAACTGAAGCTCTGTCCTTACGCCTAATAGCTGATGTTGTTTTACTAGGTAATCTATAATCTAAGTTGCAAAGATATATTGACATTTACGAGTAAGGCTCGTATTTGATGCATACCCACAAGCAGACACTGTATGCTCAAACCCTCCTCATACCCGTCCTGGATGTATGTTTCAGAAGGACCTAGCTTGAGTGCATGCATTCCATGCCGAGAGCCCGGGTTCGGATCCCACCGAGGTTGTTGGAAATGATTTCCCGTTTCGGTGTTTATTTCAAAAACGCAAAATAAAATACCGGCAAGGTTTACTCAGCCTTCACAAGAAATGAGTACCATCCCCTTCGGGAGCTGGGAAACCTCTTCTTCAACTGAAGTGGTTGCCGTGAGGTCAACCGCCTTACCTATCCAAATAAATATGTTCCACTCGCCACATGCGTAACCCTTCGGGGATCATGTGGCAAGAAGCTGCACTATATATGTAGCTTAGTTGCGTTGTGTTTGCGTGGCCGATCATTGTCTATTGAAAGACTTATATGCGATTTAGGACAGATCAGAATGAGGTCGTGCAAAAGAATCAAAAGAAAGATTCTAGAACGAGCCTGAGGAACAGTATTCCCAACGAGAGATCTGCAGACGCACTAAGGCCACTGATATCGTATAACGCATGGCCTGGCTAAAGTGGTTCTAGGCAGGTCCCGATAGGATTACCGATAGGTTATCCTCCTAGAGTCTAGACCAACAGTTAATAGAATGATATGGAGAAGATTGGAGGAGACCTACTTCCAGGAGTGGACTGAGAGAGGCTGAGGAAGGAAGAAAAAGATTGTCTATGACATTGGACCTATGCAATGCCTGCGGCGCACATGTGGAGCAGCCGTTAGCTTGTAGCCATAAAAATCTCATTTCAGTTGTTCAAATTTACGCGGTATTGAGCGGGAATTTTGTATAAAGCCAAGGGTACCTACATTAGATGCCATTCTCTGAACATGTTCCGGCGATCCAGATAAGAAAGCTTTCCGCACGATAACGCCCCACCGAGAAAATTATTCAAATTTCTCAAATGTCAGTGTCAGGGCTATGGCGCGCTTTTCTATGAAAAAAATCAAATGTCAAATGTGACCATAGAGTAAATGTTTGTTTTTTTTCATGTTGCAGGCTTGCAGTGAAATATAGCTGGCTGGGTTTTAAACTAGTTATTATGACATTGATAGCCTTTATTTTAAAAATTAAAAAGGTATTCTAATAACACGAAAATTAATATGCTTTCATGGCGTTTTTTTCTGTACGATTTATTATACTCGTTAACAAATTAAAAGCAATATTATATCTTAAATAATTGAAATATTCGTAATTTTTCAAGTTAACACTAGGACAAAGTGAATGAAATCCACAAAATTCGAAATTATTTTTGTTCTCAGTTGTATGAAAATGTAACTGTATAAGGTCCTAAGCTACTGATTACAAAATATTACTTTGTCTTTTCCCTAGCAACTCGGTTGTGTGACTTCACAACTTTTATGTCCACTAATGTGCAAACCTCATTAAAAATCAATCACATTTGTTTATGTCCAACCTTTCCTGTTGTGGTCTTGAACTATTTTTAAATCATTTATAATCGAATACATACCTACCCATTATCTCTCGTCAATGTTATTTTACACCTAACAAATTTACATTTTATTTTATTTTATGTTGGTACCCGCGCTTCCATTTTCAAAAACGTGTCGGAAATGCATTTCGAATAAATTTGAATTCAAATATTGCTGCGCGCGCAGCTGCATTGGAAAATCGGATGTCCGGTGACGTCAGGAGTACCACGGCCTGCATACGAGTCAAATGCCAATGCTGGCAGGTAAATGTTTTTATTTACCTACCGCTCGCACGCACCGGGAATGTTGTTAATTTTCCGTGGAATTCCTCGTATCGCAAGCCGTTTGCACGCTCCGTATAACAGCCATTTTAAAGCAGCAATCGCTTTGATTGTTCAATTCGACTTCAAAGTTGTTAATTAAAAATGAATTAAACAATCACTTCCCAAATTGCTCAATATTTTTATGACGCCTCTTATTAAATTACTATAAATAATAACGAGTTAGTTACAATGTTATTTTTGTTCAGTTTCCAGCCATTAATTTTTAGCGCTTACATTTCCTACACCTGAGGTCCGCACATGAATCGACATATAATATATTGTATCGTCATCAGGCCGGATTTCTAGGGAAAAGGCCTAACAAATATTTCGTTATTGATTCCTTAGGACGGCAGTCCCACACTAGATTGACGTCTGCTCGCCGAGAAATAAGTTCCAAATTCAAAAATGTTTCGAGTCTATTCTACATAGGTATAATAGATACTCAAAAATCAATGACCTTCCTTGACTGATAGGTTGGTATGCGACTGACCACCCATACTGTAAAAAATGATTCACTTTGCCAATGTCACCCCTGCTTCAGGGAAGGTCGGCAAGAGTCGCAGGGCTTATGTTCATTTGAGATTGGGTTTTTTATATTGTAGGTCCACATGCGGCATGTGTAAGCGTGAAATTATGCATGTCTGCTTGTGGGCATGCATTTAATATGAATCTCAAATGATACATATCTTTGCAGCTTAGATTTAGATTTAGAATGCGTGGGAAGCCTACTATTTTTTTTCAGGTATAAATACCAATCTCATCAACAATTTTCTTTACATAAGGTTTTTTAAGTGGCCAAAACAGCATGCTCTCATTTATTGTAAAGTTGAGTCAGCCTTACCGAATTTGGGGGGGAAAATAAAAACAGGGATTTTTCTCGGAGACGGATTAGTTTCGAAGTTTGAACCCAAACAAAAAAACAAACGAGGCAGTAGGCGTCTATGAACATGTGAACTTCTATGAATAAATGAACATATACCGAGAGGACTCTTCTAAACTAATACTACCTCGAAATATATACTGGTAATATCCATCGATCAATATAAAATATAGAAATTACAGCAGTATTTTTTCGCGTAACTAAATAGGTATAAAATGAAAAGGATACATAACAGTGTCAAATGACGTCGAAAAGAGACATAAGATAACAGCCTTTTTATTGAATAGTCCTCGTTGACGGTTGCCTGGGAACTGATTTATAACAAGACTTCGTGGACGCCCTAAGTCATCAGCGATTTGGCGAGCCAAATGGCTCTGATGTTCCATCTATTTTATATTGATCGATGAACATACAACTAAAAAACTGTCCTCGTCTATACTTGGTCTAATAGCACTTTCAACTATCGATCTCTGAGCCATCGACCGGACCACGTTATGTTTTTGAAATAATGAAACCATTACTGAGATTATCTTTTTGAGATAGGAGAGTCCAAGTTCGATACATTCCTCTAACATCAAGTCTGGCCACGGCCCAATAAAGCTTATCCATTATTACTGACGGAAACATATGAAACAAAACAAATAAATAAAACAACAGTCGCAGTAATATTTGCAGTAAAGATTCAAACAGGTGTGATGGCATACGCGCTAATACCGATGGATGAGTCTTCTACTTGACAGAACAATCATTTTTTTCGGGCTATGTAGCCGTGGTCTGTACCCTTAGTACGATTTGTAAAACTTGATTGATGTAAAGTTTACGGCAATTATTAAAGAGTGATTTCCCCCAAAATCTGCCGTTTTTGTTTGTTTGAACTTGATTTTCTTCATCCATGTAACTCTTTTGCTAAGACCATAAAGTGTTTGAGTCAAAAACGGCAGATTTTGGGAGAAATCACACTTTAATATTTTCCGCAAACTTTACTTTTCTCAAGTTTTGCAACTCGTACTAAGGGTACTGGTAGATTCTCCCGGACAGTTTCGCCCATTGCTACGATGGGCATTATCAGCGGTTGGCTAGTCGCTGTTATGTTTATTAAATGTACAATTAAGTCTTCTACTTGTTACTCATGTCGTATTACGTCTTTTTTCAATATAGTTTCAAACACGCGCAGAAAACTTTTGAGGATCTTACTGTTTGTATTATTGTCTTTACTTTTCTTATCATTGTTCAAAAGCCCCAACGATCCCCTTCTTTACTTATGCACATGACAATACTGATTAAAAAATCTACATTTCATAATAATAACTTAAAAATAAATTGACGGATCTTCTCTGAAAGTCCTGTCCAAAAGACGCACATAATGGATGATGGAGGGGATAAACGTGCGAGGATGACCATGCCGAGAGCTCCTACAGGATTTATAAACAGATATGTGCGGGTCCTCCTACGAGGAACTCAAAATGATTGCATTAATTACTGAGGAATGGAGAAGAAGAAGGATGGATAATCATTGCTGGAAACCAATCCTAGAATAGAAACAAATGGAGAAGATCTGTGAATGTATTTCGTCTATCTACATTTGAAAAGGGTTTCAGTGTATTTTATTATTCGAAGAACGAAGTAAATTACTAATTGAATGATTTAAATATTATTTTATATGTTTTGCTCCTGTCAAATAGCATCTACTTACGATAAAACAATTCTGTTTACTACTATTTTTCATACGACTTGACTTTGAAAACTGCTACAAAAAAGAACCATAGAGATAATATCCGTGTGGTATGCATTTTTACTTTATAATAATTTGACAAGTTCTTTATTTTTCTATGTGTCTTCTTGCAAAGCTTTATGCTTATAGATCCAACAAAAAAATTGTATCTACTTCCTGTCGCCTTTGTTTTTTTCTGAACTTTTTAAAAGTTTAGCAATTAAAAAGTATATTAATTGCTCCAAAGAAAAGCGCCCTTGAAATGGCACAATCCAAGGTTGAGATTAGGTAATATTCAAGGTCATTACATCCACAATCGCTTCATTTCCCCCATGCGGGTTCACCTTTACTCCTTTAGCGCTGGCGGTCGCAGATGAGATGCCATTCCGCTGATTGTTTCTCGGTATTCGTTCCTGCTAATGACATCCGTTTCAACTTGGAACTAACACAAATGGAAGTTCTACAATAGAACAGCCACAGTCACGACACATTCGCTTTAACTACCATTTTTATAATGGCACTTTTACTCTAACGCCTTTCCATTAGGAGTATTTTCTATTTACTCCATTGCTATGTTTCCGTTGCCTTGTATTTTTTGCAGTAGTCGTTTTCCAGGTAAAAATCACAATTTCCATGTAAGGTGATTTCAATGGAAAACCTTGATGTTTGTGTGATTTTTTAAAATTATTGCCATCAAAATATGAGTGATGAATGCTGGAAAATATTGGATTTTGCATCTACAATAGTATAAGTAAGAAAGAAAAGGCGACGGGATTCAGGTCAGATGATAAAATCCTGACGAGTTTCATTGGAATCCAAAGTCTGTATTCTTAATGACTGTCCTCAAATCGTACACATGGAAGAGACACGTACACTCATACACAATGTACAATCGTACACATGTAAGAAGTGGAGGGAACTAGGGAGAGGCTACGGCCACTTACAATGGAATTGCGACAGAATTTCAGTTGAACGTTAAGAAGAATAGCAAGATTACTTAATTCTTAATGTGAGGTTTTTTCAACGTTCATATACGAGATAAAAGGTTGACGAAGTAAATTTGCATTTTGTTTGAAACTACTTAACTTTGTACATAATATATTCGTATAAATAAAATAACCAATTTTTTCAATAAATTAGTTCACCCAGAAGCGCTATTCTGTTAGATTCCTTACACTTTGGATATCAATCTCAGTCGGAACTTGCTATCGCTTGCGAAAGAACTCCATAGATAAAAAATCATAGTACACCTTATTTGGACACGAATCGCTATCTCGTCGCCTTAAAAGGTCGTAGAATTAAGCAGAATAGCGCTTAGGGAGTCCAAAAGTCGTTGCGTACAGATCTTGAAACATCTCAAAAAGGACCGTTATCACTAGTGACTTTGTAAGAGATTATTTGAGGCCTTCGTTAAGTTTCATCAGGCTGTATTCCACTGATATCGGTAACTATGTAGATTCCGCTGCTATTTTTAATGTCGCTCGCATATCTACTATTGCACCGTGAAATGCAATATCCGTAAACAATACTGTCGCAACACTAACTAATCCGTAAACAAATACTGTTGCAACGGTAACAGTAACTTATACGGTTATGGCTCTCGCGGGGAAATCGTATATCCTTTTAGCCATTTTCCGGTTAACGAGGGCCAGCACTAAATACATGCTCATGCCTAGTACTCGGTTATTGCTTGTATTAAGGTTATGACTGTTTCGCACGAACTCAGTTGAAAAGTGAAAAGTAAAAAAATGCGAAACGATTTTAAACAGTTAAATTGTCGTAGACTCAATTGTATGAACGATTGGCGGTACTTAAAAAGTGTCTAAGTTAAAATAATTTACCTATTTTTTCTCTTTCTTTTCTGTAGGTCCTCTTACGGTCTCTGCAAAAATATGAAGGGAGTCTAGGAACATTCTAATAATACTAGTCGTAGAGCGCTAACAAGAACTTTCTTTATGGTTCTATTTCTCATAATTTTAAAATTTGACATTCATCCTCTGTTAATTTTCCTCCACATTTTCGTACATCAAATCATGCATCACCATCCGAAATGTAAAAGAATGAAGAACAACTATAAGGAAATTGTAAAACTGTACTAACTAAATTAATATTGATGACTTGAAAGTAACTGCCTTAGCTTTTTTTTTTGATCAGTTTGTTAAATCATTGTGACCATTCTTCAAATGCAAATGAAATTAATAGAACTCCACGAACTTTTAACATATTATTATTATCTTCAGTGTTTTTGCCTAACAAGGAGTAAATGTGTAAAATGGGAACAGTAAAGTAACCGTAATAGCTTTCAAACTTTGACAATATTATAATTATACTCCATCCTTATCTTAGAAACAGGGGAGTAAGTCTCGACGGCCGTTGGTAGATCTTACCGTTCCTATTTGAAGATAGGGCGGAGCAAAACATGGCGGTGCCTGAACAGCTGATCGTTGTTCTCTATAAAATGGATCAGCCATGTTTTATTTTGCCCTATCTTCAAATAGATACAGTAAGACCAATGGACGGTCGTCGAGACTTCCACCCCAGCTTTGTTCAACAAACATTACTAACCAATTCACTACCTCGTAACTTGTTTTTAGTTTTTAATTAGCTGTTTACTGATCTCGTGTGACACGTGCATAATTATACTGGATGTGGGATCATGTTTGTAAGCTGATATTTTTTTTGTAAAAATAAGTAAACGCTCAGACACCAGTAATGATGTTTTATTATCATCATTATTTATAAAGCCGACTACCTGAGGTAAAGGAACTCGGATCTGCGCTCGACTGACAGCCTATTTTTGTAACAATATTTATCAACATAAAATTTTAAGTATTATCCATTCCCATACTTGATCCTTGAATAAAAGTAGTACACCTTCGTACACTCAAAGCATACTCTGAATTAGTATAATTTTAATATGGTATATCTTTTGTTTCATTTCCAAAACAATATATTTTCATATTTCAGTTTCCAACATTTTTAATTCTACAACCTTTTAATTATAAATGACTGTAAAACAGGGCACATAATTAATGAATGTAATCATTTCTTAGAAAATTCATCACCACAAAATGGCTTTTGCTAATTTCGCTTTCATTTCTTTAATTTTCATCATTAATTCAAAATGCAAAACGAAAGCAATATTTTTTTTTACCAGAAGAATTACATCAACAATAATTTTATTCCTTTTCCATTCACGGTTTTCCTTTTTTGAATATTCAAATTGCTGTAGCGTGTGTTGCCAGGTGGTTAGGATTCAGCCCGGTACATTTTAATTAATACCTACCATTCGGAAAAATACAAGCATTTTTTTTTTTCATTCCGTTTTAACGAGAATTGGATTTGCGGGTGACACGAATTCACTCTGCTTGTAATGAAAAGTTCTCTATTCTCTCGTCAACTTTAGTCACGACTTAAACTTGTGATTACTTTTACTAGTTATCTTTGAATAAGATTATTCAAAGCAATCTTTTAAGTAAATATGATAACAAGAACTTAGTGAGTGATGTTTAATTTTGATATTAACTGTGATTTAACACTTCATGCTTTAATAATTTACCAGTTGCTTCTGGGTGGTTTATTTACCTGCACTGCAAATTCTAGCATTCCACATTTGAATATTTGAAAAATTCAAATAATTTTATTGTTCTACAATCTATGGCGACACGAAAGTCTTGCGTGTCAAAATTTTTCTTCGTCGTTTTCGCTACGGGGTAGAAGTATTAAATTTTTATATCAATTAAAAGATAGCCTAAACTTATTTAAAAGTACATGGATGAATTAATGGCATTCATAATGAAAAAAAGGTTTTATGGTTGCAAAAAAAACATTAAATTTATGATTGATTTTAGCGCCTGAACGCTCTACGATTTCCGTAGCACAAACCCAACGTAAGTTTTCAAGAAAAAATTCCGTATCAATACTTTTTTTAAATAGATTTGTAAAGAGGAATGCAATTCATGAACCTATTTTGTCTGGCGAAAAACAGGTATTAACATTATCAATTAATAATAATTAATTATTTAATATTTATTTATTACAAAGAGTTATTAATTAAAAAATACCCGATGACATCTGTTGAACCAGCTTCAAAGTTACTGTCGATTGGACACGGCGCAGGCGGGACTTGAATTTGAGCTTGTTTCAATAACGCAAATTCGAGTGCCGACGCATTATCCGCTCGACCATTCCAGCGACCATGTAGGTACATAGGTATAATCTAGGTACGTAATAACCTTAGAAAATTCGCGTATTTACTGCAGATTTTTAATTTTTCAAAAATAACGAATGTGTTATCTATCTCTTGAATAAATTATCAATCTCTTGTGAGTGACGTCATTGAGTCAAAATGATTAGACAGGTGTCGAAACTATCAAAATCAAAAGTGACAATCAATTGTTTCTGTGTTCGGCGTTCGGAGACCGCGCTTTCGCCGTTGCGGGACCAACACCTTCTCTCAGGGGTCAGTCTCCCCTCCACTGACCCACGCCCTGTATATCCATCCCATCCGGGGATGTGTCACAGGACTCGCATGCAAAAGTTATGTGAGATGCGAGTGGCAGAAGGCCCTCCCGTGAAGCTACACTTTCCCAAGTGTTTACACAAAGCAAAGGAGGCTCAGAAATCACTAAAAGATTATGGCCGTGGGGTTTAGGGCTCGAGGATTTTAATTTTACAAACAAAAATGCAAAGTGATTCTGAGCGTCTTAACATATGACTTAAGGCCTAAATTCGAGATGTTACTACTGAGACTGTTCGGGAGGTGCTCTCCAGACTAAGTGGCCAACCACCATAGAGGTGGGAAAGAATAAAGAAAGTTGCGGGACCGTCCACTTGGAACCAGCTGCCTCATGAAGTGTGCGCCAAGGAAGGGATCGAGAGCTTCAATAAGGGAATGAAGACCCATTTCTTCACCGCCGCGTCAAGCCTGAAAGCGCCCTTGCAGTGACAGTAGTCACGAAACGGCGCTCTACAAATAACGCAAAAAAACGCAACTAAGCTACACATATAGTGTAACTTCTTGCCGCGTTATCCCCGAAGGGGTCGCATGTGGCGAGTTGAACCTATTTATTTTTACAGGTAAGGGGGCCGGCCTTACGCCAACCACTTCAGTTGAAGTGGGAATTTCCCAGCTCCCGAGGGGGCTGGTACTCATTTCTTGTAAAGGCTGAGTAAACCTCGCCGGCATTTATATTATGGGGTTTGAAATACACACCGAAATTGGAAATCATTTCTGACACCCTCCTCGGTGGGATTCGAACCCGAGCTCACGGGGTAGAATGCAAGCACTCTACCAACTGAGCTATCGACCGGACAAATCATCATCTAAAATCTAAATCTAAGTTGCCAAGATATGTATTATTTGAGATTCATATAAAATGCATTCCCACAAGCAGACACGCATAATTTCGCGCTTACACATGCCACATGTGGACCTACAATATAAAAAACCTAATCTCGAATGAACATAAGCCCTGCAACTCTTGCCGACCTTCCCTGAAGCAGGGGTGACATTGGCAAAGTGAACCATTTTTTACAGTATGGGTGGTCAGCCGCATACCAACCTATCAGTCAAGGAAGTCATCATCATCATTATTCTATTTTTATCATCCGCTGAATACATTTTATTCTTCTTCAAAATAAGAATTGGCGTAGACAATATTATGTCGTCACCCGGCAGGGTTGCTAGGGAACAGGCATACAAATATTTTGTTGTTGGTTTCTAAGGACGGTAGTCCCATACAAGACTGACGTTTTCTCGCCGAAAAAAAAAAACAATTAAAAAAAACGACCTCTAGATGCAGATTTTTTTCAGCGATGTCTCAACAGATTCCTCGGTATATACATATTTTTTTTCGTCTTTTATAAAAACGATTTTTTTCATATGTACATTGTGTGTATGTTACATTTGAAACTATTCTGGGGTCAAGGCCTGCGTAGGTTATGAGGTCATTTTTTTTTACAAAAATTGTCGACGTCAGACCGCTTTTGATTTCTCCACCGATTGCCACATTATGCCCTGACAAAAATAAATAAAAGGAGCTGTTGAAAACGGTGTTAATAAAAGGCTGGCGTTACATTTGTGTCGACCCATTTAAATAATTTTGAACTGAATTTTTATATGAAAAAAAAATACATATTATCTGGCTGTAGATAAATGAATATCGAAAAATATTATTTATTACTGGCAGCACTCGCAAAAACGTCTGAAATTTTTTGAAAAATGTTTAGTGCTGAAAACATAATATTTTCAGTTCCATGTTCACTAACTTATAAAGGTTGGTATAAGGCTGATCACCCATACTGCAAAAAATGGTTCACTATGCCAATGTCATCACAGTTTTAGGCAAAAGTTGCAGGATTTCTGTTCCTTTTAGATTTGGTTCTTAATTTTGTAAGCCCACATGCAGTATGTGCAAACGCAAACTTGAACACGGATCTGCTTGTGGGCATGCGTTGAATGTGACTCTGTCATGTAAATATATCTTTGCAACAAAGATTAAAATTATTTAACGATAGGTTGGTACTGATACTGATAGGTTGGTATGCGGCTGACCACCCACACTGTAAAAAATGGTTCACTTTGCCAATGTCACCCCTGTTTCAGGGAAGGTTGGCAAGAGTTGCAGGGCTTATATGTTCATTTGAGATTGGGTTTTTTATATTGTAGGTCCACATGCGGCATGTGTGAGCGTGAAATTATGCGTGTCTGTTTGTGGGAATGCATTTAATATGAATCTCAAATGATACATATCTTTGCAGCTTAGATGTAGATTTAGATAAGTTACGCCCAATAAAATGTTTTATCCACGGTTTCTCAAATCAGTGAATCAGTACTTACTTATTCAGTTTTATCTTTAAAATGGTGATATTATTTATTTAAAAATATAAGTACCCTTTTATTTTTACACGACGTGATTAATTTCAACCGTTAAAAGGAAACACTTGTCCATGTTTGCCCATTCTAATTCTGACACAAAATTAAAGTGCTCGATCGATTTGAGTTTTTAGCGGCTTACTCCGTGATAATAGGATTCTCTGAGTAAACGGTGCCAATACATAACCTCTATTTACTAAGCACTTACTGCTATTTGCTCAACTTGTCATAATAATATTAAAGTAATTAATCTTCTCTATCTAGGCAACTAGGTAGGAAGGTATTAAGGACTACTTTTTAATGCAAGCCTGCTTACGTTTAATATGGTTATTTTAACTTAAAAGTACTTGTCAATGGACTCAGAACATCTTTGAATTTGGAACTTTTTTTTATCGGCGAGCAAACGTCAGTCTTGTGCAGGACTGGCGACTTAAGCGACCAATATTTTTTTTGTTTTTTCCCTTTTCCCTAGCAACCCAGCCGGGTGACGATGCAAATTTGTCTATGTCAATGCATGGACCTCATTTGAGAATAGACTAATTAAAACTTTCGATTTTTAAACTGCAGAAAATTTTGTGTTCCATATTTTTTAAATTTATTTTTGTCTATGCCCCTTTGAATTCTTAAGCATGATCCACACCTGAACTTTTTTAATCTACAAAAATGTAATGCATTTTTTTACGTACATTTTGCCAATCCCAATAATAAAATGAAAAAAATAAGTAGATTAAGTAAGTATTGATTATTTCTAATTTCAAGATTGAGCTGATGCCATTATTCGACGATTTTTTTATGAACTTACAAACATGGTTGTAGAATGTATATCAACATTCACATTAATAATACTAATTTTAAAAATCAAAAAAATATTATCTTTAAAAGCTCTTGCAAAAAGTAAATAAGATGGCTTGTTCCTTCTTTTGAAAGATCTGTTTTTGACGTAAACAATATGATACTTTGTAAAAAAAGTATTCATGTTAGCTGATTGAAACGCAAGTGGTTTAAATTACCTACAATCGATTATAAAATATTTGAACTGTAAAAAAATATTTTAAAATACACTAAAGAGTTGGATATCAGCCCTTAGTGTGGATATTCAACATTTGTTCGCTTTGTACCCATTAAACCGTGTTCACGCAACGGTTAACATCAATAAAGGTTCACAACATTATCGGCCTCATTTCGTTTTTCTTTACAGCCTTACTTCCCACTTTCATAACATATTTCCTTTTACGTGTATAATTATAGTTTGTTTATCTATCGCAAAATTCTGAATAAATTTAATTTTAGAAATAGTTTATTTCTAAATTTATCTCTGTTTATTTTTCAAGTACACGCATTGAGTGGGTATGAAGATTACCTCTTCCATGTAATATGTTATCGAAAGTAGGACGCAGTGGGTTTTGCTTTCTATTTAAAAAACTATTTTTATCTCATGTTTCTCTTAGCTTTAAAAAAATACTATATTATTGTATAAAAAAAAAGTTATACGATCTTTCTAAAATCATCTTCATTAAAACTTCGGTTAATTTATATTTCACACAATTTATTTTAAGATTACGTAAGATTTGTTTCGATTACAGAGTGGCTTTTTAACTGTTCAACTCGACGGCTCTGATACAAGTCTGCGCTACAGATAGCTTTAGCTTTTTACATAGTATGACATAAGGACGGTTCACGAAACATCGGGAACTGGAACATTCGTGATTTTGCCAGAATATTTTATTTAGAAGATTCGAGTAAATGCTCACCCCATCGAAAAAATACAAGTATAATTATTTAAACACCTACATCTAGAGCAGCGGTCGGGGAACCGGGTTAAATTACCCCAAATGTGGTAATTTGATCCAATTTTAGAATTTTATTATGTTTGTCTTTTACATTTGTCTATTACATACTGAATATTTTCATATAACTTTTTATTTATTTTCCGTGTAAATTAATTGTATAAATAATGTTTATTTAAATATACATTGATTGTCTTCTTTTCAAAATGGGGGAAGGGGTAATATCGACTTAGGCAAAAATATTTTGGGGTAATGGACTGGTTAAAAAAGTTCCCCGACCGCTGATCTAGAATTACAGACACACTCACACAAGTAAAAACATACAGATCACACATTCGCAAAAATATTTAAAAAAATCCAAAATCTGATTCAAATTTTATTGAAGTAGTCCAAAAACATATCTTTGTATTTTTGTTAACAGTTTAGGCAGTTATTTACAAGTAATTATTACTATGCACAAAAATATTTTACGCATTTTTTAAATATACTGCAGCTTATTTATAAAAAAATGTAATCTGCTTTCATAACAATTGTTATATTGTTGATCGTTACTCACTAAACTCCACAAATCGTAAATTTCACGGTTCCCTGCATTAGCTGTGATGTGGAATATATTAGGTACGTGCAGCATGATAATTTGTGGGCGTGGATCAGTTTTGGGCCGTTTTGGTCAGCCTTGGCTTGCGTTACGGTTATGGCAAGTTTAATAATCTTGGTCACGATACATTTGCTCTGGCAATATTATACGGGTCAAATTTGCAACCAAAAGTTTGCTCAGCCCTGACCCATCAAATTCTCGTGAATTTTTTATTGCTCAATTTCTGTTGATGTAAAACACCATTATGTCATAAATATTTCAATGAATCAAGGATAGACCTATACAAAAATCATTAAGCTACATATATGTATAATATTTTCCCTTTCGATTAATAATAGTAAGGATGGGTATCTAAAAAATGTGTACGCTCGGCTTTATAGAAAATGATTTCCGTTTTAGCAGCAAATGCATTATAGGTATTAGGTACATCTAATTCAATCAGAACGGAGTCCGAAGGGGGTGCCAAATTTTCTCTAACGTTTCTGAACATCACATGTTTACATGACGAGTCCTTAAACACCAATAAAAAATATTGCTTTCGGTTCTCCGTGGCAACCAGGCTTGGTTTATTATTATTTTTGTCTAAGTCATTTGTGTAAACTCCATTCATAATAGGTAATGTATTTTACATCTTGAAATTCATGTATTTTTCTTTCTTTGTTTCAGATTTATAATATTTTGGAGGCACAATGTAAAGTACCCTCTGAAAGTAATTTGGAAGAATTTTTCCTCTCACTGTATCATCCTTCTGACATTTTCAAATGGAAGTGACTTTAGCTTCTGCAATGCAAGAAGGGGTGAGATGAGAAGTCTTTAACAACACCAAAATGTTGGTTCAGAAGGGCACCGTTGGTAAGATATTCTTTAAATATCCATTTTTGATTTATCTAAACTTTTTAACTTAATTTAACCTACTCAGTTAGGTAGAAAAAATCTTTCACCCATTGCATGAGACTACACAATGCATATTTTGGAAAAACATTCCATTTTTGAATTTTGAATAATTATTACCTAGTATGTTGCTTTGTTTCTATGTTGAAATAAAATGGCAGATCTTCTAAAAAGTACACACTAACAGAAACACATTTATATTTTTTATGTTTTGTGTATTAACACTGTGAAAATTCATGTTTTTGGATTGTTATTTAAATAAACAACACTTTTTTAACACTGTTTTTAATTTCACACATATATAATATATTTAAAAAAATTTTTTTTACATAATACTAACGTTTTCGACTAATATAGTCTTTTTCAGGCATCGATCTAAATAAAATATCATATCGATGATTTGCAGCTTCAGGTGGCTAAATAAATAGTAAATGGTTCAGAAATTTATGCACTTTTCCTTGATCTTTTTCACAGTATTGAGAGTGAAAGCTTGTAGGTATTTATTTTACCCTATGATTGAGAATGTTTTATTTGATGTTTCCAGCGCCGGCCACCCCAGCACAACGGACACAATATGAAATGCTTCTACACAACCTGCAGTACGACACCAGATGGCAGCATGAGGTGAAGAACATTAATTTCCATTCGCAATTTCACATCTTAAATCAAAGAGATGGAAGGAGCATCAGAGCCGTTTGGCATTCCGATTTGTAGACGCATTAGTGCGTTAGTGAGGTATTTTTATAATCAGTTCTCCGGCAACCATCCATGAGGACTTTCAAACATAAATCTTAACTTATGTGTCCTTTTGAATTATTTGAACGGTGCCATTGTATCCTATTTTGTTCCATAGCATATAAGTTAGTACTAGAAAAAAATCACATACACCATCTATAGTATAAATAGGTTCTATATTATAAAATATTAACTATAGAACAAAAAGCTTAAATGCCAATATAACAATTTAACAAAATAATATGAAAACTAAAACACTTAACTCTTAGTTTAACTTTCAACAAACTTTTTGGTAAGCAATATGGGTTCAAATTTGAAGTTTCATACTTTGGGTACTGTCCATGTAATAGGTTATTATTGCTAGGAAAGATTTTGATTCTTTAATATATTCATATCAGTGCGACCTACACATAGCAAATCCCTTTATAAGCTTTCAAATTTCCTGAATGTTTTTCTCTTTTTTTTATTAAGTTCCTTTTGAGATTTTCCTGAATACTGTTCGTAATGATCAGATGCATTCTACAAAATCTATTGATGAAATGACATGCACCAATGTTTAACATTTATTGATTGTGATACTGTTATTGTGTTTAGTTGTCGCTGGGCAAGAGGGTGGGCTACTACAGGTTCTCCAGTGATATTGGCAGTGGGAACTTTTCACAAGTCAAATTAGCTGTTCACCAATTAACTAGAGGTAAACACATCACACTGTCTTTTATTTACTTTTTTTTGACATTATTCTTTAATGACGCTACAGCCTCAATCGACCCTTGACCTCTTACAACTTCTGCCTCCAACTCTGAGTGTCTTCCGCCGCCATTCTCCAATTTTCAATCAGCAAAAGCCAAGCTTCATCCTTCTCCAAGTCATCCCTCTACCGCAGTCTGTATGTTCACACTCTACATCTTCATGACATGCTCCCGGGTAATGCACGCCACTGACGTCATCCCTCTACCGCAGTCTGTATGTTCACACTCTACATCTTCATGACATGCTCCCGGGTAATGCACGCCACTGACGTCATCCCTCTACCGCAGTCTGTATGTTCACACTCTACATCTTCATGACATGCTCCCGGGTAATGCACGCCACTGACGTCATCCCTCTACCGCAGTCTGTATGTTCACACTCTACATCTTCATGACATGCTCCTGGGTAGCTGGCCATTCTTTATTTGGGAATCCGTTCACCTGGCATCCTGTGAAGATTATCATTTCCTATGTTTTTTATATTTTTTCTCATTTTTGGAGAAAATCTTAGATAGCTGTTGTTGATTTTATGCCTTTTTTAAATTTTGTTATAAAACATAGAAAAAACACCAAAATAAAGTAATGTTATGAGGTTAAAACATGTAAGTGCATTGGATTTAGATTGGTAATTCACTTAATCCAAAATATTCACATTGTTTTATTTTTCTTAATGTACATTTGTTTATTTCTTTCAGATAAGGTAGCAATTAAGATTATAGATAAAAGCAAATTGGACAGCAAGACAAGAAAGATGTTGACAAGAGAGATTGCAACCATGGAAGCAGTGCACCATCCTAATATTATCAGGTACCGCTTTATCTCATTTGTACTCACTTAACTCGTTTAATGTACTAAATATGAGTACATATCATGAGTACACCTGGACTTAATGTGGTTCATATCGCTTTAAAACACACATTTGTATTTTCAAAGGCCTTTTCAATTTTTCAACGTTAGCATCTAGGTGACTTAAAACTGATAGGAAAAACTACCCACACAATTGACATAAGTGCGTCCTTTTCACTCAGTATAAAGTTGCTATGCTAACGTTGAAAATACTGGTCCTGTGTTGGACTTACTAGTTCGCATACTATCCTTACACTTGGGAATGAGTAAAAAATAGTTGAATTTTCTGATAATGTATCAGAAAGGTGTACAAGTTGGTACACTTATTATTTCTGCATCAATATCTTACAGCAGGACTTCAATAGTACACCAATTTTGTCTCCTTACAGGATCATAGAAAAATACAAATTTTATTGCCGTGTTTAAATTATACATATAAGTGAAACTGCATTCGGTGTGTGTTATGTGTTTCACTCCACATTCACCTACTACAGCAAGCTCTTGGTGTGTGCGTACAATTGGAAACAGGGCAGACACACATGCACCTACATATTCAATAATTCCTTGACTGATAGGTTGGTATGCGGCTGACCACCGATACTGTAAAAAATGGTTCACTTTGCCAATGTCACCCCTGCTTCAGGGAAGGTCGGCAAGAGTTGCAGGGCTTATGTTCATTTGAGATTGGGTTTCTTATATTGTAGGTCCACATGCCGCATGTATAAGCGCGAAATTATGCGTGTCTGTTTGTGGGAATGCATTTAATATGAATCTCAAATGATACATATCTTTGCAGCTTAGATTTAGATTTAGATACTCACACTTCGGGACTTCAAATGCCATTTCATGTTAATTTTGTCTTTATGTGTACTGAATGCTATTTTTTTTTTTTAATTTTGTTATGAATATTATTTCCTGTGGTTTGATTTCAATAGAATACTGTTAATTTCAGATTGTTTGAGGTTGTGGAGACCTACAGTAAGATCCATCTGGTGACAGAGTACGCTCCAGGGGGTGAACTCTTCAATAAAATCTCTATGGAGGGTCGGCTGGAAGAAAACGTAGCTAAAAAACTGTTCCTGCAAGTCTTACACGCTGTCAAGCACATGGTAAGCATTTCACATATTTTTTCAATATACGGGCATATTTTCTGTTTCACAAGTTCCCGTCATTGTCAAACGAGCCTTTGGAATCGAACCTGTGTTGCATTATGGTTATGAGTGGAGTTTTCTTGATGTTAACATTTGATGGTAAACTTTAAAATAAAAATTCAAAGAATTTCTCTCACAAATTTCTAAACAAATAGTTGTATAATTACCGTCATGAATACCACAAGAGTGAATGTTAGTAATGTTCTGATTATTTTCAGCATACCAAAGGGTTCATCCATCGAGACATCAAGGCTGAAAATGTTTTCTATTCTTCACCAACAGTGGTCAAGCTCGGCGACTTTGGATTCAGTACACAACTCATCAATGGTTAGCACAATATAGTATACTCTGAATTCTTAAAATGTTCTCCTCAATTGGTAGAAAGACTTCTTCCTTTTATAGGTTCCCCCGGTGTCCACATCTAAGAAACTTTGCCTCTCCTAGGCAGCACAAAATTCTATCATCACAATGTTCTGAAGCCATGAAATTTTCCAATCCCTTCACTCTCCTATAATAATGTGAATCATGGTTTACTTTATGAGTACTACCTATTTAAGATTTACAAAACAAAAGCCATTACATACTTGTGACACTTTCTGCCAGGGTTTTCTGTGCATTTCTCTCTCCGGATTAGGGTCAGAATACACTAGTGTATGGAGAAGTTTGTCAGGTAATCCATAGAGAATTCGGACAGAATGCATTGAGTCCGAAAAGGCCCTAAGAATTGGTAATAATAAATGTGGATTGTCCAGGTATGTGGCAGCCATTGAACACCTTCTGTGGCTCCCCCCCATATGCGGCTCCCGAGCTGTTCCGGGACGCCTCCTATGTGGGTCAGCTGGTAGACGTGTGGGCGCTGGGCGTGCTGCTCTACTTTATGGTCACCGGCGGCATGCCCTTCCGCGCGCACACCGTCACAGCGCTCAAGAACTTCATCCTGGAGGGAAACTACCAGATACCGGGCTTTGTCAGCGACCAGTGCTGCTATATCATTGGTGAGAGGAATTTGTAATAAGAAATTAATTAGCAATTGTATATTTTTCACAAAATATTTTAAAACCTGATTGGCATTAAGAGCTTCCTTCAGTCCATGATTGAATGTTGAAATGCTAGTGTTAAAATTTTGTTAATCATATATTTTTATTTTTGAATGAATGATTACTTTATCTGGTAACTTCAAACATCTGCTTTGTTTATAAGCAGTATATTAGTGTCACATTCATGGAGATAACATTTAATTATTATGCAGGATTGCATCATAGAAGTGTTGGTATTGTACTTGCCCAAATATGGACTCAATTTTCAATCTGTCATTCAAGATATATCTATTTTTCTTTCAGAACACACATTAATCCAAGCTCCCCGGCAGCGCATGACCTTGGACGACATGTTGGAGAATGAGTGGTTTGTGGTCCCTCCGCCCCCTGCTCCAGACTTCAACAGGCGCAGGAAGAACTCCCTCATGGTGCTGGCTACCAAGTTCAGGCGCGGCTCAACCCCCCTCTCCCCGAACAACAAGATCACAGACCTGAGCGAGCAGCACAACCAGAGAAACAATGCCAGGAAGTGCTCCACCACCCTGCCTGACTCGGCTCTCAAGAACTTCAACAATAGAAACAAAGTTGCCACCGTCAAACACAACACTAATCAGGTGGCAGCAGACTCCATCATGAGCATAGCTGAAGGCAAACCATTAGGGAACGGGGACACTAACAACACGCCAGTCATCCCTCTTGTTACAAGGAAAAAGTTAGAAAACACCTCCAAGGGACAGTCTTTTGATGTACAAATGTTACCATCAACAAAACCAGCTTTTAATTTGAAGTGCTCAGATGGTACACCTGTGGAACAAGGCAAATTCATTATGCTGCCGACCTGTACTCATGATTTGACATTTCTGAACTCCTTAGAAGTTAAAACAAGGGAAAAATTGAACAATTACGGGATCAGTTCAAAGATGTTGTGTGACAGTATTGGAATGAACTCCAAGAGTGCCATCATTGGGATTTACCGGGTTGTGATGCACCGGGTTCTAATGGAGGAATACATTTGGGACAGCTTGAATGATCCCAGCAGCCTTAATCCCCGGCTGCCTGGAGATAACCCCAAAAAGCCGGTGAAACCTCCGAAGAGGACGCTGAAGCAAAGAATATCAAGAACTTGTGTCCTGCTCTGAACTAATTATGTAATCCATTTGTGATTATTTGCTTGGTCCCTTCCCCAGGATGCCATTTAGAAAAAGAATTAAGGCATATCCACACAGCCTGTTTCCAGAAATTCTTCTTCCCTTGGTTTTGGTATCTTTGAGGTGTTGCCCTGTCTATGAAATGATTTGGCAAAGGTTTAAAAAATTACAGTCGTCTAAGGAAATCTCTTACCGATGACATCTGTGATTTATATAACACATCTATGTATTGTTACAAAGGAAAAAGACATATTGATGACTGATTTCTATCATTCCCGTCATGATCTTTATTAACCAATAAGTGCTTGTTTATTTTGTTGGCCCGCATTTTATAGAATATAACTGTTGACTTTTGTGTCTCTATGACATACTTTAATCCAGAAGACAGCTAACCAAACTTTCATTCTATGAATTTGTTTATAAATTGTTGACTGAAGTACGTATAATGATTGGAGGGCAGATATTCTGAATCCTTACCCAACATTATATATTATTTTTATGAAAACTTAGAATAATTGTATTGAATACATGGATTTTGGAGTTCTTAACAAATAAAAGTTGTATTTAAAATTCATTAAAAGTAAATAAAAGTATTAAAACATATTAATTAAGTAGATAATATTTTGTTCTAAAAGCTCAATGTAATATTTTGGAAATAATGAAGTCTATCTGATATATTTTACAAATATCCTTTAAATTTGTACTAGGTAGTTAGTTTTTTTAATGTTACCAAATTATTAATTATTTAATGAACAAGTTTACCGCTTTATATTATTACTTTCATCCTCTAGTTTTTTACTTTAGGGATATAAAAGGTACATTGTTCTTTTTTTAATTCTTAAAAAGCATAGAAAAGACATTTTAACTTTTGAAAAGCTAACATTCCATGTATCACATCGTAGACTTCCAAAATGTGCTTTATTTATTAAGTCAGTGCGTTGTTATTTGTCAGTTATTTGTCCAATAAAATGAGAGATATTGTATATTTTCAGTGGTATATTTTTATCAGTAGGTATAGCTAGCTAAATTCTCTCAATTAAAATATCATATTTTTGTAATCAGGGTTGAGATGTTTTTGTTGTCAATATTTTTGATTTATATAAAAATCCCAAAAAGCTAATTCTTGACCATATGATGTTTCAGACCTAAATAATATTTTTGTCTTCTTGAAATTTCAAGTTAATTTGTCATTGTGATGATATGCATATTTTTAATTAATTTCATTGCAAAATCAGTTAGTTGTGAGTGCATAATGTAAATTGATGTAAACAGCAGCAAGGATTATGTGTGTATTATATTTTAGGCTGCTACAAGGATTTGGGTTTTCTAGTCAAAGTGTGAATTACAATAGATGAAAGATTGTTTGTCCTGTTTAATTTAGAAAACGACATATTAAAGTGAATGTCCAAAAATGAATTTATTAAGAAAGTATAAATCTCTTGTATCTTTTGAAAGCGTTCCTGTCCAAATAACACTTAACCCCTGGAGCCCCAGCGATTTTCTGCCTAATTCAGACACCCAACTCGTGTTTTTTTATATTAAATATCTCCAAAGATACAAAACATATCTCCTGTGGGTTTCTTCTATATCAAAAAACAATGAAATAAAGTTTTTTTAGTGCCTACCAAAAAAAAAAAAAACTTGAGGATTTATTATTTTGCTCCATCATAATTTAGATTACAGAAAAAAGATTGAGAGTCTAAAAATATATATACCTCATTAGTATGCGTAGGCACAAAATCACAATACATTGCAAAAAAATTGATTGTGTTAGTGTTATTATGTCAACAAATTGTGGAATTCGGCTTTTAAGGTCAACTTAAATATTATATTTTAAATACCTACAAACAAAAATGAATGCTTTGAATTTATTGGTGGATGGTTCTTTCCAATAGCAGTACTTCATGCGATTTTCGATCTTATTGCTGTGTAGAAACTGAAGAAAAATCGCGTTTAGTACTATGAGCGCGGATCCGCGTTCCGGCGCTCGAGGGGTTAAATGTTACTTTCTGAGAACCAGCCTGTAGTTTATGTAATACCTTACTTTTATGCAGGATTTATTTCTTCCTATGATACTATTTACTTAAAAATTGATTCATGCACTCTCTCTTTCAATTCATGCCATCTTTATCTGGCTCCCTGTATAAACCCTATGTAACCCATCTGGAAGGCAGTCACCTTTTAAAACATGCATATTTTTTTAATTCGTACCAGTGCTGACTCCAAAGTTGTTACCGAACTCACTTTCCCAGCGTTTGCTTCAGAGTCTTTTCAGTGAAGTGATATAAAAATGATGATGCTTTTAAAATGAGCTAGTTTACAAGTTATAGCACGAGTGTTATGTTTATAATAGTAAGGAAATGTCAATAATAAATATATTTTTTGTAGGTTTTCTCTAGTCTTGTCTTGAACAATATGGATATTTAATTAGTGTTATTTTAAAAGGAAAGGTTTTTGTTTTCCCAATTGAATTTTCAGGATGATAAATAATTATTAATGTTGTAGTTAATAACTACATACATATATATTGTTATATTTTTGTTACTTCAGATTTCCTGCTTTTTGTAGATTATCTATCGTCTCACACACCTACAAGTTGAACTGCTGTCAAAAAATATTTTTTTCGCTGAGTTTTCTAGTTGGTGTGCGAGTACTACCAAGGTTTTTTTGATCTAAAGTCAATTTAAGAATTTTATAACAACTATGATAAAAGTGGATATTGTACCTACTCTTGATAATTATATGAAACAACTTACAAATGAATACATTAATTATATTTGTTTAAAGTTGTAAAAAAATACTGTATGTTATGTCACTTAGTCGTAGAACTTAGGTCTTCCAATATATAAAAGAAATAACATAATAAAAATGCAAATTATACTTGAAAAATTTGTTTTATTCAAATATATTACAAAATATTATAACATTAACAGCTATACTGGTTACTACTGCACTCTCATAATACTTATCCGTTATTTATAAATACAAGATACTTTTATTATAAACATAATTTTTGTAAGGAATCCCAGAAAAAGTAAGTACTACTTCAATGGTGGAGTGATAACAAAATTTCAAATATAATTTTATAAAAAAAAAATGCAATATAAAACTCTGGAATGAATACTTTTCAAGTCGACGTGACACAAATGCTTCAAATATACTTATTTTAGTGTCAAATTAAAAAAAAATCACCAGTTTCTTCTTTTTCTTAAATTAATGATTATGAGACAATGGTGATTGAACTTTACACAGCACTTTAGGCAGATACGACTGCTTTTAATCTATTTTACAATTACATTTAAATATGCCTGTCATAACACACGACATATATAAGCTTCATTGCTCTCACTCTGAATTTTAGATATATTTTAGATTGTCTACAGTCTTTAGGTGAACTGTTTGATGGGTGACAATATTAATACGCTGGGATGAGGGAGATATGGTGACATGGTTTACTAGTGGTTTAGTTGACAGGTGACTCCAGGTAACGCTGTTCATCCTTGCATGATGAGACGCACAAACTCTTCATAGTTGATGTTGCCCTGGGAGTCTTCTTGCCCTTGCAGAAGCTGCTCAACCTGAAAAAACCAAAATCACACATTGCATGAACAAGAAATATATACAAATTTTCAAACAAAATACCAACTCAGAAAGTTCAATATTGAGCTTCATCTGTGAGATGTAATTTGATTCTGAACAAGTTATTTTAACATTGAATAATCCTTATAATTTCAGGTTTTGTTAAAAAGAAAAGATTTAAAAAAAATGTAATTTGTCATGTATGTTCCTTGACTTATAGGTTGTTATGCGGCTGACCACCCATACTGTAAAAAAAAATTGGTTCACTTTGCCAATGTCACCCCTGTTTCAGGGAAGGATGGCAAGAGTTGCAAGGCTTATGTTCATTTGAGATTGGGTTTTTATATTGTAGGTCCACATGCGGCATGTGTTAGCGCGAAATTATACATATCTGCTTGTGGGAATGCATTTAATATAAATCTTAAATGATATATATCTTTGCAGCTTAGATTAGATTAGATTAGATAACATTTTTTATTCCCGTCAGGGCGGTAAAATGTCCCCGTCTTGCGTCTCGGTGTTGAACTAAACGTGTCTTCACCTGTCAAACTGCGTATACGGAGATATTAATTCAATGTGTTCGAAAATACTGAGGCTTGTAACAAACAGTGCTTCTAAATTTTTTTTTCCATAGACAGGATTTTGCTAGATAATGCGTAAAGCAGCAACAACTCATCTTAATCTGAGTCTATGGACATTGTGCCCAGTGCCTTATAGATTGTAGAGGCATTCACTTTGTAATCGTTCATCTTAAAAGTTAAAAAGTAAGAACAACTTTGTTTACGATTACTTTAAGTATAGTTTAATTCCACAACCGGTTTCGCAAACATCCGTTCGCATCATTAGGTGGGTAAATTGTTCAAACACAACGTTTAAGCGCGGACACTTTAATGCGCATAAAATTCATTCTGTTTCAAGAAGCCTTTTAACCTACAAAGCTCTCTCAGTGAAATTTTGGAATATTTTTTTTATGCACTCTATAAGCAGTCCTCGGGTAGCGGCAGATACACCTTTACGATCCCGGTAATGGTTAGATCTGTTCAGGAATAGCGATCCTGCCTCCGCAAGCTATTGTGTTTCTCCCACTCCTAACCGGGGGACACAATTCCTTTTCCTTATCCAATCATACTCTTATGCTCCTCAATCCCTCCTTATTTCCCATAACCGAATAGTTGTCGGTATAAACAACCAACCAGTTATAACTGGTAGGGCACCCTCTTGCCCTGGAGATGAGAAATCGTCTCCGAAGACGGATGAACCAATCCACTGGATGGTCAACGGCATAGGATCAGGAAGGCCACGGGAAACCACCTGATTAAAGGATTTTCAAATCATCCCCAGAAAAAATCATCATATGGCATTATTTAAAACTAAATATTCCGGAGGTAAAAATCCCCCAATCGGATCTCCGGGGGGGAACGTTTTAAGTAAAACTAAAACCAAACATTTTGGAACATGGAATGCTCGGAGCTTGTATGGAGCGGGGAGACTAGAGTGCGCGATGAAGGAAATGCACCGACTTGAAATTGATTTGCTAGGCATAAGTGAGATGAGGTGGAAGGGAAGTGGAAGAGAGAGCACATCGGAATATGAAATTTACTTCTCTGGAAACAGTGAGCCTGATCACAGACGGGGAGTTGGGTTCATAGTCTCTAAAAAAATGAATTCAACAGTTCTTAACTTTGTGGCTCAGTCAGACAGAGTTGCAATGCTACAAATGAAGGGCCATGGAGTAAATACAAATGTGATCCAAGTCTATGCTCCAACTGCAGACAAGAATGAGGAAGAAATTGAGGCTTTTTATGAAGACGTCACTGGCGTACTAAAGCTGACTAAGCATGAAGAGGTCACCATTGTCATGGGAGATTTTAACTCAAAAGTAGGAGCAGGAGTACCCAATGATGTTATGGGAGCATGGGGCCTGGGTGAGAGAAACGAGAGAGGTGAAAGAATGATTCGTTTCTGCCAAGAGGAGGGATTTATGATAATGAACACCTTCTACCAGCTCCCAGCAAGAAGACTATATACTTGGAAGTCACCAAGGGATCAAGATGAGCACATAGTACGCAACCAGATTGACTACATGCTGATAAATAAAAGATTCAAAAATGCAATCACGTCTGTAAAAACATATCCTGGAGCTGATATTGGATCCGACCATAGTTTACTAATGGGGAAAATTCTACTAAAACTGAAAAAAGTACCCAAAAAAGTCAAGAAAATTGCAACAGACCCAAGACTACTCAAGGAACAAAACATCAAAGAAAAGGTGCGAAATGAACTGGAAAACGGAATACAAAACCTATCTGAGGTATCTGAGGTGGAACAATTGTGGAATGGCTTAAAGGATACTATGTGTAAGACCAGTGAAAAATATCTGAAGACTGCAAAACGAGCACACAAAGAATGGATCACAGATGATATTTTATCCTTAATGGAGGAGAGAAGAAAATGGTTACCAAGGGATCGTCAGAAATATAGGGAAGTACACAAAGAAATCCAGAAAAAGATCCGAGAAGCAAAACAAAAGCTGGAAGAGGAGCGATGCACTGAAATGGAAGACCTTGATAACAGGCACGACACCTTCAATCTCCATAAAAGGATCAAGGAATCAATAAAACAGGGTAGAGGAAGACCCCTTACACAGCTAATGCATAACAATGGTAATTTAGCAGTGACCATAGATGAAAAAAAGGTGCTATGGGAGACATATGTTGAAGAGCTATATATGGATACACGTAACGAGAGACATGGTGTTGAAATAGCAATGGACGGCTCCCAGATCCTACAAGATGAGGTTGAGTATGCTATCAAGCAAATAAAAAATGGGAAATCACCCGGTCCAGACAACATCCACGGGGAGATTCTGAAGTTAATGGAAGGAAATGCACTCAAAAAGATTACATTGCTATTCAACAAAGTGTATGAAAGTGGTAATCTGCCAGAGGATTGGTTAAAATCCTACTTCATCACTATACCAAAGAATATTAATGCTAAAAAATGTGAAGAACATCGAACAATAAGCTTAATGAGTCATGTGATGAAATCTTTCCTGAAAATTATACTAAAGAGAATATACCAACAGTGTGACCAACAGTTATCAGCCGAACAGTTTGGTTTTAGGAACGGCTTTGGCACACGAGATGCTCTGTTTGGATTACAGGTTTTAGTGCAACGTTGTCTCGATATGAATAAAGATGTTTATGTTTGCTTTATTGACTACGAAAAGGCCTTTGACAGAGTGAGACACGACAAGCTGATCAGTATACTGAAAGACATTGGGATAGACGATAAAAACACTCGCATTATTGCTAATATATATTGGCAGCAAACTGCTTCAGTGCTTGTAGAGAGTTCAGAGACCAGACAAATACCCATCAGAAGAGGAGTTAGACAGGGATGCGTACTGTCACCAACACTTTTTAACCTATATTCAGAAAGGATCATGGCGCAAGCACTTCATGAGGCTAGAGAAGGCATTGTTGTCAACGGGCAGCTGGTAAACAACCTGCGGTATGCCGATGACACAGTCCTACTCGCTGACACTCAGGCGGATCTGCAAACATTGTTGACCAGAATAAATGTCGCTAGCAAAGAAGCTGGCATTAACATTAACTTTAAGAAGACCAAGGTCATGGTTATCAGCAGAAACACAAACGCCTCCGTACATGTAGAACTAGATGGCGAAAGCATTGAAAGATGCACTAGTTACAGGTACCTGGGATGTGTGGTCAACGAAAAGTGGGACATGTGTCAAGAAGTCAGAAGCAGACTAGAGCAAGCCCGAAATGTCTTCGCTAAAATGAGCAAATTACTGTTGTGCCGAAATTTAAGCCTTGAACTCCGGAAGCGCATAGTGAGGTGCTACGTTTTCCCAATCGCTCTGTATGGTATGGAGGGATGGACTCTCACGCAGGCACTGGAGAGACGTATTGAAGCATTCGAGATGTGTTTATACCGAAAAATGCTTCGGATCTCTTGGCGTGATCGAGTCACCAATGAAGAAGTCCTTCAACGAATGCGCACTACAAAGGAGCTCCTGCCTACCATTAAGCAGAGAAAGCTAATGTACTTCGGTCACATTATGAGAAATGAGAAGTACCGTCTCCTTCATCTTATCATTCAGGGTAAGATTGAGGGGAGAAGATCTCAGGGACGCCGAAGGACATCGTGGCTGAAGAACCTGCGACAGTGGTTCGGCAGAAGCACCAAGTCCCTATTTCGAGCCGCAGCATCAAAACTCAAAATAGCTATGATGATCGCCGATCTTCGTTAGAAGTGGCACAAGAAGAAGAAGAAGAAGCAGTCCTCAGTATAACCTATATTGTTTTGTAAAACATAAAAAACTATGGCGTTGGCCCATACTGAAACAAGCACCTTTAACTTTTTGTCAAGGCGGTTTTATTTGATGGTGAAATAAAATGATGTGCCCATGCATATCAGGGGGATTTGATGAATGAGGATCTCTATGCCATATATGGCTGTTCAGTGTAACTGAAGCTTATTTGACGTGCGCAAACAATAGGCCTTTTCTAAAGACACAATAAAGGCGGGAATAAAACATAAAGGTAGCAAGATGAAATGCAGTATGTACCTCATCGTCGCCAAGTTTTTCTCCCAGCGTGGAGAGCAGGTGCCGCAGCTCAGCAGAGGAGATGAAGCCGTTGCCGTCCTTGTCAAAGTGGCGCAGACCCTCGATGAAGTCATCAGCTGTGTCACCAGAGCGGGCCTTGGAAATGGCCTGGAAACAACATAGACAATAGTCAACGTAGTGACAGATACAACCACTTGTTATCCTATGAAAGCTGATAGAAATGTTGTAAAAGAAAGTAAAATGACATTCTTTGAGTTTCCATTTATTTATTGCATTTCCAGAAAGAATCCATTTCCTTGACTTTAGGTTGGTATGAGGCTGACCAACCATACTGTAAAAAGTAGTTTGCCAATGTCACCCCTGTTCTAGGGAAGGTCGGCAAAAGTTGCAGGGTTTATGTTCATTTGAGGTTTGGATTTTGATTTGTAAGTAAAGATTCAGCATTTGTAAGCGCGAACTTACACATTGCACGCTTAATAATAAAGAGAAATAACTCGAAAATTGGGAAAATCGAGATTTTGTAATCAAACGCAAGAACAATGCGAGAAGAATAGGTAGAATGCGACAGCCGTTCAATTTGGACGAATATGACCGAGATAAAACATCGGCCGCCTTTTTCATCCCATACAAGTTGTACTGGTTGTCTGAACTTCAAATGTGATTTCCCAACATTATTGTTTTTTGAGTTATTGCTCTTTATTATTAAACGTGCGACATGTTTGTTTGTGGGCATGCATTTGATATGAGCTTTGAATGTTAATATATCCTTGCAACTTAGATTATAGATTATATTTATACATCCTAGATCACCATCTTTGATTCCATGACTCAATTGCTTCTTACCTGGTAGATGGGCAGGAAGACTTCAAACGAGATTCTCTCATCAGGCTTGAGCTGGTGTGTGCACTTCTTTACATCCTGGTCAGTGGGGTTTTGCCCCAGAGCCCTCAGGGCGTCTCCCACCTGGGCCACGTGGATCTTCCCATCTCCACGAGAGTCAAACAGCTGGAAGGCTTCCTGGAACTCTACAAATAAGACAAAATTATATTACTCATGATGATGATGATGATGATTTTTAGAGCACCGTTTCGTGACTACTGTCACAGCAAGCTTTCAGGCTTGACGTGGCGGTGAAGAAATGGGTCTTCATTCCCTTCTTAAACTCTCAATTCCTTCCTTGGCGCGCACTTCTAGGGGCAGCTGATTCCAAGTGGACGGTCCTGCAATGGCGAAAGCGCGGTCTCCGAGCACTGTGCTTCTTTTTCTGCATTGTGTACTGACAGAGGTTAGATAGAGCACTGTCAACAGATCACAGAGTGAGCCTCCTCTCAGTATTCATCCTTCCTTTTTAGACTTTGTATATTTGAGTGCACATTTGAAACTTTTTATGAGTCATTTTACCAAGCAATGAATATTGTAGATAGAGATGAAAATAATGTTTTGGCGAGTAGGCCATTAAAGATTTATTGTCAGATGCCCATTAAGGTTTTGGAGAGATACCATTCAGTTTCTTCAGGTGGCAAGTTGGGGAACAGCTGCGAAGGGACAGGAGGAAGTGAACGTACAGCATTTGGGAGACTTATGCCCGTTTTCACCGACTCCTTCTAAACCGTCACCTAGCTAAAAGTATTTAAATATAAGAGACTCTTTAAACGGGTACCTAGCACCGTTGAGTTTCACGAGTGAAACTGTCACCTAAAAATCGGCCACCTAGCTAGGAGCCTGTTTAGCAAACCACTAGTGTTGTGAAACTCGATTTTTGTAAATTCGAAATGTATTTTATGGTTTATAAAATAATATACACATTTCAAATAAAAACAACAAATGAATATTTGATGTTTATAATAATATCTACCATTTACGCTGCAAATATTATTTGTTAATTGAATTTTTATCTTTACAATGGTGTGTACATAGTATACTTTGATATGCACACACAACTCGTTATTTTTGTTTGTAACAAAATAAAAATAAATAAAGTAGAACTAAACAAAGTTTGTTATCATTTTTTAATAATATAAAAAAAAAGCGTAATTTTGCCGGGTTGCCGGCTTGTAGTCTGCAGATGCATTCAGATGCGGTTTTGTTGTTGTTGACAATTCACATTCGACATGTAAAATCGGCATTTTCAAATATACGGCGGTCACCAATCAATTATCAAATTAAAGAAGAAACATGGTTCAACTTTTCAGAGGCTGACCGCCAGAAACTTGTTCAATCCTGCTACATGGGGCTACATTTACGCCTCTCACGTCTGTCACAGATATCAGCTGATGGCTTACAGTGGCATAAAATTGTAATACCTCTAATCAGTTATCCCCGTGTGTCACTGAATTGTTTCTGTACAAAACAATAAGTAACAATCCATCTGAAGGATATCATAAGGCCTGTGATATGACAAATTTATGGTAGGTACCTATAAACATCGATCAATGTAAAAGATCAATGTTTTTAAATACGTAATAAATTCATGGACGATAATAGTTATTCCACAACATTTTACCAAAACTATATGTGTACAGCTCTGTTGTCCGAAAATATAAAAATTACTACAATTTTATCCAGCAAGGAGCTACATGATTGTATTTTTGACAGCCGATATCCGCACCAAAAATCGATGTCATTCTTATCGACATTTTTTTACCTTTCTCAAAACTTTTTGGACGTAGATAAGTCCTAGCAACTTCTTTATCCTCAAGAGTTTCTAAAAAAACAAGGATATCGGCGTCCATATCCACTTATTTGCAGTTTACACATGACATAACCTCACTGACAGGCCGCTAAAGTGTCCTTTAGCGTAAGAGACAGTTTAGGGAGCGGAATATCGGGCTCGCAAATATAAGAAGTTCTTAGCGAGTTAAGAGGTTCTTAAATGCTGGTGAAAACAAAACTGGTACCTAAATATTTTTAAACAGCACTTTATCTTTAAATATTCTTGGTGAAAACGGGCATTAAGCTCAATTTGGGCTGTTGTGCTATTGGATAAAGAGAGAGAGTACATATGGGTAACTCAATTACATTGCAATTTCTCCGAGCTGCAGCCATGTTGCTAAAATTGATCTGCTATATTTGTAATGCAATAACTGCTCGCAGTTCCAGACAAGTTGAGTGAACTGATTTATCATTATTATAACACGAGTTGTCGGCACATAACACTATTTACAGATTTCTATTTTTGATGCGCATGCAAATGTAAAGCCCGTCACATGTTGCTTTATAATACTATTGAATCGGATGTTGCAAAACGGTTGTGGTATTCTAAAACTTTATGGAGTTTCTGAAGATTGCTGACGGCTGATATTCAAAAAGAAAAACAAAAAAATATATCTGAAGGTTTATTAGTCCTCTTGGTCCTTTTTTTCTGATATTGAAATCCGATAGTTTCAAATGTATAAAACAAAAAGGATATGAATTGTATCGATGTTAATATTGAATTTACAGCAAGCTAGTGTGAGAGAAGAGAATTTCATGGATTATACAAGAAAATCATATTAGATTTCCTGCCTGGTTTAAATTTGGCCATTTTATTAGATTACTTGATACACTTTGAGATGTTTCTTGGCAACAAGGTGCAGATTCAAACAGATGTTAGTTCTTGAACCGGAAAGGGATTTAGATTTTTAAAATTAGAAGACAAGCAAAGGTGGTTGTACCTTCGACTGTCGTGAGTTTCAATTTACTAGGAGGTTCGTACATGAACATTTTTACAAACAAAAGTAGATCACTGGAATTGTACAAGTGGACACAGAAGTTGCCTTCTCTCTAGCAACAAGTTGACTGGCATCTGGCAATGTCAATACCTACTTGGCTATTCCGACTGACATGAGAAGCAAAAAAGTAAGCAATGTGCACATGGTCATTCAAGCCAATGCTATAAATTGCTTGCTTTCAAAATACGCCCTTATATGGAATCTAGGGTATTTGTACAATAACGACCAGGGAAGGCGTGAGTCACAAAAAGATAACGTTGTACAGGCGTCAGCAAATTACAGACTGCCACTCCAAAATGCAACAGGACATTCTTAAAATAAAACTTACGTAAAGTTAAAAATCAATGGTGGAGATAAATACAGGATTGTAAAATAGGAGGTTGAGTTTTTGGTGGAAAAACGCATTAAAAAAAGAACGTGATTATGAGTACGCCAGTTAAAAAGTGCACCGATGAAATCCACACAAGGGAATCTTTATAAAAACAAGATTTCACAATATTACTCACCGGCCAACTGGTCTTCTGAGTAGCTTGCCTGCAATAAAAAAGTAATATCAATGGTTTTAAACTTGTTTTTAGAGGAATAAATGGGTTAAAAATTTTGTTTTTGTTTAAAATAGGGCGTAATTTACCATTTTCGGTTGTAGGATGCAGGATGCAGGAAATTCTTTGCGCTGTCAAATTTTGACGTCACCGTTTTTTAACAATAATATGAAAGCTTGGCAGGTGCTGCCCTCTAGAGACACAACGAGTAACACTTTTAATGAAAGATGGTAAAGCAGGTATTTGTAATCTTAAAATAAAACTAGCAAACAAAAACAGTTCAAAATATACCGCAAATAAAAAGTTATAAACGTTAAAGAGATATAAAAATATAATAACTCCAATACTAGAAGGTTGATTATTTAAAAAAAAAAATGCTTGTGAACTATAACAATGGATCGAGTTATAGTGCTAAATGCTGTAAACTATTCAATATTCCCTACAAGTATGGAATATGAAGTAAAAAACAGGATGGTTTTGAAGAACACAAAATAATGTGTTCATCCACGGTATAAAGTTGTGGAAGTGGAAGATATCTGGTAAATAATTAATGTAATGATACATTATTTTTTTATTGAACGTGTGTGTGAGGGAAAACAGAGATTGGAGAAAATAAACTCTAATGGGGCATCCACACGCTTGCGGCAAGCGCCTAGCGGCAAGTAGTCTAAGAGCTAGACGTATAAAACCTTACCTCATCTACTACCGGGCAGAGACATGGTCAGGCTGGTAGTTTGCATCGAGTACATGATTTTTTCACAGATCCAAAATGCTCCAGGATAGGAAAAGGCAGATCTGTGAAAAAATCATGTACTCGATGCAAACTACCGGCCTGACCATGTCTGTCTGGTAGTGGATGAGGTAAGGTTTCATACGTCTAGCTGTTAGAATACTTGCCGCAAGCGTGTGGATGCCCCATAATAATAAAATACACTTCAATTTAATAATCATACTTTATAATTTTTACAATAAAATGTGTAGGTACCTATGCACCTGTAATACTAGTAATTGATTATATTATATTTTATTGTTATGAAACATAGGCTATGTTTTATCACAATATACTTTTATACTTCCATTCAGAAGTCCCACTCACTGGGGCTCTCAATATTCATTTCTGCCAGTTGATCTTCGAGTAATACTGCGGGGAAATTATCTGCAATCAATAAAATCTTACATTATTTTACTCAAAGTTAATATTATTACATTATACAGTGCCCTGAGTACACAACTTTTACATAAACTCCCCTAGATTGCGTAAATCAAAATGCATGAGATATCAGTGTGTTCTTTTATGTTTTCATACATTTTTTCAATTTACGCAGTTGAGAGGAGTTTAAGCAGAGTTTTATACTGGGGATACAGGTCATGAGAAAATCTTAATGGACATGATTATGATTGATTCAATTTTGTCAACATATTTGAAAAGATAAAACAAAACAGCACTGTCTGAAACAATGTAAATGAAATGAAATGAAAAGAAATAAAATTTATTCCTTCAAAAAAAAACAAATGTAATGAAGGAATTACACTGTCTCACTAGATCTGTGATCTGTTCTGAGACAGTGGGATCAATATGCAAAGCATTTAAACATTCTTTATTGTCCTGATTTTATTGAAATTCAGCATTCATAGAGAAATATGTACTTGCCAGATCTACATTCAATGGGTTCGACAGTGTGTAATATTTGTGCCAAGGAATCGGTTTTCTTGATTTGTTTGAAAAACCCGTGCTGCAATAGTTGAGAAGGTGTCGGTCGATTAGTCGGCTCCCTAGAAACAGAAAAAAAACATAAATAAAATATTTGCATCAACAAGGACAAACAGGCGTATCAAAAACTAAGAAATACAATATAATATGTAAATAAACATTAAAATACTTTTTTGTTGTGAATGTAAAAACGTAGTAAACAAGTAATTTTATAAACATACAATTTGTATCATGAAGATGTTTTTCTTTTCCAAGCAGTTTTTCCAATGTTTTATGCCCATCAAACTGGCTGACAAGACTTTTTTCTTTAAACAAGAAAATATGATAGAAAATCACAAGTAATTTACCTACATGAAAATAAAGTACAAAGTTTGGATAGTTTTTCGTGCATTTATTTACCATTTTGTGTTGTAATTTGATGCTTCTAACTTTACCTTTCCAGACACAGCTCGGTAAATTGATGGAAGTAGTCAGTGAGGCGGCGTGATGAGTAAACATGGCGGACATGGAGAGAACTGCTGCTCGGCATGTCACCTACAGCTGATTCTGAAACATTGAAAGAAAACATTAATCGCTCTAATGTAAATCACACAAAATGACCTAAAGATGAACAAAGTGGGTGAAAGGAATAACGGAATGACTATGTAAAGAATCACTTTGCATACCAATTTTTTTGACTCATTCCGATGTTCCTTTCCCCCAAAGATATTATCTGTATTTCTGCATCTATATTTCCATATTATTCATCAGGAGATTATGTCATAATCGAGAAATACGAAACTTAATTTCACAAGAACTATGATTTTTAAATCTTTGAATAATGCAGTGTTATTGGTTTACATCTACCATGAACTTCTTCCTCCTGGAAAGAGTTGTGGGGGAAGGTGGTGCAGTCCAGGAGTTGCGGAGTGTTACCGCGCACCTTCTCTGTGAGCATCAGCGTGCTAGGAATGTCGGAGAACGGGATGGCGCCGTTGCCCAGTTCACAGGAGAGCATCCCCACAGAGTACACGTCTGAGCTCTCATCATAGCCACGGAGATTCTGGAATTTTTTTACAAAATAGCACGCTACACATAGTTAAATTTGCATGCATTAATTCCTACTCAGAAGTGCTATTCTGCTAAATTCCTTACGACCTTAAGGTGACGAGCTGGCGATTTGTGTCCAAAAATAAGATGTACAGTGATTTTTGATCTATGGAGTTCTTTCGCAAGCGCTTGCATTCTCGAACTTGTATGGATATCCAAAGTGCAAGGAATTTAGCAGAATAGCGCTTCAGGCCACTCTTGTTCTCCGCTTGGCCGTGATCATTACTCAGCACTTTATGTTTATTATCTACAGACATTTGCGGTTATGCATTATGTCCCAGATGTACACCGCTTGAACTGAATTTATATGAAAGCTAAAAGAGGGCACTGTTATTATAACTTTACGGCCTTAAAACTCCTAAACTCAATGGGTATTATTTTGTTTTTCTTCAAGAAAGTACTTCTTGAATTTTAGCAATTAGGCTGACATCACATTTAACTATCAAAAGCGACAATTTAGAAGATTTCTTAATTTAAGCTGGAGTTAAGGTCCTTTGACATATTTACAAAGTACGATTAATTTTAATAGTAATTTTTGATTTTCAGACATTAGCGAAACCTTTATGGGAGAACTTACATAATTCTCAATGTTTCATTGGCAACATAGCCAATATCTTGAAGAGACACCCTCTCTGCACGACAACTGAATGAACAGAGAGTCATGAGATATGAGTATGTACATGATTTACACATACATATCTCATTTGAAGGTACCTACTACATAAGATGCACATTCAAAGCTTAGTATATTTTAGTGGTAGGAAGCAGGCGCGAGCGGTTCGTACATACGATGGATTCACCGAATCCCTTAACCTCAAAGTGTTAATGTACTGGAAATTATATTATATATTTTTCTCAAGAGCATCGTATTTATACAGCGGCGATTACAAACATTTTTATTATTGTTATACTTTTTACATCTCGCTATCGCGCGGAAGCGAGACATTATATTTTATGTATGTATCTAACTACATACATATGCCATGCGGCATATATGTCTATACCGTAAAGTCAAGAGTTGTAAACAAACGAATCATCATAATATGCGAATACGGGGAGCTCAAACGCGTCCAGAATCAAAGCAGATATTTTGTTTTCGCGCATGCGCAATACGATCGATGGGATTTCGTTACTCGAGTAAAAATACGGCAGAGCTTAAAGAATCCCACATGCGAAAATTGACCTTATTGTCTTCAGACATACTGGACAAAATAGGGTATTGCAAATCGAGCGGATTTGACTATCTTCTCTTACTTATATATTTTCCCTTTTGTATGACATCAAATAAATAATTTTAACAATAATATGAATAATTATTCTTCATTCATGTATTAGTTTACGTTGACTTTTTAACGCGCGGCCACGGTGTGCAATATTTTTGTTCTTTGAAAAATAAAAATATGGATCCATCTTGTTCTCAGGTTGTTCAAATAATAGATGTGACTGTTTAATTGAATCATTGTTACGTACTTAAAAGTTTTTTGTCTAGACAATTTGCGGAAAAAAAACATATAGTGGATACTGGAAAACCAACTCCAATTTTAAAAATCACCAGCAAGAATAAATCGTTTGTAAGACATTTCCACAACTCAATACATTCGAAAGTCTCCTATCCTTAAAGGAGAAGTCAACCTTTCACGATGCTGTAATCGACGATTTTATGAAGAAAGAGCGTAGAATTGAGCTCAAGTATAAGTAAATGAATATCAGGTGAGTCATTTTTACAATAAAAATATAAATTGTTTATTGAAATCATTAAAATGTAATCAGGGAAATGTTCGCACATAATATGTTAATTTAGGTAAGGCTTTCGGAGCAGAGCGTTTATTTGGATATCTTTTTAGTTACAGCTGTCAAATACAATAAGTACGTCCATTTCATTTGTTGGCTAACAATTATTTTTATATAGGTAGGTATATGAATCTATGTTTTTCTTCAGCTTCCCATGGGGAACAGATCACGGACCGCCACTGGTAGGAAGGCTCTCTTAGATCTTATTGGAGAAATTAAGAATACCTGTTCTAAGAGTTCTGGGCTCAGCCAGGGCAGCGAGGAATCGGATGTTCCTGGAGGTGGGAGACTGTGCAAGGCTCTCTGCCTGCGACCTTGAAGCAGCAGAGATCCTGCACTTCGAAGCCCACTCACGCACACCAGGCCAGACGAACAAACCAGGATGTGACTAGCGCGGATCCCCCTGGAAGAGCACAAGATGAATGATTCTGTAAACTCAGTCTCATAGTTTGAATTTGTTTTACATTACCTCACAATCTCACCAATCTAATCAAGCCATAAATATCTTCCTTTTTCTCTGTATATATAGGTAGGTACTTTATTCAGCCTTTCATGATCTTTTCTTTTTACAAATCCATCTCATGCCTTTTTTCTTTCAAATATTCTTTCAGCTGGAATTTATTTTTTACTTTTTTCTTTGTCAACTTTAAGGGCCTTTTCAGACACAACACATCCAGCACAGTTTGTCTATGGATTATCGGAAAAATTGTGTGAAAGCCTTCATACATCCTCATACACTACTAAACTTCTGACCAGGCATCGGATTTGAAAAAACATACACAAACTGGGAAGAATAAATTAAAAAAAAAACACTAAGTACCTCTACCGAGTTATTCCTGTCATCCTTCTCAAGCGTTTCATTTCCACCAAAGAAAAAAGTTAACGGTAAAGGCTCCTTCACAAGACTTGCCATTTGAATTACTATGTGTGAGACGACGGCCAGTGTACAGCACACACCCTTAGCTACAAATTCATTAGTGGCAAGTTGTGTGAACCGGTCTTAAGACCAGTAACTAATTATAAAATGCCCATCACATTATTTACCTGTGTATGTATCCTTTCTTATGTATGTAATCCAACCCCTGCAGGGTATCCCTGAGGATAATGCAGCACGCCATCTCTGGAAGACCTTCATTAAAAGATCTGTTAATCAGATCTCTACAGGAACCAAAAGACAACAAAGGAGAGATTATGTACAAATCGAGTCCATTAACAAAAGTGCTGTAATAAGGCAATATATTGGGATGCTGTAACTGTCGCGTGGTTAATATCTCTTGCTGTATGTGATTGGCACTTTCCTTGACTCTGTCTAAATAGAATCTTTTCACCGCTACTGTTTCTCCCGAAGGCTTGTGAACTGCCGTGTACACGACGGCAGCACCGCCACAGCATTGAGCCAGCACTGAATTGAGCTCATAATCAGCAATATTAGCACCAAACATGGTGACTTTTAACAATTATTAAATGTATAAACTACTTCCACTGATATTTTTGACCCATCATTTGAAAGGTTCCGCAATGGGTCACCATTTTTAGGTTAGAAAGTTTGACAGTTTGATAATAGATAATACAAGTCAGGGCTGAAAACTTTGTGCAACTTTACGCAGTGCTGTGTACATCAAAGAAAATATTGGAAAATCCTCACTTTTATCTGCCTTTAAATACCTACTGCGATTAAAAGTTGTTGAAATAATAATATTTTATGATGGAATCGACATACTTGACTTTACTTGGTGACTATAGTCTATAATAACTTCGAAAATATTTTGAATTCGAAGATAATTTGTAGTATAATTCCAACGTCATTGTTATTGAACATATTATAAAAGGTTTTAAAAATGTAAAAATAGTTGAGAAAACGTTTAAGGAAAGAAAAGTGTAAGGAAATTGTTCTTTCAATGAGGGACTTTATTTTAGCTATCATAAGTACTTATAATCTAAGTTGCAAAGATATAATATTACATTTAAGATTCATATTAAGTAGGTACCTAAGTGCATTCCCATAAGTCAGGAGGTAATTTTCAATAGTAGTCAAATCCAAATTTGAAGTTTTGAGAAAAACGTGTTTTTTTGTGTAAAGAAATCTGAATAAAATATAATTGATTAGTGCAATCGTAAAGTGAGAATAAATGACAACAAATTCAATAAGATATAAAATAACAAGTGTTTTCATAGAAGAAAAGGCAGAAAAAACACTTTATTGTTCGGATTTGACTATGTTTGTTCGTAACAAATGGATCTGACTACCTTTGAAGGTTACAATATTGGATTTGACTAAATTTGGCAGACACTTGTGGGCGGGGCTAAATCATTTTGACAGTTGATTAAAAATACACAGTGAGGGTTGTCAAAAATATTTTATTGCAAATTACGTTATAAAATAATATTTCAGAACAAAAAAAATATATAATAATATGATTGACGCTCAAGGTGTGTACAGGTCTGCTATTCTCCAGAAGAAATCCTGGTATGCTTTACTATTGTGCCTGCATGGATATCTTTCCGGTAAACACGGTTTTGAATACCTAGAAAAATAAAACACTATTGGTCAACTAAAGCAAATAGCGGACATGTTGCCACGCAAAAACATAAAATGGTACCTACATACTATGATATCAAAAAATTTGTTAAACTGCCTATATAAAAATGTACAGCTGTTGTAACAATATATTAAAAAAATAGATAAATAAATGATATAAAAATAGTCACATGTTAAAAGTCTCGTCAAATATGTACATATCTGTAATTAAAAACGGTCTCGATAACGTTTTTTATGGTATGGTGATGTTTTCTACTATGTAATAACAACGAAAGTAAAATACTAAGTAATTTGTTTTGTTCAACCCTAACCTTAATATTAGTATAAAGTTTGTATAAAAACACTCACTTTTGTTGTTTAGATTTCGCACGTTTTTTTTCATTATTTGGAGTACATTTCTTCCTCGCTTGATGGGGAAGAACCTCTTCAACATTTCTTTCCATTTTTTCCAGTTATTTTTAACTATTTCTATAAAAAAGACACTTATTTCTACCACCAAAATTACAACACGTGTTTGTCAACTGAATGCAATTTTGTATGAGGATATTCAAGATGGCGTCGGTAAATCCTGCAATCTTATTGGTCGAATTGGATTTGACTAAATTTGAACACAAAGTTACATGGATTACGCTAATATTGAAAATCACGGAAGATTTTAAACGAGATTTTGGAGGTAACTATTTGGATTAGACTGGATTTGAATGTAGCGATGTATGCACCATCTGCAATAGCATAACCTCCAATTCATAGTCAAAAATATCAAAATATGGATTTGACCACTATTGAAAATTACCTCCTGAAGTATACACGTATAAATTCGCACTTACACATGCCGCATGTGGACTTACAATATAAAAACCAAATCTCAAAAGAACATAGCCCCTGCAACTCTTGCTGACCTTTCCTGAAACAGGGGTGACATCGGCAAAGTAAACCATTGTTTTACAGTAGCTATGAATGGTTATAGTGTAAGAGCCGGCCGCACGAAACCTTACCTCATTTCTACCAGGCAGAGACTAGTAAGAGGTGATGCTCCACATTAATTACCTGCTTTTAGCACAAAAATTAATGTTCCAAACCTGGAGCGTTTTGAATGCGGCCATTTTTTTGTAAATTATAAAAAACGATCTTTTGAAGTTAGTTGTATGAGCCATGGAGATAAAGTAAAAAAATATTATACTACATACATTACTTGTAATAAGAGGATAAACATACTACAAATTTGTATTTCCAACCCTTCTTGTTCAGGAGAAAAGGGGGTAAAATGTTATTTTTTACAATATATTTTATAACTCAAAAACAAAATAGAAATTGTGATATTTTTGTACGTAAAATATAGAAACATAAATTTTTATACAATAATGACCTCTTACATATTCTTGCTATCTGCTATAGTTTCAGAGAAAATAAAGTTTGAAGTGAAATATTTTCCCAAAAACCGTTACAGCGTTTCCCGTTTTTTGGTCAAAATCCGGTTTGAACGCCTTAGTGTTTGATTATAAAAATATATAAAAAATACCATCCCCTAGAAGATTCAATTGCCTGTAAAACTGTATGGATATAAACTATTTTATCGGGAAAGGTTTGAACAGAATAGCGGTTAATCTTGTGGTAACATATTTTGCGTGATATTATGATGATAATATGAAATCATCATAATATTACGCAGATACTCGTGCTAGATAGGTAGGTACTTATATACAACCATCAAAATACGTTACAAAAGTTAAACCGCTATAACATACAATCCTTTCACAATAAAAGAGTAAATATTCATACAATTTTAAAGGAAATTTAATCTTCTAGGTGATGGTATTTTTTATAAATTTTTAAAATAAAATACTAAGGCGTTCAAACCGAATTTTGAACCAAAAACGGGAACTGCCGTAAAGTTTTTTAGAAAATGCTCTGAAACTACAGCAGATAGAAAGAATATGTAAGAAGTCATTATTGTATAAAAATTTATGTTCTTATATTTGACGTACAAAAATATCATATTTTCTATTTTGTTTTTGAGTTATAAAATATATTGTACAAAATAACATTTTACCCCCTTTTCTCCTGAACAAGAAGGGTTGGAAATACAAATTTGTAGTATGTTTATCCTCTTATTACAAGTAATGTATGTAATATCATATTTTTTTACTTTATTTCCATGGCTGATACAACTAACTTCAAAAGATCGTTTTTTATAATTTACAAAAAAATGGCCGCATTCAAAACGCTCCAGGTTTGGAATATTTTTTTTTATGCAAAAAGCAGGTAATTAATATGGAGCATTAGTTTTTACTAGTCTCTGCCTGGTAGTCGATGAGGTAGTTTGTACCATTTTTTGGGCCTCTTTGAAGAGGCCGCATCCAAAACGCTCCAGGATAGGAAACGGCAGATCTGTGAAAAAATCATGTACTCGATGCAAACTACCAGCCTGACCATGTCTCTGCCTGGTAGTCGATGAGGTAAGGTTTCATACGTCTAGCTCTTAGACTATTAGCCTCCACCGTCACTTATATCATTTACGACCAAGAAATTTAAGGATGTAGATTGTAGGTACCAATAAAACACCAAATTCGGAATTTTAATAATAATTTTATTGAATAATGTAAGTGCTTAGTAGTCATAATTTGTTAAAAGAAATACTTTTTGTTGTTAATCTTTTTACAATACCTTTCATTACATAAATATATCCATGTATTCAAGTAGAATCATTTAAAAATAATGAAAATTCCTCTTTCATACATCAAGTTAATTTTATTAAAAAAATAAATACATGTAGTAGAAGGTATACCTATATAAACCGTCTAAAGAATTAAAAACATACATTTAACATTAGAAAAAAACATGTGTTCACACAGTTTTTAATATATAATCACAAGCATAATTTAAAATTATTATTTATTTAATATATCACAAACCACCACAGATATCAATTAATTTTTTTATGAAAGATGGATACCTAAAGATTGACAGTTTTTGACTTAGTTTTAAATAAGTACCTAACTAGTAACACATTTATGAACTTAATAATTTCATAGATTTTACAAAATGTTTTTTTTTTACTTTGTTACCTACGTCCACAAACCACATATATTGCAGAAACAAAAATAGCAGATCTGATAATTATCAGATTAGATATTATTTTCCTTGACTTATAGGTTGGTATGAGGCTGACCACCCATACTGTAAAAAATGGTTCACTTTGCCAATGTCACCCCTGTTTCAGGGAATGTCAGCAAGAGTTGCAGGGCTTATGTTCATTTGAGGTTTGGATTTTATTTGTAAGTACACAATCAGCATTTGTAAGCGCGAACTACACGTGTTTGTTTGTGGGCATACATCTGAGAGCTTTGAATGAATATATCCTTGCAACTTAGATTATAGATTATTATGAATATATTAAGAGGTAGGTACCTACAACTCGTTACACTTTTGATCTATCTAAGTAAATTATTATATTTTTAATTGTAGGATGAAACTAGTTAAACAATTGTCTTTTTGTACAATACGATAGGGATGCACCAAATTCAATGTCATTTTTTTTCATTTGAAGGTTTCAGAAAAAATTACAATAATAATAACAACAATTTTAAATATTTAAATGTAATAAGCTCGATTTGTTTCACAATAATTCGACGACAGATAAAGTTTTGTAAATTTTCAACCCTGTTTTTATAAGCGCAAGGGATGATGACTCGTTCTCCGATGCATTTATGAAAATTGAGAATATTTATTTATTTAGTAATTATTCTAAGAATACAACAAATATATCTCACATTGAATGTACCTATTCATGAAAAAATAAAATACGATTTGTGCTACAAAGCATTATGAGTTGTTCAGACAGGCCAAGTATCTACTAATGCATTAACAGGCGGAAGTGTGCGTAGGTCTCCATATTTTGTCGAGCTCACGCAGAAAATCAATCATCACATACTCGTCAATAGGCGTCTGAGTAACACAAAAAATGGAGTGTCGAAATGGCCATTTCCCAAAGCTCGTGAGAAAAGTTTTAAAGGGAGCTAGGATCCAAAAATAAGTATACAATTAGGTTCAGGTGACACTGTCACACAAGGCGAAAAATACCTACTTGAAATATCAATGAAGTTTAGAAAAATGCTCGGATTAAATTTAAAGTATTGCTAATCGCAAAACAAGGATGATTTTTGAGAGAGTTAGTTACATGACAACGAAACATCGGGAATAAAGTAAGTTCTTGTTTAATCAATTTGTCGGTGTTATGGCCGAGGGGGCCAAGTGGGCCGATCTTTCTAGCGTGCTTGCAATAGAACAACGTTGGTTCGATTCCCGCTTGGGTCATTTGACCATAACGTTGACCCTGGTTCAACAGATGTTATTGGGTAATTATTAATTAATAATTTATTAAAATTAAAAATACTGAAGTATTAATTGATGATAATTGATATTAATACCTGATCCTGGCCAGGGAGAATAGGTTGGTAAATTGCATTTCTCTTCACAAATCTTGTTTTTTTTTTTAATTTAAAAAAAATTAATTCATGAAAATAAAAAACTATGTGAATTGTTAGGGAGCTTAGATAATGTATTTTCGATCTGAAATGAATAATAAAAGAAAATATGTTTTTGAGTCGTTACTAACGTTTTTTTTAATTTGTAAAAAAATAAGAACACCGTTAATAATGGCTTTCCGCAGCTATTTCACGGAAGAAATAAAAAAGTTTATAACTACGTTTTAAAAAGATGTCGGGCAAATGCATGTATTCTATGGATACATAAATTACATTTTGATGAGAGTTAAGCTTTTCTGAAAACAAAATGTAGGCACTTTGATTTTAAGTGTGGTAAGATGAAAGCTGGTATGAGAAAACTCTTATGCTACCGCTAGAGGGTAATCAGTCAATAAAAAATACCATACTTGTAATCTAGCACGTGGACTACTCTAGGTAATAACTGATAAATTCAGAAATGCGTAGAAAATACGAGACGACCAAAATTCTCGTGTCTCTATTGTAGTAAATGAACTTACAGAGTCGAGCTATGCAAATTTAACTTGGCAACTGATAAGACAGGGCTGCCTGAAAACTTAGCAAAAGCTGCAAGGCTTTTGTTCATTCGAGATTTTGATTATAATTTGTAAGTACGCATGCAGCATTTGTACGCGCACACCCGTCTGCTTGTGGGCATCCATTTAATATGAATCATAAATGTCATTTTTCAACATTGATTACAGATTACAGACGGATTTTTTTTTTCTGTGAGCGAAAATGACTCGCTTGGCACTTTCTATTGAGTTTTGTTGAATTAACGGACATTTTGATTGTAGGATAGTTACCGAGTAAAAAAATATAGAGTTTTTCAAAATGCGTGCGTGAACTTATTTGTGTGAGCTAAACTCTTATCCATCTTCCGAGTTATATATCTCGATGCTTTGGACCTACTTTAGACAGTAAGTGTATTTAGATATTAAGTGTATATGAGTTTATATGAGGCCTTAAGTGTAGTAAGATAAAAGCTGGTATGAGAAAACTTTTATACTACCGCTAGAAGGTAATCAGTCAATAAAAAATACAATACTTGTAATATAGCACGTGGACTACTCTAGGTAATAACTGATAAATTCAGAAATGCGTAGAAAATACGAGACGACCGAAATTCTCGTGTCTCATTTGTAGTAAATGAACTTACAGAGTCGAGCTATGCAAATTTAACTTGGCAACTGATAAGACAGGGCTGCCTGAAAACCTGATAATTATCCAGGATTCATTTGCGTCACCTTGAGAAGCAAATAAGGTAAGGAGTTAACACAATTCTAGTTATGTTACCCTAGATTTGTGGTCGGTTATGAGTGTATGACTATGACATGGTTTATAAAAGAAAGAGCATCTATATTAGCCCCTTAGCAACACACTAGCTAGCATTCGTCAAGTAAATATGTAATTCTTGCTAAATGTGCGTACATCGCCGCAGAAAGAATAAGAAAGAGGAAGGAAAAAATGTAGTAAAAGAGTTTAAGAAAGTGGAAAGCGGCAAGTGTAGAAGGTGTGAGAACTGAAATGATGAAAGCAGGCGTGGAATGTGTGATAGAATGGATGAAAGAACTGTGCGTCCCATCCAACTGGAGAGAGGCAGTCATTGTACCAATTTACAAAGGTAGAGGTGATAAAAAGGACTGCCGTAACTTCAGACCTATTATATTTTTGCATTTTCGCATTTGGCAAGTGGAACCCATTTGTTTTTACAGATAAAGGGGCCGACCTTGCACCAACCACTTCAGTAGAAATGGGGTGGCTCATTGGGGGAAAAAACATTCCATGAAACGTAAACCTTTTTAATAAATGCATGTAGGTATTACATGGATACATAATTTACAAATTGATGAGCGTTAAATTCTTCAGAAAATAAAAATGTATTTTGATTTTTAGTGCGGTAAGATGAAAGCTGATATGAGAAAACTTTAATACTACCGATAAATAGTAATAAGTCAATAAAAAATATAATTCTTGTGATGAAGCACGTGCAGAGTACTATAGGGAATCACTGATAAATTCAGAAATGCCTACGAAATACGAGACGACCAAAACTTTGGTGAATCATTAGTAAATACACTTACAGAGTCGAGCTATACAAATTTAAATGAATAAATGATAAGACAGGGTTGCCTGAACACCTGATATCCAGGATTCATTTGAGTCACCTTAAGAAACAAATAAGTAAGTTAAAAAATAAACACATTTCTAGTCATGTTACCCTAGACTGGTCGTCTATGAGCTTATGACTATGAAATGGTTTATAAAAGAAAGAGCATCTATATTAGCCCCTTAGCAACACACTAGCTGGCATTCAGCATCACCGATAAACAAGAAGTGCACCCGTAGAAATTCTTACCTTCTAAAGAAACTGCTGCCCCTTCTGTCGCAGACTAGTAACGAACTTCACACGCCACCTATCCAGCAATACAACAATGATGAATTATTAATTGATGATATTGATACCTATTTTTGGCCAGGTGGAATAGGTTGGGGAATTGCATACCTATTCACAAATCTTTTTTTTTTAATTAAAAAAAAAATGACTGGATTTAATGAGGTGTCTTTTGCTGTAATCATACCTGATGATGACCTACTAGGTCGAAAACGCGTTTGTAATTTATTTTAAAGATTTTTTTTTTTTAAATATAATTGAGTGAAAATAAACAGTGTTTTCTTTGAATTCCTTCAAAAAAATTGTAAACTAAAAAAAATTGAATTTATGAAAATCAAAAACTATGCGAATTGTTAAAGAGCTTAGATAATATATTTTCGATCTGAAATGAACAATGAAAGAAAAATATGTTCAAAGGAACATAGTATTGAGTACTTACGAGGGGAACAGATTATGTCCAAGATGGAGAAAACTGGAGTAAGAAATAGTGAAATTGTGAGAAGATTAATCTAATTCACAGTTGATATTAATCAATGCGTAGGTAAATGCTGAGACTGAAAAAGTCATGCTATGCATGTATAAAAAGCAACCACTTCATTTGAAGTGGGGTGGCTCATTGGGAAAAACATTTCACAAACAACGGTGTTATTATTTTTTACACAGTAAAAAAAATAAAAAATTTAACTTTGTCTCCTTCCACTTTTTTTTGAGTCGCTATTTACGTTTTTTAATTTGTAAACAAATAATAACACCGTTAATAATGGCTTTCCGCAGCTATTTCACGGAAGAAATAATAAAGTTTATAACTACGTTTTAAAAAGATGTCGGGCAAATGCATGTATTCTATGGATACATAAATTACATTTTGATGAGAGTTAAACTTTTCTGAAAACAAAATGTACTTTATATTTTTTATGTCAGAGCGTTCAGGGGCCTGTCAGCGCATTCTGAAATGGCTGACCACTGTATTGAAAATAATCATTCATTTAACCCTACCAATACGGTGGTTTTGCACTCGGAGTGTGATGGCAGACGTCTGAAGGCTTTTGAAGCTCTTCAAATAAACAAACACAGAAGTTGAACAGTTAATATCCAGATCCCTCCCGTCTCTCCTTTACTTATGTCTCAACATACATTTTAGTTTTCTTGCATGTTGATTATCTCGTCGAGCTATGCAAATTTAACTTGGCAACTGATAAGACAGGGCTGCCTGAAAACCTTATAATTATCCAGGATTCATTTGCGTCACCTTGAGAAGCAAATAAGGTAAGGAGTTAACACAATTCTAGTTATGTTACCCTAGATTTGTGGTCGGTTATGAGTGTATGACTATGACATGGTTTATAAAAAAAAGAGCATCTATATTAGCCCCTTAGCAACACACTAGCTAGCATTCGTCAAGTAAATATGTAATTCTTGCTAAATGTGCGTACATCGCCGCAGAAAGAATAAGAAAGAGGAAGGAAAAAATGTAGTAAAAGAGTTTAAGAAAGTGGAAAGCGGCAAGTGTAGAAGGTGTGAGAACTGAAATGATGAAAGCAGGCGTGGAATGTGTGATAGAATGGATGAAAGAACTGTGCGTCCCATCCAACTGGAGAGAGGCAGTCATTGTACCAATTTACAAAAAAAAGAGGTGATAAAAAGGTCTGCCGTAACTTCAGACCTATTATATTTTTGCATTTTCGCATTTGGCAAGTGGAACCCATTTGTTTTTACAGATAAAGGGGCCGACCTTGCACCAACCACTTCAGTAGAAATGGGGTGGCTCATAGGGGGAAAAAACATTCCATGAAACGTAAACCTTTTTAATAAATGCATGTAGGTATTACATGGATACATAATTTACAAATTTATGAGCGTTAAGTTCTTCAGAAAATAAAAATGTATTTTGATTTTTAGTGCGGTAAGATGAAAGCTGATATGAAAAAACTTTAATACTACCGATAAATAGTAATAAGTCAATAAAAAATATAATTCTTGTGATGAAGCACGTGCAGAGTACTATAGGGAATCACTGATAAATTAAGAAATGCCTACGAAATACGAAACGACCAAAACTTTGGTGAATCATTAGTAAATACACTTACAGAGTCGAGCTATGCAAATTTAATTGGATAAATGATAAGACAGGGTTGCCTGAACACCTGATATCCAGGATTCATTCGACAGAAGAGAATGAATTAAGGATTCTGAAAGAATAAATAAAAGTATCTATTGAATGTTTGAAGAAAGGAAAGTCTGCTGGGTTTGATGGAATAAATGGTGAAATGTTGAAAGCAGGTGATGAATGTGTTGTAGAATGGATGTTTGAACTATGTAAGCTTTGTGTAAATGCAGGAGTGGTACCGATGGACTGGAGGAAAGCAGTCATTTTTCCTATTTACAAAGGTAAAGGGGACAAAAAAGACTGTCAGAACTTCAGACCAATCAGTCTACTCAGTATACCAGGGAAAGTCTTCTGTAAGGTTTAAATTAAGAATGTGATTCTGACTACTAGTGAAAGGATTTCCGATATACAGTCCGGTTTTATGCTGTGGAACATTCAAAAGGACTTTACTTTATAGGCACTTGAAGAAAAGTTAAAAAAAACTCGCCATTCGAAAATAGCTCAACAAAACGAACCAGAGTTTTGAAATCGTCGTCCATATTGTTGAGTCCTGATAATGTGGAAATAACAAACCAATTTTGAAACAACATATTTCCAGTATTCAATAATGATAACATAGCAAAAACGGCCATGTCTGATCCATTAATCTGTGCATAGGGCTCTCTGTTACTAAGCAACCATAAGGAATACCACCTTGCAACACACATCACATCGAAGATGAAATTTAAAATATTTAAATCTCCTCCATTATGCGACTCATTTTTTATTTCAATTTTCAACCAAAGGGCTTCTATTTCAGGAGGGAAACTCAGAAAAAAACTTAATGGAGTCTTGGAATAAGAAAAGAATGCCTTTAAAAAAACAACCAAAATATACACCATTCTCCGTAAAGTGGGTGAGTACACATGAATTTATTCTTAATGCGGTTTTTAAGCAAAAAAAGTATAGAATACAAGCATGAAAATGCTATGCGTTTTGGTGACATAAATGGATAGGTAGGTAGAAGAAAATAAGAATATGAGAATGTCATAGGTCCCACTGGAAAAGGTGTCATCATTGGCAGTGGGAGACGGCTTGTCGACATATAATATGTGGAGCATGGTATGTTCATATCAAATAGGTACATGGTTTTAACATAAAGATGTGCACACATACTACGAGTACAAGGCGAACAATTTATGTCCAAGATGGAAAAAATATAGGAAGATCAATCTAATTCGCAGTTGATATTAATCAACTTGTAAATCGTGAGACTGAAAAAATCAAAGTGTGCCTTTCCGTGGCAAGGTGAAGCTATTTATTTTTAAGGAGCTAGCCTTATCGCTCCCCCAGTTCTTGTTTACCGTATACGCCAATCTTGTCAAATATGACTTTTTCATGCAGTTGTCTTATGACTCAAATTCTACACAATCTGAGCTAAGAAAAACCGTAAAACTCGATAATGTGAGAGTTCTTTTAAATATTTTTTAAATAAATTTCTTGTTTTTATAAGACACATTGGTCCAGTACACATGCAAATATTGCTCATGTAAAATTTTCTCAATGGCGTATACAGTAAACAAGAACTAAGGCAGCGTTATGCCAACCACTAGAATTGAAGTGGGGTGGCTCACAGCCTCACACAACATTTTCTATAAAGGTCGGGTAAATGTGTGTATTCCATGGTTATATAAATATATATTTTGATGTGTTAAGATCTTCTGAAAATAAAAATGTTTTTGGATTTTAAGTGTGGTAAGATAAAAGCTGGTATGAGAAAATTTTAAAACTGCCGATAGCGTATAGTATTGTGCAAGATTTTTATCCGTAGGGTAAGATTATCCACACAGGCCAGGGTATCAGATATCAAATCTGGCTTTATGCTAGAAAGAGGGTGTGTGGACCAAATATTTGCGCTTCTTTTTTTTTTTTTTAAATAATTTGAAATAATTTGAAAAACAGCTGTAAATAAAAAAAAGTCTACACAGCTTTTGTGGATCTTGAAGCCTTTGACTCAGTACATACAGGTATGATATGGTGAGCGCTAGAGATGTATGCTGTGAACTAAACACTTTTGAATGCAAAATGCTCGATCTACCAAAATATTAGGTCGTGTGTAAGAGTGGATGGTGAATATTTCGATGCATACAAGGGTGTGAGACAGGATTGCATAATGAGCCCATGACTTTTTAATTGAATCTGGATCATTTCTGCTAAGCAGAAAAAGACCAAACGGAAGACGGAATAAGAAAATTTCAGTGGGATTTTTCCAGTGTTAGACAACTTTTTGTCCTATGTTTAGAAAATAGGCTCCAAAGGCGGATGCAATACAAACTATACGATAGAAGGATGCAAAGTGCAATGAGAAACCACTGCATTATCCCATTCTTTGTATAGTCATCGCTCATCATGGTGTTAACTCGGAGCTAAGCGTCCCTCATTTAGACTTAGGCATTATTGTGAGGAAAACACCAAACACAAAACTACAGTTTGGAATGCCCGAAGTCCCTATGATTTAAAAAAAGTAGAAAATAAATCCAAAGAGATGGAAAAATGTAACCTACTAGGATTTTGAACCTTCTAGGAAACTTTTGTAATACCGACTAAAGTAATAAATCGAATAATAATTTCAATGTGTGTATTGAAGTGAAATGCATTATGGAGGGTAATTAATTAAAAAGATGTCTCCAAAGCATGACACGATAAAACTCAGTAGCTCATTAGTGAATGCACTAACAGAGTTAAATAAAATAAATAAAGAAGTGATGAGGTTATATTGAGGTAACCATATTTAAAAAAAGAGCATCTATACTAGCCCGTTAGCAACAGTCTGTGACATGAAGCCGTGATCAAATCTATATGGTGGGTAATAATAAAACAAGAATCAATGAAAATGAAAGGATTTGTTTTCAATACCTCAAAATAAAAAAATATGATACCTACATAATGTTCAGGTTTTTATGTAAATGCACCTGTACCACCTATTGAGTAGAAAGTCAGAACGATCATTGAAAAAAACGCGGTCAACGACGGAAACAAGTATTTATCTTATTAAACTGATTTTCTTACAAAAGCAGTACAGGAAAATGGAGAGGATAATAACTTGTACTTAAGAAAATTAAAAAAAAAAACAAAGTTTAAAAGCTCACCTAAAAAAGAGCATCTTTACTAGCTCTTTAGTAACAGCATAGCTCTTGATTGAAAATATTCAATTTGAAATGTACCAAAAAAATAAGCAGTTAAATGCAAGCAATTGTCCTAAAGTCTTATTTTATTTGAACAAAAAACGAAAATACTAAAAAGCATCTGTACGAGCTTCTTGGTCTCTTCAGCCTAGTTCATTGGTCAAATACTTGATATCAAGTAAAAAAATCTCCGAAATAAATAAGGATAGCTCTTTGATCTAAAACAGAGGTTCCCAAACTTCTCATAGACCCCTTCTTCACAGAATCCAAAATTTTGGGGTTCCGGTAGACCCCCTAAAAATTGAAGAAATGGGGGGGGGGGGGGTAGGCACGTGATTTTATAGATGGATGGCCACGGGCTTGTGTAATTTTTCATTGACCCTCTTACAACTTGTAGACCCCATTTTTATGTCACGTCAATGTAGACCCCCGTCGAGTATCCCGTAGGCCCCAGGGGTCAATATCGACCATAGAGCTCGTAGATTTTTTACTTCAGCTCAACTGCTGACTCTATATAAATCTCAAATCCGTCCAATTATAGAGTATAACAGCTATGCACCTAATGATGACCTATAGGGTCGAAAACGTTAGTAATTTAAAATTGAAATAAATTGATATATTGTGTGAAAAGAAACTGTGGTTAATTAGTAATTTTTATAAGAAAACATAAATAATCAGCCAATTACTATGTTTGTAAATTCATTGGGAAATTCCTAAAAGTAGCGTCGGTGAGACAATTGTCTACTACCCTGAGCTTTTGCAAGTGGGTACACTAAGTTTCTTATTTTTGTAAGAAATCTTTAATCTTAAGAAAACTTTCCAAAAAAATGTTTTGTAGTTCTCTCTCAGCGTTATTCGGGTTACATTGAAAATTTACTTCTATCACATATGAGCTCTCTCCGATGAATCTCTTCCATGTAGGAAGTCAACTCATCTTTGAAACTATCACTTTCGCTGTCTCGTGAATTATTGTGAACGACAAAATCTACATCAGTTTGTGTTTCATTCTCGACCGTCAATCTAACTATTTCAGAGCAAGGAGCAAAAATAAACTTTTTCTTCAGCTGCATGTTGTATTGCTGATCCACCATTTGTGATTTGTGGTCATTGTTGAATGCGATGCATTTGAGGATGTACCACAGCTTTGTCTTTTTTCTTCTGTGCACTGCAATCTCATCAGAGTTATTGGTGACCGAGAACCTTTTATGAACGTCAATACCTTTTCTGTTGTCTTCGTCAAAGTGCAATTTTACCATGCTGCATTGGTGTTCATTTTTAAATGCACAACTTGCAGCGTTCATTGCATCGAATTTGTTTTCTATATCAAATGATGGAGATCGAATTAAGCTTCTAGAGATGAAAGGTGAACCTTGTAAAGCATTGCAGGTGTTTTTACTTTCGAAAAGGTTTATGGTTGATTTCAATTGGTTTGCGAAACTCCTTTGGTCTTTCCATTGCGAGAGGAAGTATTGGTTTCCAATACAGTTGGTGCTGTGTTTGTCGAGGAGCATTTTGTTTTGTTTCTGCAGGTCTATTGGTTGTAGACCGTAGCGTTGCTGGGTTTCGACGGTGTCTTCTTGTGATGAGGAGTCGCAGACTTCGCAGCAGCTGGTTTGGCTGGCTGTGGACAGCTGGTGCTGGGATGGGAGACTGGTAGAGAGGTCTGTGGCTGTGGTTCCACTTCCTCCCCGTCTCCCATTCCTCACACCGCTGAGGTTTTCTCCTAGGCAAGGCAGGCTCTCGTCGCGGACGGAGTTCCCTGGAAAAATAAATTAAACTGTATTTAATTACCTAAGTATAATGAAGAGTTGATAACCTGAAATTATTGACAGTTGATTAACTATCAGTGGCAAAACCATACATTTTTTTTCTTTTTATTTATATTTTGCATAAAAGGAGAATCAAATTTCCATCCCAATAGGCGAATAGTTGGTACGGCTTCATTAAAATATAATTTAATTAGTAGAATTCTCATTGCTCATTTGGTAAATAATACTTTTTGAACCCATAATTATTTTGATTTTACATCTCCAGACATTTTTCATTGAACTGTCTTTAAAAAGTTACTCCCAAGGTACAAAGTCATTACAATATTTCGCCCATTGAAATTTTAAAATATTCACGGATATTGATTAAACTTAGTCCAAGTTGTTTCAGGAAATTTGTATAGATTATTCTGAATGGAAAATCTTTTTAGAGGAAAGTTCATTACAAGCATCTAAACTCTAAAGTGTTTATAATTAAATTATCAACAGTTTATACTTTATTTCTCTCTTCATCGTTATATTTTAATTGACGGTAATTTCCCCCGCTTTTTGATAACAGTGAAAAGGGCGGGAAATCTTATTTGACCCCATTAAAAGACTGGATTATTTTTCCATGCTATGAGCCAGGTGAATATTGAGCGGTAATACTTTTAATTGAATTATGCAAGAGTAATTCGACGAAAATACTTTCATGTGATGTTAAATTAAAATTTTCCAGGCAAATGACCTGAATAAAGATATGATTGAATTTCCTTAATTATTTTTACCGCGTCTTTTCCCACTTATATCCTCTTCTAGTAAATATTTTCGTACGAGGCTGATGTTACAATTCTGCTGAAGCCGCATGTATCTTTGCAGGGAGGTGGCAATAGCTGCAGAATTTATTTTCAGAGAACACTGTCCGGTCGATAGCTCAGCTGGTAGAGTTCTTGCATTCCATACCAAGAGCCCGGGTTCGAATTTCACCGAAGGTGTCAAAAATGATTTTCCGTTTCGGCATTCATTTCAAACTCAAAATAAATACCGGAAAGTTTTACTCAGCCTTCACAAGAAATTAGTATAAACCCTGTCAGAAGTCCACACTTCAATTGAAGTGGTTGGCGTAAGGGAGGCCCACTAACCTGTAAAAATAAATAGCTTCCACTCGTCACATGCAACTTCTCCTTCGGGGAAAATGCGGCAAGAATTTACACTATATGTGTAGCTTAATAGTAACAAGTAAGTTGTACATGTAGTGCAAAGTACTTGTTACTCTTTCTTAGTTGTCTCGTATGTATCAGTACACTTGCGGCATGGGTAAACGCGAGCCAATACGTTCCTTATTGTTAATATGAATAAAACTCGAAGCTTCTATATTGATTTATAAATTATAGACACATATAAACGGTGTACATTTTTTATGAGATTGGTGCCACTTCCAAAGGCTTAGTTGGTAATAGGAGACAAAACAAAGGTATCCGAAAGCTTTTCTCGCAGTGTCTAGGGACTGGCTTTGTACTCGGAGTACCGAAATATACCAAAAGCTTTCAGCCTTAGAAAGTTGGAGAGATTTGAAGAATTAGCAAAGAAGCACTGGGTAATAGAAAAGGGTATCTGTGACATTCAACGCGTGAGATATATTATAACGGATATATATGGTTTTGTTGTAGGCTGTTTTTAATTAGATCGTAATTCTAAAAAAAAAAATCACAAAGTAGTAACCTATTGAACCAAATGTACCAAATAGATTTTTTTCAAAATTAGATATTCCTCGACTTATAGGTTGGTATGAGGATATATAAAAAGTTACGTCCAGAAGACAGCTCAGTTGGTAGGGTGCTTGCATTCTATGTCGTGAGCTAGGGTACAAATGCTAGTGAGGGTGACAGGAATGATTTTCCGATTCGGTGCTCATTTCAAAACTCAAAATAAAATACCGCAAATTATTACTCAGCCTTCATAAAAACTGAGTACCAGCCCCTCGAGGAACTGGGAAGCCCCCACTTCAACTGAAGTTGTTGGAGTAAGGCCGGTCCCCTTACCTGTAAAAAAAATAGGTGCCACTCGCCACATGCGACACCTTCGAGGAAAACGAAGCAAGAAGTTACCATATACGTGTACTTTGGTAGCGTTAACAAGAAAAGCAATGCAAATATCAAATGATGTATTAAAGGACGAAATGAAATGATTCCCGACTAGAATATTCAGTAATTTTAATGAATTGAACACAAAAATAACCTTATGAACTCTGTAGAAACTTTTGAGATGTGGTTGAACCGAAAAGTGCTATGTCTGTACTGTTTTTGACTTTAATCGGGATGGATCTCGAATTTAGCATAAAATGTGGGTTAATATCAATTTGGGATCAACTTTAGGACATTTTCTCCACTCTTCTGTAGCATGATAATGGATTCAAGACGCCAAGGATAAACTCAACCGTAGCGTTTCAACGAAAATGTATGGAATCTAAAACAAAGTACAGTGGTACCTCAAGATACGAGTGCCCTGACATACAAGTTATTAGATACGAGCTATCGAGCAAGCAAAGTTTTGTTTTAAGATACGAGGAAACGAAAAGTTCGTGGAAAAGAAAAATCCTTAGAAAGTTGGAACTGGTCGTGCATCGGAGCTATTTAATGACACTAATTGCCTAATTTATTTCCACAACAGAAAACGGAGGATGAATAAAACCGCTTTGGACCTTTTTTTGAACTCGGGGAAAAAGGCAGAGACAGTTAAGTGACAAAAATACAAATACACATGTAAGCACACTTTATAACAACCAGTTTATTTCGTTTTACATTCTCTTTTATTACGTTTTTAAACAATATTTGTCCTTTATAAATACATTTTTCGGATTCAAAAACACGTAAACAAATAATTGGGGTTAGCATTTTAGGGGTTGGAATGGATTAATGGCATTTCAATTGATTTAAATGGGAAAAATTGCTTTGAGACCCGAGCAAATTGACATACGAGCAAGGTTACGGAAAAAATAAACTCGTATCTTGAGGTACCACTGTATACCTACCAGTGGCGAAGGGTGCCATACAAGCCGGTTTCCATCGGCTTCCCTTTTAAAATGATGTAACAAAGTAGTTAAAAAATATAGGCACAAAGTAAAAATATACATTTAAAACCAAAGAAACAATACTGTTATGTAAATATAAATATTGAAATAAGTATGGGTAGTTATAGTTATAAGAGTCCTCATAGGTATAGGTAGGTAGGATCGATAATTGTGTATAAGTGTAGAATTCTCTAGGCTAAGTAGGTACTTGTTATAATTATAGGAATTCTGTATTACATTTGTAGGTAGGATTTTGGTTGTATCTCTAGGTAGTACGTGAAGCGTCGAGAAGTAATAATTACTCTGGAACCGTCTGGCGACTTTAGTTCTGGATCATACTGCTCTGAAGAGTATAAAGGTGCGAATGGCCTGCAGAGCGGGCCAGTATCATAGCGACTAACAAACACATCGAAGCCATCTGATCAGTGAACCGAAACCAATGGAATAATCGAGAAAGTAGTGTGAAAATAAATTTTGTAACAGTGTAAAATAAATAACTATTGAAGAAGACCTGTGTATTTTTAATTTGAAGACAATTGAACCCTAATTTCGTAACAATTGGTGTCAGGTGTGGGGTACATCTGCGTGCCGAGCTGGCCGACAAGGGCCAGATGGAGTCCACCAGAATATCCCCCAAAGGCCTTCACGACGAGACCGACCAGGGATGCTCAACTCCAACCAGGGTCACTAGAGGGGATGATGACCCTTCGCTGGCGAAGCACAACCTCCCGACCTTCGACGGGAAGACGTCGTGGGAGGAGTATTTGACCCTCTTTGAAACGGCTGCCATGATGGGAGCCTGGAGCCAGCAGAAGAAGGCTTCGGTTCTCAGCCTGTCGCTCCGAGGAGACGCTCTCAGGGTTCTGCAGGCCATACCCCTGGACAACCGTGGTGACTTTGGGCAGCTGAAGCAGCGCTTGGATATGCGCTATGGCCACAAGTGCCTGGGGCAGCTGTACAAGTCACAGCTGAACACAAGGGTGCAGAAGCCCAACGAGAGCCTCCAGGAGTTTGAGATGGACATCGTCCACCTAGTACGAGACGCTTACCCGACATTCCCTGATGACATCTGCGAGAGCTTGGCAGTGGACAAGTTCCTGAACGGATTGAGAGAATGGGAGACGCAGCAAGCAGTGAAGCTGGCTCTTCCGAAGACGTTGAACGAGGCGCTAAGCCGAGCTCTCGAATTTGAGGCTGTCAAACAGTCCATCAGGGGCCACGCCAGGGTTTGTGCAATCAAGGCAGAGGAGGTCAAACTACCTACAACCGAGGAAATAATAGAAAAAGTGCTGCAGCAACTTGAGCCAACGAGACAGAAGGCGCACTGCTGGACGTGTGGCCAGCAAGGACACCTGAGCGCGAGGTGCCCAAAGTCTCAAGGACCGGAGAAATTGGAAGACGACCGCAAGGATGTAGAGACCACCATGGAGATGAACAAACGGCTGAGGAAACAGCTCCAGGATGCCGAGAGAAAGGTCAAAGTCATGGAGACGGAGAACAGGCAGCTGACGAAGAACTTGGCCAGCAGTGAAAGGGTCCGGCGAACAGTGGAGGCCGAGAGGGACGAGTTGCACGAGACTGTGCTGAGCCTGGAGAGACAGAACAAGGGGCTTAAGACTAAGCTCCAGCAGCTGGAAGCTGGGCAGGGGCCCAGGACGAAGGACACCATCGCCAACCTGGAGTCCAAGATCAGCAACACCAAGGAGGCGGGAGCTCGAATGAAGGATAACCACCGGCCAACTCAAAGAGCAAAGTGGTCAAACAATGACCAGCCCGCCCAGAGAGTACAAAAATGCGTCGCATCCAAAGAAGCGCCCCTGTTTGAGACGTTCTGGAGCAAGGTGCAAGAGGGACAGAAGATTCGCCATGGGGTGACCACAGAAGTCCACAAGGACTTATTTGAGGTCACTGGGGACCACACACTGGCATGCAGTGTACCGGAAGATCTAGATATGTCTAGAGGAATTGCACGGGTCTTCCGATACAAATTCGGAGAACCGCAACCCTCGAGCAGCCCGCAAGGAAGAGCTCTGAGACTACCGAAGGGGCGTCAACAAGCATACTGCCTGGTTGTCCCGGATTCCAGCAACCTGGAAGAGGACTACAAGGCATTGTGGGACGGCCTTGTTGAGCTGCGTGACTACATGTTGGAGGATCAGCAGGCGCGTCTGGCAATACCGAAGATGGGTGGCGGCCGCGCTAATCGAGACTGGCGGATAATCCGGAGTATGATTGAAGCAGTGTTCTCGGGAGTCGGCATCAGCGTCATGGTGTGCTGCGAGCAAGCGCAGCCGAGAGCCAGTGGGGAGAAATCCGTGGACTGCCACTTCTTCCTGACCACAGGGTGTCGACGTGGATCAGCATGCCCCTACCTACACAGAGTCAAGACTGTTCCGGGACGAAACAGTCTAGGTGGGGGGTAGTGTTATGTAAATATAAATATTGAAATAAGTATGGGTAGTTATAGTTATAAGAGTCCTCATAGGTATAGGTAGGTAGGATCGATAATTGTGTATAAGTGTAGAATTCTCTAGGCTAAGTAGGTACTTGTTATAATTATAGGAATTCTGTATTACATTTGTAGGTAGGATTTTGGTTGTATCTCTAGGTAGTACGTGAAGCGTCGAGAAGTAATAATTACTCTGGAACCGTCTGGCGACTTTAGTTCTGGATCATACTGCTCTGAAGAGTATAAAGGTGCGAATGGCCTGCAGAGCGGGCCAGTATCATAGCGACTAACAAACACATCGAAGCCATCTGATCAGTGAACCGAAACCAATGGAATAATCGAGAAAGTAGTGTGAAAATAAATTTTGTAACTGTGTAAAATAAATAACTATTGAAGAAGACCTGTGTATTTTTAATTTGAAGACAATTGAACCCTAATTTCGTAACAATACGTATTTTTCTCCTATTGAAACTATGCAGTCTACTTTATTATCATTTCTGCTTCATTTTAAACGGGAAACCGGCTTGTATGGCACCCTTCGCCACTGATACCTACAGAGCGTTTTGGTTTCTATATTTTTTTTGGTGTACAATATGATTGAGGTTTAACGTAAAGTTTTGAACTTGGGGTACCAGAAAGTGGGTTCAACTTTGAGCACAGAATCTGCGAGCGTCTACTGTTTTACTCGGGATTAATTATTGATGGCGGAAGATGGGATGAGAGTTTAGCTTTGTAAAAGCCAAGCGACGGAGAATCAGCTCAACTTTATAAATTTCCAAGTAAATTACATAATCTTCATATATATAATATGAATGTGCACATGTTAAACGTCGGATACGAGGAAAGTTTAAATTGAAGTATTCAACTCGCAGCAAATAGTTTTTATTCTGAGCTAGCAGTAGTTACCCGTCGTGTTTCACTACGCATTTTACAATTTAACAATTCAAATTTTACAACTTCAATTAGGAAGATATCTTAAATCTGCATTTAAAATAAGCAATATATCCATATTAATGCATTTTAACATCGGTTGGAGGCTCTGTGTACGTGTGACTTTGATTGCTTTCGGTGTTATTCACACACAGCAAATCCATGGCTCAATCACAAATGAACGTGAATTTTCAGTACAAAAAAAACGATGATCCATGGATCAGCTGTGGTCAAATATTTTGTGAATAACTCTCGTCCTTAAATGAATTAATGTTTTACCATTTCTCATATCTAATGCGAGACATGGTGCCTATCCAAAAGGGATAAACGAAGACTAGAGGCTTTCGAGATGTGGTCGTATAGAAGGCTTCTAGGAATTTCCTGAAGAGACCACACCACAAATGAGGAGGTTCTCCAGAGAATCGAAGGAGGAAGGCACCTGCTCAGGACTTTGTCCAAAAGGCGTGCAAGATGGATCGGCCATGTAATGCGACAAGAAGGTCTCTTGCATGCCATAATAGAGGGGATGACCGAGGGGACCAACTCTAGGGGACGCCCACGCCAAGAGTACCTGGAGGACCTGCTGGTGGACGTGCGCTGCTCAACATATGCAGACCTAAAAAGAGCCGCACAAGACAGGGAGGAATGGAGAACAAGAATAAAAGATATTGCTGTAAACCAATCCTAGGATTGAAACAGAAGAAGAAAAAGATATCGAATGGTATGTAAGTAGGTACTTAATGGAAATCCTCTGTGCATGGCGCTTTTGTCATATTTCACTATTCTTATATATTTTTCCCTCTTGTACATTCTAAATCGTTGTCGTAGAAAACTGTGGGTCATTTCTAATATAGGCATGTGGAATCAAATTTATTTCCGCAAGTATAGGGGGCAGTCTTACGACACAATTGGGAAAATATAAAAATCTAAGCGCTTTGTGAAAAATAAATCAAAAACGTTGAATGGTTTAACCAGTCATAGAAAACATAGATAAAATATGTCCAATGTTTATGAGAATGATACATACTCGTACGTTTTTCTCTTTACCCACACGATCCATCTCGAGTGTAATCAACACAATTTTTTAGATTTATGCGGCATGAGCCTGTCTGAATTCCGTAGAGCTTTGTTTTGCTGAGGAAGGTATAGGTATTTATTTGACTGTGCTATTATGTAATATTAATCCTTGAATTATTTTGTTTTCTTTGTTATTCATTGTAATTACCTTGTCATAAAATTATGTAATTGGACTATCATGTCCGTTAATAAAATAAATAAATATGTATTGTTACGAAATTAGGGTTCAATTGTCTTCAAATTAAAAATACACAGGTCTTCTTCAATAGTTATTTATTTTACACAGTTACAAAATTTATTTTCACACTACTTTCTCGATTATTCCATTGGTTTCGGTTCACTGATCAGATGGCTTCGATGTGTTTGTTAGTCGCTATGATACTGGCCCGCTCTGCAGGCCATTCGCACCTTTATACTCTTCAGAGCAGTATGATCCAGAACTAAAGTCGCCAGACGGTTCCAGAGTAATTATTACTTCTCGACGCTTCACGTACTACCTAGAGATACAACCAAAATCCTACCTACAAATGTAATACAGAATTCCTATAATTATAACAAGTACCTACTTAGCCTAGAGAATTCTACACTTATACACAATTATCGATCCTACCTACCTATACCTATGAGGACTCTTATAACTATAACTACCCATACTTATTTCAATATTTATATTTACATAACAGTATATATATATTTTTTTGATATTTAATGAAAAAATGTTGGGAGATTTATCATGAGTACAAATAAATTTTAGAAAGTCGATTTTTATTAGTAGAGTTTATCATGTTTTGAGCGTTTTTCTGCGGCTTATGGGAGAAAAAGTTTGAATTGGGTTGACAGATTTTTTCCTAGTAGTCGTACTTTATTTAGTTGCACAAATAAAAAAAAAAATTCTAAAAATATATACAACATACCTACTCGTAGGTCAGAAAACATGTTCAAATAAAAATGGCAAAACATAACTTTCATAATATGAAATTGTATAACCTCGTAAGTAAATAAATTATAAAGATAATTTTTACTGTTATTTTATGTATAACACATTTAAAAGCCGTATCTGAGCTTGATCATCACTGTAGAGAGCTCCAAATTTCAAGTAAGACCCAGTTGCTGAAAGGTTTGATGGTGACAGGTGTTTGGTAAAGGGAATTGAATTTCTTAACCCAGCATATGTAATTAAAATACTAAATGTTTGTATCCTCACCTATGGATCGAGTCTGCTACTACTCTGTTATAAGTTCAAAGCGTTGACCATTTGCAACGGGCAGTCTAATAAAACATTTTCCATACGTGGATAATTTAATTTATGAAATCTAATTAAATATGATTCTTGATCCATACTGCACAAATTGGTTCACTTTGCCAATCACACCCCTTTCTTTTAGCAAAGTTCAACAAGAGATGCAGGGTTTCTTTGAGATTTGATTTATATTTTGTAAGTACCTACACATGCAGCATTTGTAAGCCCAAACTTGTGCGTTTCTGATTGCGAGCAAGAATTGGATATGAATTTATTTGTACTTTTTGCTCTATATTTACAAATAAGTTTACAGACTCCAAATATATTTTTTATTTTACAGGTATATTATACTTAACACCTAAAAGTGTTTATTTCACGGGTTAATAAAAATTTAACAGTTGTAGAGTTAATGGTTTCTGAAATATATAATTTTAAATAAAAACACAGAAATATTTGCTTTATTAAAAAGGTTTTTTCCCCTTTTTGTTTTATTGGATTTTTTGTTTATCGTTTATTGAAGCCAGTGCGGATTCTTAATTAAAAAGCCTCGCGTTTTTTGGCTTCCACCCCCCACATGGGAGAAAATATATTAACGAAATAAACTGTCTTCCTACCGTCATACCACGAATCATGTATTCACGAGGCAGATTATTCTGAATTCAACGAGTATATTTTTTCAACGAGTAGATTGTTCCCTAATCGCCCAGATTTTAATATTTTTTTATTGTGTTTTCAAAATACGGAAGCCTGTTATGAAATAAACTGATTTAAGTATTCAAAGATTTTAATTACTTACTTCTAATTAAATTAACGAAATTACGGTCAAAAAATTACCACAGTACCTTGATAAATTGGTTTGTAAGAGACTGACTAACCATTCGTACAAAATGTTTTTATTTTCTTTGTGCTTGAGAGTGTATGGGGATTATCTATCCGTCATAGCACCGTCAGACACGCAATAATTTTGGAGACCATGCTTTCCGGCTTGTGGTCCCAAAAGAATGAAACAGACTTCCACCTAATGTGAGGAAAAACCTGTTGGTATCTTTACAGAGTACTAAAAACGCTTCTTTAGAAAATATATTATTCGTGATTTGAGAGGGCTCTTGAGGTGTAAAACACATCATAATGGCGCTCTCAAATAACGTGTCAGTCTAATAATCTAATCTAAGCTGCAAAGATATATATCATTTAAGATTTAAATTAAATGCATTCCCACAAGCAGATATGTATAATTTCGCGCTAACACATGCCGCATGTGGACCTACAATATAAAAACCCAATCTCAAATGAACATAAGCCTTGCAACTCTTGCCGTCCTTCCCTGAAACAGGGGTGACATTGGCAAAGTGAATATTTTTTTACAGTATGGGTGGTCAGCCGCATAAAAACCTATAAGTCAAGGAACATACATGACAAATTACATTTTTTAAATCAATAAATAACAATATATACATGGACATAAAAAAAGCTAAATCATAAAACCAATTTCACTTTAACAAACCCTAGCCGCCAACATCACAGATTAACCGCTATTTCTTTTTTTTACCTCTTAAATACCTCTTAAATACTTTTTACCTCTTAAGTATCTCTTAAATGTTCCTTGACTTATAGGTTGTTATGCGGCTGACCACCCATAATATAAAAATTGGTTCACTTTGCCAATGTCACCCCTGTTTCAGGGAAGGACGGCAAGAGTTGCAAGGCTTATGTTCATTTGAGATTGGGTTTTTATATTGTAGGTCCACATGCGGCATGTGTTAGCGCGAAATTATACATATCTGCTTGTGGGAATGCATTTAGTATGAATCTTAAATGATATATATCTTTGCAGCTTAGATTAGATTAGATTAGATTAGAAATATATTATTCTTATATAACAAAAGGATGATGTTTGATCTGATATTTGGGGGTATTTATACTATTTTGAACATATTTAGGGGTGTACTGTTTCACCTTGAAGCATTGCCTTTGATTAAAAGCCAAAAAGTACTTACATATTGTGTGTATATCAATTTGGGAATGTGTTGATTGTGGCGACCACTTATTAAAAGGTACGGCCTAGTAATTTGGTACGAGGATTAAACCAATATGTACATTCCCGAACACGCGAGTCTCCCATTGCCCTGTGTAATTATTGTGGTTCACGTTGAAGAGAAATGTAGAAATGTGGAGGAAACTCTGCTCCCACATAGCACCGGGGCGTTTGCACTTTTTAGAAAATTGAACAGACTTCAATTATGTGAGAGATAACATGGCCTAGCCTTTTAATTCCTAAAAAGGACAAAATCAAAGGCGATGAAAAATCATTCAACTGAGCTACAAATATGGTATAAATTTTTGCTGCGTTAGCCTCGAAAGGGTCGCATGTGGCGAGTGGGCTTATTTGTTTTTACAGATAAAGGGGCCGGCCTTACGCCAACCACTTCAGATAAATTGGAGATTTCCCAGCTTCCGAGGGGGCTGGTACTCATTTCTTGTGAAGGTTGAGTAAGCCTTGTAGCTGTTTTATTTTGGACTTGAAGTAAACACCGAAACGGAAATCATTTTTGACAACCTCGCCCTCGGTGGGATTCGAACCCGAGCTCTCAGCATGGAATGTAAGCACTCTACCAACTCAGTTATCGACCAGTTAAAGATGTGAAGTAATTAAAAAAAGAAGGTATCAATTATGAATAGTGATTAAATTGAACAAAAAAAACTAAACGTTTATTACGAATATTTATTATGTAAAAGGAGACCGACCGTGCTGCGTACTGTTTAATTGCAAGGCTTCATAGGAGGTTAGTTAGCCTAGCGTCACTAATTTTTTACACACTTTAAATTTCGATACTTTGAAATGTGATTAAAGATAGAGTTTAAATGAAATGCACAGAGGAAAAATAAAATGACAAAATTTACAAAAATCACGTAAATGCAATTCGTCGAGAAGCAACGTTAGGTTCATATAAATTTGTTTGAGAAAAAATTGTTGCTCTAATGGTTCCTTACATTATTCAATAACGATATGTCAATAATATAACGATAAGTTATAAAAAAAATACAATATTACGCATAAAAAGGTTATTGGAATAATATCGCGACGTATTTACAATAATCTTAACATCTTTTAAAAATCAAAACATTTAAAAACCAGAGATTTTTTAAGCATCAAGCAATGAGAGTACAAAAAATAATTTTCCCCTTTTCTTTTCCCGGCTTTTTTTTACCTAAGTTCATCAATAAAAGAAAAGTTATTTTCCTCATTGACACGAATATTTAAAACCAATTTGTAAACATGTTTTTGTTGACATTTTTAAAGATGTATGTTTTCCTTATAAAAAATGTGTGTCTTTGAGATCTTTATATAATATGTAAAAATCTATTTATAATGTTTTTTCATTTAAACATAATTTAAAAAAAAAAACATCAAATGTACCTGACGATATGAGGTAAATAAGACACAACCACTTCAGTTGAAGTGGAGATTTCAAAGCTCCCAAGGGGCTGGTACTTATTTCTTGTCAAGGCTTGAGTAAGCCTAGCCGGTATTTTATTTTGCGTTTTTAAATAAGCACCGAAACGGGAAACAATTAATGTCACTCTCGGTGGGATTTAAACCCGAGCTCTCGGCACGGAATGCAAGCACTCTACTAACTGAAAATTTAACTGATTAATAATTTGAAAGGAAATTAAATAGTTGAATGGAGTTTGAACAAAAGTGTGAACTCAAAGAACATGATCTTCTTAAGATGTAAAGAAAATAAATATTGATAAAAAAGTTTCGCATTTCTTTGAAATTGTTTTTTGTACAAATACTTAGGTGTATCGTGTACAAAAAAAAACTTTTATGAAAAATATAAGAGATTGAAGGATTATGATATTTTGAAATACTAGATGGCGGAATTCAAAGAATAAATATCAAAGAAAAACAATATCCTTGTAATAAAATACGCTTTGTATAAGTTTGTAAGACTTACAACTATCGTAAAATATTCTTTTTAAGGCGGAACCTTCCCAGAAACATAAATGTCGTTTTAGCATAAAGAAAATAAAGCACGCGGGAGTGTGAAATACTCGTATTATTTCAACGGATAAAAGTTGAGATACATTTTTTGGTATTTTGAATAGGGCTACAAAGGAATGAATTCTTTAAAGGAAAAATGTAGTGAAATAAAGGTACAAACTTCCTTATGTTCAGGTACCGAAAGAAGTTAAACCATTTTTGGTTATGAAAATATATTTCAATAAGTTGAAAAGGAAATATTTATAAGAAATCACAAAATATATTTTTCTTCCAAATCAACTCATATAATGACAAGACACAAGAGCAGACACCAAGAGCCTACTCAGAACATAAAAGATGAAGATGCTCTCCGTTATTGCTGGAAAAGGACTGAGAAAATGATTAAGGAACTCAGAAATCTGAAGCATGTGCGACACTAAGGACATAGTCAGATGGAGCAGAAAAAGGAGATTGTTCTGGAGGGACCATGTAGATCGCACGAGTAAAGGAGGCTACCTCGAATCGTTGCACACAAAGTACCAGGCGGCCAGCATTTAACAGGCCGACCATTTAATGGGGCTTCCACACGCTTGCCAACCCATCTCAAGTCAAGCGCACAGTGTGTCGTCTAGAACATGCTATCTGGACAAAATTTTGTCTAATTGACTAATTTTGTCCAGCTAGCATGTTCTAGACGACACACTGTGCGCTTGACTTGAGATGGGTTGGCAAGCGTGTGGAAGCCCCATAAAAGGTGGAAGAACAGCTGGTATTCCGTATCACAGGAGGGAAAAACGCAAAAGTAAGCTACACTTATAGCATAATTTCTTGCCGCGTTATCCCAAAAGGGTTTCGCATGTGGCGATTGGAACCCATTTATTTTTACAAGTAAGGGAGCCGGCCTTACGCCAACCACTTCATTTGAAGTGGGGGTTTCCCAGCTCCCGAGGGGGCTGGTACTCATTTCTTGTGAAGGCTGAGTAAATCTTGCCTGCATTTTTTTTTGGTGTTTGAAACAAACACCGAAACGGCAAATCATTTCAGACACCCTCGGTGGGATTCTACCCCGAGCTCACAGCATGGAATGTAAGCACTCTACCAACCGAGCTATCGACCGGACAAAGAGAGCTCTGGAATAAGCAGATCTTAGATCTAATATAAGAAGCAGAATAGTTACCAGAGTAGTCAGTGCTGTCGTGCGAAGCGCCCCCGGCATGTCGATGAGCTGCGTGCTGTTGCCGGCGGGAGAGGGCGGAGTACTGGGCGCCGCCCCCCTGCCCGCCCTCGGGTCCGCCGCCCCCGGAGCCGCCCAGCCGCCTCTCGCCCCCGCCCCACCACCGGGCAAGCGTTTCCTAAAAAGAAAATCCTGCGTTTCTATTAATCTCGCCTCTACAGGGCTCACTATTCTTATGCTGACCATTCACGGTACGGCCTCACGGAGAGGAGAACCTGCGCAAGCCTCTGGATATTAGTAAAAAATCAATTCTTTCGAATGCCAAGCCTCTCCGGTAGATCGTAGCATGTATGGATAGTATTTCAAAAATATTAAAGAGTTGCTTTCGGGGATGTGTGAAGATCAGCATTAAGCTAAAGAGGTCCATCATAGGCATGAAAAAAACATCCGGAAACTCCAGCTTCAATAGTCCACTAAATCAAATCTCGGGAAGCAACTCTCCAGTTTCAACTGCCAGCCGTGTACCTAAGCCTACAACTATAATTTATAATGTTAGTTGCAAAGTCGTCACTTATCAAAGCAACAATTTTCAAGCATGATCCAATTGCTGTAAGGCTGGATGGACCTTTGGTAAAGGTATATGAACTTTTCAATCCACCGAAGAGCACATTGAAAATATAAATGTTTTTTTTTGTGATCCGCTGGAATCCGACCCCACGACCTTTCATTGACAAATCCACTAACCGCTAAGTTAAGCTAACTTAAAAGATAAAAACAACTTTGATAACGATTACTTTGAGTATATTTAATTCCACAAGTGGAATCGTAAAGAAAGTTGTTTTTACTTTTTATTTTTTTTAAGATGAACGATTACAAAGCTAGTGCATCTACAATCAATAAGCTGACTTAAGTTACTTAACTTACTTAGGCCCGGTATTTTCAACGTTAGCTTATGTGACTTCAAGCCCATAGAAATAGGTGCAACCTTTTCATCCAATATAAAGTCACTATACTAATTTTGAAAATACTGGGCCTTAAATTATGTAAGTAAACGCTCACCACAAGACCACTGGCCATAAAATAATCGAACACGTATTTTTTTACTGCCATGATAGTAAAAGTTCGCGCCTGGAGTATAGATTGATAATGAAAAATGTAGAAGTTTATAAAAACTAATTGGAAAAGTACACAATATAATAGCTTGTCAATATCGGCAGCAGTATTTAACAGCTTTTGCAACTCTTGCCAGTGAACCAGATATCTTCTGATATAAAATCCAAGGCTATAATCAATAAACTACTACCAGCTTTATGTAGGGTTACATGACCATGCCTATAATCTACAATTTTAGTTGCAAAGATATATTAACATTTAAAATTCACATTAAATGCTGGCCCACAAACAGAAATGTGAAAGTTAACGCTTACAAATGCTGCATGTGTACTTACAAATTAAAATACAAACGATAGATGAGCATAAACCCTGCAACATTTACCGACCTTCCCTGAAGCAGGGGGGACATACGCAAAGTGAACCATTTTTTACATTATGAGTGGTCAGTCTCATAAAAACCTATAACTCTGTCGTCAACTGTGTCGGCATGCGTCGAACGTTTGTGTGTGTGTAAGTGTGTGTCTGGTACCTGTGCATGTCGCTACAAAACACGTTGGTACATACAGTGCGCGTCTACTCAGTGAAACAACTCACTGACATTTTTGCTGAATTAAAGCCGAACTCTACCAAATTCAACACATCATCATGGCCACGTTTAATACTCCGACGACGCAGAAGAAGACCGGGGAAGAGAGGTGGACAAAGGTTGTGCTACTCAGCACGGCCAGCGCCGCTTCTTTTGCCAGTGCAGTTGTGCAATGATGAGGAGCGTGCTACCAGTGACCAGCCTTCGGTGGGACCTCCACCCTCGAACTCCCTGCCGACTGGCAGCGGAGGAAGACATCGGGAAGCATTGGAGAAGACAGTGAAACTGGGTTGCTGGAATGCGCGCTCTATTGCAAATAAGATTGTTGAAATTGACGACTTTTGTAAGAGCCATGATCTTGACATCCTCGCCCTAACAGAGACATGGCATGAGAGTCACGACTCTGCATCACTGAGAGCATTGCGCGCTTTAGGATACACGACGCTTGAGGAAGCACGGGCAAGGCCGCGCCGTGGTAAAGGAACAGAGAGCATCTCTTGGTCCAATCACGGCGGTGTGGCCTTGCTGGTACGTTCGGGATTTCGTGTGGAGAAGATCAAAATTTTCCCCACGACGTCTTTTGAGTGCCTTGTGTGTCGAGTGTCTTCGAGTGCGGCTCTCACTGTTGCTGTAGTTTATCGTCCGGGCTCCAAGCCTGTAACGGCTGAATTTTTTAGGGAGTTCCGGGAACTATTTGAGACTCTTGTGACGCGCAACGAGATGTTTCTGGTGGTCGGGGATGTCAACGTCAGGCTTGAGCGTGGAGACGACACTAACAGTGTGGCTCTCACCGCCTTGTTAGCGGACTATGGCTGCAGACAGTGGGTTGGCGCACCAACTCATGATGCGGGTGGCCTACTGGATGTAGTTATAGCCAGAGAGGAGGACGCACCTTCAGAGACGAAGGTAGTAGATATAGGTTTGTCGGACCACAGATTGGTGACATCTAGCCTTAATGTGGGACGGCCTGTTCCTGTTTATAAGAGCATAACCTCTAGGTGCTGGAACGGGTTCGATCTCGAGATCTTTAAAAAAGATCTTTCTGTTTCACCAGTCTGCTGTCCGGAAACCTATGTCTCAATGCAACCGGACGAGTTAGTAGACTTGTATAATAAATCCTTGGGCGATTTGATTGGGCTGCATGCTCCAATCAAATGTAAAGTAGTCAAAGAGCGAAACAGTGCTATCTGGTTTGACAATGAATGCCGTACGCTGAAACGCAATATGCGAAAACTAGAGCGAAATTTTAAAAACGGTAAGCCAGGTAGCACTAGGCAATCATGGATTGACGCTCAAGGTGTGTACAGGTCTGCTATTCTCCAGAAGAAATCCGATTTTTATTGTGGAAAGATTGCTGAGGCAAAATCCCCTCAGCAGGTGTGGAAGCTTCTGGAGAACTTGTCTGGGAGTGCTCGGGCTGGTGTAGGTTTGACGTCGACTGCTTGCGATTTTGCCACGTATTTTGAAAACAAAATACCTCAATTGCACTTTGCTTGGGTTGCAGGTACTTCTGTCTCAAGGATTGGAAGTGCTTCGCGACTCGAAGTATTTGATTTAACTGACATAGATGAGGTGTGTCAGATCGTGGTAGGATCGCCAAACAAGCAGTGTGGCCTTGACCCTGTACCAGTCTGGGTACTCAAAGAATGCATCTTACAGCTGGCTCCATTTATTGTTAAGGTAATCAATGGATGCCTAATGGATGCCACTGTTCCTCCGTCTTTGAAGGTAGCACACATCACGCCAATCCTTAAAAAGCCACAGTTGGATCCCGGTGATCCCTCAAATTATAGACCTGTGTCAAATCTGCCATTCTTGTCGAAGGTGCTGGAGCGGATTGTCTCGCGGCGGTTGGTATCCTATCTGGATGCAAGCGGCTTAATGCCTAAGAGGCAGTCTGCATACCGGAAATATCACTCAACAGAAACCGGTATGCTCATGCTTGTATCGGATATGATATCAGCTGTGGAGTGTGGTAATCTAGCCTTACTGGCGCTTCTTGATATGAGTGCGGCCTTTGACACAGTAAGTCACCCAATTCTTATTGAGAGATTGGAGGTGTCATTTGGTTTGACCGGAGGGGCTTTGGCGTGGTTTTCTTCCTATCTGGTGGAGCGCAGACAGGCGGTGCGTATTTGTGATAGTGTTTCACCTACCTACTCGCTGTCTTCCGGGGTCCCACAGGGCTCTGTGCTGGGTCCGATCCTTTTCATATTGTATACTGCTGAGATTGAGAGTATTGTTGAAAAATGGGGCCTCATCGCACACTCATATGCAGATGACTGGCAAATATACTCTCATTCTCGGCCAGACATGGCTGAGGACCTCAGTTGCAGGGTCTCTGGGTGTATCGCGGAGGTCGGTGGGTGGATGAGGAACAATGGCCTAATCTTAAACATGGATAAGACGGAGATACTCTGGGCAGCCACATCGAGGCGTGACCACCTTCTGGTGAATAGAGTACCACTCTCCATAGGAGGTAAGCTAATCCAGCCTTCTGATTCAGTAAGACTTCTAGGAGTCTTACTGGATCGTAACCTGACACTGGATAGGCAAATAGATGCCACAATAGCTTCTTCTTTTTTTTCGCTTCGCCAAATAAAGGCAATAAGAAAATGTCTGCCGTCAGATGCGGTTAAGACCCTGGTGAGTGCGTTTGTGATGTCTCGGATTGACTATTGCTCGACGCTTTATAGTGGTCAGCCGAAGAAACAGTTTAATCGCTTTCAATCTGTGTTGAATTCGGCAGCAAGACTCATATTCAGGATTCTTAAATTCGCTCACATCACCCCGCTGTTAAAAAAACTTCATTGGCTTCGTTTCCCGGAGAGGGTGGTCTTCCGTGTTTGTTTAATGGTATATAAAGCCATCAATGGCTTGGCCCCACCTTATCTGGCTGATATGATTTCACCTGTTGAGATGGGTGTTAGGAGGCAGACACTCAGATCTGCGGGTGATGGAGTAGTCAATTTGGTTCAGCCGCGCCGTCAGATTCGTACAAACTTCGGAGACCGCGCTTTCCGTGTTGCGGGGCCGGTGGAGTGGAACAGACTGCCACCCGGAGTGAAGAACTCCAAATCTGTGGGTGTATTTCGAGGAGCACTCAAGGCACACTTGTTTAGAAAGTCTTATCCATGATCGGAGAGGGCCCTTGAGGTGTGACACACACAAAAACGGCGCTCTCTTATCATGTGTAATTTAAAATAAATCAGCCTGTTATTATTATTATTATTATTATTAACTCAAGGAATACAATGTACATATGAGTATTCGCAATGTAGCAGAATCTTCATCAATTTAATTTTATTGTTTATATATATATTAACATCTATAAATACAAAATTACAGTTAAATATTTATTTCAAAGTAGTAGTATTTCTTTCAAAAAACTTCATGAAATCGCTTTTCCTTTGAAAGCTGCAAGTTCTGCCTTTTTAGGATATTTTAATATAACAATGCTTTCGCAACTATGTACATGATGTTTGAAAATATTTTATTTGCATATTGTATTGCCGTTCCATCGTTTTTCCAATACATCTCATGGAAATTCTACGCATTCTTATGTGCATGTAATATTTCATATGCAGACTTATGATATTACTGAGAAATACGAGGGAAGCGTCCTTTACAAGAAAATGCTTTTTGAATAATATATCAAAGTTTTTGTGATACACTCTCACGCAGTATATCTCATGTGGGAATCACTCATTTGATCCGCGTAGGGTTTTTAAAGTACAAGGTTTTTGCAATAGGTACAAGTACCTGGGATGTATGGTTAACAAAAAGTGGAACATGTCGCACGCTTAATCATAAAGAGCAATAACTCAAAAAATAAGAATGTTGGGAAATCACGTTTGAAGTTCAGACAACCAGTACAACTTGTATGGGCTGAAAAAGGCGACAGATGTTTTATCTCGGTCATATTCGTCCAAATTGAACGGCTGTCGCATTCTACCTATTCTTCTCACATTGTCTTGCGTTTAATTACAAAATCTCGATTTTCCGAATGTTTGAGTTATTGCTCTTTATTATTGCGTGCGATGTGTCAAAAAGTGTTAATCCTCAGTCGTCGTGCAGAGAGGGTGTGTCCTGAAGACGTTAGCTAAGTTGCTAACGAAACGTCGAGAAGAATGTAAGTTGTCTTCTAGGAGTTCGTCTAAAATCCCAGTATATTTTTCAATTGTGTATTATAATTGTAAACATGGAGGAAGTATTAAATATATCCATGATTGTAAATGTGTCAAGAATTCAGAAGCAGACTAGAGCGCGCCGGAAATGTCTCCGCTAAAATGAGTAAAGTACTGTTGTGCCAAGATTTGAACCTTGAACTCCGGAAGCGCATGGTGACATGCTATGTCTTCCCTATTGCTCTTTATGGTATGATGGGATGGACGCTCACACAGATACTGGAGAGACGAATTGAAGCGTTCGAGATGCGTGTCTACCGGAAAATGTTTCGGATTTTTGGCGTGATCGGGTCACCAATAAAGAAGTCGTCCGACGTATGCGCACCACAAAACAACTTCTGCCAACCATCAGGCAGGGAAAGCTGATACCTACTTCGGTCACGTTTGGAGAAATGAGAAATATTGTCTTCTTCATCTTTTCATACAGGGTAAGATTGAGGAGAGAATATCTCAAGAACGCCGAAGAATATTGTGGTTGTAAAACCTGAGACAATGGTTCGGCAGAAGCACCAAGTCCCTGTTTCGAGCCGCAGCATCCAAAATCAAAATAACCATGATGACCGCCGATCCTCGATAAAAGTGGCACGAAAAGAAGAATTTTAGGCACTTAGACTAAAACAACAGTGTAAATAGTAATATGTTTTTTTTTCAATTTTTTTTCAAGTATTTTTAATCAATATTTTTGACTTGACATCAATATGAGCTGTGTTTTATCCCTGGAAGAGCTGGAAGAAGAGAATTTAATTTTTGATTTGATTTGTCATTGTCCTGTTGATGCCTTTTTAGGCGAAAACGTTTGACTGAGATTAAATAATAAAAGTGAATTGAAACAGTGTGTTTCCTTAATTAATTATAAAATAAATATCATTAGATTTTAATAAAAGCTTTAATTAGAATGAAACTCAAGTGAAGAGACTGTTCACAAAAGCTTAGCCAAACATACTGCAACTGGTTTTCGCTCGCAAAAAGTCCTTGGGTTTGTTCCACACAACAACAAAGCTCACTAAATTATTCAGTATCATATTTGGTTTGTTTGCTTTGTTATCATTTTGCAACCTCATTTAATTTCATTTATATGGGAAATGTACATTATTTTAATCCCATACTTTAAACCGAAACATTAAAAAAGTTACACCGAAGTTTATTCTTCTATACAATTGTAGAATATATAATGATTTGGAAAGGTACTTATACAACAAAACATCCTAGAACTTAATGAGATTTATAAAAAATTCAACAGAAAAATTGTCCAAGTTGAAAATGTCATTTTAAGCTGGTTTAATAACATTTAAAAAAACTTTTAATTCCATTCAATTAATATGATGCTATCATTGTGAAGCTGATTATTGCTTCAAAAAATTATAAATAAAAATTCATAAAAATACATTTTGAATATTATATGTTTCTATAAAACTTTGTCTATGAATTTTGTTTTGAAAAAAAAATGTTTTGAAAATTATTTTATAAAAATATTTGTAACAATTATGCTCCTGAAGATGCCTTATTAGGCGAAAATGTTTGAGCAAAAATAAAATAAAAAGTGAATAAAAACTTTGTTTTTTCCAATTGAATTTTTAAAAAAATTTTTTTTTTTTTTAAATACTTGAATACATGATGGCACACGCGCAAGCGAACCTCGCGCACTTTCTTCACTTGGTGTGTGTGATCCTATTTTGAATCGTATGTTCCGAGAGCTCCGAGAAAACCAAGTCCGACCCGATCTTGCGCACTCCATCAGAGCACAATGCCACCGATACAGGATAGCTGGTTAGCGACTCCAACGCAACACTTCCTCCGACGTCAGCACAAGTCACCCTTACCGGCGCGGCGTGCTAGCGCCCTTAAAATGCAATGGAGTATTATGATGGCGTGCATACACATTGCATTCAATCTCTTCGCTGCACCAGCACATCATATGTCCTGGTTCTAAGCATTTTATGCATAATTTATTTCCTTTTACGATGTTAAAATCTACAATAAACATTTATTTTCTTAAACTTTGAATACTCTGAGAATCGTCCACGATTTTCAAGGCCACACAAAAAAAACCTTTTACTGATTCTCGAATGCTTACAAATGATTTCGCATTGTTGGCTTTATACGAACGTGAAACAGAAGATGATGCCGATGAACCTTTACGAGACTGCGTATGATCTGTCAAACCCAATGTTTGACGAGAACGCTGCGGTATCTGTGCTTATTTTCTAACGAACTCCATGAAATCCATGCATTTAGGAATACGACCGCCTAAATTTTGTCGCCATTCTGTCTCAAAAGATTTCACTGTCTCAAAGCCAATATTCTTGCTTCCAATATAAATAAGCAAAAAATCCTCCAAGTTTTCAATTTGTAACTGCTTCAATGCCGCGACGTTTGACGAGAAAGCATCTATAAAAGTTTCTAAACTTGAGGGTGACTGTTCAACACGATCTACGCTAGGTAGTTTGAACAGTTTCTCTAGATACGAAGTGGCCAACATCCTTTTATCATTGTATTTATCAATAAGCGCTTTCCACAATACCACATAATTTTCTGCCGATGCTACAATCCCATGACAAAGGCTTAGAGCTTTTCCAGAAAGTTTCCCAATCAAATATTGAATTTTCTCACTATCAGAGAGATCCTCATTTTCGTGGACTACAGTTCGAAATGATTCATAAAATAATGGCCACGATTCTATTTCCCCATTAAAACTACATAACTCCAGTTTCGGAAAATTGAATCTTTTCTTTGTAGTCCCCAATTTTTCGACAGTTTGACTAATCGTCTGTAATTGATTAACCCGGAACTTTATTTTTGAATATAGCTCTTCAACTGATATAAGAGAATTATAAAAAAATAAAAATAAAAAACAAATTGTATTGTGTAGGTTACGGGGCGCGTAAAATTCAATAATACAATTTGTTTTTTATTTTTTATTTAAAAAAAATGAAAGGTTACAAAGTGAATGCCTCATCAATTCATGATAAGAGAATTATAATTGGGAACACTCTCCGCAGAAACCGACAGCACTTTATTTCGTTCATCAATAGTGTTTATAAAGTCGGCACGTAGAAAATCTCGATTGTAAAACTGTTAGCCAAAAAATCATCATTTTTTTCAGGATAATAAATAAATAAATAAATCTAAGCTGCAAAGATATGTATCAATTGAGATTAATATTAAATGCATTTCCACAAGCAGACACGCATTATTTCGCCCTCACACATGCCGCATGTGGACATTAGCAAAGTGAACCATTTTTTACAGTATGGGTGGTCAACCTCATACCAACCTATTAGTCAAGGAAATATCGAGGAAAAAATATCGATATTTTTTCTTCGATATATTTCGATAGTGTTTAAAAATATCGATTCGATGTATTTTGAGTGTTTAAAATTATCGATTCGATAAATATCGATATTTTTTTCATTTGCCCATCCCTAAGTGGCAATACAGGTAGGTAATAGAGATTTTTGGGCAATTGCGGTAAAGTTGTTAACAAGGATAGGCATCAATTTAGGGAATGACCAACAGATGTCGCTTTGGCGCGAACAGCTACGCTTATGATTGTCAAATATTGTTACGGATATGCAAGATGTTAGTGGCTGTGTTTGGTTTGTATGTGTAAGTTTATATATTAAGTCTATGAAATCTCTAGAAATGAGTACAAAATTAGGTAGGTACCTAATAATAATTTGTGTTTGTTCGAGATTGAATTAATTGTTAAATCGAATATTCTGGTGAAATCCAGCAAGGTGGTATGTAACGATTATCCATGTTTCGAGAATGATCTTAATTATCTTTATAAATTGGGACCAAGATCCCTTGGAGAGATCAGATAGAAATCAACCGTGACACTCAGTGTTCACGTATAAAACTCTGTCTGGAGCCGAAAGTAAATAAATAAATTGTATTAAATAAATAAACCGCTGTTTTGTAGAAAGAACCCGCTATAAACATAACAATATTATCATAAGCGTATCAACACTTATAAGTCAAAAACGCTGGAATATGCTAGATTCAAAATTAAAGAATATTCCTGAAACTTGTGAACACAGCCCAAGTCCCAGGCATCATTATATTCATGTCATCATTTGCTCAATTATTATTATTTCTCAGACTGGACCGATCATCTGGATAATTGGCAAAGTTAGTCTCTCGCTTTTTCTGATAATCACATTTCAATAAAAAAGACGTGAACGGGTCGATCACATCACTGTAACGGCTGAAAAATCGGCATGAGGTAGAAGATTATTATCAGTCAAGGGTAACAAATCAATTGGGATTTGTGTCCAATATGCTTTATGAAAATAATGTAATTTTGATTTCAATCTTCAAAGATTAACATTATAAAGTTTTAAGCCTTTGAATGTGCATTAGACAGCTTAAGAGGGCTTACTTTAAAGGACGCTTGCTTTGTTGACGTAAAGATGTGAAAGAAAACATTTGTCGTTGTCTAATTAGAGATTAAACTGAGCTCAAATTAAGCTCATTTGAAGTTAAACATAATTTTCATTTGATTTTTTGTGCATGCCTTATTTAAAATATATCATTATGAATTGCCTGACGACTCGGAATCACTTTATGCCAAAAAGAAGTAACTCTAACTATAAAAAAATATACATTTCTAAGTTTTTTGTACTTTCAATAAATGAGTTACCTAAAAAAACCTTCTTCATTAATAAATAACCTATATAAAAGCGAAACTTAAAGGAATTGTATGAAATCGGTTTTGTTTATTACATATTCAAATATATTTTTGGGGTCAGTTTTAATGCAATTTAGTTGAGTTTCCCTTATCACACGATGATTTAATAATACTAAAAGATTCTTAATGGATTACTCGATTATTTAAAAAGTACAAAAAGTTCCTCAAAATAATTTTAGGAATTTTTATGACCCAACAGCGAAAATTACATCTTCGCTTTTGACATCTTGATTGTAAAGGCGCGACCCGGAGTAGGTATTGGATTTATTGATCAACCGCTGCCAGCCCTGTCTGTCCAACATATTTTTCCTCCAGTCCCATACACCTACCGCACGACAGTCTGCCACCACTCTATCCAACAATAAGGTCTATGTCTTCCGCGGATTTAAGCCTTTTGGGGTATTTCACCATAATTGTATTTTCCAAGCTTTGATGACCCGGTGATTGGATGTGATTCGTATATTTGCGAAAAATACTTTTTCTACTCCCATTTGGTAATTTACTAATTACAAAACGGCTAACGCAATCACAATGACATACATTTCTACACCCGTTGCGTAATGTTACATTACGCAACCGGTAACCGTGTTGAAATGAGAATATGCGCATGCGCAATGAGAGTTTTAGTAGGTGCATGCGCGGTTCATAGAGGTAAAAGCCCCTCAGAAGTTATTGTGTACCTTTTCTAGTAATCATACATTTTTCCTTACGAGAAAATAAATACAACATTGATTTTCACTTCTACTATCTGCAATAATTGGAAATAATAACTTCAATTATATTCCGTTCATAATTCTTTGGTTAGCCATCTTTGTCCATACCCATCAATATAAAATATATAGATGCAGCGTCTTAATTGATTTGTGCGCCAAACAAATCACGCTCGTTTTAAGCGGGGTTTTATTATAATCACTTACCAGGCAACTGCCATGTTCATATCTGTTTTTGACGTAAATAACTTATACCTAATATTTTCGCTGTTTACCGATAGCTAGTTTTCGTCTGAGTTTGTCACAATCGGAAAAAAACAGACGTTGTCTATCTATGTACTTTCTATTGATCGATGTACTAAGTCACCCTCAGGCGCAGGCGCCAAATGCTTTCGCGCATGCGTGCTTTGTATTAGTCGGCCATTTTTTGACATCTCAAATCATTTCTCCAATGCAACGTGTCATTGATTTGTAAAGTAATTTATTTCCCGTAAATAATTCAGTACAAAAGTTAATACGGCGATATGTGGTAAAATATATCGCCAATAAAACATATAAAATTGCTAACAGAACCGATAAACTAGTTATTATCTGTAAAATGAAAGTGAAAAGTGTTATGGAGCTATGTACTTCAATCTGATACCACCGAATTGATTTTTCGAAAAACTTCAAATTGTATCCCTTTTTGAAAAGATATTGAAATGGCTTTAAAGGTAAATAATTAAGATATTTGTACCGCAACAAATAAACATGTTTATTAGCGAAGCGCACAAGAAATTATTCGTTCTTACAATGGTAAGGTTTTAATTTCTCCTTTCAAATGAACGAAGACATCATAATGCCTATTATTTCTTATTTTATTATTTTTTTATGGTCGTAGAAAAAGTATTGTATGCCACTGCACGTAACTAGTCTTTGTAACACTCGTGCTGTCTATTGTGCCATTCGGCTGCGCCTCATGGCACAAACTAGCACTCGTGTTACAAAGACTATCATTACTAGGCAGGGGCATAAATAACTATTTTAACACTTCCCTAAAATAAGGACCACATGAGACGTAAGGCCAAACCGAATATTTTTTACAGCATTGATGATCTTACTCATATCTTCCGAAATTTATTTTGAATAAATATTTCAGGAAATGTACAACAATATTTAAACAAATTTAAAATAGTTAAGTATAAAAACTTTCAGATTTTTGAAAAAAAATTCAGTACAGTTTTTAGCGCCGATTCATGGCATCAATACTATAAAACATAAAACTCCCTTATAATCCCTTAGACAATTCTGTATCGAGTGCAGTAACACGCATTAACCGACTTTATTTATATTAATTTGGAGTTTTACTGTTTTTTTGTTGATTTTTGGAGTTCTAAGTGTATATTGTTGTAGCTGAACGTGTGTTTTGCCGCATATATTGTGGGTTTGGTATTGTAAAGATAAACAGTGCTCAAATTAAAAGATTTATTAATTTGCAATACGAGTCATCTGATTTTGACAGCGTGCAGAGCAAATAGTACCTACTACTACCATCCTACCTACCTACTGTGACCATCGTTAATAAGCTTCTCATCATACAGCTGTCAAATTGTTTCCTAACCAATCTCCAATTTATATTTCCTTGAAAAGTTCATACAAAATGAACACAACCGTTAATTCCAACTCCCTATCCTGCGTCGAGAGGCTGAAGGACGCTAAAATTCATCAAAAGAAAATCAAAGAACTGCTGGCAATTAATATCCTATCTAAAGATCAGCGCGGAGCTGTCAGTGATGCTGTTAGTGGTATAATGGAACACTTGATCTTCCTTGTCAACTCTGCTGCCTCGCAGGATAAAATAGAGTCTAAGTTAGATCACATAGAAGAATCTATCCAGACTATTTCTGACAACATAAAAGTGAAATTCGATGATGTTTTCAAAAACGAAACTAATGCGAAAAACGTTAATAATCTGTACAATCTAATGTTAATCCCGTTAAATAACTCTTCTGCTCATGACCTTATTAAGGAAATTTACCAAAAAATTAAACTAAGAAATCTTGGTATAAGTGTGGAGGAGGTGAAAAAAATTTCTAAAAATAGAGTCATCATAAAATGTAACAGAAAAGATGATGCGCATAAATTGAAGAAGTGCATAGAAAACGAATTTAAGGATGTTAACGTTGATGAACTGAAAAAAAGGAAACCTACTATGATTTTGAAAGGTATACAGAATGATTATGATAAGGATGATTTCCTGGAGGACATTGTGACTCAAAACTCTGAGATTTCTGCCCTAAATCCAGATCAACACTTTGATGAAATGCTCCGTGTTAAAAAAATTATTAAAAGCAAATATAATGACACATCAAACTACATCGTGGAAGTGGACCCTACTATACGAAGAGTATTACTTATGAAGGCTAAAGTTAATTTAGGATATCAGAGGATTCCAGTTGAAGATGCGAATGCAATTACTCAATGCTTCTCTTGTCTTATGTGGGGGCACAGTGCGGCGAGATGTCTGCAAAGAGACGGCCAACATGACGTATGCTGTACTTATTGTGGAGGTGCTCATACGTACAAAGATTGTACTAACAAGGAGGGTCCTCCAAAATGTAAAAATTGCACAAAGCACAACGAAAGATTTAAGTTGTCTTTTCCTACGGAACATAGGGCCAATGATAAAATAAAATGCAAAATCTACTCAAAAATGCTTTTTCTTGCAGAACAAAATATTGAATATTAAATGCTTTCTTTTTATACTTCCTTTGCACTGTTTCAGTACACTCTGTTATCTCTTCTTTTTATATTCTCTATCCTATCATAATATAATAATTCATGTATATGGTGGACCTGTGATTAGTAATGATACTGATGTGTGTATATTGTTTTATTTGTACATTGATGATAGATATGTTGTGAAATGTAAATTGTCTTGTTGTATTTATGGATATATGATAGTGTTCGCACTTTACAATGAATGCATTATTATAACATGTCTACCAAATATTTATACCTTGTATAATATGTATGTACTGACTTCTGTTTTATCAAATAACAATGATAACCTACCACTTTTTATTTTGTACTTTTACCTGTCATGTATGCTTTTTACTTTATTTTTATTTTTTAACTCCTATTATGGCAGTCCTACGTCAAAAGTAAAAAAATACAATGAGCATTAATATTATTGATGACGAGAGTGACATAGACTTTATAAGAGTGAATAGACTAGAAGACTTTATTGAGTTAAAGGATGGAGCCTATGATAAAAATAATATTGTGTGTGTCCAATTGAACATTCGTTCAATTTGTAAATATTGGGATATTTTTAATGCATATTTTAGAAATTGTTTAAAGTTTATCGATATCTTAATGCTCTGTGAAACCTCAATAAAGGACTTCGAAACTTGTTTTTATAACTTGCCTGAATTCAATAGTTTCCACTTCTGCCGAAGTAGCAAAATGGGCGGGGGAATAAAATTGTATGTTAGTAAAAAATTTAATTTTGTACAAAAATCCCTCCAATCTCTTTGTTTTGAAAATGTCTTTGGAACTTTGACACTACCAAACAAATCTATTATTCACATTCTTGCTCTTTATAGACCACCTAACCTTAATAAACAGGGATTTTTAACCGAAATTTCATCATTTTTTAATGATTACACTAACATAAATGATAATATATTATTTCTTGGGGATATCAACTTAAACTTGCTGAACGAATGTGATCCGATAACCATATCTTATGAAAACATATTAGCTAATAACTTTATGGTAAAATGTATTTCTGATGTAACTAGAGAAGCAATAGTCAATGATATTGTTACAAAATCTTGTATTGACCATATTTATTTGAGGTATATAACAAATGATCCTGTAAGTGTTGGGCGTGGTTTCTGCTCTGTAAATATACGTGCTTGTGTATGTGAATATCTTATAGCTGACCATTATGCGACAGCAATTAGTTTTCAGTATAGACGGAATAATAAATCTGATAATGTTGTCAAAAATAAACCAATGTTCATTATGTCGCAAAAACGGTTAGATAGTAATATTATTAAAACTGACTGGAATACTTTTCTTGAAGAAAATGATTGCGAATTATTATACTATAAAATTTGTAATGCTTTTGATAATTTGTATAAAGAAAGCCTAATTCCATGGTGCCATAAAAATAAAAATAGACCTAACGCTACGAAAGACTGGATAAATAGGGAGATTCTACAGGAAATAAAACAAAGAGACATCTTATTTAGGAGATGGAAGAGTACACCTAGTAATAAGTTTTATGAAAAGGAGTATAAAACGATACGTAATTACTTGAACAAAAAAATTTTGAAATTAAAGTTAACTTTTTATAATGATAAATTTAAGAATTGTTTCAAGGACATAAAAAAAACCTGGGATGAATGTAACAAAATCTTAGGCAGAAAATCTAAAACAAATTGTGATGAAGTTATAAAAAAAATATTTTGTAAACAACAAATATAATTGCATTGAAAGTGTTTCCAATGAATTTGCTAAGTATTTCTCTGATAATGTATCCCAGTTAATGCACGTTTGTAGTATAAAAATTGCTGGTCCAGAGCCTGATATGCTTCCACATAGCTTTTATTTACCTAAAGCTAAACTATCTGAAGTTGTAAAAATAATAAATCTTGCAAAAAACTCTAAAACACCAGGAGTTGACCTTATCCGAATGACTGACTTAAAAAAACACGTGGAAATATTGGGACCTCTTGTTACACATTTAATTAACTCAATTATACACCAGGGAATAATTCCTCTGAAATTAAAATGTAGCCTAATCAGACCAATCTACAAGGGTGGTGATCACTCTGTAATGGGAAACTATAGGCCAATTAGTATATTACCTGCTCTTGAAAAAATACTTGAAAAATACATTTTCTCAAAGTTGACTCAATATCTTAACAAATTTGAAATTCTGGATACCAATCAATATGGATTTCAGAAGGGTAGGAGTACAGAAATTCTACTTCAAAGTTTTTCCAATCATATTAATAACGAATTAAACAATAAAAAACATGTATTAGTATTATTCATTGACTTCTCCAAGGCTTTTGATACAATTGATCACTTAAAATTGCTTAGATACTTAGATGTCATAGGGATTAGAGGCCCAGTTTTACATCTCTTTGAAAATTACCTCTCTAACAGAACCATGACTGTTAATATTGATGGATCTAAAAGTGATATTAAGAACATCAGTGCTGGGGTCCCGCAAGGATCTGTTTTAGGCCCTATATTATATATAATTTATGTATCTTTTATTAAATATATTTTCTCAAATGTAAAATATTATGTATATGCGGATGATACTGCACTTGTCATATCTAGTGAGAATTTAGATGAATGTAACACAATGTTACAAAATGATTTTGATAAACTGCAGAATTGGTGTCATGATGCAGGTCTTTTAATTAATTAAAAAAAAACTAAAATTATGCATATTAGATCCCCTCATGCTAGAATTAGTACTGTGCCAACCATAAAAGCCCATAATTATGAATGCCTTCATGTCACCAATAATTGTAGAACTTGTTTATGTGAAAATATTGACATTGTAAGCGATTATACTTATCTAGGAGTAACAATTGACTGTTTCTTCAAGTGGGACACACATACTTCAAAAACGTGCAAACGACTGAGATCTGTTGTTGGACAATTATATAAGTTAAAGTTTATATTGCCGCTCCCTACATTAAGATTGGTATATTTATCGCTTGCCGAGTCCATTATAAGATACGGCCTCACTGCATGGGGACATTCTTGCGCCACCAATATTAAAAATGTACAAAATGTTCAAAATGCTCTCTTAAAATTAATTGCTCCCATAAATGTGTATAACCAAAGGCAGAATATACCATTTTTATTCCAATCATTAAATGTCTTGCCTATTAAGGGTATACTATGGAACATAATTATATGTCAACAATTGTTTAATGATAAATATAAAAATAAACTAGAGCATGTGTACCAAACAAGATTTACATCTAATGAAGGACTAGTTGTGCCAAGAATTAATAACAAATATGGACAAAGAACGTTGGATTACCTTGTGCCAAAAATATTTAATTTGTTGCCAAAGGACTTTAAAAAGGAATCTACAAACATTAATAAAATTATAATATCTTTGAAGATTTGGCTGGGAGAAAGAACTTTTTTATATTAATTACCTTAACTATATTTGTGTTTTTACTCTACTCTTGTCTCCTAATTTTAACTTTAATTTACTTTTTATTTCATACTAGCACTAAATACTGAGACTTATATTTTTTAATTTGATTGTTGCACCCGATGACAAACTGAAATTTTTTGGTTTATCGGGACAAAAATGTTTAATTTTTAAGATTTATATTTCTTGTAAAAATTGTTTATGAAATAAAAAAAAAAAAAAAAAAAAAAAAAAATCTATAATGTAGGTTGCAAAAATATTTTACATTTGATATTCATATAACATGCATTGCCATAAGCAGACACGTATGAGTTCGCGCTTACGCATGCCAAATGTGGACCTTCAACATAAACAAACCAATCTCAAATGAACATAAAACCTCCAACTCTTGCCGACCTTCCCTGAACCAGGGTGACATTGGTAAAGTGAATAATTTGTTACAGTTTGAGTGATATGATAATTGCTTAAATATATAAAAAATGTATGGAAGATATAAAAGCGATTCTAGTGAGTGATTTAATTTTCATTTTTTTTTTGGATTTACATAGTGTTTTATACTCAGGGTACATGTTGCTCTAAGGCGCCTACGTTCTATCTAATGAATGCTTAAAAATATAACTTGTGACGTGTTGAAAAAATAAATTCAAACCTTCGATTTTTTAAAACTAATTTAAGATTTTTCTTTTGAATCTCGTTCTTAAAAAATAAAAACAAACAACGCTTCAAATACACAAAGCTTTTATCAGTATAAGAAAAAATAAGCTGAAAATAATCTGGATTTGTACGAGTATTACATAGGGAGCATAAAAATTAGGGGTGAGCAAAAAATATGTTTGGAAAAGATGCCTCGAGGGGATGTTTTCAAAATCACATTTATAAGAGGTGTCCTGTAAAGCCATGCCTCTCTCAGAGAACTTGAAGAGACTTGGGCTATTTTGGACCCCAAAAGTGTTTTTTCTGCGAAAAATATTTTACCCTTTGGGAATGAAGTTGACGTCTTTAGTTGGAACTTACTTAAATTAAGGAATAAATGGACTATAAGATATGTGTTGTTTTTTTTTATAAAATGGGCATTTTTCTATTTGGAACCTTTTTCTCGTCAAGCGAGCAAAGTCCGTTTTGTATGGGACTGCCATCCTTGGCTACCCATAATCTATAATCTTAGTCGCAAGGATATATTACATTTAAGATTCATATTACATGCGTTCCTATAAGCAGTCACATGTATAAGTTTACGCTTACACATGCCGTATGAGGATTTACAACATTTTAAATTAACGTTTTGTCCAAAGGAGTAAAGGCACATGTTCGACTAGCGTATTTGGAAAAGAATACGTTGGTTCGAATCAAGTGTGGCCCATTTGACCATAACTTTGACCCTGGTTCAACAGATGTCATTGCATACACACAAGCATCTGCTTTCGCATGAAGACAACTGGCCAGGCTAAATAGGTTGATGAATTGCATTCCTCTTCACAAATCAATGAAAAAAAAAATATAACCCTGCAATTTTTGACAACGATGACCAACAATTTGAAACCAATTTTGCAACCAATAACGTAATAGTTGTTTGCCTTTTCCCTAGCCACCCGACCAGGTGATTACACCATTTTGTCAATGTCGATTCCCGCGGAGACCTCATTACTCACCTAGTTTGATGTGTGGAAAGAAGTGTCAAAGTAACTTTTTTTAATCATGAATAGGGTTCAAGTTGCCAAATTATTCTACGCTTATAGGTTGCTACGAGGCTGACCCCGCATTCTGTAAAAAAAATATCTTTGCCAATGTAATTCCCTGGAATTGGGATTACATTGGCAAAGAGATATATATATATATCATCTATATTTGTTTTGGTTTATAAAATTATATATTTTTCACAAAAAAAATATCATTTATATTTTCAAATGTGCTCTTTGCTGGGTGAAAAATTCATACACCCATACCAATGACCGGGTCATTAAAGGTCCATCAAGCCTTACAGCAGCAACTGGGTCTTAATTGAGAATCTGCACTTTCTACAGCGACGACCAAGCTTGCAGAGGGCTCTTGAGGTGTGATATACACAAAAACAGCGCTCACCAAATAAATCATCCTAATGTTAATTAATTATAATTTGTATGTTCTTTTGAGATTTTAATTTTTTATATTGTAAGTTCACATGCGGCATGTGTAAGCGTGAACTCATACACGTCTGCTGTGGGCATGCATTTCCAGAGTATGAATCCAATAATGTTAATATATCTTTGCAGCTCAGATTATAGATTTCAGATTCCGTTCTGGCTGAAACAGGTAGGTATCAACGTTATCAATTAATAATTCATAAATTAATTGAATTAATGCATTATGTGTAAATTTTATTTCATAAACAATCTTACCCAATGAGTTCTGTCAACTCAGGGTTAATGAAACTGGAGTGATTTCGTGTTTTCACGATATTCGAAAACATTCAAAGACTTTCCTGGAGGATTTCTTCGTTTTAATTTGCTCTTCGGGTAACAATAATTGTTTACTATTCACAGCTAGATACTAAATGGATCTCATATAAATCTTATCTCTGTATTAAAGATTGAAGAGAAAATCTCATTAAATATGAAATTTCATTAGGGAAAGTACTTATTACCAAATTCCTTCCTTCCTTCAACGGAGCAAATTTCATAGAAACTTAGAGATCCTTCCATCAGATTTGTGTAATCGCTACATTACATAATAAATAGATTAAGAAATAGATTAGTATGAAGTTTGCCGCTTTTACCTTATTTTTTTTTTACAACGCCAGCCTAATTTCAAGGAAAAACGATAAAAAGCATTCAAGATTTTTATTAAATACGGGAAAAACGTGATTTCCAATTACACAAGGATTTTTCTTTATTGAAAGTCAAATAGAATTACAGTAAATTATTTTGAGTGCTATGGGTAATATTCTGAAGTATAAACCAATAAAGATTTAAAAATAATCGTACGTATCGTGACAAATTCATCATAAGGGTACATCCGTAAATAAAAATACTTCAACTGTTTAATTTATGTTAAACAATAACTCATTTAATGCGTTAATTTAATATTTTATTCGGTGTCATGGCCGCGGGATCAAGTCGGGATATTTGGAACCGGATAACGTTGGTTCGAATCCCGCGACGATAACTTCGACCCTGGTTCAACAGATGCCGTTGCATGCACTCAAGCTTCTGCTTTCGCACGAAGACAACTGGCCAGGCAAAATAGGTTGGTGGATTGCATTCCTTTCCACAAATCTATTTAAAAAAAAAGTAAAAACAAAACTCAAGAAAATACTGCATTATAATTCAAAATATGATATATTTTGTTCAAAGTAAGGTCACTCAGCTCATCTTAATTACCTTCAACCCCAACGTCTTACATACACCATACAGGTACATGCACCTGTATGGAATGTCACATTGTAATTTTTATAGTATTAGTATTGTTACGAATGTATGAGTTTATGTCTGTGTATTTTAACTTATGATTGCGTGTCTGTGTGTTTTTACTTACTTGTCTATGTGTGTCTAATACCTACTCGTATTTGCTCAAAACTTCTGCTCGAGACGATTCTGGTATGGTCTGGTGTATGCTGGAATATACTTTAGCCATCTATAAATACGATTGCAGTGCTTTGGAGGGCATCAGTACCCAATTAGTAGCCAAACCGTTAAGCGAGAAGTACAAAAGCTTAAACTGTGAGAAAAATTCTAAAGTAAATTGTGTAAAATTAATTTAATCAAAGTTTTATTAAATTGAACCCTAGTAAAAAGTAACAGTATGTTGTTAAAAGGATGTTTATTGTAGGATTACTTGTTCACTTTAAAGTTAACATAACTAAATGAAAGCCAAGGTTTTCCGAGAAGCGGGGTAAAGCTCTACTTATTGGTAGATCGACGACGATTTTCTTCGACTCTGCAAAACGTTCGACGTATTGCATTGAACGATTTGCCTGATATTGGCACGGTATTTATAGTGACTAGGCGAGCTTTTATGAGATTTCCCTTGGACAGCCCTTGGAGTGACATTGAGTTACGAAACGGCGCTGATAAGGAAATCATCATAATCATCATCATTATCATCATTCAGACTCTCTGAACAATCGCCTGAATTCTAGAGAAAAATCTGAATTTAAAAAGTCTAGAAAATTCTTAACCACATAACAAGTCACTGTCTATATACGTAATATATCATCCAAGTTGCAAAGATATATAAACATTTAAGGGCTGTATTTGATGCACTCAAAATTGCGTTAACAAATGTTTGTGTTTACAAATGCCGGTTATGTATTTGTGTGCATGTGTAAACAAACAAACCTCACAGGAACATAAACACTGCAACTCCTGCCGTGTTTCCCTGAAACTGAAGAAAGTGTTTACAGCACGAAGGGCAACCTCATACCAACATATAATTCAAGGAACATAAAAATACTGAAAACAACGCAACGTAATATATTTATCTAATTGTTAATGTTCCAGACTTGTTATTGGAAAATAATGGGTTCGATTCCTAGCGGAGGAGAAAAAAAATATATTTTGTCTTCTATTATTCTAATTCTATTCGCATGAACAAAAATCTAGACCGGAAGCAAAGGTTCATGAAGCCTAGTAGTAGTTTCTACTTGTAACTAGGTCTTTCATGAATTAGCGCTAGTTAGCTACGACCAAGCTTGCAGAGAGCTCTCAAGATGTGATGCACACAAAAACAGCGCTGACTAATTAAAGGCGTTTCATACATCTTAGATGCTTTTTGCCATGATATAATGCAGACAATATTAGAGATACAAGTACGCCTAGTATGACTCGTCGCAAACATCCCTCACCATTACGTAAATAGGAAAAAAATAAAGAAACTAACCCCCGTATTCACGATCAAAACTGATTTAAGTGCCTAACTCAAGCGCTACACTAACTCAAGGGTCGACATTCTGGAGCGTTTTGTTTCACAAAGAACACTAAAGCAGTAATCAGCCTAGTGCCCAACCCCCAGGAGATGTACGGGTTTGTCATTGGCTCTCGAAAAAACCCAGCTCTGTGATTGGTCAGTAACTTCCGACCGATATTCGGCGTACTTCACTCTTATCATTGCCGCTTCTTTCAAATTTCAATGTCATATCAGCTGTGCATAAAACTTGACAACAAATAAGTACGTATAACGCACTTACTAATTTAAGTAAACCGAAAGTACGAATTTGTTTGTTTACAATTTCTATTAGTTTTTAAAAATACATTTATGTAATATCCAATGTAAAGTGTTTTGATCGATTTCAGCGCCAAAAAGATGTTGTTTTCTCCAGCGGAAAAGGAGCTGCTGGTGGCTCTGATTAAAAAAAAACCTGTAATAGAAGATAAAATAACAGATCGAAGAAATTGTTGGCTTTGCAACCCTCAGTGAGCAACGGCAAAACTGTATACAGAACGACGCATTTTTTCAATCAAAAACGTCTTCTAAATTCTTCCTCTTCGTAATACGTAAATGGGTCTTTACAGTCTCTGATATATTTTCTTGGGACACTATTTTTGAACAAAACAATGTTATTATTCTCGTTGAAGTCAACTTCATCGTAAGAATTCATTATTTTATGTAAATAATTCACAACCAAACAAAAAATGTGCTGATGAAATGCGGCGGAATATTTTGACAGTTCATCTGTCATTGCAGCACATATGGTCCTAGACCATACCGGAGAATAAACCCAATTCTGATGGTCAAGCAATGTAAATAAACTCGTCAAAACAATGTTAGTACACTCGTAAAAATCATGTTCATAGCAAGAATTCATTTTTTCATGTAAATTCACAATCAAACAAAAAATGTGATAACAATGAAATATGACGGAATATTTTGACAGCGCTTAAGCGTTGGTTAATATACGTGTCGACCTTACTTACCTAAGTGCTAGTTTTTGGAGAGCTTGAGCGCTAATTTTACCTTAAATATTGTTCTTGAAATGAATTTCCCCAATCTAAGCGCTAGTTTGCCCTTAAGTTAGTGCCAGTTTTGATCGTGAATACGGAGGTAAATCACTCAGTAGGTGTGCTGTCTTATCTTTCATATATTTTTAATCTACACAATGGTGGGAGTTTATGCGATGCTTTTTACTAAGAGTTAAGATGAGATTATTTGAGCTCTTAGCACTCTAACTTTAACCTTTAAAGTTGTTGCGTACTAGACCAGCGCTCCCCAACAGGTGGTCCGCAACCCAGCGCTGCAGACTTTCCTCCGTGCCGCAAATACATAGTAGGTATGCAAAACATCTATTGCACTTTGTGGAGTATGGACTTTTATACCACCATACATTTTGTATGAAATATATACAGTTACGAATATGTAGCTGTATGTTGTGGATTGTCTGTATTAGTCTCTCTAGAATGAATATATTGTTACGAACTTTCCTTGACTTATCGGTTGGTATGAGGCTGACCATCCATACTGTAAAAAATGGTTCACTTTGCCAATGTCACCCTTGTGTCAGGAAAGGTTGGCAAAAGTTGTAGGGCTTATGTTCATTTGAGGTTTGGATTTTATTTATATGTACACATTCAGCATTTGTAAACGCGAACTACACGTGTTTGTTTGTGGGCATCATTTGATATGAGCTTTAAATGTTAATACCTATATCTTTGCAACTTAGATTATAGATTATATTATTATTATAGAATGTATGGGTTTTGTATGGACGTATTCCTAAGCACATTGCTAGTATTATGATGAAATATATAATTATAAATTGCTCTGGTACCATCGACTAGGAAGTATCTACCATGTTATCGAAAACGCAAGAATCGTAACTTCCGCACATGTAAATACGAGCAATGATTTTGCGGGACAGAGTCCCTTTGACGATTGTGACGCGAAGACCTGTAAGCAGAGAGTGACGAGTGAACAGTATAATATTGTAAATTATTTTGTGAAAAAATAATCTTGTAAAATAAATTTTAATCGCAATTTAATTAAAAATAGCCCAGCTAAATCATAACAATATGTTAGGTACTTATAAGGAGCTGTATTTGTTGAAGATTGCTTGAGTGTTAAGTAGAATGTTTTGGAAAAATCTAACAAGTCTCGATTCTCCATGTTTCGGGAATGATCTTTATTCTTACCATAAAATAAGAATCAAAAGTCTATATAGCTTCGGAAATCAACCGATCGTTGTATTTTGCAAGTATAAAGTGACTCAGTATCCGAACTGAATCTGAAATAACTGTGTAAAATAAATCAACGCAATTTTAATTAAATAGAACCCGCATACAAACATAACAATATATTTTTTTTTTTTAAGAAATCCTGTGCGGGAGACTCCCTAGATTCTAAAGACTCTAGGGGTCTATGACACTTGTTGTAGTGCCGCAGAGGTGTACGAGCTTGGTCGTCGCTACAAAGCGCCAATACTCAAGCAAGACCCAGTTGCTGTAAGGCTGGATGGACCTTTGGTGACCGGTCATTGGTAAAGCATTATGAATTTTTCAACCCAGCGAAGAGCACATTCGAAATATAAATGGTATATTTTTTGTGCTCCGCCAGGATCCGAATCCACAACCTTCCATTTACGAGTCCGAAGTGTTGCCACTACGGACTACGGACCGGTCCAAGATTGAGCGATCAGCTGTTTACGCGCCGTAAAAAGTTTCGAGAGCACTGCGCTAGACTTTAGACAACATTATCAAATATGTAACAGTTATTTAATGATAAGTGACGTCACGTTTGTTTAATTACAGACTCGTATACACGTTGAAAGCTCTTAAAGGTAACATTTTAAGGGATGTATATTATTTTAAGTTTGTAAAACATAAACAATAAACATAAAACAAAATATTTTAAAGTTCACAATATAATTTTGACCTTTACTTACGCCAGAATATGAACTTACTTACTAAAAAAAATTAAACGGAGAAAATGAGAGGTTTTTAATAATGAAGATTGAAATTTTGACAGGTTTATTAATATTATGATGAGAATGATTTTTTTAAGAGATTTGCGAATTAATAATGGAGGCATCTTTACCGTTCATTTTTCACTCATAAAATTTTACAATAAGAAAAATGTATTCTGAAGTTTATCGCAAAAAATTGTATCTGTATTTTTTTCATTCATTCACCTTTACTACATTTCATTGATTATTCTATTTTCTCTTTCACTCATTCCCTTTTTCTAACCTTCATTGACAATTCTCTTTTTATTTTTCATTCATTCACTTATAGTACTTTTCATTGATTGTTTTTTCATCCATTTATCATTAATGTAACCTACTTAAATATGAATTTATGTGCGTGTAAAGTCTAGTTCGGACAAGGCGACTATTTTAGTCGAGTAGCGAGTAATTTAGTGGCTAAATGTGTGCGAACCACAAAAAAATTGTCGAGTTGTTTAGTCAACGATTTAGTCGAGTCGATCCATTTTACTCTATAATATCGGGCGAGTAGCGCCCCGCCCACCACTAAATTACTCGCTACTCGACTAAAATAGTTGCCTTGTCCGAACTAGCCTTAACGTTTTCCCGACGAAAAAAGCCCAATTTTGAACATCTGTGCAAAAAAACGCTGAGACTCAATTGATTGAAAATGAAAAGGGTGTACTTTCACTTCAATGTAATTTTTTCCTATGGAAAATATGTGCATTGGTTTGAGGATTTTTTTTTTTTTTTTAAGAAATCCTGTGCGGGAGACTCCCTAGATTCTAAAGACTCTAGGGGTCTATGACACTTTTTGTAGTGCCGCAGAGGTGTACGAGCTTGGTCGTCGCTACAAAGCGCCAATACTCAATCAAGACCCAGTTGCTGTAAGGCTGGATGGACCTTTGGTGACCGGTCATTGGTAAAGGATTATGAATTTTTCAACCCAGCGAAGAGCACATTCGAAATATAAATGGTATATTTTTTGTGCTCCGCCGGGATCCGAATCCACAACCTTCCATTTACGAGTCCGAAGTGTTGCCACTACGGACTACGGACCGGTCCAAGTTTATAAAGGATTGGTAAAGGATTGATGTTTGTACTGAGAAAAGTTGTACACTAACTATACTACTATACTGTGGATACTTCTCATGTTCCAGGAAGAGAGGCAAGAGTGGCAGACCACCGATTATTAGTGTTTGCCTGAGCAAATTTTCTGAAATATGCTGTGGAAGGTTTTTACTTGGAAATCAAGATCAGGATTATTTGTGACATCATATTGGCGAATGTGCATTGGCAAATATTCGCACTATTTCCAATCAGTATTAGAAGTTCATGCAAAAAAATGTTTGTTTTGTAAATCCATAAACTAATTTGCAAAGATATTTTAACATCCATGGTGACAAACCGGTCCGTAGTTCAGTGGTAGCACTTTAAACTCTGAATGGAAGGTTGTGGGTTCGAATCCCGGCAGAGCACAAAAATATACTGTACTGTACTGTATCCTGCCGCCGTTCCACTAGGGGTGGCCGGTACCTCCGCAGATGTGCCTCCACTTTTTTCTGTCCTTACAAACCACTTTCATTTCCTCAATATTCACCACCTTTTTCATACATACTCTTCTCTTATTCTTACTCTGCAGATTCCATTCTTTCGCAATCTCACCTATTTGGTCTAACCATTCTTTCCTCGGTCTTCCCCTTCCGCGCTTTCCTCTGACATTTCTTTTGTACACTTTCTTCGTTAGTCGTTCATCATCCATTCTTTCGAGATGTCCGAACCATCTCATCGTACTTTTTTGTACTTTCATTCTCAAATTGTATTTTATACCACACTCGTTCATCACCCAATCATTACGTACTCTATCATTCAGTGTCTTTCCAGCCATTGCTCTCAGGTAAGCCATTTCAACCGTACATACTTTACTCAGCTCACATTCATTAACTGTCCACGCCTCACTTCCATACATTAATGTCGGAACCAATATGCCATTGTGGACCGTCAATCTGATATTCTTCGTTAGTTTCCTATTTCTTGCAATTCTTCCAATCGTTCGCATTACACTTCTTCCTCTACTAGTGCGCTTTTCCAATTCTTTCGTCAATTTCCCATTTGACTCAAACTTGCTTCCCAGATAATCAAATTCTTTCACGACCTCCACTCTTGTTTCATTCAGTCTTATCTCAATTTTCTCGCATTCCTCAGTCCTGCCAAACACTAATACTTTCGTCTTACTGGCATTCACTTTTAAACCGTTCTTACTAAAAGCATCATTCATTTTGGTGAGTATCATCTGGAGCTCCTCCGCTGTATCAGCCAACACTACGGCATCGTCAGCATAGAGAAGAACTCCAACTTTCGTCTCACCCACTTTAACACCATAAAGTGAAATTTCTGCTTCTTTCATACAATTGTCCATGATTATGTTAAATAACCACGGACTCATTACACACCCCTGTCGTACTCCCTTGTAAACATCAAACCATTCGCTACATTTACTATCCACTCTTACACACGCCAAACTATTTTCATAGATGGCGCGTATTCCATTCAGAAGCTTGCCGTTCACACCATACCTTAGGAGTACTTTCCACATCATACCTCTGTCCACCGAGTCAAAAGCCTTCTCGAGATCCACAAAAGGCGTGTAGACCTTCCGACCCACAGCCAGATGTTTTTCAACAATCTGTCTGAGAGTGAAGATCTGGTCTACATACCCTCTTCCTGGCATAAAGCCAGTCTGGATATCAGAAACCCCATGACCGGTAGACAGTCTCACATTTTTATGAGAACCTTATACCATTTATATTTTCAAATTTGCTCTTCGCTGGGCTGAAAAATTCATAAACCTTTAACAATGACCGGTCACCAAAGGTTCATCCAGCCAAACAGCAACTGGGTCTTGCTTGAGAATTGGCGCTTTGTCGCGACGACGACCAAGCTCGTAAAATTTGCTTTTAAAGGTCGGCAAAAGGTCCAAGAAGGTCGGCAAAAGTTGAAGGGCTTTTGTTCATTTGAGGCTTGGATTTCAATTTTTAAATACCTACACATTCAGCATTTGTAAGCGCGAATTTACACGCGTCTGTTTTTGGGCATGCATTTGAAATTAGTTTTGAATGTTAATATATCTTTGCAGCATAGATTATAGATTATATTTGATATTAATTAAAGCTTGTTTTTTATGAACAGCCCTTAGGAATTTCGAGAACACAGCGAGCTTGTTAGGGGGCAAAATATTCCAGAAATTTGGGAAAATCTCAGCGATGTCGTTTTTCAGGAAATTTTAAAAATGTAATTTGAATTCGTATTTGGTCTGAAAGCAAAAAAAAAGATTATTTTATTACTTAGCAACATTATATGAGACAATTTGCATGGCTATATTTGTTTCCTGCTATTTTTTATATTTTATTTCTTAGAATCAAAAACACATTTAAATTACATTTTTAATTAATGTTTATTAAAACAAAGACAATACATTTAATTTTTTTTCAATATTTTCTTACATTTCTCAATGAACACTTTAAAATAAAGATATATCTCGTCACATCGCAACAAAAATGCAAACAAGCTGCACATATTGTGTCAAGCCTTGACACGTTGTTCCTTCGGCGATTATAGCCTATTTATTTTCATAGGTAATTCTAACACTAACCATTTAATTTTTATGGGGAATTTTCTGCTTCCAAGGCTGGGACGTGAATTTATTTATTGTGAAAGCTGAGTTAACCTTGCCTGTCTTAAAAATATACATATAAATCGAACCGGGAAATAATTTCTAAAATCTTTTTTGGGGGGATATAACTCCAGTGTCCTGAATTTGAACGCAAGCGTTCTACCAACTGAGTTTTTTGTGTGATTAATTCTAGCATACAATATTCATTCTTATCAATAATCTAGTTGCAAAGATATATTGACATTCTTATGCTCAATGCACGTCCACAGACAGACACGTGAGTTTGTGCCTACACATGCTGCATATGCATTTAAAAAAAAACCTCTGATGAACTTAAACTTTGCAACTCCTGCCGTGCTATCCTTAAACCAGGATAGTATTGACAAAAGTGAAAAAAATATTAATCTGACGGTAAACTTGGCTCGTTAACTGAAGGAAATCTGTGTTAATTGAATAACAGAGTGACAAAACCGAGGGTACAAGGGACATGTAATCAGATTTTGAATGAGTATAAGGCGAGGTCACCACCAAAGTTGCTACCCGCTAAATGGTGACCAGTTAGAACGGCATAGTGGTAAAACAGCACATGACAGGACATCTCATGATAAAACCTCACAATGACATTATGTACATCACATAAACAAAACGTCACAATGATGAAACAACACAGAAGATAAATCACTATAAAAAAAACATCACACACCTAACATTTTCGGGATAACGTGGAAAGAAGTTACACTATATGTGTAGCTTAGAAACGTTCGTATCACCGTGATGATTTGTACTTTGAGTTCGGTGACAAGGAAAATAAATGTGGTACTTTTGCCAAACAACTGACTTTGGTTCTTTAGAGGGACTATATCAACTGTTGTTCTCTTTGATAATGTTATGTAAATATAAATATTGAAATAAGTATGGGTAGTTATAGTGTTATGTAAATATAAATATTGAAATAAGTATAGATAGTTATAGTTACAAGAATCCTCAAAAGTATTGGTAGGTAAGATCGATAATTATGTATAAGTGTAGAATTCTCTAGACTAAGTAGGTACTTGTTATAATTATAGGAATTCTGTATTACATTTGTAGGTAGGATTTTGGTTGTATCTCTAGGTAGTACGTGAAGCGTCGAGAAGTAATAATTACTCTGGAACCGTCTGGCGACTTTAGTTCTGGATCATACTGCTCTGAAGAGTATAAAGGTGCGAATGGCCTGCAGAGCGGGGCAGTATCATAGTGACTAACAAACACATCGAAGCCATCTGATCAGTGAACCGAAACCAATGGAATAATCGAGAAAGTAGTGTGAAAATAAATTTTGTAACAGTGTAAAATAAATAACTATTGAAGAAGACCTGTGTATTTTTAATTTGAAGACAATTGAACCCTAATTTCGTAACAATTGGTGTCAGGTGTGGGGTTGTCAAGAAAAATTAAGATCTTCTGTCTAAAAATAAATAAAATAAATTAAATAGTGTTAAAATGAACTTTATTCAAATTGAACTTTGTGTGAACTGACTTTTGTGAAAACAAGTGTTTAAATAAATTTTTGTTAAAAGAAAAGACGCAAAAGCAAGTTGCTTATAAATTCTGGAACATCATATGGAACATAATTCTGGACATAATTCTGGACATAACATAATGACTATTTTACCGCATTGAGAAAGTCATCAAATTGGACCATAGTTTTTTTATTATTGTGTGTGATTAAAAAAATAAAATAAAATAAATAAATAAAAATCTTGAAAAATATTACAAAAGAACGTTCCAGATTCATCGAGAAAAAGTTTTTGAATAACTATCCTTTGTTTACAAGTGTGTAAATGTACATTAAGTACCTACCTGTGTGTTTGAAAGACTTGAGACGAAATAAATAATTATGTACCTACTATCAGACATTATTATGTTAAAAATATTGGTGAATTAAAAATAAATATTAAAAGACAGTACCTACCAATCAGTGTAATCAGATAAATTATTATTTTGCTAAAGTACGTATTCAAAACAGCTATATATATAAAACTCAAAACTTGTATTAAATAAATTTAAAAATATTTTCGTTTTGAAGTAAATTTAAAAAAAAATGGCAACCAAAGTGAACGTCAAGGACCTCAAAGTCACAGAGCTTAAAAATGAGCTTCTGGAGAGGGACCTGGAGACCTCAGGAGGGAAGGCGGCCTTACAGGCACGCCTCATAGAGGCCTTGGAACAGACAGGCGAAGACCCGGCATATTTTGTCATGGCGTCTGGGGGGGACCGCGCCTTGGACGAGCTAAATATCAGCATCAACAGTAACCTGACAGGACTGAAGACTGAGATGGCTGACAATTCCAAGACCCTGAGGGAAGACCTGAAGACTGAGATGGCTGACAACGCCAAGACCCTGAAGGCGGAGATGGCTGACAACGCCAAGACCCTGGAGGAGAAGATGGCTGACAACGCCAGGACCCTGGAGGAGAAAATGGCTGACAATTCCAAGACCCTGAGGGAAGACCTGAAGGCGGAGATAGCGGATAGTCTCACAACCCTGAAAGGAGAAATAGAGGAGAAGATGACAACCAACCTCTCGGCCCTGAAGGGGGAAATGGAGACTCGGATGTCAAACCTGGAAGACCGTCTGCGTGCCGAGCTGGCTGACAAGTGCCAGATGGAGTCCACCAGAATATCCTTCACGTCCTTCACGACGAGACCGACCAGGGATGCTCAACTCCAACCAGGGTCACTAGAGGGGATGATGACCCTTCGCTGGCGAAGCACAACCTCCCGACCTTCGACGGGAAGACGTCGTGGGAGGAGTATTTGACCCTCTTTGAAACGGCTGCCATGATGGGAGCCTGGAGCCAGCAGAAGAAGGCTTCGGTTCTCAGCCTGTCGCTCCGAGGAGACGCTCTCAGGGTTCTGCAGGCCATACCCCTGGACAACCGTGGTGACTTTGGGCAGCTGAAGCAGCGCTTGGATATGCGCTATGGCCACAAGTGCCTGGAGCAGCTGTACAAGTCGCAGCTGAACACAAGGGTGCAGAAGCCCAACGAGAGCCTCCAGGAGTTTGAAATGGACATCGCCCGCCTGGTACGAGACGCTTACCCGACAGCCTCCGACGACATCTGTGAGAGCTTGGCAGTGGACAAGTTCCTAAATGGATTGCGAGAATGGGAGACGCAACAAGCCGTAAAACTGGCCCATCCCAAGGCTTTGAACGAGGCGCTCAGCCAAGCTCTCGAGTTTGAGGCTGTCAAACAGTCCATCAGGGGCCACGCCAGGGTTCGTGCAGTCGAGGCAGAGGAGGTCAAGCTACCTACAACCGAGGAGCTAATTGAAAAAGTGCTGGAACGTCTGAGACCTCGAAGACGAGACCCACGCTGCTGGAACTGCGGACAGCTGGGCCACCTTAGCACCAAGTGTCCCAAGCCTCAGAAACCCAGAAAACAGGCTGCGGAAAACTAGAAAGGGTTAATGGGAAGGGGCAACCGTTGACCCACGCTGGAGAGGCCCTGAAATCTGCTGCTACTGTCGCAACCGTGAGAGGAAAAGCCAGCAGCATTTTTATCAATGGCATAATAGATGGAGTAACTCGTGAACTACTGGTGGACACGGGAGCAACCAGGACAATTCTGAGACGCGACATAGTGGCACGAGGTAAGCAGATTGCACCAACAAAGTAGTCTCTGCACACCGCCACGGGAGAGTCAGCACAGGTGTATGGGGAGACGATTGCCACCTTCCAAATTGGCAGCACCACTTTTGATCATCGGACGTTGGTGGCCAACATTGAAGAAGACGTTATATTGGGAATGGACATACTGGACAGATTTGGGTGCAGTTTAAATTTAAAGAAAGGGTCCATTAAAATTGGAAATGAAGAAGTCATCCTGCAAAGACGGAAAGAACTGGCTGCACGTGTTATCCTAGCCAAGAATACCGAAGTGAAGGGGCGATCCGAGATGATAGTGAGTGCCCGCCTGGATTCCAGTAGTACAAATGACCAAATCTGTATGATAGAACCGGAGAACATGGACAATGTTAACAAAGGAGTCATGGTGGCAAGAACAGTGATTCGCGCAAAGGAGACCATTCCTGTCAAGATCATGAATGTGAACAGCTACCCAGTTAAAATGAATGAAGGTTTTGTTTTGGGCAGATGTGAGAGGATAACTTCCATTGTGCAACAGATGACAAACATGTCATGCGAAGGAAACAAATTGTCAACACAATTGGAAGCCCTGGTCCACGACGCTTCCCAAGGTCTAACCGAGGAAAACAAACGGAGAGTGAGGAGTTTGATCTGCCGCTACCAGAACATTTTCGAGGACTCTAATGGCCGTCTGGGAAGAACCAAGGTAGTGCGACATAGCATAGACACCGGAGAAGCGAGACCAATAAAACAGGCTCCAAGAAGACTACCCTTTGCAAAGCGGGAAGAAGCTGACAAGATCATCAAAGACATGAGCAAGGATGGCATCATAGAACCATCAAGTAGCCCTTGGACATCCCCGGTGGTACTGGTGAAAAAGAAGGATGGTACCACGAGATTTTGTGCGGACTACAGACTGCTCAACGATGTTACGAAAAAGGATAGTTACCCTCTGCCAAGGATTGACGACACCTTGGACACATTGGCAGGATGCACCATTTTTTCCACATTGGACCTGAAAAGTGGCTACTGGCAAGTTGAATTGGATGCCAAAGATAAGGAGAAAACTGCATTCTCGACTGGATCTGGACTTTGGCAGTTCACCGTGATGCCATTTGGCTTATGCAATGCCCCCGCCACGTTTGAAAGGCTGATGGAGAATGTGCTGCGAGGACTATCATGGGAAACCTGCCTGGTATACTTGGATGACATAATCATCCTGGGAAAGGACTTCAACCATCAGTTGAGAAATCTGGAGCAAGTTTTCGGGCGACTACAAGACGCTGGACTGAAGCTCAACCCGAAAAAGTGTAACCTGTTCAAGAAACAAGTAAATTACCTGGGACACATAGTTTCTCAACGTGGAGTTGAAGTTGACCCTGCCAAAATCAAGGCAGTAAGAGACTGGCCCGTGCTGAAGGACAAACATGAAACTAGGAGTTTCCTGGGGCTGTGCACTTATTACAGGAGGTTTGTGCCAAGATTTGCGGACATTGCAAAACCGCTCACCAAGCTTACGGAAGAAAACACTCGCTTCCATTGGAGTGATTCCTGCGCACAAGCATTTGAAGAGCTTAAGGGAAGATTAACAAGTGCCCCCATCTTGAGCTACCCACGAAAAGATGGAAAGTTCATCCTGGATACCGACGCTAGTAATGTGGGGATAGGAGGCGTCCTTTCTCAAATACAGGATGGGCATGAGACTGTTCTGGGTTACTTCAGTAAAGTGCTTTCCAAGCCAGAACGAAATTATTGCGTGACCAGACGAGAGCTTCTTGCCGTGATAAAATCAGTGGAACACTTCCGCAAATACTTGTACGGGAGAAAATTCACACTACGGACTGATTATGCTGCACTGGTTTGGCTTCTGAAATTCAAAAATCCAGAAGGGCAAGTGGCTAGATGGATTGAAAGGCTCCAGGAGTATGATTATGACTCCGAACATAGACCTGGCACGCTTCATCGAAATGCGGATGCATTATCCAGACGACCATGCGCCAGTGACTGCAAACATTGCAGCAAGATGGAGGACAAGGTAGCAATTGTCCAAAGGACGACCACCGAAGATGAGGACTGGCAAGATGAAAAATTGGCGCAAGACCAACTGAATGATCCGGACTTGAAGTATGTGATGGAATGGGCGCGAGAAGGAGAAAGGCCAACCTGGGAAAAACTCGCCCCCTTATCACCAACTGTCAAGGCTTATTGGGCTCAATGGGGATCCATAGTGATAGAAGGAGGGTTTCTGAAACGAAAGATCGAGAAGGAAGACGGCACACTTAGAAGAAAGCAAACCCTCGTTCCGAGGAGCCGAGTACCGGAAATCCTTGGACTGCTGCATGGAGGAACTTCTGGAGGACATCTAGGCGTTAAGAAGACGCTGGAGAAAGTGAAAGAGCGATTTTACTGGATCAACTGCAGCGAAGACGTCAAAGATTGGTGTCGAAAATGTGTAACCTGTGCAACGGCCAATGGACCGCAAAGGAAAAGGCGAGCACCAATGCGTCAGTACAACGTTGGCAGCCCCTTTGAAAGAATTGCCATCGACATAGCTGGCCCATTTCCTACAACTGAGAAGGGTAACAAGTACATCATGGTGGTGATGGATTACTTCAGCAAGTGGGTGGAAGCTTACTCAATCCCTAACCAAGAGGCCGTAACCGTGACTGAAGTTCTAGTTACCGAATTTATCAGCAGGTTTGGCGTACCCCTGGAATTACATTCTGATCAGGGAAGGAACTTTGAAGCTGCTATCTTCCAGCAAATGTGTGAGCGGCTAGGGATCTACAAGACCAGGACCACTGCGCTACATCCACAGTCTGATGGAATGGTGGAAAGGATGAACCGTACCGTGGGGAGGTACTTAGCCAAAGTAGTGTCCAGCCATCAGCGGGACTGGGACCGACATCTGCCTTTGTTCTTATTGGCTTACCGGTCGGCTGTTCAGGAAACGACGAAGAAGACTCCCAGCAGCATACTGTTTGGGCGAGAAATGCGACTTCCTTGTGATCTCAAATTTGGCTGCAAACCAGGTGAAGACCTAGCCGGAGAAGACTATGTGACAGACCTTCGCAGGAGGCTGGATGACATCCATGATCAGGTCCGCATGAACATCGGGGAAGCCAGCGATCAAATGAAGGAGCGCTATGACACCAGAGCTGACAGCATGGGGTACAAAGCTGGTGACTGGGTGTGGCTTTTTGACCCCAAGAGGCGCCAAGGATACTGTCCGAAACTTCAGCGTTCCTGGGACGGGCCGTACGAGATCTTGGAGCGCATCAACGATGTGGTCTACCGCATAAAAAAGAGACCAAACGGAAAACCAAGGGTCGTGCACTACAATCGCCTCTCACCATACCTAGGCGATAATGATGACCAACCAGCCCAAAAAGTACGACAGTGCGTCGCATCCGAAAGATCACCAGCCTTTGAGACGTTTTGGGAGAACGCGAAGGCAGGGCAGAAGTTTCGCCATGGAGTGACCACAGAAGTCCACAAGGACTTATTTGAGGTCACTAGGGACCACACACTGGCATGCAGTGTACCGGAAGATCTAGATATGTCTAGAGGAATTGCACGGGTCTTCCGATACAAATTCGGAGAACCGCAACCCTCGAGCAGCCCGCAAGGAAGAGCTCTGAGACTACCGAAGGGGCGTCAACAAGCATACTGCCTGGTTGTCCCGGATTCCAGCAACCTGGAAGAGGACTACAAGGCATTGTGGGACGGCCTTGTTGAGCTGCGTGACTACATGTTGGAGGATCAGCAGGCGCGTCTGGCAATACCGAAGATGGGTGGCGGCCGCGCTAATCGAGACTGGCGGATAATCCGGAGTATGATTGAAGCAGTGTTCTCGGGAGTCGGCATCAGCGTCATGGTGTGCTGCGAGCAAGCGCAGCCGAGAGCCAGTGGGGAGAAATCCGTGGACTGCCACTTCTTCCTGACCACAGGGTGTCGACGTGGATCAGCATGCCCCTACCTACACAGAGTCAAGACTGTTCCGGGACGAAACAGTCTAGGTGGGGGGTAGTGTTATGTAAATATAAATATTGAAATAAGTATGGGTAGTTATAGTGTTATGTAAATATAAATATTGAAATAAGTATAGATAGTTATAGTTACAAGAATCCTCAAAAGTATTGGTAGGTAAGATCGATAATTATGTATAAGTGTAGAATTCTCTAGACTAAGTAGGTACTTGTTATAATTATAGGAATTCTGTATTACATTTGTAGGTAGGATTTTGGTTGTATCTCTAGGTAGTACGTGAAGCGTCGAGAAGTAATAATTACTCTGGAACCGTCTGGCGACTTTAGTTCTGGATCATACTGCTCTGAAGAGTATAAAGGTGCGAATGGCCTGCAGAGCGGGGCAGTATCATAGCGACTAACAAACACATCGAAGCCATCTGATCAGTGAACCGAAACCAATGGAATAATCGAGAAAGTAGTGTGAAAATAAATTTTGTAACAGTGTAAAATAAATAACTATTGAAGAAGACCTGTGTATTTTTAATTTGAAGACAATTGAACCCTAATTTCGTAACAATAAGCTTGAAATAAGTAAACGAGCCCTCTGTCGTGTAGGAATGTTTTATTAAAACTCTCCCACCAGATAGATGGATAGATGGACAGTGGGATATCAACTCCGCACTCGCTAAGACACGCCCCCAACCAATCGCAGTGAGAGAAAGTCGCTGAGCAAGAGAAAGTACTGAAATAGAATCTCGATCGCGTCATGACCAGTCTGTGAGTGCGTGGTGTTTTTGCGCTCGATTTCGTAAATTTAAAGTTCTTCTAGCGTAAAGTATATGGTGTGCTCCAGGGGCGGTCTCAGAATAGTGTAAGTCATTTAGAATTTTTAAAATGTTTTTTTCTACTCCCATTTGGTAATTTACTAATTACAAAACGGCTAACGCGATCACAATGCTATACATTTCCACAGCCGGTGGCGTAATGGTCATTACTCTTGCTGTCTACGAGTCTCGTATTGTGTCTTTCGGCTGCGCCTCATGGCACAAACTAGCACTCGTGTTACAAAGACTATCATTACTAGGCAGTGGCATAAATAACTATTATGACTTTGAATTTGTTGTATTTTATTATGTGTTGACATTTTTTATTTTATTTATTTTTATGGTATAAAGGTTTTGTTAAGGAGTCCTGTGCGGGAGGTTCCCCACTTCTTGAAAAGCTTGGGGTCTATGCCACGCTTCTGTCGTAAGGCGCTGCAAGGAAGTGGCGATTGATGTTGGTTTTGAATAAAACTGAATTAAATTGAGAAGGGAACACATACATTGGTAGATCGTTCCATAAACGGGCAGTTTGGCAAAGGAATGAGTCATGAAAAGCCAAGTTCTCATAGTTTTGAGGTGTGTCCGTGTTTTACAAAAAAATGAACAGCAGGATTTATATAGGCAGGCCCTGATTAAGGGCGGTACGAGCTGTGCGACCAAACCAAGGCCCCTGCGTCCTAGGGCCGCCCGAGCATTTTAGAAAAATATACTTCAAATATTCTTTTGACATAAATTTGTTCGAGGCTTCAGGTTTTTAAACATTCACGACTACGCCCTCATAGACTTTTTGGAAATTAGTTACTAAACATATTTATTTTTAATTCTTTTTGGGGTCCAGATCAAAAGCAGCCTTCGAGACCAAAGACGCCCATGGTAGCTTATATGAAATCGTACAGAAAAATATTTCAATATATATTTTTACAAAAAGGATAAGACGAAGCTCGCTCTATCAAGTGTCATAGACCTCCCAAAGAAGTTTCCCAAAAACAAACTCAAAGAGCCGTCGGTAATCGTTTTGGTTTGCAACAAGTATCCATTTTTTGATTGGCGCGGGGAGGTGTTGGTGAGAGCATCTTAGCATCTTTGCATCTTAGATTAGATTAATGGAAGAGGGATGCTTTAAAAAAGCTTGTTTTACCAAACAACTCATATACGTAAATCACCACCTGCGAATGAATGGAATATCCAGAGTCATAATAAAAGAAGAGCTTGTATGAAGAAGGTTATGACTCTGGAGGAAATGAAATAAGTATGTAAGGATAGAAAGAAATGGCGGTTGATCTGTGATGTTGGCGGCTGGGGTTTGTTAAAGTAAAATTGGTTTTGTGATTTAGTTTTTTATGTCAATGTATAATATATTGTTGTTTATTGATTTTAAAAATGTAATTTGTCATGTATGTTCCTTGACTTATAGGTTAGAATGCGGCTGACCACCCATACTGTAAAAAATTGGTTCACTTTGCCAATGTCACCCCTGTTTCAGGGAAGGACGGCAAGAGTTGCAAGGCTTATGTTCATTTGAGATTGGGTTTTTATATTGTAGGTCCACATGCGGCATGTGTTAGCGCGAAATTATACATATCTGCTTGTGGGAATGCATTTAATATAATCTTAAATGATATATATCTTTGCAGCTTAGATTAGATTAGATTAGACCATCTCCCTCCCACACATCTACCTTGCTACCGCCTTCCTTACCGTTGTCACCAATAGATCCCACTCCACTGTCTTAATTTTTAAGTTTCATTTTAGTAATTGTTAGTTACCCGAAGATGGAAGTGATTCCGAAAATATTTGTAACTTACTCAAAAAATCAATAAAAGTGGAATGAAACAAAGTTTTCATTTCTTTTATTTTTTTAAATCTTAATTAAAAAATAATCATTAATATATATTTGTTTCTTTCTCTGTTTTTTTATTTCAATTATAACAAAAAATACCTTAGTTGTAGTTTAAGCACCCCTGATTTAGGGTTACCGAATAACATCCACAACCAAACACGTGTTAGATCACGCTTACACATGCTGCATGTATACTGTTAGTAAGCCGAGTGTAATAAGACCACCATTCCTTTCCTATGAGATATCAAACGCCTCACACCAACGTCAACGGTATTTTAATCATAAAACAAAGAAGGAGTCATGGCATTCAATATAATTTATTTAAAAAAATATATCCAGTTTTTCTGTAATAAAATATTTAACTTTAAATTAAACAATGTGAAGGTAGGTAGCGAAATTGAAAATAATTTTCAGGTACAAGGAACAATACCCACTCTAGGCGAAATATTATTACATTTTCATCAAAGTCTTTTTCCTAGCATGAAACCTTTTTGTGCAAATACTTTTAATGAAATTCAAATCACGAGAGGTGAACAAGGGAAAAGTGGCGCGACAAGAAAGTTCTCACCTCTCGGGTTCCCGCCTTCTGGCTTTGTACCACAGACAACATATTTTTTAATAATATTCAAATTTCGAACACGTTTTTTTTCTTTGCACAGTTGGTGTAAAGGAAAATTTGTGTGATACGGATTATCATGTGTACTTATCTTCCTGAATATCATTCAAAAAAGGAACGGACTCGGCATAAAATTTGAAATTATAATTGTTTGGCGTCAGGTTGTACGTCACAGCTCTATGTGTCTGTCTACTTAGCAAAATAAAAAACAAAAAATCACAGACCCATACAATAATAAAATATTGCAAGGTATAATTTTTATTTTTCCTAGCAATACAGCCGTGTTGTCACCTTAGTATTTGTTTGGCTTATCTTTCACAGAGGTAATTTCAAACGAGAAATGTTTGTATGTGTACTGGACCAATATGTCTGATGAAAACTAGAAATTGTTTTTGAAAAGAGTAAAAATAGCTCGTACATTTACATGGTTTAGGTGCTTTTCATTGATAAGGTTGTGTAGAATGTGACTTTTAGGATAAATCCATTGAAAGATCGCCTTTTAAAAAAATAGTAGATAAGCCAAACAAGCACTGAGGAGAAGGAGTAACGTGACATTTTTTTTGTCTGCAGAACTTGTGTCGAGTCGATTCTGAAAAGTTCACACCTCCACTGTGTTTTTTTTAAATATATACTAAATGACTTAAATCATTTGGTAAATCAATATTTGGTCAGGGAACGTGTGCATTATTTTTTTTAATTGAACATTTACAACCCATGTTTACAACAACCCTTTTTATTGAATTAATTGTGATATACGATAGATATTTTTATAGTACAAAAGGAGTTAAAAGAAACTTGGATTTTTTTCTCTCAGAGGTGTAAAATATTTAATATTTCATGAAAATCTCAATTTGGTCATGTTGGAATACAATATTAAATTTGTAGAGTTGGCAATACAGACGCCATCTTTGTGTACTTCCGTTTTCTTATAAAAAGTATTGTAACCATGTTATAAGCTAACTTTTGAGCAGTGAATAAAAGTTTATACAACAAAAGTATTTTTCTCTAAAAAAATATCAGGTTATGGGCCCAGACATATGTCCCAGGATACACCTAGATATGTTTCAGGCATGAGCCTAGATTCGTAAAAAGAGAAGAATTGAGAACTTCGATTTTGACAGTTTTTGAGGTTATAAAAGCATTTTTTTGCTTTGCGAAAAAATTTTTTTTCGTGAGAGTTTGTCAAGTCGTTGGAGAGTTACGAGAGTGAAGAGAGTCAAGATAAAACAGGTTAAAAAATGGTTGAAGTGCAAGGAAACCTGAAGCTGAAAGGAATATCGAATTGGCCAATATGGCCTTTTCAAATCCAAGTGACGCTCAAAGGAAGAGGGTTAATGGATATTGTGCTGAGGAAGCGCCTATGTCCTGAGAGAGGAGTAAAACCGGAGGAGATTAAAGCATGTTCTGATGAGTGGGAGCGGCAAGATGCGAAAGCTCAAGAAATCATTGTGTCGAGAATTGAAGCAGAGCCACTCAGCTATTTATTTTCGTGTGATACTGCTAGTGAAATGTGGGAAAAATTGTGCTCAGTATATGACAAAGAGTCAGCAGTCAGTATTCATCTACTTCAACAACGTTTCTTGAGTATGACAGTGGAAGAAAATGAACCAATTTCCAAATTCATTACAATATTGGAAGAGATAAAGATGAAACTGAAATTAGCAAAAGAGCCCATTTCAGACAACATGGTTATGACGAAAATTTTAATGACATTGCCGGAGAAGTTCAAGCATTTCAGATCAGCATGGGAGTCTGTACCAAGTGAGAAACAGACTTTGAAAGATTTAACTGCAAGATTACTTCTTGAAGAAGAGAGACTGACTAGTAGTGAAGAGACAGTAGCGCTTGCTGCATCTCGTGGTCCTTCAACTAAACCACTGCTCCAGAATGTGAAATGTTACAACTGTGGCGGACAAGGTCATTATGCTAAATTATATAAAAGCATAAAAAAAAATGCACCAGGAAAGAAGAGAGAAAATGTTTCAAATGTGGAAAGAAAGGTCACATTGCATCAAAGTGTAGATCAAGAGTAGGAAACAAATACAGCCCTAATAAAAACAACAAGAAGGAGTAAAATGCATTTGTAGCAGTGAGCAGTAAAAACAAAGATTTCTGGTTCATGGACACAGGAGCAACAGAGCATATGTGTGGACAAAAAGAGTTGTTCAAAACGTTACACAAGTTCCACAATACTTCATCTCAAGTGCGTGTTGGTAATGGACAGCTACTAGATATAAAGGGTGTGGGGGAAGTGGAACTCTATGCATCAATTGGTAAAGATTATATAAAAACAACATTAACTAATGTTTTGTATGTGCCAGACTTGCATTTTAATTTGTTTTCGGCTGGATATGTGTTGGATAAGGGATATAATCTAATTTCAGACAATTTTGAGTGCAAATTTGTAAACACTGTGGGTAAAGTTTGTACTACCAAAGCAAAAGCCGTAAGAACAGAATTGGTATTTTAGTAGGATATGGGGAAAACACCAAAGGATACAGATTATTTTTTGAGGATAAGAACCAAGTGGAGGTAGATTGTGATGTAATATTTCTACCGCAAAAAGGACATACAGGTAATATAGAGGAAAAGCAAGAAAATTTCAAAATATTTTCAGAAGAGAGAGGTGATGTTCAGAGTCATAGAAAAGAAATAAACAATGAAAGTTCAAATGAACAAGAGCAGAGTCATGATGAGGAATCAAGTAATGAGAGCTCAAGTGAACAGGAAAGCATGAGTGAATTTGAGGAGGAGAAATTCAATGATGAGCCAGAGAGAAGAGCAAACATTAAGGAAACATCAGAGAGAGAACGTGAAGAGATGAGGAAACACACTCTAAGAGCGAGAGAGGAATTGAAGAAGCCAGTGAGATTTGAAGATTATGAGATGAGTCTAGTATGTGAAAAGGAAAGTAAAGGAAAGTGGAGGAAGCAATGGATAAAGAACTGAAAATCTTAGAGGGAAACAATACATGGGAAATAGTTCCTAAACCACATACGTGGAATCCAATAGACTGTAAGTTGGTATTTAAACAAAAGGGTAACAATGATTCAATAATATATAAAGCTAGATTAGTAGGTAGAGGATTTTTGGAGTCAGAATTATCTGAAGTTTATAGTCCTGTAGCTAGATTATCGTCTATAAGAATGTTTCTTGCTTATTGTAATGAGAATAACTTACCCGTTTATCAACTGGATGTATGTAGCGCTTTTCTAAATGGAGATATAACTAGAGATGTGTATATAACATTACCTGAAGGTTGTGATCAAATTAGACTGAGAGAAAATTAATGTTTAAAATTGAAAAAGTCATTGTATGGTTTGAAAGAATCGCCAAAAAATTGGAATATAAAGTTTACAAATGTAATGATGAAGCTAAATTTTCAGCAATCTGAGTTTGAGTAATGTTTATATTTTAAAGACAAAGGGAAAAATAGAACATTTGTTTTGTTATATGTAGATGATCTGTTACTAACCTCAAGTGATGACAAAGATATTCAGGATACCAAAGATATACTAAATATATTCTTTAAAATGAAAGATTTAGGATTGATGAGTGATTTTCTAGGAATGAATATTACACAAAACCTGAAAGAAAATACTATTGTTTTTTCACAGAAAGCTTATCTGGAAAGTTTGTTGGAAAAATGTAAAATGACAGATTGTAATGAAGTTCAGACACCTATGCCTGAAAATTTTGATCACAGTAACTTAAAAAGAGAAGGTCCTGAGAGTACAGAATTAGAAAAGAGGTGTAGAGCTGTAATAGGATCACTTATGTATGCCATGTTATGTACTCGTCCTGATTTGTGTTTAGCGATAAGCATTTTAAGTACTCAATTATGGAATGCTCTGAAGCACTTACTGAGATATGTGAAAGGAACTCTTCATTTATTACTTGTATTTGCTAAAGGTAATAAAGAAAACTGTATTGTAGGATATGTCGATTCAGACTGGGCTGGTGACAAAGTGGATAGAAAATCTACCGGTGGTTTCATTTTCAAAATCTTCAATTGTAGTGTTTCATGGTGTTCAAGGAAACAATCCACGGTAGCTTTGTCGTCAACAGAATCTGAGTTTATAGCATTAAACTTAGCTGTAAGTGAAGCCTGTTGGCTGAGAAATTTGCTTAAGGATATTTGGGGAAATCATAAAAATATTGTCTTGTATGAAGATAATCAAATTGTGCAATAATCCCCAGTTTCATCACAAATTAAAACATGTTGACATCAGAATTAAATTTATTAGAGAGAAGATTATGTTAAAAATTATAGAAATAAGGTACATAAATACACAAAATCAGATTGCAGATGTATTGACCAAACCTATTGGTCGTGTAAGGTTTAAGAGTTTCATAAAAGAGCTAGGCACATTGTAAAATGAAACAAATTTATTATTGAGGAGGAGTGTTGGAATACAATATTAAATTTGTAGAGTTGGCAATACAGACGCCATCTTTGTGTACTTCCGTTTTCTTATAAAAAGTATTGTAACCATGTTATAAGCTAACTTTTGAGCAGTGAATAAAAGTTTATACAACAAAAGTATTTTTCTCTAAAAAAATATCAGGTCAAAATATGATACAAGTGTATTACACGATTCGATTCGTCTGCAATTTATTTTCATAGTAAATTTATTTATTTTTAGAATTTTCGGCAGCTTAAAACGACTTTCTAAATAATTTAATTTAATATTTCAACAAAGTGATTTCATATTTCATTAAATTTAAATTTAATACTTGATTTGAAGTGGTAAAAACGGTAAGATATAACTTATTAATATTTCACTTTTTTTCCTATTGATGAGAAGATACCTGTAGTGGAAAATATATGGCAAAAAAAGCTTCAAAAATGAAACAGTAAAGTAATAAAGACCCTTAATATTTTAAAATCTTAAATTACTTTTACTTTCCAAGTTTTTTGTTAATCAAGTCACTGTTGAACAAATTTATTAATGCTCTACTCTTGGAAGGTAATATTACGTAACATTCTATTAATGAAGAGAAAATTAATACTTACATTATCATGTTTCATTAATACATTGAAGGGATGTTTATTACATGTATTTAGTTGGTATAGATATATTCTAGTAAAATAATGCTTTAATAATAAATGAATATCTACAAATAAACTTTTTAGTGTTTGCGTTTTTACACATTGAAAGTTCATTTTTATGTGAAAGTCTTAATTTTCACAAACACAGAGTTTTATTTCCACAAATTGAGCATTCATTTCACCTCAGGTACCTACTTTCGGCTTGAATACGTCATTTTAACATTTAATATCATATTAACAGAGACCTCTTGTATATGTTTTTTTTAATACTTTCTCATAAATAATAATAATACTATCCTGTTTAAATTTTCGGCAGTAACTTTGTGAAAGTTCATTTTAAATTAAAATATAAAAATAAAAATCCTTTAAAATAATTTTTCAATATGAATTTAAACAAAAAGTGATTTATAACAAAATTGAATTTATGATGATAATACTCGTACCTTCATGCTTAAATCCTACAATATATTTATTGTACAACAATAATACACGTTTGAATCGTCTTATATAATTATAAATAACAAATAAAAAAATAATTAAATTTAAACAGTGCTTATTTTCATTTTAAAAACATTAAAAAGGAATTCTGAAAAGTTTCCACTGACGCATTTCATGAAAAGGCTAATACTTGTTGCCGTACTCAATTAATTTAAATAAAGACCCAGGAGTAGATTTTTAGTAGACTAAAAGGATTTTAATCTTCAAAAGTCCGTTGAATGCAAAGCATTGATATGAATGTGTACTAGTACTGCACTAGTTTTCGGAAATCATTAACCATCAATACCCTTAGTGCGAGTTGCAAAACTTGAGAAAAGTAAAGTTTACTGAAAATACTAAAGAGGGATTTCCCCCAAAATCTGCCGTTTTAGTTTCTTACATTTTATGGTCTTAGCAAAAGAGTTACAGTGATGAAGAAAATCAAGTTCAAACAAACTAAAATGGCAGATTTTGGGGAAAATCACTATTTAAGACTTTCCGGAAACTTTACTTTTCTCAAGTGTTGCAACTCGTACTAAGGGTACTGGTCTTCTGTGAATCAGAATCAAGCCATTTGGTTGCCTACACATGTGCAAAATGCTGCGCACGTTACTGCTTCACTTTTTCCTATCCTTCTGGTCTTTTCGTAGTATTCAAAATTCTACAAATTACATATTACACGCGACTTAGCTACACATATAGTATACATTTTTGCCGCGTTATCTCCGGAGGGATGCGGCAAGAGAAATTTATTTCTATTTCCATTTCAATTTTTTAAATATTAAAAAAAATAATGTATTTCTTTTTACAATAAGGGGTCCGGCCTTACGCCAATCACTTCAGTTGAAGTGGGAGTTTCCAGCTCCCAACTGGGCTGGTACTCATTTCTTGTGAAGCCTGAGTAAGCCTTCATTATAAATTTGTTATATTCCACAAAAAACATAACGAATACCTATTCAAAAATGTTTTAATTAACCTTTTAATATGAATTATACTAAAGGTATAGCTTATTGAAAAACTTTCAATGCCGAAAAGCCATTGTCGCTGTTTATTTCATTTGGATTCAAATGTCAAAATACGAAGAAACAATTGTCATTATTTGCTCGGGGAAAAGGTAAAGTCGAATTTGCCAACAGCGAAATATAAACATTCAGTATTTATTTTTGTAACACAATATTTAGTTCTTTATTTTTGTAACTGTCACTCTGACACCATTTCGGTAGGAGTGGCAAGAGCATCTGCAGACTTGCCTCTATTTTTTCCTATCCTTAAATATATTTTTTACTTCATTCATATCCATCACCTTTTTCATACATTTCCTTATTTTACATTCGCTTTGTTAATCCCATTCTTTCATAATTTCACCAATCTGATCCAGCCATAATTCTCTAGGTCTTCTCTTTCCTATTTTCTCTTTCACATTTTCTCTGTATAAACACTTTGTATGTCTTTGATCATTCATTCATTTTTTCTACGTACCCTAACCATCTCATCACATTATTTTGTACCTTTACTTTTACAATCTCTTTCAACTTATATATTTTTAGTGTTAATGTGTTTACACAGTGAAACTTTAACTTAGTATAATATAATATCTATAACAACTAAATATATTTAATAAACATCCCTTCAATGTACTCGTATTAATTAAACATGATTATGTAGTCCTCAATTGCAGAATATTCACTGGCTGCGTGTCCCGGAGAGAGTAGAATACAAAATGTGCCTGTTGGTATTTAAATCACTCAGAGGAACGGCCCCTTCTTACTTAGACGAACTATGTAAGCTTGACGAGATTTTAGATAAGCGGTGCACTCTTCGCTCGGCGCAGAGTGATGCTATCAACAAGCTGAAAATGCCATCTCGACGGAGCAGAACGGGCTTTGGGGATAGGGCGTTCAGTTCGGCGGGACCGTTGTGCTGGAACCGGCTGCCTTTGAAGCTAAGGACGGAAACCAGCGAGAAGCGCTTCAGGAAGGAGCTGAAGACCATCATCTTCACAAGAAGAGAGTGAGTGGTGGGCGCCCTTGGGGTGGCTGGAGCCACTAAACGGCGCCCAAAAGAAGAAAGAAAAAGAAGTCATCCAAATATATATAAATGTAAGTATTAATTTTTGTATCAACTTACATTTGTCTTGTACCCATTCATTCTTTACACTATTTCTTAGAGTTTTTCCTTAAATATTTATTTTATAAAATGCCACGTATCGACACTTAATTTCCATTTTATTTTTCGCCAAAATCAAGACACGTTTTTAATACGGGTTTGACACGGGTACACCTCTATGTAATATCTCAAAAACAATTATTCCTAAAAATGTTTTACATGCAAACGTGAAGTATTTATAGAGCTCATTTAGCAACTTTGATGTTTTATATCGTATGCTAACGAATGAATAGCTTAGGCTACAAGCTACCTTTGAAAATACCGATTTTCAAAGGTAGCTTATATTACTTTAAAATGATACAACTACCCACACGATTGACATAGGTGCGTCCTTTTCATTTAGTATAGTCGATAAGCTAACGCTGAAAATACAGGGCCTAAGCTACCTGAAGATGACCATATAGGTCGAAAACGTTTGTAAATTATAATTCCAATAAATCAATATCTTGCGTGAAAATAAAACAATGTAGACTTTTTAAAGTTTGTGTATTCACACAGTGAAAATTCATTTTTATAAATAATTATAAAAAATTATAAAAAACACAGAGTTTTATTTTATTTTTCTTGTCAATTTTTGTAATTTAGTATCCTCTTGATAATGACGTGAATAAGTCGAAAGTACTTGAGGTGGAAATAAAAACTCAATTTGTGAAAATAAAACTCTGTGTTTTTTATAATTTTTTATAATTATTTATAAAACAATGTTTTAATCAGAAATTAGTTCTTAAAAAAAAAACATAAAATCAATCAACATAAATTTTCACAGTGTTAATACACAAACCATAAAAGATATGCATGAGTGTTTGATCAGATTTCCAGTAAAGTCTTGCATGTATCAACTCTCAATGATTCGAGAATGATCCTCATTCTTACTATAAAATAAGGACCAAAGCTCTCTGTATTGCCGAAGACAACGGGCCGTTGTATTGTATAGGTGTAATGTGACTCCGTATCTGAACCGCTAAAATAGTACCGCAGTATTAATTTAATTGAACCCGTGATAAAACATACCACTTTAAATTGAATGATCTTATAAATTTTTATATCTCAAAGGTTATGATTAGCAAATATCAATACCTCAATGACGTTGTTATACTGTGGACCGTGTCCATTTTTTTTCATCTTACATAAGAAGGGTATATTGACTGAAGGGTATATAAACTTTGCATTGTCGTACGTTTTGTTCAGGTGTGAATAGAGTGCTGCGAAGGTTTCATAGGGTGCGAAGGTACGTCAGATGAAATCCTATTCCCTCACATGGAAGTAAATTATCAAGTTGTACTGAATTTCAAGCAAATCAGCTGGCAAAGTCAATTCAACTTACTCTGCCTTCTAGCTAACTTATATTATAAAGCTTACTTGTCACCGTTGGCAATATCGTCATTTTAGTGCTCGTTTGGATTATCTCGAATAGAGGAAATATCACCTGAGCAATGTTTGTATGTGTAGTGAACCAATGTGCCTTATGAAAACAGGAAATCGATTCGGTCGATAGCTCAGTTGGTAGAGTGCTAGCATTTGATGCTGAGAGCCCGGGTTCGAATCCCACAGATGGTGTCAGACATGATTTCCTGTTTCGGTGTTTATTTCAAACCTTCATATCAAATACCGGCAAGGTTTACTCAGCCATCATAACAAATGAGAACCAGCCCTCTCGGAAGCTGGGTAACCCCTACTTCAACTGAAGTGGTTTGCGTAAGGCCGGCCTCCTTACCTGTAAAAATTGTAGGTACCACTCACCACATACAAGCCCTTCGGTGAAAACGCGGCAAGAAGTTACACTATTGTGTAGCTTAATAGCGTAGCTATTTAGACATGTTCATGATAGATTTATGAATGTCAAACCAGGGGATTGTTTCAGTTTAATGTACTCCCATATTTTACATAAAGGCGACTTTGAAATTCCTTTGTTATCCTGTTTTGTACATCCCTGTCAAAGACATCTTGACTCTTCCCATTGACAGACTGTCGACCCTTGTCTTGGTGGAGAGTAACAAATGATCATCTGGCCAACTACTTGTCTGCCCATTCTTGAATGTATAAAGGCATGTATTTACAATTTTGATTCCATTATCCTAATTTGTTTTAAGCCATCAGACCCCCTTTCCTTCTTTAATCATTTTCACTTCAATCTTACTCCAATTATTTGATACTAAGAATCATGATGGACCTATAATAATCTATAATCTAAGTAGCAAAGATATATTTACATGCAAAACTCATGCATGCTCATGAACAGACACGTGTAAGTTCACGCTTACAAATGCTGAATGTGTACTTACAAAAAAATCCAAACCTCAAATAAACATAAACCCTGCAACTTTTGTTGACCTTACTTGAAACAGGGGGGAAATTGGCAAAGTGAACTGGTGACGCTTTAGTAGCGCCATCTGTTTTTATTTTTATTTAATTAGTATAAAGAAGCGAATTTCATGTTGGTTCTGTCACAAGCTGAAAAAAAGTGCGGATAAATCGCGAGATGTCAGTATTAACCTCTTTGACGCGGAGCAATGTGAAATTAGCAATACATGGACTTCCGTTTTTCCGTCGTTGTAAAGCAGACATGTTTTTGTGTGTGTCGAACGATTTGAAATTTAACCCGTAAAAATCCGTAAAAATCACATGGACTTTTTTAATATTTCTTTAATTTGTGATTGTGATATGTGATGTGATTGTTTCATATAACATCCAAGTACGGTAGTTGTGAACAGAGTTCATCATCAGGATCCTGGGAAGACGATTATCATATTGGACCACGCAGCACAATTGGGTGAGTGGCAGGCCTTTGATCATCGCTTCTTTTTGGTACGGGAAGGTCGTCCAACATTGAAAGCCACCTAGTGAAGGTCGGTTTTTGTTTGAGAGAAAATATCTAGGCATTAGATCTAGGTATTTTCATATCTCTCATTTAGAGGAATACGGTGTAGTTTCTCCATTTGTTTTTTTTTCATATTTATATACTCCACCAGGGGTAATGGTTACGCGTTGCCCCTCCATGAACCGTTTTTTACAGTATGGCTGGCCACCCTCATACCAACCTATAAGTCAGGAAAAAAAATATTGCAGATAATGACTTTACTTTACACACAAACAAACTAACAATATTTTTTTAATGTATTCCAGCTTTTTTAGGACTTATCAGTGGTGAAGGGTGCCATACAAGCCGATCCCCATCGGTTTCCCGTTTAAAATGAGACAAAAATAATAATAAAGTAGACTGCATGGTTTCAATGGGGAAAAAATACGTATTGTTTCTTTGGTTTTAAATGTATTTTTTACTTTGTGCCTATATTTTTTAACTACTTTGTTACATCATTTTAAAAGGGAAGCCAATGAGAACCGGCATGTATGGCACCCTTCGCCACTGATAAGTACTTCTTCAAGTGTATGAGTTTGTCGATAAAATTTTAAGTATCAAAAAGCACAAACTACAAACTATCAGCTTGGACGAGACTTTTTCCAGAAGTTAGAGGATGTTGGCGTAGGTTTTGAGTTGCTTTAAAGGTAATAAGAAAAGATCAATTGATCAAAAAATATTGGTGAAAAATACAGAAAAAACAAATTTCATACGGGAGATGATCAAATCCGTCCGATTGCAAGGAAAGATTAAATAAAATAAGGTTTTTCCTTGAATTAAATAATTTGAAATCAGGTACAAGAAATAAAATAAGGTGAACTAAAGACGTGAAAGATTTTTTAGTTTTAGAATACTAAATAAATGAAATAAATAAAATGTTTGTACGCGGGCTCTATTTGATAAAAACTGCGGTTAATTTATTTTAGAGTTACATTTGCACACTATAGTTCAACGGCTGAGATATTTCTGAAGCTACATAGATATAAATAGTATTCCGGTGCTAAAAAAGTACATGGGTGGAATTGTATAAATAAGGGAAACAATCTAATGGCGTAAAATAAAATAAATTAATGCAAAACTTTGGTGTAAATCTGGTAGACCTGTGGGCGAGTAACGCAAAGGGTAACGACGCGTGAAAGTTAGCAAAGTTTCCTCTCTCTCGGGGACAGGGATAAAATCCAGATTGTTTCTAAATTAAACTTTTAAGGCTGTAAGGGCAGGAACGCCTCGCTAAAGGACATTTCAGTGGGCGCCAAAAAACAAGTTGGAGCCGGGGGACTTGATTGAATATAAATGTTTCTCTCTCATTTATATTTTTAAGAATAGTCTGAAAATATTTTCATTTTTGTTGTGTAGGATTATGAGATTGCTGAGTACTTTGCTTTGTTCGAAGGAGTCACGAGCGTAGCATGGGGTTTTACCAGATAAAATGGAATTTCTAAATACTCTGTTCTTGCCTTTTGAATTTTTTATAAGCAAATGAATGTTTAATAAGATTTTTCAAAAACAAAGATACCAGACAAATTTATTTAAATATTTGTTTATCAGAATTTTCATATCAGATTATTGATAAGATGTCGCACGTTTAATAATAAAGAGCAATAACTCAAAAAACATGAATGTTGGGAAATCACGTTTTAAGTTCAGGCAACCAGTACAGCTTGTATGGGATGCAAAAGGCAGCCGATGTTTTATCTCGGTCATATTCCTCCAAATTGAACGGCTGTCGCATTTTACCTATTCTTCTCGCATTGTTCTTGCGTTTTATTACAAAATCTCGATTTTCCCAATTTTCGAGTTATTTCTCTTTATTATTAAGCGTGCGATGTGTTGAAAGTATCCGGGGTAATACTTTAAAAAAGTTATAGATTGATGTGTTATTAGATTTTGTAGGGTTTGTGTAACAACGTTTAATAAAAAATAATTTGATTTTAAATGATGTGTTATTGTTTATGAAAGTCTTACTTTATTCGACTATTTACTTGAAGAAATAAATGGACATTTTAACACATTATCAATGCTTTGGTTTGGGCATTTACAAAAAATGGATGATGGATGACTTACACAAAAGTGTTTAAGAGGATAATGAAGGAATGCATCGATCAAATAAGCTAGATCATAAATGAAGGAACCTGCAGAGTGAGAAAGAGAGAAGAGCATGCACGAAGTAAGTGGGAGAACTGTGTAATAACGAAGAAAAGGGGAGACACATCTGCAGAGGTACCGGACAACCCTAGCGTAATTAATGGCTGGATACAATGACAAGCACGAGTTCAAGTATCAGATTTATGAATCGTAGTTTGAACGAGTCTACTCAAACCAGCGGTTTCTGTGTGAAATATAACCGGGGTCAGGGGTAAAAGTCTCGACGATATATTGTATACCGTATCTATTTGAAGATACGGTATACGGATACGAAGAAGAAGGACGAAATAAAAGCTTCAGTAACAGTATATAGGCAATATTCAGTTGCGAATCAACAGCTGATCCATTTTATATGAAAAAAAGATCGGCTGTTCAGCCAGCGACATATTTTATTCCGTCCTATCTTCAAATATGTATAGTAAGATCTACACGTACGATCACTGTCGAGGCTTCCACCCCAACAACGCTATTCTACTTAACTCCTTACGACCTTAAGGCGACGAGATAGCGATTCCTGTCCAAAAATAAGGTGTAGTGGGATTTTTTTATCTGTGAAGTTTTCTTGGAAGCGCTAGCAAGCTCCGACTCGGATTGATATCCAAAGTGTAAGAAACCTTATATCGCTCAACCGAAACGTAGACCTTTGTTCTTTTGGTTATACTTTTATATAGCTTACTGGCTTTATGTTTGGCAATACAAAATTCTAAATAAACATACAACATTGTATTTACTGTCAAATGACACAGATTGTATTGTTTTCCAACTTCCATTACTTGTTTTCAGTTTGTTTGTATGCGGGTAGGAACTGTCTCACATCTACGGTTGGGATGGAAATGCAGAACTCGGGTTTATGGGGAAATTTAATGCTATTGTATGTTTCGCTGATAAATTTAGAAACCATAGCGGTCAGCCCACTCTACCCCAAGCATTGCAGAGTCTTATCCAAGGTTTTTGCAACAGTTCCTCAAGATGAGTGCCCTTTATTAATCTAAATGGCAACAAAGACTCTTCCAAACTACAAAATATACTATGTACGTTATGACTTTGAAACTCTACAAAGATGATGAAAAGATGGCATTTGTCTTCAAACATTACCTACCAAAATGTTTCTTTATATCCCTTGACTTATAGGTGGTATGAGACTCACCACCCATCCTGTAAAAAATGGTTCACTTTGCCAATGTCACCCTTGTTTCAGGGAAGGAAAAAGGTTTCAAGGTTGATGCTTTTTTGAGGTTTTGTTTTTAATTTGTAAGTACACATGCAGAATAAGCGCAAACTTACACGTGTCTTTTTTTTTTTTTAGGGTGGATTTATTAACACAGTAAAAGTCCATTTTTAATTATTTAAAAAATATTCAAATGGAAACATGGTATTAATTCACTTATTTATTTCTTTTTTGTGCTCGAACATTTTCGCCTAATGAGGCATCTTCAGGAGCAGATTGGTTACACATATTTGTATAAAAATAATTTTCAAAACAATTTTGTTCAAAACATTAACAAAAACATAAATTCAAAGACAAAATTTAACAAAAATATTAATATAATATAATGTCTATGAATTGATGTTTTTGTTTATGTTTTGAAAATACTTGTTTTAAAAATTATTTTTTTAAAAATATTTGTAACCAATCCGCGTCTGAAGATGCCTCATTAGGCGAAAATGTTTGAGCACAAAAAATAAATAAATAAGTAAATTACAACTATGTTTCCATTTGAATTTTTTAAATAATTTACACGTGTCTTTTTGCGAGCATGCATTTAATATGAATTTCAAACGCTAATATATCTATGCAACTTAGATTATAGATTTCCGATGGAAATCCTTTGAAATTAAAGAATGAGTTCGCAGAAACAAATATCCTTCGAGTGTATGAGGTCACAGGCTTTCGTAAATGATAAATTATAATAAATTTCACATCTAAATCTAAATCTAAGCTGCAAGGATATGTATCATTTGAGATTCATATTAAATGCATTCCCACAAGTAGACGTGCATAATTTCGCGCTAACACATGCCGCATGTGGACCTACAATATAAAAAACCCAATCTCAAATGAACATAAGCCCTGCAACTCTTGCCGACCTTCCCTGAAGCAGGGGTGACATTGGCAAAGTGAACCATTTTTTACAGTATGGGTGGTCAGCCGCATACCAACCTATCAGTCAAGGAGTACAAGCAATTAATACAATCAAATATATAAAACAAATAAACTCTAAACAATTAAACAGTAAAAAATTAAAAAACTACAAAACATATATTTTTTTTAAATTTAAAAGCCTCAGCTTTAACCGCCAGCATTACAGATCAACCGCCATTTCAGTAATATAACATAATCAGTAATTTTTTGGAAAAATGTGAAATATACGTTTTCTGTACAGCGTCATCTGATAACATAATATATTATACGAAATACAGGGAGCAGCGCTTTGGCATTTTTTCAGTCTATCTATGAGTACAATCTGCATGTAGTCTATGGTGTAAGATTTTCTATTTTTCGGATGACAGCGCCTCAACAGGTCCTTAACAATCATTCAACCAATCGCATTTCCCAAGCCACCAGGGGAAGTGACGTCACAGTATTTCGACAATATAAACGCACGGAATCTATTTCCAATTAATTTGCGCACTAGATAACTACGCCACTGTATTTAATCTGTAAAAGATTGACAGAAAGCATTGTGTAAAAAAAACAGAAGATTGCCTCCTGGGATTTCATTTTTATTTTCATTTAAGATTATTTCAAATAATGAAAGTATATGGGGTTATATCTCTAAAGAGTTGGAGAAAGATATTTTATTGCTTATTGAAGTCATACTTTATTGGATTATTAATTTTTATATCTATTCTACATTATAAATATAATTATGTATGTACTTTTCCAACTATCTTTCGGATTTCGAAAGTTTTTTTTTTGTGTACAACGGATATTTTTATCAATATGAAATCTATTTTCAGGATTGATTCTTGGTAGACGAGTTATTTATTCTTAAAACAAATTCAAAACAAAAATCTATGTAAAAGAAATAAACAAAAATCATTGGCTACTTAAAGTTTATTTACGCAACTAAGCTACACATGTAGTATAACTTCCTGCCGTGTGCTCCCCGAAGGGAAAGCATGTAGCGAGTGAACCTATTTATTTTAACAGATGAGGAAGCCAGCCTTTTATTGTGGGTTTGAAATAAACAATGGAACGGGAAACCATTGGTGGGGATAAAACCCTAACCTTATGGCATGGAACGCAAGCATTATACCAACTGAGTTATCGACCGGAGCAAAATAAAGTATACACCAATAAATAGGGGATAGCAATCTAAATAATACCTAATGTATTTGATTTTTTCGGAAATCAAGAAATTGCAAAAATTTTTGCAAATTTTTTTGCAAATTTTTTTTTTCATACAAAACATATTTTTTAACATTCATAAAATATAATTGATGAAACAGATTCTTTCATTTTCCATTCCAATATATCTTGGAAAAATATACACTTCCATTTCCATTGAAAAATTAAGTCATCATAAATAAAGTAAAATAAATTGTATACTTTGTAACTATCCAGGAATTTTAAATTACGCATACAACGAGAAGGCTTAATAAAATATTTATCTTTTTACAGAATCAAACGCCCGTTTTCTCATTAAAATCTTATTAAAAAATAACGCTCAATATGTTTATCGAAGTGAACATTTTTTTTTCTGGATGGTGTGTTTTTGGAAAGGTTACGGTGAAAGGTTGTATCTTTTCAGGTTTTTGGGTGTAAAACCAAAAAAAAAACCGTTAGTATCAGTTGAGCTGCTGAGGTCACATGAATTTTTTGATAGATAAACTTGATGGATATACTCGTATAGATGAGGATAAGAAAGATCACATGGTCAAAAAAAAGAAAATAGAGCTTATAGGGGGGGAATAATGTTACAAATATCTAATTGTGTGTTTTGCTTGTCTGTGATTTATGTGAAGTCTATGAAGTGTCTAGATATTACGTACGTAATTTTTTGTCCATCATATAAAAAGTATCTCAAAATGTGGAGGGAACTTCCGCAGCACCAAAATATGATAAATGGGACCGTGTGCTGCCTTTGCAAGAAAAAGGTACAAGGTACATTTTCTTGCTTTGGCAGCCCAGGGGCGCGTAGAAGGCGTAACAAGGTTAAGATGGGTCCTAGAAAATAAAACACAGTTTTTTCTTGAAAGCATGTAGGCGGAAAAAAAATAATTTAGAAAACTAGCAAAATAAGAGGAAGGAATTTTTGTTTTCTGCCTACGCCTTCGAAAAAAAAAACAAGTCTATTTGATCACACGTGTACAGAGCAGGTAAGATTTTTTAATTAAATTTCTAGGAAAGAGATTATGTCGCCACTTTACAGGATGCTCCGCTGGTTTCAGGGAAAGGATTTCCCGTTTCGGTGTTTATTTCAAAACTCAAAATAAAATACCGGCAAGGTTTACTCAGCCTTCACAAGAAATAAGTACCAGCCCTCTCGGGAGCTGGGAAACCCCCACTTCAACTGAAGTGGTTGGCGTAAGGCCGGCCCCCTTACCTGTAAAAATAAATAGGTTCGATTCGCCACATGCAACCGCTTCGGGGAAAACGCGGCAAGAAGTTATACTATATGTGTAGCTTAGTTGCGTTTTGTTTTTGTTGCGGCAGGTGTTGTAAGGTGTATGTTCATGTGGGGTTTTTATTTTTTATTTGTATGCACACATGCAGAATGTGTAAGCGCGAACCTACATGTGTCTATTTGTGATAAGTAGAGAAGTCGTTGAAGTGTGTCATAGAGAAGGTATCACGCTATTTTTACTTCTAAGCTACGCATATAATGCAACTTCTTATCGAGTTTTCCCCGAAGAGATCGCATGTGGCGAGTGGAACTTATTTATTTTTACATGTAAGGGGACCGGTAAGATTTATGGGAGACGATCTTAGGGACGCCGAAGAAGATCCTGGATGAATAATCTGTGACAATGTTTCGGCAGAAGCACCAAGTCCCTGTTTCAAGCCACAGCATCCAAAGCCATGATAATCACTGATCTTCGATAGAAGTGGCACAAAAAGAAGAAGTAGGTTGTTTGGTTGTTATTTTTTTAATGTTGGAGTCGCCTTTCTGCTTAATGCTTTATAATAACGTCCTTTACTGTGAAGTTAGAAATGTGTTTTCTCTAGTTAACCTAATGAAAAATAAGTGTTAGTAAATCTCTCATTACGTGAATCTCTAAGATGGTAAAATAACATTAAATTTAGGAAGCATTTCTCCAAAAGTAGGTCTCTGTAGGACGTCTCTAATAACCTTCATAGTTTCCTCATTAGAATCCTGAAACTTGAAACCAAATTTTAAGTCAGGTTTGATCTCCACGTATAAAACTTTGTCGCGTTCTACCAAAATTACATAGAAACGGAAATGATCAATAGAGGCGGTGTTTCAATTTTAATACAATTTTGTGTAATCTTAATGAATAAGTTATGACGTCATGGTGATTACTTCAGGTATTGTAATACCTTCTCCCATAGGACAAATGAGAAAACCTTTTTGTAATCAATTACTTGAACTAAAATTCCTTTAAAGAAGTGGAGGTATGTAGTAAAGAAAAAAAAATGATGTTCACGAAAAAATTATAATTTACATTATCAGAAGAAACTAAAAAAAAATTTTAAACAGACAATTTTTGTCGTCGTAAGAAGCCTTGAAGTTGAAAATTTTCAATTTTATATTGGCTTTCTCATTGCTTTTCAAAAATGTTTTAATTTTAAACTACAACAACGTATTTTTTTTTTTTTTTTAAAAAAAAAAAAAAAATAGATTTGTGGAAAGGAATGCAATCCACCAACCTATTTTACCTGGCCAGTTGTCTTCATGCGAAAGCAGAAGCTTGTGTGCATGCAACGGCATCTGTTGAACCAGGGTCGAAGTTATCGTCGCGGGATTCGAACCAGCGTTATCCGGTTCCAAATAACCTGTCTTGATCCCCGCGGCTATAACACCGACTTTTTTTTATTTGATTTGAAGTCATTGTTCTATATACTCTTCACAAATTAAAATAAATATGAGACATGACCAAAGAAAATTAAAAAATAACGGTGTGTTTTCCAGCCACTAAAGATTTGAAAACAAATAAATATAGAATAATGAAATTGAAAAAATATGCGGTAATGATTAAACCAACTATTCAGAAAAACAAAACAAAAATAACTTTTACTTTTTTTTTATTAAAAAAAATCTTAGAAGAAAAACATAGCATGGATTTGTGTTTACGGAAATGCGCAACAGTGCTTACAAAGATTTAAAAATTTCCATTCGCTTTTAATATACTGCAAGGAAATCTCGCATGGAAAAATATTTACGTTACATAAGCCCGTACAGCTTCCGTACAAATTTTATACTGCTGCATTTTTGTGCACTTAAAATTTGCATACAAAATATGGGATTTGTATGAGCTGAAAATGAATAATTTATGAAATTTTTTCAAATGTATGTGTATAAGTTTACCCATGAAATTTAAAGTAAACAATGTATTTTTTTTATTTAATTTATAATTTTTTTGAATGAATTCAAAACAAAACACTGTATTTTTTTTATGCATGTATTTAAATTATTTTGCAAATTTACTAGTTAAACGCAAAAAGGATTGAGTTTTATGATAGGAAGCCTCAAAATAATGGTTTTGTTTTTTTTAATTAGGTACTTTTTTGAACGAGCCAAATCTGAGGGGCGCACGGAGGCTTGTCAGTCGGTTGCCTTTCTTTTGAAAATGAAGTCGATATGAAACACTGTCTAAAGAAAGCTACGCGTTGTATCTTAATCTAAATCTAAGTTGCAAAGATATGTATCATTTGAGATTAATATTAAATGCATTCCCACAAGCAGACATACATAATTTCGCGCTCACACATGCCGCATGTGGACCTTCAATATAAAAAACCCAATCTCAAATGAGCAAAAGCCCTGCAACTTTTGCTGACCTTCCCTGAAACAGAGGTGATATTGGCAAAGTGAATAATTTTTTACAGTAAGGGTGGTCATCCTCATACCAACCTATAATTCAAGGAATACAAGCAATTAATTACATTTGAGTATATAAAACAAATAAACACTAAACAGTTAAACAGTAAAAATTAAAACTTCTATAAAAAATATTCTATAAAAAAGTGAAAAATATTTTTTAAAAGCCTCAGCCTTAAACGCCAGCATTACAGATCAACCGCCATTTCTTTCGATCCTTGCATACTTCTTTCATTTCATCTAGAGTCATAACCTTTTTCACACCAGCTCTCCTTTTATTATGACTATGGATATCCCATTCATTCGCTATTTCGGAAATTTGGTCCATCCATACCTTTCTCGGTCTTCCTCTACCACGACATCCATCCATTCTTGCCGCATATACTTTCTTCGGCATGAAAGTTTTTCCTAAATGCAGATGTGGTAATTGTAACCGATTCAAATGATGCACCAAGCATATTTCATGGAAAGTGGTAACAAGTTAGAAAAATAATGTTTCGTCGCTGGAAAACTCAAAATTCGGGCGACAAATTCACATCATCAAATATCCGAAGAAAATGTGAGATGTATGAGTATTACTCAGCTTATTTGTGACAACCCCAACTTTGTGTGCGTAAAAACTCAAATGTGCTTAAAATGCGAAAGGATGATCACTATCCACACAATATTTTCGCAAAGATTTTACAGGGATCTGCATTGGGGCTGTCCATATATTACGTCATTCGCATTAAGGGGGGGGGAGTCTGGTCTGCGGATGATGGTAAATGATGTACGAGTACCAAAAGTGACGTCGTTCATGTAATTACCAATTTCTACAAAATATACAAAATATTATGTAAGTAATATAACATTATTAATTATTAAGCTCATCCATTATTACAGCAAGAGGGGGAGGGGGGGTCATTAGATAATGACTATAAGATGATTGTAAGGGGGGGGGGTCGAAAATCGGCCAAAATGATGACGTAATTTATGGACGGCCCCATTCCTATAAAATTAAATTGGTTCACGAATAAATGGACTGATCCTAAGTTGGACATTTTCTTTCTGTCTGCACAGTCATTGAAAAAGAGGATTTTGAATCTAGCAGGATTTGAATTTCATTTTTGAATCTCATTTCTAATTTCTTTAATCATTCTCAATTCCTATTTTGTTTTTATTGCTTATTAATCATCATTGACGTGTTTGGTGTGCGCATTGTTTTTCTACTCCCTTTCCTTTCTCCTGACCTTTCTTTCCTTATCCCATCATGAGGACGAGATTTATTTTTTATTTTTATTTTTATTCTGTTTTGATTTGTGTATTTCTTTTTTTTTTGGTTTTGGATGCTGCTTCTTTTTGTTTTTCTTTACTTTTTATTTATTTACCTGGCATGATTTGTAATTTAAAATATTAATTTGTAGAATACAGTAATAGGCGACATGAATTGTAAAAAATATCTTATATATGTATACAAAATTATATTCAATGCTGTTGTATTCTTGTTTAAACAATAAAAAAAAAAAAAAAAAAAAAATAACAGCAACTTCAATAATAACAATGTTTGAGGTTGTGCCAATTGATCAAGTAAAATATTCGTACTTACATAATATGTTTATTAGATTTTGTAGGGTTTGTGTATTCACACAGTGAAAATTCATTTTATTTAAAAAAATATATATATTTTCTAAAACGTAGTCATATTTTCACAATAATATTTTCTACCTCAAGTACTTTCAACCTTCAATATTCAACTCTTGATAATTTAACTCTTGATAATGACCTGAATATTGAAGGTCGAAAGTACTTGAGGTAGAAAATATTATTGTGAAAATAAAACTACGTTTTAGAAAAAAATAATTTTATTTTAAATAATATGTTTATAATTATTTCGAGTATTTTAATTTCAAGGCAAGTTCTCCACAAATTAATCTCCTCTCATTTATATCTTTATAACTCGTGCTAAAATAAGAACTGTTAAATTTTCAAAGACAAGCTATCGCCGACCTTCTCTTAAATCTTTCAGAGGCAATTGCAAGCACAATGATGACGATGATGATTGTGTCTGGTCACCAGCTACATACAACACGACACGGTCCCTGAAAGGCTCCCTCACTAATCCCGTGGGCGGTCAGCCTCCCAAGCTTGCATACATTTCGGTAAGTTCGTGACGAAATCTCCAAGGGTTAGAATTGTTCAGACGTGACATGATTGTGGATGGAAGTATTACAAAGGAAGGCCCAGATCTCATTCTGTTAAAGTTTTGAATAAAATTAAAACGGGAATAACTGTTATTGTATTTATCGTTCTGTTGTTTTATTTCGCCTCCGTAAAGAAAATATATCTGAATTGCTTTATGAAACGTCAATATTTTTTGCAGTTCTAAAATTAAGTAATTACTCAATGCTATCTGAGTAAGCTGCATTCGTGATTGGGAGGGCTCATTATATATATTATGTAAGCCCAAACTTGAAGTTATCGTCTGGACAGGAATGTACCTAATAGTCACAGTTTTATTTTAAACAACCATCGTGACCGCTAAATAATTTAACACTATCTTTAGTCTATACACCATCTGTAGAAATTATCTAAAACCTACATTAATCTAGTAATTAGAAGGGAGTTACTAAACTGGATAAGAAGCGGCCTTTAGCCAGAGTATCCTCACTCCTACGCAGAGACAAAATACAAGATAACATTGTTCATTTGTCCAACCGCCTCCAGGCCAAACATTACACAAGATGGATAACTTGGGTTGGCCACACAATAATATAATTATTAATTCATTTATTTCACACACCATTCCAAATTTAGGTTCTATTTGTTCTATGAAACTAAAATTTATTTCACTTTTGTATCGCTTTTATTTACGAGAGATTACCAACGGTTTTGTTCTGATGGTAAAAAAAAGACGCAATGAATAAAAGACATAAAAAATAAAGGGGTAACATAAATTTCAGAATGATTTATTTGTGGTTTTTGAGTGAATCTCACTTCAAGAGCCTTCTGCATGCTTATTCGTCGTTAGGCAGCGCCAATTTTGCTTATTTTTGTTAATTATTCTTTGCAACTTAGATTATAGATTATAGACGTTCATACCTACTGATGACAAAAAGACTCAAGGACAATAAAAAATGCGTTGGATGGAGCCTATTCCAATGTCAAACCACTCAGACGTCCCAGGATATGGCTGGCAGAGTCCTGGGAGTAAAAGGACCATGGAAGGAAGCGGCACAAGACAGAGAGTCCTGCAGGCTTGTGAGACGAAGTATTTATGTAAATATTGAACACAGCTTAAAAAGGTTTATGGTAAAAAAACTCAAGGTAAAGAAAATAATTTCAATTTGTTTGCTATTATTTTATATGATATCATGTAAACACTAGTTCATGATCAAATCACCAAAACTTTTGGATAAGTTTTCTTGAAATTTCATCAAAAATTTCACGTGTTTAACCTGTATAAATCAATAGCGAATTCCTTACTGTACATAAATAATTTAGAATTAAATTTTCTCCATTTCCTGCAAAGCCTTAAAAAGGTTGCTTTGATACGATTCCTTTTAAAACATTTGTAAAGGTTCAATTGCTTTGACTAGTTTAATCTGCGTGTAAAAGGGTAAATAGTTGAATAAATACCCTAACGAACAAAATACGATCTCGCCTCGCCGTTATAAATCAAGAAAGCATTATGTTTGCCCGAAAAAGGGTTGGAAAATATGTTTGGCAACTATTGCGTATTAATTTAAATTAGTAATCTAACCGACCTTCCCCAGGTTCTCTATTTTAACAAATTATTATTCAAAAGATTTGCTACGAAATACAAAAATACAATTTTGGTTGTTTTGTATGACTGTGAAAAGGAAAAATATCGTGAATGTGGCAAGTGGAACTTTTTTATTTTCACAGGTAAGAGGGCCGAACAAACGACACCACTTCAGTTCAAGTAGAAGTTCCTTGATCCCGAGGGGGCTGGCTCTAAATTCTTGTAAAGGCTTAGTAAAACTTGCCGGTATTTTATTTTGGATTTGAAATAAATACCGATACGAGAATTCATTTCTGACACCCTCGTTGGGATTCAAACTTGAGCTCTCGGTTTGGAATGCAAGCCCTCTACCAACTGAGCTGACAATGAAAAGTGATGAAGTATACAATTCAAATAACAATTCGGATTTTTTTTACAGTAGGCAACATGAAACAGTTATTATATTTTGTATGGTTTGTGTATTCACACTGTGAAAATTCATATTAAATCCACAGTATATTTTATATAAATAAAGCGTAGATGAACTTATATTATATTAAAACACTGTTTAATAATCGAAATCGTAAGTTTGTAAAATAAATCATTGAAATTAAAACAGTGTTTTAATAGAATAAAGAGTCATCTTGTTGGATTCCTATAGGTACAATTAACTAAGGATAAAACATTAATTATCATCAATTGTTCGAATATTTGTGTGGATTTGAACCGCTTTGTACTAGCCTAACTCATGTTCAGGCCCGAAATAAGGGCGCTTCGAGCAGTGCGACCGAACTAGGGCCCCCGCGCCCAAGGGGCCCTAATAGGGGTCAAAAGAATTGTAAAGGGCGTCTCAAAAAAGCCTCTGAGGAAGCTGTAAAACCCTTACTTCAAGGAAAGTGGCTGGCTTAAGGGCACCTCCCTCACGTGTAAAAATAAATAAATTACACACCTCACAGCCGACCCCTTTAAAGGCTACGCAATAAGCATTTGCACTGTATGTGCAACTTCTTAACTACTTAGTGCCTTTTTTGATCCAGTCATTCAATTATTGGTACATCTTTTCCTAAAAAAATAACATTTTGATAAAATGCGTCTTTTGTGTTGTGAATTATGAACGTTATGAATGTCCGGTCGATAGCTCAGGTGGTAGAGTGCTTGAATTCCATGCCGAAAGCTCGGGTTCGAATCCCACCGAGGGTGTCAGAAATGATTTCCCGTTTCGGTGTTTATTTCAAACCCCAAAATAAATACCGGCAAGGTTTACTCAGCCTTCACAAGAAATGAGTACCAGCACTCTCGGGATCTGGGAAACTTCCACTTCAACTGAAGTGGTTGGCGTAAGGCCGGCCCCCTTACCTGTAAAATTAAATAGGTTCAACTCGCCACATGCGACCCCTTCGGGGATAACGCGGCAAGAAGTTACACTAAATGTGTAGCTTAGTTGCGTTTTAGTTGCGAGTTGCGTTTGCGTTGTGAATAATATTAGGGGTGTGGAGAGGGGCCTATAAGGAGCCTCAAGCTTATACCTGCACCGGGGCTTCCAGCGGGATTAATCCGGGCCTGCTCATGTTTGTCGTCTATGCTGCTTGATAATCAATTTTAAATGTGGATATCTGATGTGATGGACTCGAATTTGAATCCCACGACAGCAAACACAATTCAAATGTGATCAAACAGCAATCACAGAATGTAAATAAACAACAATACTCAGTATTATCCTGATGCGTCAACAAATGTGGCTTGTCAATTGAACTCGATCTGATTTCAACAGTAACTTTAAAAAATGACTGTATAGTTCCCCCAGTGCTTGTTTCCCTGGCTACGTTTTCATTTTGCTAGCTCAAATCTCTTGGTTACAATCTCATTTAACTGTTAACGTTTTTATTGAGCTGGCTAAAATTTCATTTTAATGTCAAAGATCTAGTTTATCTAGTTAAAACTATGATTTTATTTAGCTAGCTACGATTGTACTTGGCTGACAACGATCTTATTTATCTGGTTACATTCTCATATAACTGGTAACGATTTCAGTTGGCTACGGTTTATATATCTGGCTGCGTAATATTAAGCTGGCGAATATCGCATTTAGTTGGCTACGGCCTTATTAATCTGGCTACATTATCATCAAATATCTCATTTAGTTGCCTACGTTTTTATTTATCTGGCTACGATAATTTGTAGCTGGCAAATATCTCATTTAGGTGGCTACGGTTTATTCATCTGGCTACGATAATATATAGCTGGTAAAGATTTCATTTAGTTGGCTACGTTTTCATTAAGCTAGCTACGATTTAATTCAGTTCACTACAAATTCATCAAGCCAGCCATGATTTCATTTGGCCAGCTTGGACTCAATAGTTTGTTAGCCACGAATTCATTTCCCTGGATGTGTGATGCATAAAATGCATCGACATGGAGCGTAGGTATCGATGCACCGTATACCGGAAATTAGATGTTAGCCATCCACGTGTGGGTTGGTTGCAAATATTGGCTATTAGTAAATAATTTCAGACAAATACCTGGTATGGAGCTCACGCATTCTATTTTAGAAAGCTGTCAATATCATGCCGCTAGCTCATACCAAAGGATATTAAATTGATAATTCTCACATATGGATAATTAACGTGTATGTAGTTGCTACATTAGTTGCGAAAATTAATACATAGAATTTCATGCATTTTCTCGACTTTAGAAAATTACATGGCAAATTTTTTATAACTTATTGGCTACGTCACTAATGAAACGTCGAAAATGATGAAAGATTGTAAGTTGTCCCATAACGGTTCGTCTCATATCCGGAGATCTTAAAATTAATAATGTGCAAGTAAAACACAAAGTTTGAAAATGTTTACGAGTTGATTTATTTTCTCGGGCGCTTTCTATGTTATCACACCATTATCAAAAAAAAAAACTCTCTGATACTTTCTGAGTGGTTCTTAAACTCTCTGATTTGTTTTCTTAATAATGGTGTGAAAACATTGAAAGCGTTCAAGGGAATGAAAAAAAATCGTGAAGAAAATCTTAGTGTTATTTTAACATTATTAATGAAAAAAATATTTTCACAATGTTTATATACCAACCCTTAAACTGAAAAGCTTAAATACCTAACTGTGTAATATTAAATTTGTGAGTGTTATAACTCGCCTGCCTTAAGTTTTGCCGTACATGCAACTGATGAAGCTAAAATCTAAATCTAAATCTAAGCTGCAAAGATATGTATCATTTGAGATTCATATTAAATGCATTCCCACAAGCAGACATGCATAATTTCGCGCTTACACATGCCGCATGTGGACCTACAATATAAAAAACCCAATCTCAAATGAACATAAGCCCTGCAACTCTTGCCGACCTTCCCTGAAGCAGGGGTGATATTGGCAAAGTGAACCATTTTTTACAGTATGGGTGGTCAGCCGCATACCAACCTATCAGTCAAGGAATACAAGCCATTAATGATAAAGAGTAATTCTTCTTGTTTTATTAATGAATGACATATTTTCGCTTATTTATTCAATTACTTTAAAAAGTGGGTATAAACTAACTGTTTGAGGAGATTATTAAAAAATAAAACCAAAATATCTAAACAGTATACGGTCTACGAAAAACGTAGAGGTTGAGAGAATACGAAATTGAACGAATTAGCATTGAAACATTCGTTCCTATTTGTGAGTCGAATTTTACCTTCTAATCTAATCTAATCTAATCTAAGCTGCAAAGATATATATCATTTAAGATTTATATTAAATGCATTCCCACAAGCAGACATGTATAATTTCGCGCTAACACATGCCGCATGTGGACCTACAATATAAAAACCCAATCTCAAATGAACATAAGCCTTGCAACTCTTGCCGTCCTTCCCTGAAACAGGGGACTTACCTTCCCGTGAAGATTTTTTTATTCCTTAGCTGAATTCCTCCACTCAGTCATTATTACCTTTTCCTCGGTCTGATTTTTTCATTTACTCAAAATTTCTCAATCAGTTCACCAACCTGCGCTCCGGTTTAACAGAAGACAACGATGAACGATGAATCACAGCAGCCAACAAAATTTATTCCTCGTTATAGCCAGTGTTCTAGTCACGTAGCATCCACAGAAAGACAAATATAACTAAATGTAAGATTCTTATAAGAACTGTTAAGAATTAACATTAAATAATGTTAATATACCTTCCAAGATGCATTTGCACTATTGTCTATGGTGGTTTTTGCTGCTAAGTTTATGTCAGTGTTTTTGACAGCTGCTTCCTGTTTTCTTGTGTCTTGTTGTCTCTAAAATCAGTGTGCAGGCAACATGACGCCTGAGTTTTTTCCAATTTAATTAACAGAATCCCTTGCTAAATTGTACTTTATGTGTAAAATAAATAGTATGAAGGATTGTACAAAAGTGTTGCAGTCATTATTTGGATGATTTGTGAAAAAACCAGCACCTAAACAACACAATGGACAGATTCGGCCATTTTGATCTCTTCGCACCCACCGGATAAAGTGCGGCCAAGAACTGTACTTTAAAAAATTGATTATTTTTCAATAAAACATTAAAAAATAAAAGAAATTAAAAACTGTTTCACAAAAATCTTTTCAAAATTTAACTGTACTTTCATATGGATGTGAAGCTCTGACAATGACGCCAAGGATGTCTGAAATGCTGGACACTTTCCAAAGAAAAGTTCTGCGTAGAATCTATGGACCTGTGAGACAATACTGCATCCGATGCAACGATACATGATATAATAATAATAATAAACTTTATTGTACACCACAAATAAATTACATTAATATTGTAAACAAAAAGAGACATATGTACAATGGGCGGTCTTATCGCACATGGCGATATCTTACAGACAACCTTGAAATATGATATACTACATATAGACACCCAACATCTCCACACATATAAATCTGCAAAAATTGAGATGGACTGGACATGAGAAAAAAATGCCCAATTCACAGATCTCCTAACGCATTATGAATGGGCACCCAAGAGAAAGACGAAGGGTTGGAAGACAAAGACTGAGGTGGGACGACGAGGTAAGAAGAGATGCATCGCGTTTACTGCAGGTGCCAAGCTGGAGTACTGTGGTCGAGGACAGAAATAGATCAAAACTGAAGGTTGCGAAAACTAAGGAGATATATGGGCTGTATTGTCATTGAAGAAGACGCAAGATACTCGTATCAGTCGAGATTTTCCTTTTCAGAATTGGATTACTTGTTTCGCAGACACATTCCTCTACCTAGTTGAAACTCTACATTCCTCAGTCAGATTCTTCCACCTCACTGAATCCAATTTGGTGGTTTGAGCCTTCCTCACAGTTTCTGGTTTTACAAATAGCCGCAGCAATTCTCCGGTCTGACACTATCTCATTTATTTTTCTCTTCCGGCAATAAATTTCGGGACCGCCAAGTAACTGCCTGGAAAGGAAGTCAATCGTGATGGGGTCTAATCAGAACTAAACAAAAAGCCTTGGTATTCCCTCCGTATAAATTCATTCAAATTTAAGCTACGAATTTTTAGTGTACGATATTTTATCGCGCTATCTGGAAACTATTTATTTTCACAGGTAAAGGGCAAGCTCTACGCCTCCTACGTTGCATGACGTAGAACCTTGTCGCCGATGTAAAAGTTGTTTGTGTTTTGTGGATTTTTTTTCACACTTAGACCGGTTAGTAGTCTAATGGTTAATGCTACATAAGTCTACTAAATAAGTGTTGCTTGAGAATTGGCGCTTTCTAAAGCGACGACCAAGCTCGCTAAGGGCTCTTGATGTGTGAATCACACATCAGTGCTCACCAAATAAATCATCATAACATTATTATAGGTCAGTGGAAAGTGGTTGTGATATCAGGTTGATACAGCGTCACCGTTAAATAAGTACTAATTTCAGGGACCGTGCTTTTCGCATTGCGGGAATGATGGAGCGAAACAGTCTGTCACGCAAAGTGAGAGAGGCAGAATCAACAATTTTTTAATTTCCCGAAAGAAGAATGCTCTTATTTATTGAATGCGTTATACTGAAGTTGAAAAAGATATTAAGCTGAAATTTACACTGTTTGTCCTTAAACCTTCGCTGAAAGACAATATCCAAACGAGAAATCATATACACCTTAAGACTCGACTCGACTCGACTGAGATTCGTCGTCCGTTCAAACGCGCACGTATTACGAGTTGAGCTACACATCGAACTGCCGTACTTAGTATATGCAATCACTACAGCCCCTCATTATTTTGACGATGCTTTTAGCTGACGAGATTTATTTTTTTCCAATAGCAATAGCGTGTTGCGTAAATTGGCTCTCGTTCAGCTATAAAGATAAAACAAGTGAGTGCAATTGGAATTCTATAATATTCCTGAAGGTGCTATTCAAAGTCTGTCGTAGAAAATGAGCTAGCAGTATAAACATTATTTAGTTTAAGTTTTGAAGGTACATTTTTATTTGAAAATTCTTCTTGATCTAAATCTAAATCTAAGCTGTAAAGATATGTATCATTTGAGATTCATATTAAATGCATTCCCACAAACAGACATGCATTATTTCGCGCTTGCACATGCCGCATATGGACCTACAATATAAAAAACCCAATCTCAAATGAACATAAGCCCTGCAACTCTTGACGACCTTCCCTGAAGCAGGGGTGACATTGGCAAAGTAAACCATTTTTTACAGTATGGGTGGTCAGCCGCATACCAACCTATCAGTCAAGGAAGGATCTTGATAGTTCATCATAATCATCATTATTGTCATCATATTGTTCTGTCATCATAAAACTCTGTTTTATCTTATTGAACTTATTAATAATACAATTGACTTTCACTGTGTGAACAGATTTACACTTAACAAGATAAAAGTATGATGTGGAATGGGTTTTAAATAAATTAAATAAAAAGTGAATTAAAACTCTGTTTTATCCTATGGAATTTATAAATAATACAATGGACTTTCATTGTGTGAATAGATTTACACTTAAAAAGATAAAAGTATGATGTAAAATGGGTTTTATATTAAATAAATAAAAAGTGAATTAAAATGATATTTTTTAGTGTTGATCTGTAATTAATTTTTTATCTATAAATCTTGTTTTTGTTTTGGAAAACAAAAATTGTTTTGAAAATTATTCTATAAAAATATATTTGAAACCATTCTGCTCCTGAAGATGCCTCATTAGGCGAAAATGTTCGAGCAAAAACAAAAATAATAAAGTGAATTAAAACCATGTTTTACGATTTCAATTTTTTAAATATTTATAAAAAAGTGAATTAAAACTCTGTTTTATCCTATTGAATTTATAAATTATACTTTTTTCTGTATGAAATCCGCTTATACTTAACTGAGTGAACGAAAATATAGTTTACGAATGTCTCTGGATAGCGTTGTGAGCATTCACTGGGCTGGTTTCCCCGCAAACGACGCAATAACACTGTGGACCAAGCAATCGTAAAATTGGCACGTAAAACATACTCAGGTGGGCATGGTGAGGGTTCATCCTAAGCAGATATAACCAGCGAGATCATCAAAAACAGCTGCTTTTTCTTACTACCTGAGAGAGAACATTCAAGCCTTTTTTATCTCTCGTTGTATTATCTTTACTGCAGGATAAAGCTCTTCACAGACAGACTTATATAAAGGACATCTAGCCGTTTCTCTAGTCCGGTCGATAGCTCAGTTGGTAGAGTGCTTGCACTCCATGATGAGAGCTCGGTTTCAAATTCCACCGACGGTGCTAGAAACGATTTTCCGTTTCGGTGTTTATTTCAAAACCCAAAATAAAATACCGGCAAGGCTTACTCAGTCTTCACAAGAAATGATTACCAGCCCCCCCTCCAAGCTGGGAAACTCCCACTTCGATTGATGTGGTTGGCATAAGGCCGGCCCCCTTACCTGTATAAATAAATAGGTTCCACTCGCCACATGCGAGAAACTTAAAAAAAAGGATAACGCTGCAAGAAGTAACACTATTAGTGTAGCCTACTTGCGAACTTCTGGCATTGAAATTTAATTTTTAATTGTTTATTTTACAAAAAAACTTGCTTCTTGTGCTATTCAGTTTCAAAGACGAGAGACATAGTCGCAGAATGTTAAAAATTATACATCTAATCCAAGTTGCAAAGATGTGTAATATTGGGGATTCACATTACAAGCATTCTCACAAGCAGACACGTACAAGTTCGCGCTTGCACATACATTCCTATTTAATTCATACTCATGAGAAGACACGTGCTGGTTCTAGTTTACATATGCTGCATGAGGAAAACACTTCAAATCAAAATGCCCTGCAGTTCTCGGCGACTTTCCATGATACAGGCTGACAGGCCTAAGTGAACCACTTTTTCTACGTTTCATTTGAATCAGATGACTAGGACGTAGATTTATTATGTTTTAAAGAAAAACAAAAACAAATTCACCCTAAAGCAGGATGGATATTGAATAGTTCACGAGCTGTTTTCCAAAGAATGCAACAGATTTTCCAAATTTGGCTTTCGTACGAGTTTGAGAAAATTAAATTATACCTCTACCTCGAGTCAATACTAATTCACTGAAATCACAGAGTTTGTGACTTTGTCAGCATGCCATTCATTCCAAGCTCTTTTTCAGGCTTTGCTCATCCTTCATTTTGTTATTTGATTTGTTTTGTTAATAAATGAGAATGTAAGGATTGTTCCTATTCGGGAAACAATGTTTGTTGAATTCAGATTATGAAACCGTTGTTGAAAATATGTGTTTGTTCGTAAACAAAGGAAGAGACTGTATGAATATTATACTTCCTTAATTATAAAAAAAGGTTGGTCGGGGCTTAACATGCCTCATTTCACAAAAGTACTAAGCCAGGAAAAGAGAAAGTTGTGTTTATTTATTTATTAAATAATCTCACAAAAATAGAATAGAAACTAAATAAATGTTTTGTAAAATGATTTTTTTTTTGTAATTTTCTTGCTTTTTTATAAGATTACAAAAATATATGGGTATAGTTTTATTATATATTTTTAAAGGTATTTTTGTTAACTCAGTGAAAGTCCATTATATTTTTTATAAAATAAATAGAAAATTATATTTAATTTATAAAAAATAAAAATATTTTAATTTAGATGATCCTGGAAGTGAATGTTTTAAATAGCCCCAAAAAAATGCAATAATAGATCGACGTATATTCTAATTTAGACTTGAAGTATTTCTATTTGAAAAAAAAATAAACATAAGAAATAATGGAAGTTCGTAATTATTAGAAAAAATAAAGTCCGCACGTAGCCATTATTCGACATTCCGCTAGGGGTGGCGAGAGCCTCTGCAAAGCTGCCTTAATTTCTAACGTAAATTGGGATAGACAATATTGAGTCGTCGCCCGGAAGGGTTGCTAGGAAAAAGGCATACAAATGTTTTGTTATTGGTTTCTTAAGACGGCTTGCCGGAAGAAAAGTTCCAATTTCAAAAGTGTTCCGAGTCCAGTGATCTCATCTAATCTAAGTTGCAAAGATATGTGACATTGGAGATTCACATTTTATGCATTCTCACAAGCAAACGCGCTTGTACATGCCACGTGTGAACCTACAACATAAAAACTCAAAGCACAAATGAACATACACCCTGCAACTCCTTCCGACCTTCTCTGAAACAGGGGTGACATTGGCAAAGTGTGCCATTTTCTACAGCATGGGTGGTCAGCCCGTACTAACCTATAAGTCAAGGAACATATATAACAAGTTACATTTTTAAATCACAAATAATAATACCTATGTATAAATTGTACCTTTGTAAAATTTGTTTTGAATTTTCATTAAAAGACTGTAACTGTAATTGTTACTTTGTCGCCATTCCGCTAGGGATGGCCAGAGCCTCAGCAGAGCTGCCTTCATTTCTTCCTATCGTTACATACCTCTTTCAATTCATTCATATCAAACACCTTCTTCATCCGTTTTCTTCTTTTACGCTCACTTTGTATATCCCATTCTTTAACAATGTCTTCAATCTGATCATTCCACACTTTTCTCTGTCGTCCCTTATTTACATATTTTTCCTTTCATACTTCCTCTATATATATACTTTGTCAGTCTATCATCATTCAGTCTTTACACATGATCAAACCATCTCATCCCATTATTTTGTACCTCAAACTTTCACATCCTCTTTCAACTTACATTCTTTCTTTACCCATTCATTCCTATCTCTACCCTTCAGAGTTTTTCCTGTCATGTTTCTCAAATGGAAATATTCTATTGAAAAACAAAGCTTCTACATTCCCTATCATGATTTGTGACATAAAGGTCATTTAAAAAATCTTGGTTCAGTGCTTCCATTAAGTAATCGTATGATATTACTCGTTATGTATAATGAGGGATAATAAAATTTCACAGGTTTTCAAGGAAAAGCAAAAAGTGTAGGAGATAATTTTCCTCGCTTACGAGTAGAAGGGTGAGATTTTGTTTGGGTGTTAAACGTGGCGTGATATCGTTTAAGCCTACGCAATTTCTCTCAACCTTTTTTGTAATCAGGCTTATTTTAATAAGTTGCAGGAACGTTTACAAATTTATTAAACCCCTCCATGTTGTATAGCTGACTTTTTTAACGTTAAAAAAAACTATAAATCCTTCTCTATGTTATTATTATCTGCTTTTTCTAACAGAGCGCATTGCTTGACTTATAGGTAGTATGAGGCTGACCCCCCATACTGTAAAAAATGCTTTACTTTGCCAATGTCACCGCTGTGTCAGGGAAGGTCGGCAAAAGTTGTAGGGTTAATGTTCATTTGAGGTTTGGATTTTATTTTTACGTGCACATTCACCATTTGTAAGCGCGAACTACATACGAGTGATTGTTTGTGGGCAATAACTGGCCATGCATTTGATATGAGCTTTAAATGTTAATATATATTTGCAACTTGGATTATAGATTATCGATTATAGACGCAACAGTGTGACTTCTTGCCGCGTTCTCTCCCAAGGGTTAGCATGTGGCGAGGGAATCTGTTTATTTTTACAGGTGAGGGAGAGGAAAAAAAAACAACGGTTGAAAGAAACCTGTATTGGATATTGATGTTGAAGATGAGTTAGTGATTTTTTTTATAGCGCCGTTCTGTAATGTGGTCACTCCAAGGGCGCTTTTTTTCATGCTCATAAACGCAACTAAGTTATATAATAGAGTAAATTCTTGTCTGCGTTATCCCCGAAGGGGTCCTATAAGGCGATTCGGGACCTATTTATTATTACGGGTAAGAGGGCCGGCCTCACACCAACCACTTTCAGTTGAAGGAAGGGTTTCCCAGCTCCCGGATGAGCTGGTTTTCATTTCTTGTGAAGGTTGGGTTAACCTTGAGATCGAACCTTTGCTCTCGGCATGGAATGCAAGCATTCTACCAATTGAGCTATCGAACTTTTTACGAGCTTGGTCGTCGTCGCTACAAAGCGCCAATTCTTAAGCAAGACCCAGTTTCTGTAAGGCTGGATGGACCTTTGGTGACTGGTCATTGGTAAAGGTTTTATGAATTTTTCAACCCAGTGAAGAGCAAAGTTGAAAATATAAATGGTATATTTTTTGTGCTCCGCCGGGATTCGAATCCACAGCCTTCCATTCAGAGTCCGAAGTGTTACCACTGAACTACGGACCGGTCGTGATGTCATGATGATGATAAGTAGAAGACAATATCATAACACCTTGTTTTTCTGTTTGTGCGATCATTAATCAAAAGCTTAACACAGATATGAATCCACCATGGAATGTACTTCTGGCAATTTTGTTATTTATCTTGTCATATTTGGCCGTAAACAGCGTATGATTTGTTTGGGCTGATTAAGTCCCCGCAGCCTCTTTTGATAAATTTGTATGGTAACCCAGATACAATGACCCCTGGGTCAGAAGACTCAACGATAAAGATAAATCACCATGGCAACCGACAAATGTCCTTACACACCTTCCTTGTACCTATTTTATTTGAATTCGACGTAATTAATTACATTTTGTAGCCTTTTTCTACGATGATAACAAGAAAAGTTAAGAGATTTATAGAATCTGTAATCTGAGTTTCAAGGATATATTATATTTAACATTCATATTACATGCTTGCCCATTAATTAGCTCACTTACTATGAGAAGTCACGCGCAATAGAAAGTTATATTCACGATTTCTCAAATCAGCATTTATTCAGTTTTACTTTTAATGTAGCGATATTATCATAGGTATACATTTCCTTTTGGCCTTTTTTATTTTGACTTTAAAGGGACATTCATTATTACCTATTTTTTACGGCCAAAACCGTGAGGCTTTTTTCAATGACGATAACAAGGAAAATTAAGTGCTTTCAAAGCTTCTGCTTTGTTTTAAAGTCAACGTAAGATATTGGCGTAATTATTTTAATTGTTTATGCAAAGCAAGAAAGATCTCAAACGTTTTGTTACGAAAAAAAAAACGCTGACTGATTTTTCAAAGATGCCTCTGGTGTTTTGTTTTTATTTTGTTGTAAAAAACCTTTAATCATGAAACCCGACTTTTCTTCGTTGTGTGTGCTGTTTTCCTATATTTGGATTACATACATACATAAATGATTTTTTTGGTGAGCGCTGTTTCGTGTGAATCACACCTCAACAGTCCTTTATGAGCTTGGTCGTCGCTACAAAGCGACAATTATCAAGCAACAACTATTTGCTCCAAGGCTGGATGGAACTTTGGTGACGGGTCTGTTGTTTTGAAATGTAAATAAATTCTTCAGCCAAGATAAGAATATTAATATTTTTTTCTTTTTGTGCTCCGCCGGGAATCAAACTCATGAACTTAAGAATACGAGCCCGAAGCCTTAACCACTAAATCCTTAACCATTCGTTTTATATTATAATAGTTTAATATGATTTTAAATTTTGTTCACGGTCGATAGTTTAGTTTGTAGGGTGCTTGCAATCCATGCCGAGAGCTAGGGTTCGAATCCTACCGAGGATGTCAGAAATGATTTCCCGTTTTGGTGTTTATTTCAAACCCAAAATAAAATACCGGTAGGTTTACTCAGTCGTCACGAAGAGCTGAGCCCCTCTTAAACTGAAGTGGTTGGCGTAAGGCCGGCCCCTCACCAGTAAAAATTAAAAGGTTCTACTCGCCACATGCGATTCTCTCGGGGAAAATGCTTCACGAAGTCACACTATGAAATTCATCATAAAAAAATATCTTCGAAAAGGAATAGGAAAACATTCTCGCGTGAACTTTTTACAAGGTATGGAGGAATCTTTGAAACTTTTTTCCGGATAATTCTGATTGACAGTTGACAGGGAAGAAAGTGATGAATAAAATGAAACGCTACGTACACTTCAGAATCAGAAAATATATACCAGAAGGAAAAAGACTTTTCTGGATAAAAGAGAATTTTTGATTTAGTATACACTCGCACATGATCATTTGTACAGATTTCCCTTTTGACTTCTAAAGCAGAGGGTATGTATTTAATTTAAATACTTACAGAACTTACAAGTAGTATTTGAAATTCTGCAAAGTGAAAATTTGTCTTCGTGAAGATTGACCAGAAGGCGTTCAGATTAAATTCTTTGATAGGTTCCAGTCAGAAGTCGGCAAGTGCTTGGTAGAATTAGTTAAAAGGTCATTGAAAGTTATCTCTAGACAGAGCTTTTAATGTGGACAAGCTTATACTTCAGTTTAAAACAAGAGACGAAAAGTATAAAAGTCGCAGCGTAAATATACAACAAAGACGTAATATTTTAAAGTCGAAGTACAAATTATAATTTAAAATGTTCAATTTTATTCAAAGACAGGACTCAAGGAAGCCAAAAAAGTATTGTGATTAAAGAACACGCAAATGAAAAAAATTACAGATGATTTATTTGGTGAGCGCTGTTTTTGTTGAATCACACTTCAAGAGTCCTCTTACGTGCTTGCTCTGTTCGTGGTTAGTCAGCGCTAATTTTGGAAGAAATATCCAGCTGTTGCAGTAAGGCTGCATGGAAATTTTGTGGCCGGTCTTAAAAACGGAACTGATTCAGGCTAATCATTTTTTTTTGAACCCAGCAAAGTATAAAGAACAATGAATCGAATCCACTTCTTTCTGATTACAACTAAGTCCACTACCACTAGATGAAAAATATGGTTTAATATTGTTACATGTATTTGAATATTCTAATTATAATATTCTGGCAAAATCTCGCGTGTGCCAGTCTCCAATGTTTCTAGAATCTGAATAACTCTTGTAGACCTATAAATAGAGACCGAGAGGCTTTGCAAGAAGGCTTGTTTCTTAGCTGTCATGCAATACAGTACAAAAGTTAACTCTCGGAATGAACCAAATGTGAATCTTAAAAAAAGTTGTGTGAAATAAATCAACCGAAGGTGTTTGGGATTTTCGAGAGTAAAAAATAACATTGACACAAACATTAAAATAATGGTAAGTAAATTTAATACTCAAATAACGTATGCAGGGGAATTTGAATTAGTCAACCTCAACCCTAATATTATTTGGCATTGTTACAGCTTTGATAAAGGCTGACTTTTAAAGAGTATTTAAACTCGAATCGATATGTATTTTTGTTCTTTTCTTGTCGAATATTAGACCAATATCATTTTTGTACACTTGTACCTTCGTACATAAAAGTGCTGCATCATCAAGAAATCTCTTTTGCTACAATACATCTAACATCAAACTAAGAAAGAAGATTCCAGAAGAATTAAAAACATGGAAGTATTAAACCAAAATTCCCATCATTTTGAGAAATTCAAGACGGGTGAATTGATAGTGTGACCAGCGACCACCAGAATCCTATACAGTGGTTTTTATAAAATTGAACCCGTAAATCTGGTTCTTTGCTGGTTTTTGAACTGGAATAAATATGTTTTTGTTCCAATGTAAAGCATGTATATCTGTTTGTTCACTCAATAAATAAAGTAAAATAACAATAACAATATTGTTACGTTTTCGCTGGGTTCTTTTTAAAATTAAAATGCAATAATCTATTTTTACAGAATTTTTTCGCACAATGTAGTTTACAACATGACAATCTCTGTTTATTGATTTTTCAAAGGTAGCTTGCTCTATGCGACTCCGTACCATTTCAGCCCCTTACATTGGGTACCAGAGAGGTCTTTCTCGCATTCTATAGATCATTCTTTCACCAGAACGTCATTCCACTGCACTAATACAATCATGGACTACTCCTAGCTAAGTGGTTCTATTGTACGTGTATAGGTGCGCGTGGGCACTTTAATTTCATAGTTCGTCACAATATCGTGATATGTCGATCTCGAAAAATGTGGAACACATAGAAGCATTTTAAGTCACATTGTATTGTTACCTTGAAGGCCTCGCGGAACTTGTTGGACATGATGTGGTACAGCACCGGGTTGATGGTGGTGCTGAAGTAGTACAGGACTCCGGAGATGTAGGTGGTGATGACGTAGAGGGGAGTCACCTGGGGAGACGACTCCTGGGGGGAGTCCGGGGAGCTGTGGATGGCCACCAGGCGCTGCACGTGGAAGGGCGCCCAGCAGATGAAGAAGGCCACCACCACGGCAACTGGAAATATCAATATTATGTTAATAATAATGTTCCTTTACTTATAGGTTGGTATGCGGCTGACCACCCATGCTGTAAAAATGGTTTACTTTGCTAATGTGACCCCTGTTTCAGGGAAGGACGGCAAGATTTGCAGGGTGTATGTCCATTTGAGATTTGGTTTTTATGTTGTAGGTTCACATGAGGTATGTGCAAGCGCGAACTTGTACGTGTCTGGTTGTGGGAATGCATGTTCACAACCCTCAGTAATGAGGAATAGTATAATATTAGAAATAATAATAATAACAGGATGAATTATTTGGTGAGCGCTGTGTTTTTTTTTAAAGATTTCTTAAGAGGAATGCAATTCACCAACCTATTCTGCATGGCCAGAAACCGGTATTTATATAATCAATTAATAATTCATTATTGTATGTTTTGAAGAATTAATTAATTAAAGTACCCAATGACATCTGTTGAACTAAGGCCAAAGTTATGGTCACTGTACCCAGGCGGGGATCGAACTCGCTTCGTTCGTGTGAATAGTTTTTGTGTAAATTACACCTCAAGAGCTTGGTCGTCGCTATAAAAAGCGCAAATATTCAAGGAAGACCCAGTTACTGTAAGGCTAGATGAACCTTTGGTGACCTACCTATGGTAAAGGTATATGAGTTTTTCAACCCAGCGAAGAGCACATTTGAAAATAAAAATGGCATATTTTTTGTGCTACGCTGGGATTCGAACTTACAACCTTGCATTTACGAGTTCGAAGCATTACTACTGACCGGAAATTTGCTATTTCTCTTTGGGTAATAAAAATATGAGAAATATTTCACATCAAATTGTTTTATATGCAAATACTCTTGCTATTTGTATATTAAAAAAAACAATCGGTATTAAAATCAATACACACTTGATAATATGGGTTGTGTTTTCTTTACCCTTTTAAGGTCGATTGGGCGGAAGAAAGGCCGGAAGTCGACAAGGGCTGAGATATCGCAATATCCGGAGAAATTTAAATGAGGCTTACCCAGCTGAAAGGGCCACAAAGAAAATGCCCTGTTTCAGTATTCCAGTGTCTGAAAGATTGTTTCAGTATTTCACTTTCTGAAAGATTATATCATTAAGAATATGTGAGATTGTCTTTGCTTTTATCTATTTTTTTTCGCAGTTTTCTTTGTGCTCCTTTTATTTATACAAAATTTATATATTTTCTAATAGAGAAAAGTTTTCCAAATAATACGAGTTTACACCTGGTTTTCGGTTCAATTTCTATGCAGCGTTTCTGTTTTTCTTGACTTATAGATAAATATCAGACTGACCACCCATATTACAAAAAACAATTCAGTTAATTGATTTGTTTTTCAAAAAAACACTATTCTTTTATTCAAACACTTTTTTTATTATAAAAAATACGATTCAGTTAGGCTTTTTCAGTGTAGATTGGCAAAATATGCAGAGTGTATGTTAGTTTGAGGTTTCGATTTTAATTTGTAAGTAAACATTAAGCATTTGTAAGCGCGAACTTACACGTGTCTGTTTGTGAGCATACATTTGATATGAGTTTTGGATGCAAATACATCTTGCAACTTAGATTATGAACTGTTTTGTGTGTATCACACCTCAAGAGCCCTCTGCGAGTTTGGTAGTCGTTGTAGAAAGCGACAATTCTCAAGCAAGACCCAGTTGCTGTAAGGCTGGATGAAACATTAGTGACCGGTCTTTGGTAAAGGTATATGAAATTTTTCAACCCAGCGAAGAGCATATTTGAAAATATAAATGGTATTTTTTTGTGCTCCACCGGGATTCGAACCCACAACCTTCCATTTACGAGTCAGGAGTGTTAACCACTAAGCTACGAACCGGTCAGTTAGCCTTCTTTCCAGCAACCTGGCAAGCTTAGCAATGTTATAAGTTCTGAAATAGTAAAAGGATTCACCTTTAACTCTTGTATGTTCCATTAATACATATTTAAGTTTGAAATAATGTGAGTGTTCTATTCTGAATATACTTTCATTCAAAAGTCTTTATTTTTTTTCCACACCCAATGGAATATCACGAAAGTTTATCTTCCTGACATCGCTCTACGAAAGCTGATACCTGTATTTCTACGTATATATGTAAGTAGGAGATTTGCCGACTCTTCGTACGTCGCAATTTCACATTCTTCCAGTATTGTTGCATTTTTGATGCACGATAGCTTTCCAGTTGTCTTCTTTTGAAATACAGGTTTGTATCAGCGCACAAATTTTATGAAATATTATTGCGAAACGAGTTTCCGCGAATGGCTTTGCAAAGGTACATATATTTAATATATTTTAAATTTTGTTTTCACACCTTTTTTTTAAAAACCTTTTTGTTTAATTTTTACCTTTTTGAAAAAAAAGCATGTACCTTATTAAAGTAAACATGATTGAAATTAAATACACAAGCAATTTATTATACTTAAAAATATACTCTAGTGTGAAGACTAAAAAAACGTTGTTTGATAAAAATATATAATTAAAAACTGTTTCAGTGCAAAGCAGTGAAAATCTACAACAAAATTTAATAAAAAATATAAAATTAATCTCAAACAATCAAAAGCAGCCACCTACGATTTTTTATAGTGAGATAAGTATATGGAATACTGGTTAAAAAAATCTGAACATTGCCATACACTTGTATTTATTAAATTTTTGGCAAAATCCTAGAGTTCTGCCTTTGGTCCACAGGTTCAGAATCAGAGGATATAGTGGCTCTTTTTTGCGGTCACAATAAAAACTTCATAGGGCTGTGGCAAGTGTGATAGCGTACAAAAATAGAGCTTATCAAAAAATCAAACAAATAAAATAAAAAAATGATTTAGTCCAGGTAAAAAAGTATGTGTTTCATAGAATCAATTGTCATTAAAAAAAAGAAATCGAAAAAGGAAGAAGAAACCATTCGGCCTGGATACTTTTTTGGGTGCTATGGTGCCATAAAAATAGTTAAGATCTCTGAAAATGTACGTTAGTAGGGCACTCGTTGATAAGATCGGTCTCCATAATAAACTATTGCTTGTTCGCCGTTAGTTGTGTGTACTAAAAAGGCTGATAATCATCACACCCGCATAACAAAACACGGGCGTAACTGAGAAAAAAAATGCGTAATAAATGCGTAACTATGCAATCAAAGAGGAATTAAGAAATGGGTATTTAAAAAAACACGGTTTTATACGGGACTAAAGGTTTTGCATTTAGCGTGAAAAAACAGACAGCTTATCGCTTTCGAAGGCCTAGAAATAAAAAAAATAAAAATATAAATATTATAAATCCTTCTCCCCGACTCGAAAAAACCCACCCACTTTCTCTTTCCTGCCTTGAATTCTGATCCTTTTGTTTTTACCTCAGTAAGCCTCTGATGATAGACGGTTAAAGCACAATGGAGTTTAGTCGATTTGACTCAAATAAACTGTGAAATAGAACTACGTGTTGTATATAAAGTTATTTTTAATTTATAGATTAAAATAAAAATTACTTTGTTTTAATTCACATGAGTTTTATTAGTTAAATACATGGCCAGTTTCGGGAAAAGCACTTCCCATCTTCTTCATTGAATTTTTTACAGTAACTGCCTTTGCAAACTAAGTCTCTTCTCCAACACTCTTTTTCTTTTCTTTTCTACTTCTTTCACAAAAAAATGAATTCAATTTTAAATCCAGCTCAAACTGTGTTTTTCAAAACAAATTGCTTGAAAAAATCTATTGAAAAGACGTACCTATGTCTTGTAGCTGAGTAGTGGACAGAAAAGAAGCGTTTTCAGGAAGATAGTATGTTAAGTCACTTCTCTGTATTGGCATGTTATGTACCTGTCACTTTTAATTGCATTCTGCCGGTAGCAAGCCTACGTTAACTGAGTCTAACACGCGCTGGCTCATTTACATATTTTAATTCTGTTTCTGACTGACACAATCTGGAGCACTGAAGGGACCTTGCACAGATTGTTATATAATGCTATGTATTGTCGCAATACTATTTGAAATTCAGTATTCCTAATTGAAAAACTTTTATAAAAATTCGAAAAAGTTTCGCCGGATAAAAATTGAGTAACAATAATTGAAATGTGGGTTTCGTTGAAAAGATTAAAGATTATTTTCAAATAAGGTTTTTTACTTATTTGAAAAATTATCTCGAATTAAAAACTTCCTGATATTTTTTTAATGATTTTAATCATTAAAAAAATATCAGGAAAAAACTTTGAGGATTTTTATCATGAATTTTTTTTGTTTCTCAATGTGATGGTTATCTTCGTACTTTTACACTAAACGTGGTTTAGAATTTTTTGTAACCATCTGCAAATTTTATGAAGTGGCGCTTTAATTTTTGATAGTGTATTTTTACGATAGGCAAATTTTTTTTAAGTAATAGACAAAAAAATAAAAAAGGCCCAAAAACATGGAGGTTTTTAATCATTCTGTAGTTATCGCAAGTCTTTGAAGTTCCAAATTTAGTTATACACTGCTTTATTCATTTGTATAATTTATAATCTCAGTTGCAAAGAGATATTAACATTTAAAATTCACATTAAATGCATGCCCACAAACAGACACGTGTTATTTCGCGCTTACAGATGCTGCATGTGTAACTTATAAAGTAAAATCCAAACCTAAAATTAACATGAACCCTGTAATTTTTGCTAACGTTTCTTGAAACAGAGGTGACATTGGCAAAGTGAACCATTTTGTACAAATAGCCTTATTATTATTTCCGACAAAGATTTTGATCAGTGGTCCGAAAGCTTTCGTGGTTTGTCCCGAACCACTTTACCAGCCAGTTTTTAACTGGCCACGGAAACTTTAAAGCCAAACAACACCAGCTGGGTATCCCATCCATCTTATCAGCAGAGTGCCCTTGCGGCGCCAGCTCCCAGGACGTGCCTCATATATTATGGTACTGTCCATTGCGACACTCTGATCGGGTTGCGCTCCTTGCTGCAGTACGGCCGGCCATTGGCCCAGTCGGTTACGTAGACTTTGTTGCTACAAAATCAAATTTCTCCGCTTTTGAGCGATTTTGCGCTTCATTTTGCCAAGCTGCATCAGCAGCGGATTCACAGTAATCCTGTCCTTAGATTTAAATTATTATTATTTCGTATAATGTGTATCATTATTCACGCTACTCGTGATCTAGCAACAATCCCACAAGGAGTGCCACCTGAGGTATGCTATTAGCTTCAGTAACATCGAACCATTTACTTTTAGAGTCATGGGCACGCCTCTGACCTAGAGGTTCTTGTTTTGTCGTGCCGTTGCTTTCACTTCACGGGAAGGCCTTTCGCCACTTGAGAAAATATATAGCTTTGCATGAGCGTCCATGTGCTGTGGGTCCTTCTGACACATACATACAGGACGGGTACGAGGAGGGTTTGGCAGGAACTCATATGGGTGTACACAATTACAACAAGGAACGTCTATATATCTAATAAATAATTATAACATCTAATAATTGATGAAACAACCATGAGCTGGCTTATTGAATACAAAGCAAGGCTGACTGATATTGACAGCTGTGAAACAGTAGGTAGGCACAGGCCGAGTAATGAACCCATTGTAATAATGAACAGCTAGCGTCTTTACGCTAAGGTCATAGCCTCCTATTGTCAAAAGCCGTGAGCCGAAATATGACAGCACGGAAATGTTGGTTGGCCTATTGTTATTTAATTGAAAACAGGGAAATTAATTGATAGTTTTATTTTTAATCTGCTAAAATGAAATTTGTTTCCATCAATATATTAAAGTACAAATATATATTATATATACATATATTTTGGTTATTATGATCCTGAAGAAAAAAAAGGGTTATTTTATAGATGATGTTCCAAAAGTCGACAACTATATAAAAAAAAAGTTTTATTCCGATAATACTCAGTTGAATAAAAAAATAATAAAAAGCCACAGTATTACATACAAAAAAGGAAAACATTTTTTTTAAATTATTCTAAGCCTGAGTATTTCAGTATGTATAACAGTGAAACGTACCGTAGTATAGTGGTTTTAACATTTTGGAATCGTAATCGGATATTGGGTTCTATTCCAGGCAGGGCACAATTTATATTTTTTTCAAATTTTTAAATAGACCCTTCACTGAGTTCAGTTTTCACCAAATTGAAAGTCTATCCAGCCTTGCAGCAGCTAAATTTCCCTTGAGAATTGGCGCTTTCTATATCTAAGCATGAAAAGTGTTCAAGAGTTTTGCTTCATGCAAAAAAAAAAAGTTCTTATAAAAACGATCATCCAAATATTTACTTGTGTATAAATATTTAAAAATATAAATGGTAAAACATTGTTTTAATTCACTTTATTTAACAATGTTTTACCATTTATATTTTTAAATATTTATAAAAATGGACTTTCACTGTGTTAACAGATCAACGCTAAAAAATATTATTTACTTGTGTTTTTGTTACCGAGTTATAAAGGGAAATAAAGTTGAACAGTGAACGTACAATAATTGTTTTGTTTGCACATTACATTTATCCCATAAACAGTAATTGACTTACATCACTCAACCCGTTCTGAGAATGGGAAAACAAGAATTTCATACTTAATTTCTCGTTTTCCAATACGTAATATTTGAATTAATGTATCAAATTAAGTTTTGTTGTTTGATTTGTTTTTCTTCTAGATACTTAAAATTTAAAAAGCTATGATTAAAAAAGTAAAATACATAATGTGTTCAGTTCTTACATGAACCTAAATAAAAAAGGAAGAAGGGAGTAACATACATACCTATTATGGTTTTAAATAAAGTTTTAATCTTTCGCTTTTACTTCAATGTTCGGAGCTATACCATAAATTGTTTTTTTTTTTGTTTTTTCGGCTTATGCAATGTTCTATTTGCAGCTTTTTGTGTTATCTTGTGACATTTCATTTTCACAAGCAGAAAGCATTCTCAAGGCAATATATCAGTTGCGAACAACAAGTGACCGCGAAAACATTAAAAACCACCACGCCTTGAGAATGTTTTTGCTTGTAAAAGCAAAACTTCGGCAAATAAAAAGCCTGCAAATAGAACATAAGGTAGCCTGAAAACATGCAAAAACAAATTGTTGTATAAAGAGATATTGGTTACCGTTTACAGACTGTGTCATTTGATCCTAAGAGAAAAGATCGAGGAAAACCAAGGTGTTGGTAGAAAGCAGATCTTATAGCTCCGTAATATACGAGATTAAGGTTGATCTGTGATGTTGGCGGCTAGGGTTTGTTAAAGTGAAATTGGTTGTATGATTTTTTTATGTCCATGTATATATTGTTATTTATTGATTTAAAAAGAAAAAATGTAATTTGTCATGTATGTTCCTTGACTTATAGGTTGTTATGCGGCTGACCACCCATACTGTAAAAAATGGTTCACTTTGCCAATGTCACCCCTGTTTCAGGGAAGGACGGCAAGAGTTGCAAGGCTTATGTTCATTTGAGATTGGGTTTTTATATTGTAGGTCCACATGCGGCATGTGCTAGCGCGAAATTATACATATCTGCTTGTGGAATGCATTTAATATAAATCTTAAATGATATATATCTTTGCAGCTTAGATTAGATTAGATTAGAAACGGGAGTAAGAACAGTGGAAGACGTATTAGAGCTGCGAAACATTCCAGCTAATGATATCCGACGTCGAGGGGACCTGCCACGGCACTAGAAGAAGAAGAAGAATTAGGGGTAGTCACTTAACATCCCCTTCCACTACCCGCTGAAGGAAAGGGGTGATAGTATAAGGATTTAAAATGGCTCGAATCGTACTTAAAAAAATCAAATGGGCTATAATCTATAATCTAAGTTGCAAGGATATATTCATTCGAAGCTCTCAGATGTATGCCCACAAACAAACACGTGTAGTTCGCGCTTACAAATGCTGATTGTGTACTTACAAATAAAATCCAAACCTCAAATGAACATAAGCCCTGCAAATCTTGCCGACATTCCCTGAAACAGGGGTGACATTGGCAAAGTGAACCATTTTTTACAGTATGGGTGGTCAACCTCATACCAACCTATAAGTCAAGGCTGATTGTAATTTATTAAAATAATTTGATCTCAGCTTTGCTCCCCGAAATTAAAATGAGGGATATCTTTGCTGAAATATAATTCTTTATGCAAAAGAGCTACTCAGGGTAAAATTAATTGTTCGAAGGCCAACAAGGCTCGCTGACTTTTACGCAGCTTTGTTTGATTTTCGAGATGAAAAATATATTTTTAATTTTCAACGCTGTAAAATTACGGATCCCAAAGGTATCAAGCCTTGCAAAAAATGAATCGGGTTAAAGTAGGCACTTTTCTTGGAAATACTTGTAAAGCCATATTTTTTATGTTCATTTAAATTGACACATTAAACGATATATTTTTATTTATGTTTTTTTATACTCGTATACTTAGGTATCGCAGCTTATTATTTTTGTTTGTTTACCAACCAGACGAACCACTCACACTGATTTTTTTCACTTTGCCAATGTCGCCCCTGCTTCAAGACTGGTCGGAAACTGTTGCAGGGTTTATGTTCATTTGAGGTTTGGCTTTAATTTGTCAGGACACATTCAGCATTTGTAAGCTCGAATTATACGTTTCTGTTTGTGGTCATGCATTTGATATGAGTTTTAAATGTTAGTAAATCTTTGCAACTTAGATTATGGATTATTCTATACCATAGATCGGTTACAAAGGTACATCGCCGACATCAATCTAATCCCGGTAATAGCAACTGGGTCTTGATTAAATAATTGGCGCTAACTAGCGCTAACTAGCGCTAACTAGCGCTAACTAGCGCTGGCCTAGCATGCAGAGAATGCCTAGCATTTGAATCACACAAAACAGCACTCAGAAAATAATTTTATGTAACATATGTCGGTCTTATGGCCGCGGGGATCAAGACAGGTTATTTGGAACCGGATAACGCTGGTTCGAATCCCGCGACGATACCTTCGACCCTGGTTCAACAGATGCCGTTGCATGCACACAAGCTTCTGCTTTCGCATGAAGACAACTGGCCAGGCAAAATGGGTTGGTGGATTGCATTCCTTTCCACAAATCTATTTAAAAAAAAAAAAAAAATGTTCCTCAATAAAACTACTCAAGTGGCAATAATTTTCAAATTATCATTACAGATTTGGCTTTATATTTCGGAAGTACATACGCGGTATGCTTAAGCGCTAACTTCTTCCTGTCTGCTTGTGGACAAAAATTAAATGTAAATCTTAAAAGCTTATCTATCCTTGCAACTTATATTAAAGGTACTTGCAATATGTTTAGCTACCAATACCTGAAAATACATGCGTGAGAATATATCTGTATATATTTTCTACTAAAAGTAAAGAACCTGAGTTTTTACGATGACTGTTTTTTATGATATCCACCTTTTTTAACATATTCCAAAAGTTTATTTCGGTTTTTACCTTTTTTTAGTCGATCAAAAATATTTTCTTTAAGACTCCTACGATATTCATTGAAAGTATATAATTTTTTACTCAAAATACAAAGATTTTTTGTTACATTTTGTTTAATGATGCAAGAGTGTACACGCATTGCTTGTTAATTCATGCAGTGAAATAAAAAAAATATTACATTTTGAGCTTTTGATCAAAAGTTTTTTTTTAAAATAGACACTGTCAATGGTGAGCTGTTATTTTCTCTATTAATGTACGAAAGCATAGATATTTTATTGAAGTTTTTTTTACATCTTTGAAAATATGAGATATCAAAAGGCGCACCATTAATTTCCATAGATTTTATTTTAATAATATTTAATTTAATTGAAGGATTCAAATCAAAACACTGTTTTGTATTTTCAGTGCCATAATTTTTTTTTTTTTTTACAAAACGGTGTTTTGATTTGAAACCTTCAATTAAATAAAATATTATTCTTCTTCTTCGTGTCAGACACTACACTTCTTTTGCCCAGTGTCGGGCAACATCCACTGCTTCACTATTACTCTCCATTAGGTCGGCCAGTGAGCAGCTTGTTGGGCAGGCCGGGCAGATCCGAAGATGATCCATTGACTGTTGGGCTCCGCATTCACAGAGCGTGGTGTCATCTTGATGAAGGATTCCCCAGGCCCGCATGTTACAGCGAGCTCTGCCAACACCCGTTCTCAGCCTGTTGAGTGCTCTCCACACAGGCCACTCAAGATCCCGTCCAGGTGGGAGGCTCTCGCCTGGCTGCACAAAGTTTGCAGGACGCTCCAGATTCCACAAGTGCAATCTCTCACCCGCCGGCTCCGTATTCAAAGGGTGCACGGAGCTAAGAAAACTGCGGCGCGACTTCAAGCGTTGCGATGATGAGCCATTTTGTCCAAAAAGGCAGTGCTGGGAATTCTTCAGGAATATGAATTTTCACAGTGTTAATACACAAACAATTCGAAAGATTTTATTTTATGCTAAAATATTTTTTTGAAGCATTTAAATAAAATAATATCGTCGGAAATTAATTTAACTTTCTGAATTCTTAATTTTCATTTGAGTGAAATTATTTTGATTTTGTCATTGTTTATTTAACGGCGTCGTGCGTAAATAATTGTGGCACAGATTTTCATGAAAATTTAAACAAGCGCCAATTACAATTAAATTCAAGAAATTGACGTTATTTAAATTTTACAGTTAAAAAAACATTGCTTTGGAAATACAAACATTAATATTGCATGGGTAAAAATGAAACGATGGTAAATTTTGAGAAAAAATAAATTCTGAAAAAATAATTAGCACCGGACGATGTTTGGATTAGTTAAAAGTGTAAGGTGTGTATGTAGGTAGGAAATGGACTATTCAAGAAATAAATATGTCCAGAATCGTCTAAACAATGTGGTAGTGGAACTTTCTAGGGCCGGCTGGAATGGCCCCTAGGTTCCGCTATAAGAAGGGCGACAATCGGCTGGAGCGAGTTAGTCTTTCGAAGCACTCACACAGAGGAATATCTAGTTACTAGGGCGACCAATATGGTGTAAAATAAATGTAATCTGTACGAAATAAATAAGTGTGTTAAAATAAATCTGTTAAAATAAATCTATTGTAAGAAAGTCTGTGTAAATAAACTGTATGGCTAACTTGTGTACTTGTGATCGTACATTTTTTACACACGAAATGAGACTCGTATTCGTAAAAAATCAGATTTGCAAACAGCAGCCATGAAAAGGTAGAAAAGAAGTCTCTCTACACAATGAAATGCTGAGATTTTTATTAATAAAAAAAAAAACACAAAAAAGTTTTACGTATCCCAGAATATTACTCATGACATAAGTCCATCTCATGACATGAAAATCATGTTGTTTTTGCTTTAACAAAGTTAATCTTTTTTAAAAATATTTTTTGGTTTGAATACGTTTAAATATTTTTTTTTACCTTTTAAAACAAAACTAAATTTGTTTACTTATCTGTCTACATATTTCATGTCTACATTATTTGTCTACATCATATTTTGATAAATAGTGTGGTATATTTTTCGTCGACTAAAACAAGTTTTCAATAATAATAATAATTTATTCATGAAAAGTGTTTTACAGAAGATTTACATAGGATGCAGCTTTTTAACTAAAGTAAAAAATAAAAAACCTATTATTTGTAATCTATAATCTGAGATGAAAATATATATTAACATTTAAATTTCATACGAAATGCATTCCCACAAACAAACACGTGTCAGTGCGCTCTTAAAATGAATACTGCATGTCTACTTACAAGCTAAAATCCAAATCGCAAGTAAACATAAGCCCTGCAACTTTTTCCGACCTTCCCTGAAGCAGAGGGTGATCATTTTATACAATATGGGTGGTCAGCTTCATAACAACTTATAAGTCAAGTAATAAAGATATTAAAAAAAATTGTACTTATTGCACTTTTACAAATGAATTGAAATGAGAAAAAATATTACCCAAATAATTGTTTTCTTTTTTTGTGTATAAATGACATCTACAAGTACCTACTGATGAAATCTGTACGCATAGTTTACAAATATTATGTTTTTATTCAATACCCTTTTGTATAAATTTTGAAAGGAATCTTTGCTTCATTTTCGTAACTTTAATGTAAAGGAAAAGTTAACGAATTTTAGCTCAAAGAAAGCATCGTAAATTATGAGTTTACGTTCGTTAAGAAATCTCTCCCACCTCCATCACATCTTTCACTCCTTTCATCTCTTACTTTTTTCTCACGCTTCGCATCGCTTTCACCCCTTTTACCAATAATAATAAAAATAATCAGTGTCAAAATCATGTTGTGTGACTCATATAGAGCTATCACTTTATCTTTCAGCATTGAATGTGCTAACAAACTTTTTTCAATTTGATGAATTTAAGAATGTAATGAAATCAAACAGTTTTTTTACAATGCTGAAATTTTAATGATAACATGGATCTTTAAATTTCTTCACCTTTGACATAGCTGAGTTAAAATTACCTCTTTAAAGTTTCTCTCAGATTTTTAGCGAGGTATCCATTCGGATACTTTAAAATTTAAAGTACTTGAATTATCATAATATTAAGTTTAGTTAAAGTTAAATAAAGTAAAATAAACTTAATATGCAGTAACCTTAGTACGAATTGCAAAACTTGAGTAAAGTAACGGAAAGTATTAAAGAGTGATTTTCCCAAAAATCTGCCGTTTTTTTTTCTTACACTTTATGGTCTTAGCAAAAGAGTTACAGTGATGAAGAAAATCAAGTTCAAACAAAAAAAAACGGCAGATTTTGGGGAAAACCCCTCTTTAATACTTTTCGTAATCTTTACTTTACTCAAATTTTGCAACTCGTACTCAGGGTACTGATGGCAACTAAGCGACGCATACAGTGTAACATCTGCCTGCGTTATCTTCGAAGAAGTCGCATGTGGCGATTCGAGACCTATTTATTTTGGTGGTCTCACGCCAACCACTTCAGTTGAAGTGGGGGTTTTCCAGCTTCCGGGCACTCATTATTTGTGAAGGCTGAATAAACCTTGAGTGTAATTTATTTTGGGTTTGAAATAAACATCGAAATGAGAAATTATTTCTGGCGTCCTCGGTGTGATTCAAACCCGAGATCTCGGCATGGAATGTAAGCACTCTATCAACTGAGCTATTGAGCGGCCTACGCACTAACGCACGAGTCAAATAAATAGGAAAGTTTTTTTTGAACAAAATAAGGAATTTCCGTGAGAACATTTTATTTTGAATTAAAAATACTAATAAATTACAACGTTTCTATGTTGTGAGTTATTCTGAATTCAAATGTTGAAATAACAAAAAAAAAATTCATAAACAATACGAATTACACGAGTTGTTGATACAAATCTCATTTGTTGATACAAAGAATCTTAAAATATTTTGAAGTGAAATAATGTTGCGTTTGTTTACATCGCATATTTTCAAATCGCTTTTTAACCTTTAGAATTTCTCGAGAATAATATTTAAGTATAAAAATAAATTGCTACTATCAAAACACATTTCTTGATAGAAGATTTTATTTATTTACTAGCAGACCAAACCGCGCTCTCGCACGGTTGGCTGCTAGGCCCTACGGGCAGTTTGAAGTCCGGCTTCGCCAGCACAATTTACCCCTGCTCTGATTTTTAAAAGATCCATGAGAACTGACCAACAACAACAACAAAAAGTGGACAGTTTTACGGTAGAATCCCAGGCCTGATCGTGCTATTTTCTATTGTTGTGCAGGTGCTGAAGTCTTTATCCTGCTTTTTATTTCTGCTCTTTATTTTTCTGGTGATGGTTTATAATGATGCTCGACACGATCATTATCAATTAAGTGTATAACTTGTATTTTCTGCTCTTTTTCGTTTTGCTGGTAATAGTATCTTAAGCGTACCTGTGTTGCTTGCAATTGTCTTATAGTGGCATGAAACATGACTGCGTTTGCCATACGGCATTGTTTTGTTGGTACTGGTGCTTTTGTTTTTAGATAGTTCCAGCTGCTCTTATTGTCATGAAATGCCTTCAAACTGCTCGTCCTGCTCTGAATTATCTTTTGACATCTTTAAACTGCTTGTGATACTTTTCACGATATTTTAGTGTCTGATACTGCTTGGTACCTGAAGATACCTTAAAATGCCTAAACTCACAATCTACAAAAAATCTAAGTATGGGAAAACGTTCGACCCATCGACAGAACTCTAAGAAAAAAATGACTTGAAAATTAAAAAAAAAAAAACTTTTTAACTTTTTTCATTTTTATATATAAGACACTTTGTATGAAATTTTACTTTTTAAATATTTGTTCAAAGAAATTTGCCGTAGAAAAAAAGTTTCTTCCAACATTTATGGGGTTTACTAAAATGCATTTTAAATTCGAGTATGAAGCCTAGACATTCAAAATGGCCGCCTGCAGAGCAATATATTTTTTTAGTTGGAATGGCGGTTATGCAAAATATACACTTGGCGGGATTGTCCTATTACATATCATTACATTTCGCTTAATTATAATTGTTTGTGTAGCATCAAAATAGTTGATTTTTTTACTTATAAATTTGACTTTTTTGTGAAAATCTGGTTTTTCAAAATTTTGTTGGAAAAAAATTGTCATTAAAAAAAGTTTTCTTTCAAAACATGTTGAAATAAGTAAAACCAAATTGATCATTGAGAAAAAACCTTCAGAATTTTAAAATGAACGCCAGGAGAGTGTTAAATATTGAAGAAACCAAAAAAAATGTATGGCAGCTACTCTTAATCCTTCATGTATTTCGTTGTTCTTTTAAAAATATTTAAGTCTGTTTTTATTCAGATAGCACGCCAAATTTCAATGTTCCAACTTTATGCATGCGCCTTTTGTGCCACCTGAAAGTTATTATTTTTTATTTTTTTCTATGTAGGTATTTACAAATTTTCTTTGAAGAATTTACTTTTTGCGAAAAAATTTCTTCCAAAAGTTGTTTAAATAACTAAGAGACATGACTGTTTCGAATATCAAGTCTGTTTATTCAAAATGGCCGCCAGCGGCATGATTTTAATGTTCAGTTTGTATGGCAGGTATGCGAAATATGCACGTGACGGCATCCGGACCCTGACAGTTGTTTAGCCACTAACACTTTACGGGGGTATGCAAAATTTCAGCATCGTGCTGCAAACGGTCTGGGCGCCTATAATGGTACAAATATACAAACAAACAAACGGACAAACAAACAAACAAACACCAAAAATTCTGGAACATAGCGTTAGTTCAGTTTGTCAATAGAAACACTTTGTAGAAAAACATTTTTGCAAATTCGAAAAAAACAGACGCAAATACCCTCTCCTTTTTTATATATAAGACTAGCAGACCAAACCGCGCTCTCGCACGGTTGGCTGCTAGGCCCTCCGGGCAGGTTTTAGTCTGGCTTCGCCATAATTTTTTACCCATATGTGTTTTATTTCATTGAATGCTTTAAGATATAATTGAATAAATTTTGTGATAAAAAGGTAATTGAATTCTTTTCATGTTCCGAATATCTTGAATCTACGAAAGACGAATTTAAGTTAAATAGCCTGCCGATTACGGCATTCTAAATTAAAGTCCGGCTTCGCCAGCACACTTTACCCCTGCTCTGATTTTTAAAAGATCCATGAGCACTGACCAACAACAACAACAAAAAGTGGACAATTTTATGGTAGAATCCCAGGCCTGATTGTGCTACTTCCTATTGTTGTGCAGGTGCTGAAGTCTTTATCCTGCTTTTTATTTCTGCTCTTTATTTTTCTGGTGATGGTTTATAATGATGCTCTTCCCGTTGATTATCATTTAAGTGTATAACTTGTCTTTTTTGCTCTTTTTCGTTTTGCTGGTAATGGTATCTTAAGCGTACCTGTGTTGCTTGCAATTGTCTTATAGTGGCATGAAACATGACTGTGTTCGCTGTACGGCATTGTTTTGTTGGTACTGGTGCTTTTGTTTTTAGATAGTTCCAGCTGCTCTTATTGTCATGAAATGTCTTCAAACTGCTCGTCCTGCTCTGAATTATCTTTTGACATCTTAAAACTGCTTGTGATACTTTTCACGATATTTTAGTGTCTGATACTGCTTGGTACCTGAAGATACCTTAAAATGCCTAAACTCACAATCTACAAAAAATCTAAGTATGGGAAAACGTTCGACCCATCGACAGAACTCACGAAACGACAGACTTTTGAAAATTAAAAAAAAAAAGATTCAGTTTTTTTTATTCTTTTATATATAAGACACTTTGCATGAAATATTACTTTTTAAATATTTGTTCAAAGAAATTTGCCGTAGAAAAAAAGTTTCTTCCAACATTTATGGGGTTTACTAAAATGCGTTTTATATTTGAGTATGAGGCCTAGACATTCAAAATGGCCGCCTGCAGAGCAATGTATTTTTTTAGTTGGTATGGCGGGTATGCAAAATATATATTCGGCGTGATTGTCCTATTACATATCATTTCATTTCGCTAAATTATAATTGTTTGTGTAGCATCAAAACAGTTGATTTTTTTACTTATAAATTTGACTTTTTTGTGAAAATCAGGTTTTTCAAAATTTTGTTGGAAAAAAGTTGTCATTGAAAAAAGTTTTCTTTCAAAAAATGTTGACATAAGCAAAAACAAATTGATCATTGAGGAAAAACCTTCAGACTTAGTTTTCTTTCAAAAAATGTTGACATAAGCAAAAACAAATTGATCATTGAGGAAAAACCTTCAGACTTTTAAAATGAACGCCAGTTGAATGTTAAATATTTAAGAAACCAAAAAAAATGTACGGCAGCTACTCTTAATCCTTCATGTATTTTGTTGTGTTTTTGAAAATATGTAAGTCTGTTTATGTTCAGGTGGCATGCTTAATTTCAATGTTCCAACATTATGCATGCGCCCGTTGTGCTACCTGAAAGTTATTATTTTTTATTTTTTTCTATGTAGGTATTTACAAATGTTGTTTGAAGAATTTACTTTTTGCGAAAAAGTTTCTTCCAAAAGTTGTTAAAATTACTAAGAGACATGACTGTTTCGAATATCAAGCCTGTAAATTTAAAATGGCCGCCAGCGGCAAGATTTCAACTTTCAGTCTGTATGGCAGGTATGCGAAATATGCACGTGACGTCATCCGGACCCTGACAGTTGTTTAGCCACTAACACTTTATGGGGGTGTGCAAAATTTCAGCATCGTGCTGCGAACGGTCTGGGCGCCTATAATGGTACAAATATACAAACAAACAAACAGACAAACAAACAAACAAACAAACAAACACCAAAAATTCTGGAATCGAGCGTTAGTTCAGTTTATCAAGAGAAACACTTTTTAGAAAAACATTTTTACAAATTCGAAAAAAACAGACGCAAATACCCCCTAGATTTTTATATAATAGACTAGCAGACCAAACCGCGCTCTCGCACGGTTGGCTGCTAGGCCCTACGGGCAGTTTGAAGTCCGGCTTCGCCAGCACACTTTACCCCTGCTCTGATTTTTAAAAGATCCATGAGAACTGACCAACAACAACAACAAAAAGTGGACAGTTTTACGGTAGAATCCCAGGCCTGATCGTGCTATTTTCTATTGTTGTGCAGGTGCTGAAGTCTTTAACCTGCTTTTTATTTCTGCTCTTTATTTTTCTGGTGATGGTTTATAATGATGCTCGACACGATCATTATCAATTAAGTGTATAACTTGTATTTTCTGCTCTTTTTCGTTTTGCTGGTAATAGTATCTTAAGCGTTCCTGTGTTGCTTGCAATTGTCTTATAGTGGCATGAAACATGACTGCGTTTGCCATACGGCATTGTTTTGTTGGTACTGGTGCTTTTGTTTTTAGATAGTTTCAGCTGCTCTTATTGTCATGAAATGCCTTCAAACTGCTCGTCCTGCTCTGAATTATCTTTTGACATCTTTAAACTGCTTGTGTTACTTTTCACGATATTTTAGTGTCTGATACTGCTTGGTACCTGAAGATACCTCAAAATGCCTAAACTCACAATCTACAAAAAATCTAAGTATGGGAAAACGTTCGACCCATCGACAGAACTCTATGAAAAAAATGACTTTTGAAAATTAAAAAAAAAAAAACTTTTTAACTTTTTTCATTTTTATATATAAGACACTTTGTATGAAATTTTACTTTTTAAATATTTGTTCAAAGAAATTTGCCGTAGAAAAAAAATTTCTTCCAACATTTATGGGGTTTACTAAGATGCATTTTAAATTCGAGTATGAGGCCTATAAATTTAAAATGGCCGCCTGCAGAGCAATATATTTTTTTAGTTTGTATGACGGGTATGCAAAATATACACTTGGTGTGATTGTCTGATTACATATCTTTACATTTTGAAAAATTAGAATTGTAAATGTATCATCAAAATAGTTGATTTTTTTACTTATAAATTTGACTTTTTGGTGAAAATCAGGTTTTTCAAAATTTTGTTTGAAAAAATTTGTCATTGAAAAAAGTTTTCTTTCAAAAAATGTTAGCATTAGCCAAACAAACTCAATCATTGAGAATGAACTTCCAAAATTTTAAAATGAATGCCAGAAGAGTGTTAAATATTGAAGAAACCAAAAAAAATGTATCGCAGCTACTCTTAATCCTTCATGTATTTCGTTGTTCTTTTGAAAATATTTAAGTCTGTTTATGTTCAGATAGCATGCCTTATTTCAATGTTCTAACTTTATGCATGCGCCCGTTGTGCCACCTGAAAGTAATTATTTTTTATTTTTTTCTATGTAGGTATTTACAAACTTTGTTTGAAGAATTTACTTTTTGCGAAAAAGTTTCTTTGAAAAGTTGTTTAAATAACTAAGAGACATGACTGTTTCGAATATCAAGCCTGTAAATTTAAAATGGCCGCCAGCGGCAAGATTTCAATTTTCAGTCTGTATCGCAGGTATGCGAAATATGCACGTGACGTCATTCGGACCCTGACAGTTGTTTAGCCACTGACACTTTATGGGGGTGTGCAAAATTTCAGCATCGTGCTGCGAACGGTCTGGGCGCCTATAATGGTACAAATATACAAACAAACAAACGGACAAACAAACAAACAAACAAACAAACACCAAAAATTCTGGAACGTAGCGTTAGTTCAGTTTGTCAATAGAAACACTTGTTGGAAAAACATTTTTGCAAATTCGAAAAAAACAGACGCAAATACCCTCTCCTTTTTTATATATAAGATTCTACAGGGACGAAATGAAAACTTGTTCTAGTATTTCGAGAAACTAGTAAAAAAACTGTCAATCTATTTTAAATTTCGTTTTATAATAATTATCTCTGTTAATATCTCAGACTTATTAATTTAAAACAATTGTTCGAGCGCTTTCGACCTGTATAAAGTCATCGTCCGTCGTTTTAACATTTTAACGTTTGTAAATGCAAAGCTATACGTCATATCGGCTTGAAAATGTGGATGATGAGTAACCATTGAAATATTTAATACTAGCAGACCAAACCGCGCTCTCGCACGGTTGGCTGCTAGGCCCTACGGGCAGTTTGAAGTCCGGCTTCGCCAGCACACTTTACCCCTGCTCTGATTTTTAAAAGATCCATGAGAACTGACCAACAACAACAACAAAAAGTGGACAGTTTTACGGTAGAATCCCAGGCCTGATCGTGCTACTTCCTATTGTTGTGCAGGTGCTGAAGTCTTTATCCTGCTTTTTATTTCTGCTCTTTATTTTTCTGGTGATGGTTTATAATGATGCTCGACACGATCATTATCAATTAAGTGTATAACTTGTCTTTTCTGCTCTTTTTCGTTTTGCTGGTAATAGTATCTTAAGCGTACCTGTGTTGCTTGCAATTGTCTTATAGTGGCATGAAACATGACTGCGTTTGCCATACGGCATTGTTTTGTTGGTACTGGTGCTTTTGTTTTTAGATTGTTCCAGCTGCTCTTATTGTCATGAAATGCCTTCAAACTGCTCGTCCTGCTCTGAATTATCTTTTGACATCTTTAAACTGCTTGTGATACTTTTCACGATATTTTAGTGTCTGATACTGCTTGGTACCTGAAGAAACCTTAAAATGCCTAAACTCACAATCTACAAAAAACCTAAGTATTGGAAAACGTTCGACCCATCGACAGAACTCTTAGAAAAGAATGACTTTTGAAAATTAAAAAAAAAACAGATTCAGTTTTTTTTATTTGTTTATATATAAGACACTTTGTATGAAATTTTGCTTTTTAAATATTTGTTCAAAGAAATTTGCCGTAGAAAAAAAGTTTCTTCCAACATTTATGGGGTTTACTAAAATACATTTTAAATTCGAGTATGAAGCCTATAAATTTAAAATGGCCGCCTACAGAGCAATGTATTTTTTTAGTTGGTATCGCGGGTATGCAAAATATACACTTCGCGTGATTGTCCTATTACATATCATTACATTTTGCTAAATTATAATTGTAAATGTAGCATCAAAACAGTTGATTTTTTTACTTATAAATTTGACTTTTTTGTGAAAATCAGGTTTTTCAAATTTTTGTTCGAAAAAAAATGTCTTTGAAAAATGTTTTCTTTCAAAAAATGTTGACATTAGCAAAATAAACTTGATCATTGAGAATAAACATTCAGAATTATAAAATAAAAGCCAGAAGAATGTTAAATATTGGAGAAACCAAAAAAAACGTATGGCAGCTACTCTTAATCCTTCATGTATTTTTTGTTTTTGTTTAAAAATATGTAAGTCTGTTTATGTTAAGGTGGCATGCTTAATTTCAATGTTCCAACTTAATGCATGCGCCCGTTGTGCCAAATGAAAGATATTGTTTTGTATTTTTTTCTATGTAGGTATTTACAAATTTAGTTTGAAGAATTTACTTTTTGCGAAAAAGTTTCTTCCAAAAGTTGTTAAAATTACTAAGAGGCATGACCGTTTCGAATATCAAGTCTGTAAATTCAAAATGGCCGCCAGCGGCAAGATTTCAATTTTCAGTCTGTATGGCAGGTATGCGAAATATGCACGTGACGTCATCCGGACCCTGACAGTTGTTTAGCCACTAAGACTTTATGGTGGTGTGCAAAATTTCAGCATCGTGCTGCGAACGGTCTGGGCGCCTATAATGGTACAAATATACAAACACACAAACAAACAAACAAACAAACAAACAAACAAACAAACAAACAAACAAACAAACAAACAAACAAACAAACAAACAAACAAACAAACACCAAAAAATCTGGAACATAGCGTTAGTTTAGTTTGTCAAGAGAAACACTTTTTAGAAAAACATTTTTGCAAATTCGAAAAAAACAGACGCAAATACCCCTTCCTTTTTTATATATAAGATTGTTTATTCAGACAGGCCTTTTCTACTACAAGTTTTCGAACAACGGAAACAAGGAGACGTTCGAGATGTGTATCTACCGAAAAATGCCTCGGATCTTTTGGCGTGATCGGGTCACCAGTAAAGAAGTCCACCGACGTATGCGCACCACAAAAGAACTTCTGCCAACCATACGGCAAATAAAACTGATGTACTTCGGTCACATTTTGAGAAATGAGAAAAACCGCCTTCTTCATCTTATCATCATACATGGTGAGATTGAAGGGAGAAGAACTTAGGGACGACAATGGTTCAACAAAAGCATCAAGGCCTTATTTCAAGCCGCAACATTCAAGGTCAAAACAGCCATGATGATCGCCGATCTTCTATAGAAGTGGCACTGAAAGAAGAAAATGGATTTTATTGACAAATGATCCGTAGGTTTCGGATAAAGAAACTTATTGAGCAGATAGATCTGCACAAAACAAATAAAAGCCTCGCACCGGATCCAACACAGACTGAAATCATTCCAACTTTTCTGTGTCCAAACAAAGTTGGCCAGTACTGAAAATGCCACAAATAATAATAAATATATATTTATAACTTTTTTTTTGGTTCTCATTTTTCCAATCTTCTTATTTAATTTAAAAAGATGTGGAAAAATGTTGGGGAACCGTTTTTTTTTCATCGGAAAATAATGATAGGCTGTGGCAGCTGTCGTTTTAGTTTCTACGGATGACAGAATTATTGGATTTATTTTTTCATAATTAAAGTTTTCCCGTGGCGCCCATCTGCATATTAGGTTTGTTGAAATTATCTGAATGGGTATCTCGCCGAAAATCTTTGATTGAAAATCTGACAGAAATTTTAAAGAAGCTATTTTAAAATCAGAAATGTCAAAGGGGAAGAACCATTAATTGTATTTTTTTCTGAAAAAGATGATGGTCTGTTGCATCAACCCCCAAACAATATTTGATTGATGCATCAAATTTAAATTGATTGATTTTGGTAAGGACCTCGGTTAAATATTTCTCGGAAGTGTGTAATAATATGATGGAATTCGAACAGGGAAGATGATGTACATCAGCTAATTTACGTATATGCAAACGAATTTTTGATTTGATAGGAGTTTGGAGTCAGTGTGAACGTGCAATGATGAAGAAAATCTTGATGTTTTCATCGAGATCATTTTTTTTCATCGCACTTTCACTCTGAAGAACCCCATTGTAGACATAGACGAAACGTCCAGAAGCTTCGGCTCCCATAAACCACGGCAACAGATCCCGGAAAACATCTCTCCAGCATCATCAGCCAGCCGTGTGAACACTTATTAAATAATCCATTGTTTTCAATGAGGAATCAGTTCGGATCAGAATATTCATAGGGCTTATTTCAAGCAGTACTTGGAATGTGAGAACGTTAATTTACATTCCACGTTATCTACATAACTTGATTGCTTATAATTATACACTTCAAATGCTTTTGGCATTACATACAAAAGCTGAAGACTTAAGTTGAATCAGTTCATTTACGAGGATTACTAGACATGACAACTTATAATTAGTGCATAGGTAGTTCAGTTAGTAAAGCCTAACATGAGAAAATAAAAAGGTTTTAATTTGTTAATGCGAATCAAACAAGAGCAAAGAAGTTTCTATCATCATAAATAATTAATTTAGTTATTAAAAAATCTTGTTTTATTTTCACTTTTTTTATTATTGATATAAAGGACACAAACGTTTTCGACTACTTCGTAGTCATCATCTGGTGATAAAAACGTTTGTGTCCTTTATAAATAATAAAAAAAGTGAAAATAAAACAAGATTTTTTAATAACTAAATAAAGATGAATTTTCACAGTGTTAATGCACCAACCACAGATCACTGAATATAAAGAGATATGGTATGTTTCTATTGCAGTATCAAAACCAGCGGTCACCGTTTTCTCGGTAGGCGGGAACTAACATTACAAATACAATGGTAGCTATCGCTTGATTTGTTAAAAAAATTCCAAATGCGATGGATAGAAAGAGCCTAAGCGCCATGAAATCAGGATCGCTTACGACGTTTTGATTGCGAGTTTTTGAGCTCGCACTCATACACTCACACTCGCATAAAGAATAAAACGCATATGTGGAGTTGTACAAAGTTGATAATCTCTGCTAGCTATCGATCGATACTTGTTAATATCGATAATTCAATCTCTGAAGAAATACGTGTTAACATTGTATTATTCCTGTATATACAAGAATTCAACATATCAAAACACACAATAATTTAACTTTCAATATAATAAATACTTAGCTCATGTATATAGTAATTATATTAGGAGGATTTATTTGATGGGGGCTGTTTTTGTATGAAACACACCCCAAGAGCCTTCTGTGAACTTGAACTATGCTATAGAAAGCGCGAATTCTTTAGTTTTGCATTTGCTTTTAACATCCGATGACCGGTCCGTAGCTCAGTGGTAACACTGCGGACTCTGAATGGGAAGGTTGTGGGTTCGATTCCCGGCGGAGCACAAAAAATATACCATTTATATTTTCAAATTTGCTCTTCGCTGGGTTGAAAAATTCATAAAACCTTTACCAATGACCGGTCACCAAAGGTCCATCCAGCCTTACAGCAACTGGGTCTTGCTTGAGAATTGGCGCTTTGTAGCGACGACGATCAAGCTCGTAAAAAGGTCGATAGCTCTATTGGTAGAATGCTTGCATTCCATGCCGAGAGTAAGGGTTCGATCTCAAAGGTTTACTCAGCCTTCACAATAAAATGAGAACCAGCCCCCCCCGGGAGCTGGGAAACCCCCACTTCAACTGAAAGTGGTTGGTGTGAGGCCGGCCCCCTTACCTGTAAAAATAAATAGGTCCCGAAGCGCCACATGCGACCCCTTCGGGGGTAACGCAGGCAAGGAGTTACACTATATGTGTAGCTTAGTTGCGTTTTGCGTTGCGTTTATCCACAAAAAAAAACATATTTATTCTTCATATAATTATTATTAATGTATTGGTCAAAAAGTGAATAGCACTTAATTGATTGTTTTGGAAGTCATAACATAATAATGGCTTCTATTCTCCTTGACTGATAGGTTGGTATGAGGCTGACCACCCGTGCTGTAAAAATCGGTTCACTTTTACCAATGCAACCCCGTTTCAGGGAACGGCGGCAGGAGTTGCAAGGTTTATGTTCATGTGAGGTTTTGCTTATTTATATGCACACATGCAGAATGTGTAGGCGCGAACCTACATGTGCCTGTCTGTGGGCATGCATTTAATATGAGCTTTAAATGTTAATATATATATTTGCAACTTAGATTATAGATTATTATTATTATTAACTAAAGAATGAAACGTAAATTCATAGGGAAGGAAATATACATAGATTTTAAATGCAGTAGGTAATACCTACATTTAATTTTGTTGGTCAGACAATAGTCCTTATAAATCCATGGTTGGTCTGCGGTTTAGAAAAATGCATTAAACCAGAAATTTGTGTGTACATAATGTACTCACTGTACGAAAGTGAAATTAAAACAATTTATCCTTGTTCCTTATCAAAAATGTTTTAAATTCCATGTTAGCATATCTTTGCAGCTTAGATTATAGATAGATTCAAATTATATGGTTACAATAAAAGCATATTTTAATTATCAATTAGTTTTCGTCTTTTCTTGAAATATTTCAGAGGTATCGACATTCGACGAACACTACGCGCAGCACATCACTAGCGATGGCGTAAAAAAATGGCGACAAACAACGTCAAATATTTAAGTGCTTCAAATATTTAAAACGATTTAAAATGTACAATGCGGGTGCAATTCATTACTTTAACGGAAAAGAAATAATACCATGATCCTTATACTCCTTATTTTGACTGTTATTTTTACACGGTAAAACATAAAAATAAGGCATTTTGATAAAAACATGCGCAAAAATACGGATTTTCGAATATGCTTTGTTTTAAGCATTTCGGATTTACCAAGGGAACGCCCACATGCCATCCCTATGGCACCAACCATCCAAAATATTAATAAATAATTAAGTACCACAAATAGAATCAAAGACACAAAACTAGGAAATATTCTGAATATCATATTCATTAACTTGTAGATTGGTATGAGGCTGACCACCCATACTGTAAAATATGGTTCACTTTGCCAATGTCACTTCTGTTTCAGGGAAGATCGGCAAAATTTGTAGGGCTTATGTTCATATCTATCAGTCAAGGAAGAGTAATTTCATTACAATAATAAAATATTACAATGATTTATTTGGTAAGCGCTGTTTTTGTGTGTATCACACATCAAAAGCGCTCTGCAAGCTTGGTCGTCGCTGTATAAACCACCAATTTTCAAGCAAGATCCAGTTGTTGTAAGGCTGAATGGACCTTTAGTGAACCGTCTTTGGTAAAGGTATATGAATTTTTCACCCAGCGAAGAGCAAATTTTGAAAGTATAAATGGTATTTTTTTGTGCTCCGCCGGGTTTCGAACCCACAACCTTCCATTTACGAGTCAGAAGCGATAACCACTAGACTACGAACCGGTCGTACCATTATGTACCCGTTAAGAACATAATATAATCGCATTCTAGTGCAAAACTTTGGTCAGACGCAGTTCGTGGATAGTTAGCGGTGGACCCGTGAAGTGCCCTCATGGTTATGTCGTTTAAGTGTTTGTTTAGCTTATCTACCATTTGATTCAAATATGACCTTTGAATAAAACTGCCTTAGAAATCACATTCTACCCCATTCTGAGCTAAGAAAAAAACGCAAAACACGATAGTGTGAGAGTTGTTTTCTCTTCTCCTGTTTCAATCCTAGGATTGGTTTGCAGCAATATCTTAAACTCTTGTTCTCCATTCCTCCCTGTCTTGTGCGGCTCTTTTTAGGTCTGCATATGTTGAGCAGCGCACGTCCACCAGCAGGTCCTTCAGGTACTCTTGGCGTGGGCGTCCCCTAGAGTTGGTCCCCTCAGTCATCCCCTCCATTATGGCATGCAAGAGACCTTCTTGTCGCATTACATGGCCGATCCATCTTGCACGCCTTTCGGACAAAGTCCTGAGCAGGTGCCTTCCTCCTTCGATTCTCTGGAGAACCTCCTCATTTGTAGTGTGGTCTCTCCAGGAAATTCCTAGAAGCCTTCTATACGACCACATCTCGAAAGCTTCTAGTCTGATAGTGTGAGAGTTGTTTTAAATAGTTCAAAAATCAATATCAAGTTTATTATTTCATCTAAATTTCCGGCAGTAACTTTGTAAAAGTTCCTTTAAATAGATTTAAATTCAAATAGTTTATATTTACACCTGAAGGTGAGAGGTACTGCTTCTTGCAAAACTGGTTGTGTTTTAAAAATAAAAGTCATGTTAATTAAAACGAAGTTGCTCTTATTTTAATCTATCAATATTGAGTTTTCGTTAGACACATTGGTTGAGCACACATTCAAACATAGATCATGTGAAATTACCTCTAAGGAACAAATTTTTTTTTCATTTTGTATAAAATATATTTTTATTAATTTAAATTTTATTGTTTTACGTAGTGATTGTTATATAGTTAACTGTAATTAATTTTTGTATTCCTTGATCTATAGGTTGGAATGAAGCTGATCACCCATACTGTAATTAAATGGTTCACTTTGCCAATGTCACCCCTGTTTCAGGGAAAATCGGCAAAAGTTGCAGGGCTTATGTTCATTTGAGATTGGGTTATAATATTGTAAGTCCACAAGAGGCACGTTTAATCTTAAAAGTAATATATTGTTATGATTACACTTGGGGTTCTTTTAATTATATTTCGATTGAAATTTATTTCACAAGATTAATTTTTCACAATATAGATTACAATATTAGGTTCACTCTTCACTCTCTGCTTGCAGGTCTTGGCGTTACAATGGTCAAAGCGATTCTGTCTGCTCCACATAATCTTTGCTGGTTTTTATGTGGGTAACAGAAACGATTCTTGCATGTTCGAGAACATGCTGGATACTTACACTAGGATTGTTCGACACTATACCAGGTTGTTCGACACTATACCGGAGACATCACACACACCAATCAGCGTGCCTAGGCCTCACGCCCACACGAACTCATACATTCGTAACAATATTTTTACAACTTCAATTATAGATTATTTTTATAGACAAAAGACAAACAAGCACTAAGAGGACGGTAAGTTGAGAGCTACTTCAGAGATTCCCTCGACCCTCTACCCTATCATCCTGGTCTTCCTCGTCTCTCCTTGCCTCCCTCCTCACATTCCACCCTACAGTGTTCTAGTGTTTCAGGTTAATGTGGTTCCATCATGGCTCCTACTTTACTTATTTATTGAGTAAACTTCATCTTGTAGGGCAATTCGCTTCATTACTGGAGATCGTGACCCCGTACTGGGATCCGCTTGGAGCTTAAGCGCCCTTGGAGTGACTACATCACGAAACGGCGGTATAAAGAAATCATCAACTCATCAAAGGTCCTTCACAAAGAAGCTCACATAATGGGCAGATTTTAACGAACGCAAAAACGCAACTAAGTTTCGCATGTGGCGAGTGGAACCTATTTATTTTTACAGGTAAGGGGACCGGCCTTGAACTGAAACAATCCCTTTGTTTGACATTCATAAATCTATCATGAACATGTCTAAATAGCTACGCTATCAAGCTACACATATAGTGTAACTTTTTGCCGCGTTTTCACCGAAGGGGTTGTATGTGGTGAGTGGAACCTACAATTTTTACAGGTAAGGGGACCGGACTTATGCCAACCACTTCAGTTGAAGTGGGGGTTCCTAGCTCCCGAGGGGGCTGGTACTCATTTCTTGTGAAAGGCTGAGTAAACCTTGTCGGTATTTTATTTTGGGTTATGCTTGACTGATAGGTTGATATGAGGCCGACCCCCCGTGCTGTAAAAATTGGTTCATTTTTGCCAATACACCCCGGTTTCAGGGAAACGCAGCAGGAGTTGCAAGGTTTATGTTCATGTGAGTAACATTTCTTCACAGCTAAGATTAAAGATAGAAATAAACACCGAAACTGGAAATCATTTCTGACACCCTCCGTGGGATTCGAACGCGAGCTCACGGCATGGAATGCAAGCACTCTACCAACTGAGCTATCGACCGCACTTTTTTTTCTTCCTTCTTGTTTTTTCTAAAAAGAAAAAATTGCAATGATGAATTACAATTTATCAATCTACTTTGTCTTGGTTTGACACAGGTACTAAGTAAGTCAATTATTCATTTAACAATTTTATATGATACATTCAATAAGTGCTACTGTATGATTTGCTCATCCATTCTTGGCCATATCAATTTTAAAGAAAGTTGGCAAGAGTTGCAGGGCTTATACTCATTTTATACTTGGATTTAATTTCATTCAATTTGCACGTGCATACTTGTGGGCGTTATTTAAATACGAATCTTCAATGCTAACATACTTTTTGAATAAGGATTAAATATAGATAAACAGACTTCTAAGGATATTTTAAATGTCACATTTCCATAAAAAGAAGCAGTGCTATTAATATGAAAGAAGGATTAAGATAAAATAATGAGTTTTTAAATGTAAAAAACAAGGATTTTAAGATGTTGTTGCTATATTTATTCTAAGGTTATAGTCTTACCAGCTTGAAAGTGGTTTTATCTTGAAATAGCAAAATATAATTAAGAAAAATTATGCTCTTGTATGTAAAACCAAGATATGATTACTCTTCAACACCAGGAAGTCCCAGGGTTCAATCTCCCGACAGGACTATGGACGACCTTTAATAGGGTCTGCACTGTGCAAAGTATTAGTGTTTGACAGGACTGAGGATTGCGAGGAAATTGAGATAAGACTGAATGAAACAAGAGTGGAGGTCGTGAAAGAATTTGATTATCTGGGAAGCAAGTTTGAGTCGAATGGGAAATTGACGAAAGAATTGGAAAAGCGCGCTAGTAGAGGAAGAAGTGTAATGGGAACGATTGGAAGAATTGCAAGAAATAGGAAATTTACGAAGAATATGAGACTGGCGGTCCACAATGGCATATTGGTTCCTACATTGATGTATGGAAGTGAGGCGTGGACAGTTAATGAATGTGAACTGAGTAAAGTATGTACGGTTGAAATGGCTTACCTGAGAGCAATGGCTGGAAAGACACTGAATGATAGAGTACGTAATGATTGGGTGATGAACGAGTGTGGTATAAAAGAGAATATGAGAATGAGAGTACAAAAAAGTACGATGAGATGGTTCGGACATCTCGAAAGAATGGATGATGAACGACTAACGAAGACGGTGTATAAAGGAAATGTCAGAGGAAAGCGCGGAAGGGGAAGGCCGAGGAAAGAATGGTTAGACCAAATAGGTGAGATTGCGAAAGAATGGAACCTGCAGAGTGAGAATAAGAGAAGAGTATGTATGAAAAAGGTGATGAATATTGAGGAAATGAAAGTGGTTTGTAAGGACAGAAAAAAGTGGAGGCGCATCTGCGGAGGTACCGGCCACCCCTAGTGGAACGGCGGCAGGATACAGTACAGTACTGGGCAAGGCCGTTGCAACTCCTTGCTTTATAGATGGGGATTAGCTCCATATATATATATATACAAGGATAATTTATTTATAAGGTACACATAATTGAAGAGCGCCGTTTTTGTATGTGTCACACCTCAAGGGCCCTCTCAAATCACGGATAAGATTTTTTGTAAATATGCGTCTTTAGTGCTCCTTTAAAGACACCAACAGTTTCTGCCTTCCTCACATTAGGTGGTAGTCTGTTCCACTCCATTGGGCCAGCAAACCGGAAAGCACGGTCCCCAAAATTAGTGCCTGTCTGACGTGACGGCTGAACTAAGTCAACCACCCCACACCCTGCAGATCTGCGAGTTTGGGGTCTCATGCATTTATGTTTATATATAGATTAGAAAATAAGTTATTGCCTGTTTATTTGGATAAATTCATAATTAGAAATAAGGATGTACATAGCTATGATACTAGAGGGAAAAATGATTTAAGAAAGTTAAAAGTAAGAACAGTGAAATATGACAGAGGAGTTCTGCACAGAGGATTTGATGAATATAATAAAGTACCAGCGGAAATCAAGCAAACTAGTGACGTAATCAAATTTAAGGAGAAAGCTGTAAGGTTCCTACTTGCACAGCGCCTCTGACATAACTGTTTTTGTTTTGACTTGATATCAAATTGTTTAAATTAGCATTATTTTGCTACAATAAAAAAAAAAAAAAAAAAAAAAATCTATCTCAATAGGTGAGAACATGTCAGACAGGTATGAAGAAGCTGTACCATTGACAGCTTTGTAAACCATCAGAGAAGGGGATGATTCATTCACCCTTTGATTTCCTCTAATCTAATCTAATCTAAGTTGCAAAGAAATGTTACATTGGAGATTCACATTGTATTCCGACACGTACAAGTTCGCGCTTGCACATGCCGCATGTGAACCTACAACATAAAAACCCAAATCTCAAATGAACATACACCCTGCAACTCTTGCCGTCCTTCCCTGAAACAGGAGTGACATTGGCAAAGTGAACCATTTTTACAGCATGGGTGGTAAGCGGCATACTAGCCTATAAGTCAAGGAACTTTTTGAATTTCGAAATTTGTTGAAAACGTTAACAGTGTCTCTCACAAAAATAAAACTGATCCACGGATCTTTGTTTTTTTTATGAGTATTCACATTAGGCGACGGATTAGCAATGGACTGACTTGATGTGTATGAATAACACCGTTGATAAATTAAGTCGTAAACTTACTTTTTGGCCTGAAATATTATGTAAGCTTTGGGAATTCCTGCAAATAAGTAAGGAACTGAATTTTGCAGACAAAAAATGATTTTCGGGTTTGTTTTACTGCTCAAGAGTAAACAAAAATGAATATAAACAAAGTATACCTTGTTTTCTATACATCAAAATATGTTAAACTATGATGACCCTCAACTAACAGGTTGGTATAAGGCTGACAACTCATGCTGTAAAAAATATTCATTTGGTCAATGTTGCCCCAAGTATCTACGCGACATGGTATAAAAAGTATTGATATTTATTGAAAATGTTTTCTCCTGTTTTCTATGTGAAACGACCTAAAAGCTATATCTACATAAGGCTTGAAGAGTGTGTACCTACCTACCTACATAGAAGTTGTATAGAATGAAAGGCGACAATTCAGAATTTGTAAAAAAAAAAATAGATAAATATATGAAACCATAGGAAATCGTTTTTTTTTTATCGTTTCTGTATATTTATCTTATTTAGGAAAATAGCCTACATTCCACCTTTGGTTCTATACGATTTATATACAAAGAGGAATTCATGCGATCAAATTTCAATGCAAATCGATTTACAGCTTTGAGAAATTATAGTACCATACGATACATGAGAAATACGATATTCTTTTCTATCTGTATGAAAGAAGTATGCAAGGATTGAAAGAAATGGCGGTTGATCTGTTATGCTAGCGGTTAAAGCTGAGGCTTTTAATTTTTTTTTTTGTAAATATGTTTTGTAGTTTTTTTTTAATTTTTTTACTGTTTAATTGTTTAGAGTTTATTTGTTTTATATATTTGAATGTATTAATTGCTTGTATTCCTTGACTGATAGGTTGGTATGCGACTGACCACCCATACTGTAAAAAATGGTTCACTTTGCCAATGTCACCCTTCAGGGAAGGTCGGCAAGAGTTGCAGGGCTTATGTTCATTTGAGATTGTTTTTTTTTATATTGTAGGTCCACATGCGGCATGTGTAAGCGCAAAATTATGCATGTCTGCTTGTGGGAATGCATTTAATATGAATCTCAAATAATACATATCTTTGCAGCTTAGATTTAGATTAGATTTTTAGATCTGTAAAGTCTTAAAATAACACTACAGAGCAATGTTTTTTTTTATCGTATAAGTAGAACTAAACTAATACAAAATATATTAAATGACTTAAGCCGTTGTTCAAGAACTTAATCCGAAAACTAATAATTACGTGACATGTCATTTCATACGAAGTGGAAACTTGAAATTTATTCCAAAGAAAACTAGAACTTTTCAAAGTAAGCAGGCGAGTGAAATATTTATTGAAAATTCTTTTTGAAAAGATTCACAACAAATCTCTGTAAGAGAGATTAAAAGGATTTGAGGGGGATGAACCGCATTAGAGACTACAAAATATGTATTTAAGTTGCAATGGACATAATGTTTTAGTTGTAAAATTGATTTTTTTAAGGCAAATAATTAATTTCACCTGTGGATTTATTTGATATTTAAAAAATTAAATGTAAAAAATTAAATGGGTTGTAAGACTATCCATACTATGAAAATTGGTTAAATTTTGTCGATTTCACTCTTGATAGAGCAAAAGGCAACAAGAGTAACAGGTTTTATGTTTATTTGATGTTTGTTTTTTCTTTTACAAGTAGGTACAAGACTGATCCGTAGTCTAGTGGTAACTCTTCGGACTCGTAAATGCAGGTTCGTGGGTTCGAATACCGGCGGAGCACAAAAATAAATCATTTATATTTTCAAATGTGCTCTTCGCTGGATTGAAAAATTCACAATTTTTTACCATAGACCAGTCACCAAAGGTCCAGCCTTCAGCAAATAATATATAAAAAAAATAATAAAAGGATGATTTATTTGGTAGGCGCTGTTTTTGTGTGTATCACACCTCAAGAGCCCTCTGCGAGCATGGTCGTTGCTGTAGAAAGCGCCAATTCTCAAGCAAGACCCAGTTGTTGTAAGGTTGGATAGATATTTAAAAAAAAAGTCTTGCTTGACAACTGGCGCTTTCTATTGGGACGACCAAGCTTGCAGAGGGCTGTTGATGTGTGATACACACAAAAACAGCGCTCACCAAATAAATCATCCTATTATTATTATTATTACATACTTAAATTATTCATTAGTTTATATTGTAATTATTTGTGCGGCGATGCATGTTTTTTAAGTCTCTAAATTTTTCGAGATTAGTTCTCTAGATTTAGTCATTAGATAAGTAAATGGAAACACAGGAAATATTTTTCTATAAATATAATAGTAGGCTTACATTATATATGAATGCCAATACATTTGTGCAACTTAGATTGAACATAGATCATGGAAGGATAAATTTGCGTACAATTATATCCATGGTCATTCATGTTTTCCTTCAAGGTGTTTGTTTCCAATCAAGCCGCTTCAAAAGCTCGCATGTGTGAATTGATGCGATAAGGTTGTTATGTTAATGAATGATGCTCTGTTGGGGGATGACAAGGTTCCTTGCAAGAGTATCCATTTCCCGGGAACGCTGGAGACGTCAGCGGCGTATGCGTTTAATTAATGCCCCATAATCGTATAATTAATCGTGCTAAATGCCAGCGTTCGTTAAGACACTCAAAAGACGTCATAGCCATGATAAATGTGAGAGACGTGAGAACAGAATGATAAGAGAAACCTCCTACACGTTGTTCTATAAAATATGATGATAATGAGGTTATATCTCTGGATGAAATGAAAGAAGTATGTTATAGGACAGGAAGAAGTGGCGGCTAATCTGCAATGTTGATTTGTAATGTTGGCTTATTCATTTATGTTTCATTTTTTGTATAAGGAAGTATTGACTTTTATGTATTTCTTTTTAAGGTTTTTTTTGTTTTTTTTTATACTTAAATGTTATTTATTATTTGTATTCCTTGATTTATAGGTTGGTATGAGGCTGACCTCACACATCGTAAAAAAATGGTTGAATTTGCTAATGCCCCCTTTGTTTCAGGTAAGGTCGGCAAAAGTTGCAGGGTTTATGTTCATTTGAGGCTTAGATTTTAATTTGTAAGTACACATTCAGAATTTGTGAAAAGTTTTAGCGGAAACATTGTAGAACTCCATTTTAATTATTAAAAAATGATAACAAACTTTGTTTAGTTCTACTTTATTTATTTTTATTTAGTTACAAACAAAAATAACGAGTTGTGACCGGTTTCGGCCTCTTGGCCAAGGACAGAGAAACTGAAATCTTAAAATAATGGGAGACTATATAAAGCAAAATGAATATTATACACACAGTAGAATTATATAGTCGAAATTTATATAGTCTCCCATTATTTTAAGATTTCAGTTTCTCTGAGGATGACCAAGAGGCCGAAACCGGTCACAACTCGTTATTTTTGTTTAAAAATAAATAAAATAGAACTAAACAAAGTTTGTTATAATTTTTTAATAATTCAGAATTTGTAATTCGAACTTACACGTTTCTGTTTGTGGGCATGCCTTTGTTATTTGAATGTTAATTTATCTTTGCAACTTAGATTATAGATTGTATACAACTTGATCTCTAGGCTGGTCCATCGTCACACCAAATTTTAAGTCAATGAATGTCATAATTGTAATAACGGGAAGTCTGAAAGAAAAGAGATCAGAACTAAATTCTTGAGCTTTGGAATTTTCAGGTAAAATCAATAAAGGTTAATTCTATTAAGTGAGCTTTAAAAGTAGCTTATTCCAGTGAAAAATACCATCTGAAGTTCATGTAGGTCAAGGAAGTTAAGATGTCCAAAAATTTAAGGAAAAGTTGAAGAGCAATAAGTACGATAAGAAAACAAGAACGTTAATGCCGTTGTGGTGGATCGCCCAAGATTAGCACAGAGCTTGCACGAGTGATGTAATATGTTTGTACGAACGTAACAAGAGAGCTAGGATTATCTGAAGAGATAAATACACTTGCAATACAATGGTGCTACGAGGGCTTAAAGAGATGCATTTCCATACGCAAGATAAACTATTGTTACATACAGATGCAGTAGAGTTTTTAAAGAAAGTACGTCATTCAAGGTTTTGTCCGAGTGTCGGTTGAAGAGAATTGTTTTGTCAATAGAATCTGACTTTTATTTATGTGCCGCAGGTTTTAGTTTTTTAATAGTGATAGGTTTATGGCGTAAATACAGCTTCCAACGTAGACGTAGCTCTTTGTGTAAATTCAGCTCTTTGTGTAGGCAATAGAGCTTTTGACGTAGAGGAAGCTTTTGAGTACATGTAGCTTTTCTGCGTAGATAGAAAGTCATTAAAATTCCTTGCGAAGATGCAGTTTTTGGCGTAGATACTTCTCTTTGTGTTAATTCAAACTTTCGCGTAGACAACGTAGGGATACGAGTTCCGTGCGTAGATGCAGCTTTTGGCTCAATGTAGCTCTTTGCGTAGAGAGAAAAGTCATAAGACCTCCTTGCGAGATGCAGTTTTTGGCGCGGATCTTTTTCTTGACGTTAATTCAAGCTTTCGCGTAGACAACGTAGGCATAAGAGCTCCGTGCGTAGATGTAGCTTATGGATAAATGTAGCTCTTTGCTTGGATAGAAAAGTCATAAGAACCCCTTGCGTAAATGCAGTTTTTGGCGTAGATGGTTCTCTTGGCCTGTAAGCATTGTGTGGAAGTGTAGGCATAAGAGTCCTAGAAAAGATGCAGTTTTTGGCGTTAATCCAGCATTCCACGTAACTACCGTATGCATAAAAACTCATTTAATACATTAAGCTTTTGGTATAGATGCTTCTCTTGGCGTAAGTAAAGCTCTTTGCGTGGATAGCGTAGGTAAAATAGCTTTTGTCGTATATGCAGTTTTTGGTGTAGATACGTCTTTTCCATTAATGAAGCTCGTAGCGTAGATGGTCAGTCGAAAAAACTGTGTTAAAATATTACTATAATGAATAAGTCATAAAAAAATTTTTTTTTGTTAACGACTTAAAAATGAAATGAGAGAATCGCAATTGCGAAGTTAAAATATAAACAACCTATTTTATACGTTGTAAGATTACTGAAAGTAGATTTGGGAATTTTTACACTAGTATAAAAAGAAGGAAATAATGAACTAAGGATTCCAAGTTAATGGAGTATTAGTGCTTGAAGCTTGTGTGAGGCAGTTCAGAAACTTAATTGTTTCCATCACATCATAAATTCAGTGTTACTTGAGGAGATATCCTTTGTTTGAATTACAATGGCATCGGTTTGATGACTAGAGTGTCTCGGCAAAAGCCCGTCGTGCCTGCATTATCAAGTAGGTAATTAATTTCAAACATTTAAGGGACAAAAGCCTCATTTGTTTCCTGATATTTTTTGACAAAATAGAAGCATACGCTCAAGCTAAATCTTTTAATCGACATTAAGTTGAAAATTTATTCAAAAACTTAAATTATTTTGAGAATAAAATTACTTACAGCCTTCTTCAGAAGAGAATATGCTTCAAATATCGTGGATAGATTGATTTACAAATAACAACCTAATTCATATAATTAATATTTTTGCAATAACTTTGTGAAAGATCATTTTTTTAATTTAAATAAAAAAAATTTTTAGTTAAATTGAAATGTTTGTCGGTTTATTTATATACACAACCAGTTTCGGGAAAAGCATTACCGCCAATATTCAGGTATAAAATTAAACACAAAAACTGGCATATTTTTGTTTTTTTATCCTAAAATAACATTTCAGTTGGTTTGAGGCTTAACTCTTAAGTTTAATCCGTGTTTTCGTAATATGAAAACCACGAATAAGCTTCTGATATATGTCAGAAAAATAAAATTAGTTCAGACACAGAATTCAGGAGATTAATGAAGGAGAAATGGCTTCTAGATTATGGGATAATATTGTAGTAGGATATGGTCTGAGAGGCTCGGTTGGATTACGAAATTCCTGTTATCTATAAGGTATACTAATATAATATATTGTTACGAACGTAGGAGTTCGTACGTGAGCCTTAGCACGCTAAATGTGTGTCGAACAATCTGGCTCTAGTATGATAAATTATAGGAGTACGTGAGCGTAAGCACGCTGGTTGGTGTGCGTGTGGAACAATCCACTATAGAAGAATCTGGAATACACGAGAAACGTCCATATGAACTGTGTAAATATGAGCCGCAATGCATTGTGACGCGAAATATGTAGATAAAAGCAGAGCCAAAATAGTAATCAGTACATTGTATACCGATATTGTTCAAAATAAATCTTTAGAGTTGAATAAAAAATAAGCCTAGTAAATCATAGCAATATCGTTAATATAATTTAGTATCTCCTACATATTTTCGTACCTGCGTGATATTCTCCCAAGTATAAAAGGAATTAAATGAAAAACAGATAAAAGTGCGCAGCTGTGGCTAATTCATTAAGATCAAGACAAAAACGATTAATATAAATGTAAACTAGTTCAGTGGTAGCACTTCGGACTCTGAATGGAAGGTTATGGGTTCGATTCCCGGCGGAGCACAAAAATATACCATTTATATTTTCAAATTTGCTCTTCGCTGGGTTAAAAAAATTATGAACCGTTACTAATGACTTTTGCCGGTCACCAAAGGTCCATCCAGCCTTACAGCAACTGGGTCTAGCTTGAGAATTGGCGCTTTGTAGCGACGACGACCAAGCTTGTAAAAAGCTCGATAGCTCAATTGGTAGAATGCTTGCTTTTCATGCAGAGAGCAAGGGTTCTATCTTAAGGCTTACTCAGACTTCACAAGAATTGATTACAAGCCCCCCCGGGAGCTGGGAAACCCCCACTTCAACTGAAAGTGGTTGGTGTGAGGCCAGCCCCCTTACCCGTAAACATAAATAGATACCGAATCGCCATATGCGACCCCCTCGGGGATAACGCAGGCAAGAAGTTACACTATATGTGTAGCTTACTTGCGTTTTTTTAGTTGCGTTCTACGAATGTATGGTGAAAACTCGAACAAAAAAAATCCAGAAAGTATGTGGAATGTTGACAATTCGCTCCCCCAGTTCTTGTTTATCGTATGTACGCCAGTCTTGTCAAATATGACTTTTTCATGCAGTTGTCTTATGAATCGAATTTTACACAATCTGAGCTAAGAAAAACCGTAAAACTCGATAATGTGAGAGTTCCTTTAAATATTTTTTAAATAAATTTCTTGTTTTCATAAGACGCATAAGTCCAGTTCAAATGCAAACATTGCTCATGTAAAATTTTCTCAATGGCGTAAACAATAAACAAGAACTAAGGCAGCGAATTTTCTGCAAAGCATCAAAAGTTTTTGATGAACAAGGTGAACTTACGTTACACTAAGAAATTCGGGCACATAAAACTTATTCATTCTCATATATATGAATTTATTTAATTGTTATCTAGGAAAAATTTGTTTATTATCTGATCAATTTCAAAAATCACAGTATTCCTTGCTTAATTAAATTATTTTGAAGATTGTATTTTCAAGTGAATTTACACTAACTTCCCAAGGAAACAGTTTCGAGCAGACAACATAAATACTGAAAACAGCCATCAGTTTCATAGCTTAATAGGTCAGACAAAATCCCAGAATTTCGCACATAAATTCAGAGATAATAGCTCCACAGTGCGCTGATGTATAAAGTTTTTAAGGAAAATGTGATTTTACACTTATTTATTGTTCACAATCCGAGTTGTAGTAAGTAAACGCAATGAGACGGTAAATTCCTTGTGACTTTTATGTACGCAGCGTTTTCATCTTTAAAGTCCCTCGGTTGTTTATCAGCCTTCATAAAATGCATCCGTCATGACAATTAGTATGCAGAGATTCACAGTGTGTGAGTTAAGTGATAATGTTTGAATTATGTCTAACAACTCACTCGTGGAAAGCTGATTTTAGTTTATACTTTGAATATTAATCTGTTTATAATATTTCATAAACGAAGGCCATAAAACACAATGTAACAAAGCTGAACATTTACTGCAACTTTTTCCCGAGTTCCTCAAAAGGGTCGCATCTGGCGTGTAGAGACTATTAATGTTTAGAGTTAAAGAGGCCGCCTTACGCCAAACACTTGAGTTGAAGTGGGGGTTTCCCAGCTCCCGAGGGGGCTGATACTCATTTCTTGTATAGGCTGAGTAAACCTTGCCGGTTATTTATTTAGGGTTTTGAAATAAACACCAAAATGGGAAACCATTTCTGACATCCTCGGTGAGATTTGAACTTGAACGTTCGGCATGAAATGCAAGCACTTTACCAATTGACCTATCAACCATCAAGATCAAAAAGAAAAAAATAATAAAAAAGGCAGCATGATAAGGCATTGTTAAATTGTTAATCACAATAGTAAAAAAAAAAAAGTTTTTTTATTGTAAAATTAAACTTGAAGAATGATTTGGGAAAATTTATTTGGGCTTTAGAAATGCTCTTGTTGCTAGGGTTCGCAGACAATCCTTCAAATCAGATATCAATTTTGTAGTTTCTTGTTCTAAGTTTTGAGAAAACGCTCTCCAGAGGTAGTCCAATATTTAATTAAATTACTTATGAAATCTCCACGAAGGTAGCCTCAAAGACGCACTCGAAGGACTTGTAAGTCAAAATTAATAGCAAAACGACTCGGATATTAGGAATTGTCGTCATAGTTTGTTGGCAGGACTCTATTCTACTAGTGCGACAGTGCATTTCGACAATATAGAATGTAAAATCGTTCATTCGGTGAAATGAACAGTATGACTGGATGCAGAACAGACGTTGCTGGGTTTCTAGTTCTGAGAATTAGAATTGGATTGGAAAGACAACGATTGTAAGTCCGCATGCAATGAATGCCAATGTTTAAGCTGGGCAAAATATGGAAAGACCGGAGCGTGAGTAACAGCACCAACATAAAGCTTGTCAGGAGTCTGGTGGACTCTATTTATCTTGATGCTGCTTAGACATGTAACATAATAATAATAAATAATAATATTAGGATGATTTATTTGGTGAGCGCTGTTTTTGTGTGTATCCCACCTCAAGAGCCCTCTGCGAGCTTGGTCGTCGCTGTAGAAAGCGGCAATTCTCAAGCAAGACCCAGTTGTTGTAAGGTTGGATGGACCTTTCAGTGACCGGTCTTTGGTAAAGGTTTATGAATTTTTCAACGCAGCAAAGAGCACATTCGAAATATAAATGGTATATTTTTTTGTGCTCCGCCGGGATCCGAATCCACAACCTTCCATTTACGAGTCCGAAGTGTTGCCACTGGACTACAGACCGGTCCAAGATGCCAACGACACGCGGTGTACCTGAGCGGTCACCCATCCAAGTACTATCCGCGCCAAGTACTATCCATAAAAGTAGCAAAAAGGAGAAAAATTGACGCTTTTGAAATGTGGTGCTGGAGGCGCATGCTCCGATTCCCATGGACAGCTAGACGTATCAACGAGTCCATGACTTAACTCTGGCCAGTATATTCAATTCAATTCTTTGGACACATTGTTTGTAGCAATGAGGAGACTTATAGGTTGGTATGAGGCTGACCACCCATACTGTAAAAAATGGTTCACTTTGCCAATGTCACCCCTGTTTCAGGGAAGGTCGGCAAAAGTTGTGGGGCTTATGTTCATTTGAGGTTTGGATTTTATTTGTAAGTACACATTCAGCATTTGTAAGCGCGAACTGCTCCTTGACTGATAGGTTGGTACGAGGCTGACCACCCGTGCTGTAAAAATCGGTTCACTTTTGCCAATGCCACCCCGGTTCAGGGAACGGCGGCAGGAGTTACAAGGTTTATGTCCATGTGAGGTTTTCTTTATTTGTATGCACACATGCAGAATGTGTAGGCGCGAACCTACATGTGCCTGTCTGTGGGCATGCATTTCATATGAGCCTTAAATGCTTACATATCCTTGCAGCTTAGATTATAGATTATAGATTATAGAACTACACTTGTTGGTTTGTGGGCATACATCTGAGAGCTTTAAATGAATATATCCTTGCAACTTAGATTATAGATTATAGGAGAGCTTAAAATCACTAGTTGTGATCGAGGGCTTAGAGGGGAAGAGAGAAATAGGAAGATCCCCCGCACGAGGGACATATTAAGTGAAGACAGCAGCAGGCACCTCGGTGGTTGGAGCGTTACGGGCAGCGCAGTCAAGAGAAAACTGGAGAGGTTGCTTCTACACGGGTCACAAAATTCAGCAATGAGGAACAAGATTAAGAAAAAGATATGGTATGGAAAAATGAAATCATTCCTTGAAAACACCATGAAGGTAAAAAAAATGTAAATTTTGATACGAAAGCTGAATGAAGATATTCAATTCCACGGAAAACTTTTGTAATACATATTTTTATCCTTTTACAAAAAAAATATTTTTTGCCGTCTTTCTAGGTATATTTATGATATTGTGAAGTATTTTTATCATTCCACACCTCAAAAACAAGAAAAAACAGTATTCTTTCATATTCCCTGTCATTTTTCATGCTCTTCTTGTTTAGAAGCCTTCAAAGAATAACACAAGAAAAGCGTACTTATATATATCAGTTCTAGGAAAAATCCGTTGAAAGCGCAAAAAATGCAGGTAAAAAAACACATCAGATTTTTTTACAAACACAGGTTTTGAAGAAGGAAGTTCTTTTAATTGCTGTAATACAATTATTTTTTATTAAAAATGTAAATATATATTTTTCGATGTTATCATAAGAATATAAGAAATATGGAAAAAGGTTTTTAGTTTTTCTACATTATTAATTTAAATTGAATCCTCACAATGTCAATACAAAAACGATTTATAATTAATTATTTAAAAATTCAAATGGGTAAAACATAGTAGTTTTAATTCACTTATTTATTTCTTTTTTGTGCTTGAACATTTTCGCCTAATGCGGCATCTTCAGGAGCATATTGGTTCGATTTATAATTATTTTTTATTTGAAACTTCTGCTATCACAAAACTTGTTTTAATCTAATCTAATCAAGATTAATAAATTCATTCTTACGAGTTCAGATTTACTTTGAAAAAAAAGATAAATTTTAGACCCAGTTGCTGTAGGCTGGATGAACCTTTTGATGACCGGTTTTTGGTTTGTGTTTTTGAATTTTTCAACCCAGCGAAGAGCAAATTTGAAAATATTAACGGTATATTTTTTGTGCTCCGCCAGGATTTTTCCATTTACGAGTCCGAAGTGTTACCACTGGACTACGGACCGGTATTAACACATTATACATTATTTTCGGATTATTCGATGCTCATAGCTTACCTGTTTTTTACATAACAAACATTCTGTTTTGTTGATTTAGAAAATTCTGACTTGTCGTAAATTGCTAAAACATTGTGACAAATTCAAGCCGAAAAAGGTTTTGTTCGTGTTTCAGGAGCGAGCAAGCCTTTGAGGCACGTTGTGTAATTTAGTCACAATTCCAAGTACAACAAAACATGAAAATTTAATTTGTTGCTACGCAGATTTATAATGGACGTGAAAAGTTATACAAAGTAGGTTAGAACGTACAAAGAGTTGGTAATTTTTGTATGTGTTTATGTGAGTACAAGTAGTTGGTTTCATGAAGTTTATGAGTCAACAGCATTAAGTTAAGTTGGTTAACCAAAATTTCTCAATATCACAAATCTATTGACGCATTATATTATACTCTTTCTCATCGTTTCCTTCCCTTTTTCTCTTATTTATAATATGCATTTTGCACAGCTTATTTTTAAAATGAAAAGAACTATATTTTGTCTAAGGCCCGGTATTTTGAAGTATCGTAAAGTTAACTAAAATGCAATTTTAGTTAAATCATCATAATATTTCACTCACCGAATTTCGGCAGTAAATATTTAGTAACTTTAACTTTAGATTTTCAAGATGGCGGCGCTTCACTGACAGCTGCTGTTCTTTTTTAATGTAAGGATACATCAAAATTGTTGCAAACTGAACATTTTTTGTCTCCTTTTCTAGCTTAATGAAGGTTAGGCATATGATTTTTATGAATAGTTGTTTGTTTTAAAGCTTTTGAATGGCATTTTAATATTTTCCAAGATTTGTGGGCGTGGCCTCATACTTCGGTAATGTTCGATTTTAGTTATCTCGAGATTGAGTATTTTGAATGAAAGTTCAAGTAATAGTTAACTAAAATATTACTACAGTTCAATATACCGGGCCTTAAATATTGTACACTCTTATCCACTTTTTGTAATTATTAGAAGACATTGCGCGTAACAGTTAAAAAATATATATGTTTCTAAGATTGTTGCAACCTTAACTGCTACTGTTAATCTATTGCGACCTAGTGATGTTGAACGAACTCAAATTTAGAAAGTTTTTTTTGGTTGATGAATACTTCTCTTCAACATACATTTTAGGGCATAGGACAAAGGGTAGCTCATAAATAAATGAAAAAATATGTTCTTGTATTAACACATTGTTACAGAAGTAGTAAAAAATCTTACGTTGAAACTATACCAATAGCGACTACTTTTATTTGACGTTAAAGTTTCCATACATTTTTGGTTAAACGCTGTGGTTGAGTAACAACGCAGGATTTGATACTTGTGGCACAGATAACTTACAATCCACGCTTGCAATTTGCTGGACCTTCAAGTAGCAATTTGCCGACCGAATCTGTAACACACGAAGGAATTCCAGAATCCAAACAAGAAATGTATAGAAACTAAAGCTGCTGCTCTCTAGTGAGCGATCAAGTTTCAATACATTTTGATGAAACGTATAATTGGCGTAACAGCTCTCGATAAACTATGTACAATATACATTGTAGTACAACCAGTTGATTGGGCGCCCGTGGACTTCCAATTTGTGGTCATCTTTTGAGCGAAATGAAAAACAACGTAAATTTATGAGCAGTGTGCCAACACGTGTCTTGTTCATAAATGGCCGTATCTAGAATATGTACAAGATCTGTTAAATAATACATTTATTATATTTTATTTTATTTTTGACCGGTCCGTAGTCCAGGTGGTAACACTCCGGACTCGTAACTGGAAGGTTGTGGGTTCGAATCCCTGCGGAGCACAAAAATATACCATTTATATTTTCAAATTTGCTCTTCGCTGGGTTGAAAAATTCATAAACCTTTACCAAAGACCGGTCATCAAAAGGTCCATCCAGCCTTACAGCAACTGGGTCTTGCTTGAGAATTGGCGCTTTCTACAGCGACGACCAAGCTCGCAGAGGGCTCTTGAGGTGTGATACACACAAAAACAGCGCTCACCAAATAAATCAGCCTAATTTTAATTTAATTTAATTTATTTATTAGAAGTACAATTTTTTTCATAAATTTTCATTTACCCCCTTCAAAGTAATATTCTCAGATATAAAGACTACAATTTCAGTTGGAAATAAACATTACATTTCAGATTCATATTACATGCATTCGTATGGGTAGACACGTATAGTTTTACGCTTACATAGGCCACATGTGGACTTAAAATATAAAAACTTAATCTCAAATTAACATAAGCCTTGCAACTCTTGCCGACCTTCCCTGAAACAGTGGTGCCATTGACAAAGTGAACCATTTTTTACAGTAGAGGTGATCAGCATTAAGAAAACTCCTGTTAAATATATTCGATATGTAAAAAATAATACATTAAAAAAAAAATTGTGCGCATAAATTCCTTCTTGAAATAAATTCCAAAAATACATGAAATATATTTTACAATAAATAGAAGTGGGAACGCAATACAGATTTATTTTCACAGATACAATTTGAAGAGAACAATTTTCTTTATAACAATATGTACGTATTTTCATTATTATTTTGTTGCTATTGAAATCACATTCATGTTCAAATATGAAATTTTACGTAATAATATCTAAACCGTAGCATTTCCCAAATGCATGTTAACTGAAACAGCGCCGTTGGTGAGCGTTTTACTTTTTATACATTTTATACAACACTGATATTGAGTTTCAACGCAATGTTTAAGGTATTATTTGGGAACAAAATACAGCCACAATCAGTGTTATTCATTAGAAAAGATAGTCCCAAATTTGAGAGTAAAATTTCATGTTAGTTCGATTTCACTAAAAAGTCTATTCATTAGAAAAATTTACGCCGAGCTAAGAGTTATTCTCGATCTAAAAGTTACTCCTGCCAGATAGCAGGTATAACGTCAGTTTTTCGGACTAAATCGTCACACACAAACTAAAATGGCGTCTCTGTATAGTTCTACTGACAGTTCCGATGAAGATTTAATTGAAAATATTATCAGTTTTGAGTCAATGCGTGCGTGTGATAGCAGGAAAAAACCAAAAGTTTATAAAAAACGCGTCGATGTTTTCCAAATCTACGATGACGAGCTATTCAAAACAAAATATCGTTTTACGAAAGCCACGGCACGATATATCATTGAATTGTTGAGGCCGTTATTGGTTGGAGACAACCGTGGGGGCAAGGTTCCTGTGGAATTAATGGTCATGTCTGCCATCAGGACATGGTGCCGTCACAAAGTAAGTAATAAACGTTGCTTGTAACCAGTGACCAGTGACCAATGACCCGACATGCTCTAACCTATAACAAATCACGACTTGCCCTAACACACGCCCAAACAACTATTTTTAAAACATATTTTATTATACATTTAACACACCTTTAGACGTCATTGGTTATTTAACGTTTTGCACACGTTTCTTTCTCTTCATTCATCTAATATAATGTGTATTGTATTGTATTTCAGATCCAAGATGACTCTGCTGACATGCATGGCTTCAGTCAGCCAACCATGTCACGCATTTCTTTAAAAGTGGCAAGGGCGTTGGCCTCCCTGGCTGGATCCTTCATAAAAATGCCAGAAACAGCTGCAGAACGAGAAAAAGTCATGGCAGGTTTCTCTAAAATAAAAGGATTTCCGAGGGTTGTTGGCGCCATTGATTGCACCCACGTCCGAATAAAAAAAGCATGTGGGAATGACAATGAATATTTCATCAACCGGAAGGGGTATCCCAGCCTCAATATACAGGTTGTATGCGACTCAAATTTAAAAATTCGGGACATTGTGGCTCACTGGCGTGGCAGCACTCACGATTCCAGAATTTTTAACGAGAGTCGCATCAAGCGAAGGCTGGAATCTCGGGAGTTTGGTGGAGGGCATTTGTTGGGAGACTCCGGATATGCATGTTCCCAATACTTGCTAACTCCGTTATTGAGGCCCATCACCTCTAAAGACTTGCAGTATAACGAGTCTCATAAGTCAACTCGCAATACTGTGGAGCGATGCTTCGGTGTGTGGAAGCAAAGGTTTCGCTGCCTCCTCAGAGGAACCTTTGATGGCTTGGAACACGTAAAAACCAAAATTATAGCATTAGCCGTTCTACACAACATTGCGATTGACATGAGAGACAACGTTGGTGAGTCAGAAGACGAGGAGCAAGCATCGGAACATGTCATACCAGAGACACCAACACCTTCCACTAACACCCGAGGAAGTGCTTATAGAGCTCATTTTATAAACACCTACTTCTGATTAAATTTGTCTCTTCACAATCAAGTGCATACATGTAATTTGTGTGTTATGTTTTTTTTATGATTTATGACTTGTGATTGTTCATTGGTTAAACAACTCAAAAGACTGAATGATACTTTCTATATACATGCTTGAAATTGTGTGTTATGTTTCTATTATAAATGATTTTTCAATAAGTGTGTTATGTTCATTGGTTAAACAACTCAAAAGACTGAATGATACTTTCTATATACATGCTTGAAATTGTGTGTTATGTTTCTATTATAAATGATTTTTCAATAAGTGTGTTATGTTCATTGGTTAAACAACTCAAAAGACTGAATGATACTTTCTATATACATGCTTGAAATTGTGTGTTATGTTTCTATTATAAATGATTTTTCAATAAGTGTGTTATGTTCATTGGTTAAACAACTCAAAAGACTGAATGATACTTTCTATATACATGCTTGAAATTGTGTGTTATGTTTCTATTATAAATGATTTTTCAATAAGTGTGTTATGTTCATTGGTTAAACAACTCAAAAGACTGAATGATACTTTCTATATACATGCTTGAAATTGTGTGTTATGTTTCTATTATAAATGATTTTTCAATAAGTGTGTTATGTTCATTGGTTAAACAACTCAAAAGACTGAATGATACTTTCTATATACATGCTTGAAATTGTGTGTTATGTTTCTATTATAAATGATTTTTCAATAAGTGTGTTATGTTCATTGGTTAAACAACTCAAAAGACTGAATGATACTTTCTATATACATGCTTGAAATTGTGTGTTATGTTTCTATTATAAATGATTTTTCAATAAGTGTGTTATGTTCATTGGTTAAACAACTCAAAAGACTGAATGATACTTTCTATATACATGCTTGAAATTGTGTGTTATGTTTCTATTATAAATGATTTTTCAATAAGTGTGTTATGTTCATTGGTTAAACAACTCAAAAGACTGAATGATACTTTCTATATACATGCTTGAAATTGTGTGTTATGTTTCTATTATAAATGATTTTTCAATAAGTGTGTTATGTTCATTGGTTAAACAACTCAAAAGACTGAATGATACTTTCTATATAAATTCTTGAAATTGTGTGTTATGTTTTCTATTAGGTATCAATAAATATGGAATGTTCATAAATGATTTTTGTAATACATACCTATGCATTATTTTAATAAACATATTATCTTGTCACTCTTGTGTCAGTCATTTCGCTGAGGCAACTTTGTAGTCATGTAACTGTTACCATTCCACTAGTGGCAGCCAGAACCTGCATTTCTATGAGAGCATTCATTTCACTTTATCCACAGGTACCTACATTCATTTTTAAAATTATATTATTTATCAACTTTAGTTAATTGATCAAGCCATTCTTCTCTTGCCTTTAACATTTTCTCTCAAAATTTAGTAGTTTATGGGGTGGTCAACTACTGAATCCATAAAAAAAAATTTGGAGATGACTATTGAAATTTGGTCATTTTCAGATTTTTTAATTATTATTAACTAATAATTTAACTCCTTTTTTTAACTGTAACACTGTTGCCATTCCACTAGGGGTGGCCAGAACCTACAGAGTTGCCTCCAATTATTCCTATCCTGACATACTTCTCGCAGTTCATTCACATCCATCAACCTTTTCATAAATCGTCTTTTTTTGCATTCACTCTGTATATCCTAAACCTTTACGATTTCACTAATTTGATCCAAACATTCTTTTCTCGGTTTTCCCTCTTACTTTTCCTCTATAGATACTCTTTGTCGGGCATTCATTATCCATTCTTTCAAAATGTCCAAACCATCTCATCACATTCTTTCGCACCCTCAATCTTACATCTTCCAATTTTTAACAATATTTAAAAAAAAAGCTATTGGTTAAATTCTCACCTTCCTTAGTCATTTATCCATTCTCATCACACACTTCTCAAGTACATAAATTCTGACCACTGCAAAATATGGTATAAGCTATATCTTTATTAAAACTACATCATGATATATTTCAAATATTTATTCCAAGTATTATGTACTAAACAATTCATTTTCCCATTTTTTCCCACTCCGCCTTGACTATCTTTAGTTTGTATTCTTCTTGCTCCAGTCTCAGCTGTTGCTGTTGACATTGCAGTTGTTGCTGTTGATATTCCAGTTGTTGCAACCTCTGTAGATGAACTTTGGTCATCTCATGAAGTTCTGCTTCTTGTTTACATTTTGTCGTAGCATATTCAGTCCGGGCTTGCTGTTTAATGATTTGCCCATTTTTGATCATTTTTATTAATTGGATGTCATCCTTATCATTTTGATTTTTCTGAAACAAAGGTGACAAACAAAAAAGTAATTATGTGGGTAATGAATAGTATTAATTGTAAAAATCCCACTAAGGAATGTGAGTTTTTTGTAAAAAAGTTTGTAAATATTATTACCTTTTTTGTTGTTGATCGAGCACGAGGTGTTTCGCATGTATTAACATCAGGCTGTTGCTGGGGCTGAGGCAGAGGCAGGGGCTGAGGCAGTGGCAGGGGCAAGGGCTTGGACTCAGGCTCTGGCGCCATAATAACATCCATTCCGTCCAAATCAAAATCAACTTCAACAACCACTGACTCTGCCAATGGCAGAGGAGAGAAAGGCTGTATAGAATCTGATACTGCCACTGTAGCTTTTTTTTCTTCGTGGAACTGAAAATATATAATGTCATCAATCATCGATGTTTGTAGCTGACAAATGAAGGGCATTTTCTCAGACTCAAAAATAAATAAAAAGAAAATAGAACTTAAGTTGACAAAAAATTACAATACCTTCCAATAACTATGGTCCATGCCATCGCTATCAAAAATATTTTTATCCATGACAAAATCCCCCGGTACAATTTCAGCAATTCGCTGATCTTCCAAAGTTGGGCTCGGTGGACGGTTGCCACCCCCTGTCAGCCTTGTAGCAGCCCTGTAGGCTGATATGTTCTTCTTTGCTTTCTGTTTCATAGTCTTCCACTGAATCTTCAGCTGTGTAATTTCCCTCTTTTTTGCGTTTTCCAAATTGAATCTGAAATGAAAGAAGAACTTGTTAAAAGGCTCGGACTCCCGCCACTGACCCACGCCCTGTATATCCATCCTATCCGGGGATGTGTCACAGGACTCACATGCAAACTAAAGAGTAGATAACAAGTGGCAGAAGGCCCTCCCGTGAAGCTAAACATTCTCTCAAGTGTAGCAAGGGTGACTCCCTCAAGGCAATCACTGATCAGTGAAATTTAAATCTACTGCAACAGAGTGCAACAATTCCGGGAATCCCCAATTCATTTAATAAGCGGCAGTGCGAGATGTTACAGAACATGCCTCGGGAGGAGCTCTCCTGACTAGCGTTGCCAACCAGTTGAAGTGGTAGAAAAGGAAGGGGTAATAGTTGTGAAAAGTTCAGTTCTCGCCATAGAACGCACAAAATTTGCTGAAGGCCTCAAAGTTTGATTTGGTGGCAACGAAGTCCTTATATCCGATCGGTCCCACACTGGGACGGACAGCGTTGAAGAGCGCTTCTCGAGCGGACCGCAACGCGTCACAGTCCCACAGGACGTGTCGCACGTCCTGCAGTTCTGCGCCACAATTGCAATCCGACCCACCCGCTAAGCCGAGCTGGAAAAGCCGCGCTTTAAAATTACCATGACCAGTCAATTCATGACTGGCCCAATGGTCCGGGACCAGCCACTTTGCATCATATCTTTCGTGAACAGATGGAAAGAAAGAAAAAGTGGTTCGGCCGCGAATTGACGAATCCCATCTCCTTTGCCAATCGTGACGGTGAGGCCGTGTGTGATAAAGCTGCCGAAATATTTATTGATTCCTGGTCAGTATATACAAATAAAAAAGCTGATACTGCGCAGCTAATCGGCAGCACCAACTTTATTTCGCCTCACAGCAACTTGGGTTAGACCTGTATTCACGTCCTACTATATATTTTATATTGCATTTAATTACAATTTTAGAGAGCTCACAATAAGTCAACCATTTGAATGTTTCGAGTGCATAACGAAAACAAACCTTACCTTCTTTCAATATCCACCCACGCCTTCTTCTTTGCAGCTGTACCATGGTATGTGCCAGCTTTATCTTCAACAACGGGATTCTCGGCCACCAGTTCTCGCAAAAAAACCTTAACAACAAAATAAAAAACTGCGTAACTTATTGACAAAAAAAGATTAAAAAGTGTTAAATAAAGTTTCAAACTTTCACTAAGTATATTGCAATGATGCTTACTTTTTCTTCCACCGTCCAATTGGTATCTCTCTTTTTCTTTTCCTCCATGTTTTCTATTCAGTTTTTGATATCAAACGCACGTGCCCACGAATAACTTGTTTGCATCTTGTTTGACAGTTGACACTCCAATGTTTGATAACGCAGCAGTGTTCATAGACAAAGCACACAAAAAAATAGAAATCCCCCAAAATACCTACCACAAAGTAGGGTTTTTAATTTTTCTTAACAGCAAACACGACTTAAAGTCGAACCGGAAGTAGATCAAGTAGCACGGATCAAATTTTGGCTAATGAATAACGATTTTCCTGTTTCGGACTAGCGCGGACTAGCGTCACTAAGTCCGAGCTAACAATTTCGAACATTGCTCCGGAATAACCAGAATCTAATGAATCGCACTGAATGTGTTTAACAAAAATGAGTGTAAAAAAATCGTTGCTATAGAAACGATACCATTGTTACTTTCATTTCCATTTCCCAAAGAAAAGCTGTAATAACAGCGGTTCTTTCAGTTTTCTTTTTTAAGTCGAAAAAATAACTTTGGAAACTTGGAAATATTTATATCCTTTTCATGATATAAAAAAAGAAGAAGGTTAAAGATTTGAAAGTATAAATTAATATACACCCGGCGTGTTTCACTACGTAATTTAGGCTTTTGGAATCAATTTATTTAGTCACGCAACAATCCGAGCGTAATTAGAAGAGTGCCAAAAAAACTTTTTCTTATATTATCTAGATTTTCAGCAGTTACTTCGTGAAAGTTCATTTTAATTCAATAAAATAAAAATTGCTTTGTTTTAATTCACATGAGTTTATTTTTGGACACGACCAGTTTCGGGAGAAGCAGTACCTCATTTACACCTGAAGATGGGAGGTACTGCTTCTCCCGAAACTGGTCGTGTCCAAAAATAAACTCATGTGAATTAAAACAAAGCAATTTTTATTTTATTGAAACTTTTTCTTTCCCACACGTTCTCCCATGACATCTTGATCTTTTAAAAAAAATGTTTAAAAACTCTTCTTATCTACGCATATAGTGTAACTTTATGCAGCGTTTTCCCCAAAGGGGTAGCATGTGGCGAGTGGAAGCTATTTATTTTTACAGTTAAGGGGGGCGGCCTTAAGAAAACCACTTCAGTTGAAGTGGCGTTTTTCTAGCTCCCAAGGGGCTGTGGCACTCATTTCTTGTGAGGGCTGAGTAAACCTCGCCGGTATTTTTATTTTGGGTTTGAAATAAACGCCTAATTCGTCAAATTAGAAAAATTCAAAAAAGGGTCGAGAGCAATGTTATACGCTTAATTTTATTAAAAGTTATTGTTGAATATATCAACATCAATTGATGGATAAAAATTTTAATAAAATGTTTGCATGATAAAATAATAACCAATGTTTATGAGATCCACGGCTTACTTATTTCTATTATTTTTTTAATTTAATACAATCACAAAGATCGTTAAAAAACGAAAAATGGGTGTTTTTTTTCATCATTTTGAAAAAAACAACTTTAATGTATTTTAGTTCCAAAAAATCTAAATTCAATATTAAATGATGCCTAAAAGTGTGGGCAGGTGCCGTTAAAAGCAATTTGATCAATATGTGAGCCGTTTCGTGAAATAAATTATAAATTTGTTTTTAAAAGTGTTTGTAATAAAAAAAAAAAACGCAATCAAATTTCAATAAAATCATTTCAATTGAACAGATTTTATTATAAGAACAAAAAATATCCATTTACGTAAAAAGTTGAAAGAAATTTAAAAAAATGTATGTCTGACGCTGAAAAAAAAAATTAAAAGTTTTTCAAGAAAATTAAAATACTAATTTAAAATTTAAATAAATTTGATTTACTTTTAATACAATAAACGCATTAAGGATTAAGTTTTTGATTTTTTTTTTCAGTTTTAATTGGCTTAAAATTTCAACATTGTCTGTGTGATTTTTTTAACAAACTTGATGCAAAATCTTATTGGATTTTCCGTGGAATAGTGCATGGATCAGGTTTTATATGCCTTGTTATGAGTACCTGAAAGGTAATATCGTATGCACAAAAATGACACAACAGATTTCAACTCCTTCAACTGAGGATATGGCACGTTATGCGTTTAAAAGGAAAATCTATCAACACCTTGAATTTGTAAGACTGAAATTAAATTTCATGCAAACATTTTCATAAAAAATATCCTGAAAAAAAGTACCTGAAGATTTTTTTATAATCAAAGGACATGTATTCCTTGACTGATAGGTTGGTATGAGGCTGAGACCACTCATACTGTAAAAAATGGTTCACTTTGCCAATGTCACCCGTGTTTCAGGGAAGGTCGGCAAGAGTTGCAGGGCTTATGTCCATTTGAGAATTGGGTTTTTATATTGTAGGTCCACATGCGGCATGTGTGAGCGCGAAATTATGCGTGTCTGCTTGTGGGAATGCATTTAATATGTCTCAAATGATACATATCCTTGCAGCTTAGATTTAGATAGGACCAGTTACCCTATGGAAGAGCATAAATTAAAGTCACATTCTGTTTCAAAAGATGAATAGTTTATTTTAATTTGATTACAAATGCTGCATGTGCAAGGAGGGACACGGGTGTGATTGTGGGCGTAAATAATGTGACATTTGTGAATATATTTTTTGTTTCCATTATAAATTACACGTAGAAGGTAATTTTATAGTTCATGTTCAATTCCTTGATATAGAGGTTGGTATGAGGCTGACCACCCATACTGTAAAAATGTTTTACTTTGACAGTTCGGCAAGGTTCGGAAGTTCGGTAAGAGTTGCAAGGCTTATGTTTTTTTGAGATTGGAATTTTATGTTTATTTTCACATGCGACTTGTGTAAGTGCGAACTGATAGGTGCCTGCTTTTGAATGACTGTATGTGTGATGAATTTTAAATAAAATATATATACTTTCAACTTAGATTATAGATTATGTTAAGAACTCGAATCGTAGATATATTCTTGGACCAGTCCGTAGTCCAGTGGCAACACTTCGGACTCGTAAATGGAAGGTTGTGGATTCGAATCCCGGCGGAGCACAAAAATATACCATTTATATTTTCAAATGTGCTCTTCTCTGGGTTGAAAATTTCATAAGCCTTTACCAAAGACCGGACACTGAAAGGTCCTTCCAACCTTACAACAAATGGGTCTTGCTTAAGAATTGGCGCTTTCTACATCGACGATCAAGTTTGCAGAGATCTCTTGAGGTGTGATACACACAAAAACAGCGCTCACCAAATAAATCATCCTATTATTATTATTATTATTATTACGAGATTTGTTAGTTAGTTGAACATTTCTGGCAGACGTGGTTTATTAAAAAAATGTGTATTAAAATTTGCATCGTATGATTGAGCCACGAATGTTTTGTACAGTAGTCTATAACACTTGAATTTGACTTCGACCATTGGACTACGAATGCAAAACTTGTAGATATTAATAAATTGAAGTTACTTGCTTTTTGAAACAACCTTTTCAATGACAATTAAAATATTGCTCAACCAATCCAGTAGTCTTCAAAACTATACATTTGAATGTTTTGTTATGCAAATCCATTTATTTTAAATATAATATTAACGAGTCTATGATCTAATTAAAATTTAAAATGTTTGATAAAGAACAAAAACAATACGCCAATTGCCTCTTAAGCCTGATTGAATCTCGTAAAGAAAATGATTAATTTCCAGACTGAAAATAAGTGTAAAAGGGGATTTTTTTGTATCGTTCCAACAGATCTACGTTTTTCTACTGAAATGTCTAAAAGTTTGACACCTTAATATAAAACAAAGTTTATCAATTTACCGTAATTATAAGATAAGCTAATCAATTTTTCTTTAGCCGTGATACAAATTTATCGGCTCTATTAAAACTTTTATCAACTTGAGCCAAAAATATGGCGTGGATAAAATAATATTTTTGTTTATTCCACCTTTGCAGGAATATCAATCAATTATAATAAAAAAAACTTATAATTATCATTATTTTTTTTTAATTGTCATTGTCCTGATGATGCCTTGTAGGCGAAAGTGCTAGACAGAAATAAAATTGTGAAAAGAGAATTGCAACTTTGTTAATTTGATTAATATCAATTTTTGAAAAGTTTTAGCGGAAACATTGTAGAACTCCATTTTAATTATTAAAAAATGATAACAAACTTTGTTTAGTTCTACTTTATTTATTTTTATTTAGTTACAAACAAAAATAACGAGTTGTGACCGGTTTCGGCCTCTTGGCCATCCTTAGAGAAACTGAAATCTTAAAATAATAGGGGGAATTCAGTTTGCTTTATATAGTCTCCCATTATTTTAAGATTTCAGTTTCTCTGAGGATGGCCAAGAGGCCGAAACCGGTCACAACTCGTTATTTTTGTTTGTAACTAAATAAAAATAAATAAAGTAAAACTAAACAAAGTTTGTTATCATTTTTTAATAATTCATAATGATTAATATCATTAGAAGAACTTATAACATCATTCAAATTATTTTTCTGAGAACTTTACAAGTCTGAAAATAATACTGAATTGTTCAATAAGATACGCAACGCAAACGCAACTAAGCATCAAATATAGTGCAACTTCTTGCTGCGTTATCTCCGAAGGGTATCGCATGTGGCGAGTAGAACCTATTTATTTTTACAGTCATGGGGCCGGCCTTAAGATACGAACCCAAGCTCTGAGTGACTTAAAAATCGTGATCTAAGTTGCAAAGATATATTACCATTCAAAGGTCATATCAAATGCATGCCCACAAACAGACACGTGTCAGTTCGCGCTTACAAATGTTGAATGTGTACTTAGAAATTAAAATCCAAACCTCAATTGAACATACATACACCCTGCAACTCCTGGGGGAACATACATAAATCCTGCAACTTAACATGGGTGACATTGGCAAAGTAAACTATTTTCTAAAGCACGGGTGGTCAGCCGTATACCTGCAACCTATGTATAAGTTTACTTTTAATTATATTTCACATCATTCCTTGACTTATAGATTGGTATGAGGCTGACCACCGATACTGTAAAAAATGCTTTACTTTGCCAATGTCACCCCTGTTTCAGGGAAGGTCGGCAAAAGTTGTGGGGTTTATGTTCATTTGAGGTTTGGATTTTATTTGTAAGTACGCATTCAGCATTTATAAGCGCGAACTACACGTGTTGGTTTGTGGGCATACATCTGAGAGCTTTAAATGAATATATCTTTGCAACTTAGATTATAAATTATAGATATTATATTCACATTCACATTTTCTGAGAACTCACTATTTCTGAGAACTTACTAGTCAGGAAATAATAATGAAATGAGTACAACAAAATATATTATATTTTTTCATTCTTTGTATATTTCATATGACTAAGTCTTCAGGAATTTAACCTTCACTGAAAGAAAAATAAGATGCGTGGGGTATGAAATGGATATCAGAGACTGGAAAATCGTGACTGGGTTTCTAAATATTGCGGTAGAGTATTGAAGATGATAATATTTGTCTGGTGCTCTATTTTAGTTCAGAGGAATTATCATAAATGATGAAAATTAGTACCATGGATGGATGAAAGTACAAATATACTTATCTGGCAGCAACTGGGGTTTGTTTATTAGTGATCTACATATATATTCAGGACCAAATATGAATGTTTCCATATGATGGTCATCTAAAAGTAGCATCATCATTTTCATAACGTCGTTCACACATTAAGAATCGCAAAAGGGTGTGAAAGATGTGATGGATGTCGTGGTAGAGGAAGACCGAGAAAAGTATGGATGGACCAAATTTCCGAAATTGCGAATGAATGGAAAATCCAGAGTCACAATATTCCTTGACTTATAGGTTGGTATGAGGCTGACCACCCATACTGTAAAAAATGGTAATAATAATAATAATAATAATAAACTTTATTGTACACCACAAATAAATTACATTAAAAATTATAAACAAAAGAGATATATGTACAATGGGCGGTCTTATCGCACATGGCGATATCTTACAGACAACCTTAGGATGGACAAGATCTGCAAGCACAATGGTATGGGTAGTCCGTGGTATTACAATAATTATGGTAAAAAAATACTGTATAAATACATATAGAGATGGTCCTGGACCATTAAATGGCGCCACAGGAAAGAAATCATCCATCATCATCATCATCATATATATATATATATATATATATATTAATAATATATCAACATATACATATAGATACACACATAAACATAAATACATAAATACATACACACACACATACATACATACATAATATATACATATAACTTAGCCATTACATTGATAGGAAGTGTTCCTTTAAAAGTTTCTTAAATATTGCCAGGGATTGTGCACATCTTATAGTTAATGGCAAGGCATTCCATAAGCGAGTGGCATGAACTGTAAACGATTTTCCAAGGAAATGTGTGGAATGCGTTGGTATTTTCAATGTTAAAGTTTCTGATGACCGTAGGGATCTTGAATGGTTCACTTCGCCAATGTCACCCCTGTATCAGGGAAGCTCGGCAAATGTTGTAGGGCTTATGTTCATTTGAGGTTTGGATTTTATTTGTAAGTACACATTCAGCATTTGGAAGCGCGAACTACACGTGTTTGTTTGTGGGCATACATCTGAGAGCTTGAAATGAATATATCCTTGCAACTTAGATTAGGGATTATTATTATTATAGATAATAAAAGGAGAGCTGGTATGAAGAAGGTTATGACTCTGCATGAAATGAAATAAGTATGTAAGGATAGAAAGTTATTGCTGGCAGCTAGGGCTAGAATTGCGGTTGATCTGTATTGCTGGCAGCTAGGGCTAGAATTGCGGTTAATCTGTATTGCTGGCAGCTAGGGCTAGAATTGCGGTTAATCTGTATTGCTGGCAGCTAGGGCTAGAATTGCGGTTGATCTGTATTGCTGGCAGCTAGGGCTAGAATTGCGGTTAATCTGTATTGCTGGCAGCTAGGGCTAGAATTGCGGTTGATCTGTATTACTAAATTAAATTAAAATTAGAATTTTGTATTTTGTATTTGATGTTTATCTAATCTAATCTAATCTAATCTAATCTAATCTAAGCTGCAAAGATATATATCATTTAAGATTTATATTAAATGCATTCCCACAAGCAGACATGTATAATTTCGCGCTAACACATGCCGCATGTGGACCTACAATATAAAAACCCAATCTCAAATGAACATAAGCCTTGCAACTCTTGCCGTCCTTTTCTGAAACAGGGGTGACATTGGCAAAGTGAACCAATTTTTACAGTATGGGTGGTCAGCCGCATAACAACTTATAAGTCAAGGAACATACATGACAAATTACATTTTTTTTAAATCAATAAATAACAATATATACATGGACATAAAAAAAACAAATCATAAAACCAATTTTACTTTAACAAACCCCAGCCGCCAACATCACAGATCAACCGCCATTTCTTTCTATCCTTACATACTTCTTTCATGTCCTCCAGAGTCATAACCTTCTTCATACAAGCTCTTCTTTACACGTGTAATTTATCATTCCCTTCGATTATCTAATCTAATCTAAGTTGCAAAGATTTATTACATTTAGGATTCATATTAATATCATGCCCACAAGCAGACACATATAAGGTCGCGTTTATACATGCCGCATATAAGCTTAAACATTCGAACCCAAAACTTAAATAAACATAAACCCTGCAACTACTGAAGCAGGGGTGTCATTGGCAAAGTGAAACAAGGTTTTACAGCATAGGTGGTCAACCTCATACCGACCTATTAGCCAAATAACTGTTTAAGTTTGTTTATTTTTTGCGGTGAAAATATCTCGCATTATTTTCCTTTCAAGCCTTCTGTTTTCCTTCGAAAAAAGGAAAACTACAATTTGGTGTATTTTGATAAATAAATTTGATGAATTACTACACTATTAACAAATTTTATTTGACTCTACACATAAAATATATTAATATTCATTTGAACAAAGATTAAACATAGTGGGGAGGAACTATCAATAAATTGAAAATATTCATGTAATGGCTGACGTTTAAACGTGGTTGCTATGGAAACGGCAAAAAATAGTTTGTTATCGGTCGTTTAGAAGGATAGCCTCATACAAGGTTGACACTCGAAATTCAAAAATGGTTCCATTTCTGACAATGCGCATGCGCACATTTTCATTTCAACACCGTTATCAGTTGCGTAATGTTACATTACGCAACGGGTGTAGAAATGTATGTCATTGTGATTGCGTTAGCCGTTTTGTAATTAGTAAATTACCAAATGGGAGTAGAAAAAGATATATAACATTCAAGTTTCATATTATTATATGCATTCCTACACGTTTAAGTTTGCTAGATTGCAAATGTTGCATATGTAATTACAAATTAAAAACCAAACTTCAAATGAAAATAAACCCTGCAACTTTTCCTTAAACAGGGGTGATATTGGCAAAGTGAACCATTGTATGCAGTATGGGCGGGTGGTCATCCTCATACGAAGCTGAACTTGATTAAGCCAAATAATCTATCGACTTCTATTGATTCGACCACATCGACATCTTGGTAAAGATACTATAATGCAGAGTTGGATCTTCTCTGCTGATTTTTTTTGTTCTTTCCCAGACCATTACGACGGAAATATTTAGTAAAAGAAAAAAAAGCTACAATGTACCTACTCGTACTTTTCAACAATTTGCGAAAACTCAAAAGAAAAAGAAATTAATGATTTCGCAAAGTTAATTTTTTGATCTTCAACTTTTAATAAGGGCAGTTAATGGAGAGCATTCAACGTTGGAACTTTAAAAATAGGCCGTTAGGTGTTATTAAGGGTGTATATGTAAGTAACTACATAGTACATGCATAATGTAACGGGAGTCGTCCAACGGCCGTTAAAGCCGCAACGAGCCTGTTTAACGACGTCCTGTAACGATTTTTAGGGTGACTACATTCCTTGGTTTATAGGTTGGTTTGAGGCTGACTACGCATTCTATAAAAATGGAACGCTTTGACAATGTTACTCATGTCTCAGGGAAGGTCTGCAATAGTTGCAGGGTTGCCGTTAAAGGTATTTCCGTTAAAGGTCAGGTCTGCAAAAGTTGCTTCTGTATGATCATTCCAGGTTTTTGATTTTAGGGTACAGTACAAATGCAGCATTTGTAAGCGTGAATTTGCCCGTGGGCAAAATAAATCTTAAGTGTTAATATACAGGTATGTTTTCAACTTGGATTACAGATTATAAACTTATTGCATGAGTTTTTTGAAGATAAACTTAATTAAAATTAAATTAGGCTGATTTATTTGGTGAGCACTGTTTTTGTGTGTATCACACCTCAAGAGCCCTCTGCGAGCTTGGTCGTCGCTGTAAAAAGCGCCAATTTCCAAGCAAGATCCGGCTGCTGTAAGGCTGGATGGACCTTTTGATGACCAGTCTTTGGTAAAAGTTTATGAATTTTTCAACTTAGCGAAGAGCAAATTTGAAAATCTAAATGGTATATTTTTTGTGCTCCGCCGGGATTCCAACCCACAACCTTCAATTAACGAGTCCGAAGTATTACCTCTAGACTACGGACCGGTTGAGTCAGGTTAAGATGATTTTCAATTTTCCCATGATGTAATCCTTGATCAATGAAAACTTTCAATACTCGTACAGCTTTTCATGTGAAACAAACATTAATCTGATGGTTCTTTTTTATGTTAAAAAATATGAAACATTTTCCAATGGATACTACAATGAAAAGTTTATTTTAAATCACGAAGATTATTCCGGAAAAACTTGGCGTAAATTCATAAAGAAAAAACCTCACAAGCTTTATTTATTAAGCAATTCCATCATAATTACGTTTACTTTTAAGGGTGAAATATTTTTCTTTTGTTTATTTTTTAAAATGGAATTTTCATTTTTATTTTCAAAATTCCAAAGTCGGAAAAATTATTTCAACAATAGCGTTTCTTTGTAAAGTATTAAATTATCTAACCGAGTGCTTTTGAGTACTTTACGAAAAGTGTTAGTTATTGCGTAAATACGCAACCACTGCGTTAACAGAAAAATTATAGAATGTAGTGAGTGCATTAGTTTTCATACAATTTCTTTTTCTTATTTCGTTTTTCATACAATTTTCATACAATTATACCTCTAGTGAGTGCATTAGTTTTCATACAATTTCTCTGATGGTAAAGTTTTAACGCAATATTTGTTATAAATTATGTTATACTCAGAGTTCTTGTAAATACATTTAAAAAAAATTATGATGTTTTATAAATATTTGTTTTATTTTCAACAGCAGGAAAGCATCGGAAGCCAAGTGAGAATGCCTTTTGATGTCTCCTTTGATCGTTCAAAAGATGAAATTTGGTAATTTTGCAAAGAAACCTTAACGCGTCTAAAAATTTTCAAAATATTTGTTTTCACTTCCTTTTCCCTGAAAAACAAACAGTCTTCAAGAAATGTGCACACGTGCCAATTTTTCGAATAAATAGCGAGTCGTGTATTTTTTAAATAAATAAAACCCTGAAAATGATGTCAGGGGTCTCCAACCTACATAATTTCGTCCGTCGCCCTTTATGTGTTAAGAGATAAGCCCATCGTCCCTTAATGCGTGCTTAAATGAAAATAGTTGATGAGGGAGGGGGGGGGGGAGGTTAAACATGCCATATCCAAAAAACTCAATGCCCCATTTCATCTCAAAAACACCGAAAACGGGGGGAGGGCTTCTCTGGACCCTGAGTACGAGTTATTTCCGTTTACTCGAAGTATTGGGTATTCAAAAAAATGTATATGAACTTGTAAAGCACTCCTGGCAAAAAAGGTTTCGAAACTTGTTTTGCCAGAGGGGCTTTACAAGTTCACATACATTTTTCTTGAATACTTAATACTTCGATTAAAGTGAAAAAACTCGTACTCAAAACTAAAAAAAAACTAAAAAGGGTACTGGTTTAAGGAAACTGTCAGCCCTCAATCCCCCCCTACGAAATTTTGCCCCCTTTAAGAGCCCAAAATCCAAAATTATTCGTTATTTACATTAAATAATTGTAAAATTTATATCGGAGCATAATTTATTTCGAAATTAATATATGCTAAGGCAGTGGTCGGAAGAGTTTGGTTCGAGAACTGTATACGATAGTAGACTCTGAATTGACGAATTTTATTTGCAAGCTTTTTTTTAGATTGAATGCGGTGTGTTAAGGAAGTTACACTTGATTTTGTTTAAGATTGATTGGGAAACAAATTGATTCTTATTTAATGGAAATCCAGCATGAATAATTGGAAATTCGAATTTTAAAATACCAATGGGGATATTCGGCGTACAAATTATTGTCACTGAAGTTCATCTGCAACGCAACGCAACTAAGCTACACATACAGTGTTACTTCTTGTCACGTTATCCCCGAAGGGGTTGCATGTGGCGAGTTGAACCGATTTATTTTTACAGGTAAGGGGGCCGACCTTACACCAACATCTGCAGTTGAAAGGGGGGGGGGGGCTTTATTGTATCATGACGTTATCGAAATCCAAGTGATGACTAACCTCGAAGAGTGCCTTTGAGATGCGATTTACAAAAAAAGTTTTTATTTTGAGTATGGAAAAGCAATAAAGAGCAATAAAAAAAGTTATGTGTACATTGAGACAACAATGTTTATTGCCTCGCTTAAAAAAATAAGCACCATTATCTATCATTGTTATTTTGTGTCTTTTTTATTACAGCACAATAAAATGTGATGAACACTCAGAGATATATAACAATGAATTGAATAATTTTACAACGCACTTCACGCATATAAAACTCTCGACTTAACGAGACACCCTTGGACCAAAAGCTGGACGATTGTTGTATCATTTTCGGGAATTTTGGGGAACACAATCCGCCCCTAGGGTCTAGTTTACCCCGGCAGCGCTCCACACAACTCGTAAGCTTCACTTTCAAACAGTTTTTGGGTGAGCTCCTTTCCCCACTCAAATAAAACCCTTATTTCTTTCTCGTATTTTGTTTCGAGCAGCTGGTCTCAAAGGTCGCTACCCACAATAATTGAAACTCCTCCACTATTTTTTTACTTACAGAAGCACTTCCATATACGAGCTTTTTTTTGCTCGTATTCTACATGATTATTATTATTTTGTCTTGCTCGTATAAATAGAGTACGCAATGAAAGTGTTCAAAGGTACACTGGGGTTACAGACAACGCGCCATAGACATCATTTAGCTTAGTAGATACATACTCGTAGAACGCTTGCGTTCAAGCCTAAAGGGCAAGGGTTTGAACATCACCACGAGCGTCCGACATGATTTTCTTTGCTGGTGTTTTCATTTAGCTTATATGATAGTACTTAGCTATCATAATAAATGGAAACGCCCACTCCCAGGGGCGCCTTTACACATGTTGAATGATTGTGGTTTCACGCGTCAAATGCGTCTGCTTCGGGGACAACTCAGCAAGAATTGCACTACATTTGCAGCTTAGTTACTTCATAAATCTATTATAAACAACATATGGCCTGAAGCGGGGCTGAGCAGGTCATGCAGGTGCGTGCATGGGTATAGGCAAATAAATTTCACAATATATATTTTCACGCATTCCTTTAAAATAACTCATTTGAAATTGACTGAAGTGCTAACCATGGCTCCAATTAAATTTCAATTTTGAATTTTAAATCTGAATAACAAGCTTAAATGTTTTTTTACAATATTGTCTCTAAATTAAAACATACCTACAGGTCTTCTTTCAGGATCTTTATTTTCACTTAATTTATTTTTACAATTTATATTTATTTTAACACTTTTAGCAACTCAAATTTATTTTCATAGTTCAGCACCGCTCACACACTTCGATCAAAGGCGACTATCTCACTGTCTGGGTGCACCCAATTTCGCTCCCTACACACTGTAGTGACAGAAGTCTCGAGGGGGTCAATTTGCTAGCACATTCTACCAGCTTCGAGAGCACAAAAGGATCATTTAGTTTCTAGATTTCCCAAGCCTATAATTATTCCTACTTACGATGTACACCTATATTAATCTACTTTTGACATAACACTATAATAATTATTACTACCTACGATGTACACCTATATTAATCTACTATTTACATAACAATATATTGCCTACTTATTAGACCCACGTGCCTGTATGGGATGCACGACCCTGAGGTCATGCCGCTAGACAGGACGAATAAAGTGGATAATCTTTCTCTAAGTAGGTGTTATAACTCTTGCTGTGTAATTCACAAAACCCTGAATGATTCATGTACATTGTTTTTTCCCCAAAGAGAATCCGCTTTAGGTGAAGAATAAGCCATGGATTTGATGTGTGTGAATAGCACTTTGAGTATATAACCAGCCCCTTGGCAAGGGTGAGTTGTGTACTTAATTAGTGAGATAAATATGAACACCGTTTTTTAAGAGCAGCTAATCTATAAAAGGCTGTTGCTAGTAGTGACCGTAGTGTGCGCCATCTGTGTGGTATGTCTCAAAATAATAATTACGTACCTATGTATATATGTACATACTCATGCAAAAGTAATCAAAGATTTACGATATATTTTTAAGGCCACTTATTAAACTAAAAATCGATATGAAAAATATATTTTTTAGATTAGGATATATTTTAGAATTGGGAACATACACGTACCTTTTCGGAATTACTGTAAAAAAAATGCTTAAAAAAGCTAAGGTTCATTTCAAAATAAAAACTAAGAAAATCAGGATCCTTTTTTTATTCAAATTTTATTTCAACAGTAACATTAAAGAGACGTGGATGGAAAAGTAAAACGAGAGAAAATTGTCACCGGTATTTTTTTCACTCAGTGATTTTTTTTTGGAATCGGAAGAGAAAATATTTACTTCCGATTGTCGAAATATATATCCATTTCGTATACGATTCGCATGCAAAAATTTCTGCGTAGACAAACTTTGCACGAAATAAATGGATTTGAAAATGGTAGAAATCTACGTATAAACCAAACAAATACGAATGCGAAGCTGTTAGTTCGTAGGCGATTTTTCTTTCGTGAAAAAACGTGAGTAAGCTACTCAATACACACGTATTGTAATTTCTTGCCGCGTTCTCTCCTTTATAAGTAAGAGGGCCGACCTTACGCCAACTGCTTTGAAGTTTAGGTTTCCCAGCTTCCGAGGGGGCTAGTATATTTCTTGTGAAGGCTGAGTGAGCCTTGTCGGTATTTTATTTTCAAGTTGATTTGTTTTATTCCTGAGGGTCAAGGCTCACAATATGGTTTATCCGTGTATTATTTAAACTGACTTTGATGTAGGTACTTATTTACAAATATGCAGTGAAATTCACGTGACCTTTATTTTTTGCAAAGGACCGACGCTTCTTGCTTTGAGGCGGTACGGGTTTTTGGCACTTAGTGAGTAGAGAATTTTAAAGTGAAAACGAGAGTGGTCATTAGTTCACCTTGTACAAAAAAAACCTTTTGATTTATGTACAAAAGAATTCGTACCCAAAGGGAAATAAAAACTATTATATATTTTTGAGTACATGGTGGAAACTGCGCGTAGATGGAGGAGTTTGAAATCTTCTTTTTCGTCTTAACATAAGCCTCCGGATAAGCTAACGGATGTTTTTTAAAAAATATTTTTGCCACTTATTTAATTCCAAGAAAAACTCATCTATTCCTATCGCAAGACTTGGACCAAATTGGATACACATAATTTTAAGGATCTTCATACAATAAATTTATACCATATGAAATTATTTCTTGAGCTGTTTTGTACGAATCACACCTCAATGGAAATCTACATGCGTATAAGTTCACGCTTGCACATTCCGATTGCGAACCTACAACATAAAATTTTAAATGTACACAGGCCCTGTAACTCTTGCCGACCTTCCAAGAAACAGGGGTGAAATTGGCAAAGTGAACAATTTCGTAATAATGTGTACCTACTACGAGACATATTAATTATTTTAATAATAAATTACAAGGTCTCGTTAATGATTTATTACTTTAGAATAAAAAAAACTAACGGGAAATTAATTTCATGGGGTATTTTTAGGAAATTTGTTTTAATTGATATTAATAATTATCCATCTCTCTTATTATTATATTTTGTAGGAAGACCTTTAATAAAACATAATTAACTCTCGAGTACTATAGAATTATTATTTCAATCAAGCGCACTTTCACTAAGAAATAAATTTGAAACTGATTTATTTAGTGAGAGTTTGTGAGTCACACATCATATGAAAGCCCTCTTAATGTTGATCAATGCCAGTCAGTGACAATTGCAAGCGAGACCCGGTTGCTATAAGCTACTAATCTATAATGTACATAAGTTGCAAAATGCATAACATTTCTGGTTCTTTTTTAATGTGCTCTTATAAGCACACACGTATACATTCTTGTTTACATATGCCGCATGTGAATCTACAACATAAAACCCAATGTTAAATGAACCTACAACTCTTGAAACCTGGAACAGAAGTGGCATTGTCAAAGCGAACCATTGTTACAGCCAACCTCATAAATAAACGATAAGTCAAGAAAAATAGAACATAATTTCTTTTGACCGGTTTATGATGAATGTTACGAAATCGTAGTGTCAAAAAAAATCTTGGCGTAGAAGCGTAAAAAAAATCGTAGCGTCGTAGCATCAAAAAAATCGTAGCTTCGAATTTAGTCAAAAAAAAGCTGTTCGTCATAGTGTCAAAAAAAAGAAACGTAGCGTCGAAAAAAATCATAGGCAACGGCCTTTAATGTGTCACTTGTTAAATTTTCTACGATAATTTTGATGGTAACGTAACAATCTATGAAAGATTTTGGGAATAATACGACAGTTACATAATTCAACAGTTCGTGGTTCCTCTTTGTAGAGGACACACGTCTCCTGAGGACGTCGGATATGACTCCGACAAAACGTAGAGAAAAGCGTTCTTCTCTTTTGCACGGTCAGTAAAATCCGTTTTTTTCATTCTTTAAAATACAAAACGAATGTTTAATATTTGAAATCAAAATCTTGACCTATATTTATAAAATGTACAAAATAAGAATAAAACATTGAATATATAAATACGCGGTTTAAAGTACAAGTTCTTAAAATAAATATTGAAAAACACGATGAATGTAACTTTTTCGTAAAAGGTTTTCTTTGTTTTTTTAAATAATTACTTCAAATTTATGATATTTTTATGTTCTTATCAGGGAAAATTTTAATTTTTATACAAATTTAGCCATCAAAGTTTTTTTGACTTATAGGTTAGTATAAGGCTGATCATCCATACATCACCCCTGTTTTAGGGAAGGTCGACAAAAGCTGCAGAGTGTGTGTTCATTTGAGGTTTGGATTTTCATTTGTAAGTATACATGCAATATTTGTAAGCGCAAACTTACACGTGTCTAAATCCATGCATTTCACATGAATTTTAAAATTAGTTCGCTGCCTTAGTTCTTGTTTATCGTATACGCCATTGAGAAAATTTTACATGAGCAATGTTTGCATGTGTACTGGATCAATGTGTCTTATGAAAACAAGAAATTTATTTTAAAAATATTTAAAAGAACTCTCACATTATCGAGTTTTACGGTTTTTCTTAGCTCAGATTGTGTAGAATTTGATTCATAAGACAATTGCATGAAAAAGTCATATTTGACAAGATTGGCGTATATGATATACAAGAACTGGGGGAGCGAGTTGTTTGCAACTTAGTTTAAAGATTATGAAAAGTGCAAAACTTATCTTAAAACAAAAGAGCTAACTAAAGTAAGTCTTAGAGTAAAGGAGAGATTATTTTTCTTGCACCCTTTAAAACTCACCATTATTTTAAAATAAATTGCAATTTAAAATAAAACACACACGAGCTCTTTAATTTTTTCATCAAATGTTTTTTCATAAAAAAATATTTTTTATTCCGTTTATTATTTTCATCAAATAAATAACCGAAAAATTTCTCTTACACATTGCTTTTTTTCAGAAACGACTGTTAAAAAAAAACTCTTATTAAATCATCAAATATCGAAGGGGATTTCGTTATTTCCAGAAAATATATTTCCATGTGTATTCCACTTGAAACGATTATTCGATGTAAGTAAACAGCAAGGAGTACTTAAGTTTAAAATTGGAAAAAAATATCGGGAAAATAATCAAGGAGAGGGTAGTAACCTAGTGACTGTCAAACATACAATAAAAATATTCTTGATTTTAATTTATTTAACGATAAAATGGAATACATAATATTAATTTACAAGTGAACTTTCATCATTCGCAATATGTATTACTTGCCACTTATTTTCTTTTGTTACATCTTGTAAAGGTTTCCATGTGTTAAATGTGCATGGGTGTATTTATATTTATATGCATGTATGCGTGTTTTCACTCACATGCATGTGTGTATATGTACTGTGCACATAAGTATGCTAATTTTTTAATCAATAATGGTAAATTTACTGGTCTTTTAAACTGTCAATCTATTACTGTATATATTGCCATGTAATTGTTTTTTCTAAAATAAAATTAAAAAAAGGCAAAAATTCACTCACCCAACATTTTGAGGACTCTCCTGGAAGATTGCCCTGGTCCTCTTCTGCTAGCATTGTTTCCCCAGCCAGCTGCACCAGTTCTGGACGTCCGTGAAGGTCCTCGCTCCCTCATCATGGTAGAACTCCTCAAACGGAATCCAATCAGAGCATAGAGCACCGTGATAAGAGTCATTGGCATCACGAAAAACAATATTGTCGAAATTTCAAAGGAATGTTCAAACAGCACTATCTTCTGCGTACATATCACCACGTTCATATTGTCTACTAATCCAAACTGGATAGCTTGCGGCACTGCAAACGCTAAAGCGATCAGCCAAATCATTAGAATGAGCTTAATGGCTCTGGTCAGCTTTGACATCGTGTGCGACAAAAACGGGTGGCAAATTGCAACGTAGCGTTCTATGGTGAACGCCGTTATGGTCAAAACTGTAGCGTTGGCTGAAGTTTCAGCAGCTAAACCCCTCAAAACACAGAAAACCTCACCGAAGATGTAAGGATATCTTGACCAGATTGAGTACATTTCTTGTGGAAGACCACTTATTAGAAGTAACAGGTCTGATATTGCTAAACTGAATAGGTAATAATTGGTTGCTGTGTGCATTGATTTGTTTCTTGAAATAACGATACACGTGCTAACGTTTCCCACAACTCCTGTGATGAATATTATCACGTAGATTATCGTCACTGGTATCACCACGTACAGAGGGTCTCTCACGTCAAACATGTAGAAAGAAGAAGGGTTCGTGGCATTGTCCAGCGCCTTCATAAAACTTGAAGACTTGTTGTCTTCTGCGTACATTGAAGCAGTCTGGACAATGTTTCTCGCTTCTTGCCACGGCGACTCCATTTTTATTGTGTTTTTATTTAATTTATCACACTTTTAACATTTAAATTTCTTGTTTGTTTATTTTAATATGGTCCTTGATCTTCATTTTCACATGTTGAAATCTGAAACAGAAAAATAAACAAATATAAAGTATTGTGAAACAAAACCTTTCAGAAAAAACTTAAAAGACAAAGATCGTAAGTATTTGATTTTCTAAAGTTTGAGAATTTACTGTGAAAGCTGTGTAAAATATAAATGTTTTTAATAAAAAGTTATTTTTAATCGATAGTATTTCTTCAAATTTACATAAAAAGAACCTAATTTGATATATTCATGATTTTTCAAATGTATCTATACGTTTTTCTACATTTGGAATTTAATGAATAAAATTCATTTCCGAACTTTCGAGAGTGTTCTGTGAAAGCGTGGGAATCATTTTTCATAAAAATGTTAATTTTAAACATCAAATACTTGTTCAAGTTCAAAGGTAATTAATACAAAATCAAAAGATTTCCATGCTAAAAATAAACTCAAAGCTGAAATGATAACAATACACAAATCTCGAGAATACTTCTCGAATTGACAAAAGTATTATGAATGAATTCGTCGCATTTCATTTCTGAAATATTTATTACGACTTTTCGAGAAACTTCTGAAAATTACAATAGGTCTTAGCGCCCTATCAAATGTAAACAGTTAAATAATGGTACAAAGTATCACTGTTCCTTAACTTATAGGTTGGTATGCGGCTGACCACCCATGCTGTAGAAAATGTTTCATTACACTAATGGCACCCCTGTTTCAGGAATGGTCGGCAAGAGTTGCAGGGTGTATGTTAATTTGAGAATTGGGTTATTATGTTGTAATTTCACATGCGGCATGTGTAAGCTCATACGTGTCTGTTTATGAGAATGAATATAATGTGAATCCCATACCATACATATCTTTGCAACTGAGATTAGAGATTAGATAAGACTCAAATTCAACGAAAATTAATGTAAATATGTTTTAAAGTTCATCAGTAAATGCGAACTGTTGAGCTGTGATATTTTATGTGGAAATACAATATCAAAAATTCTATGATTTTTATTTTCAAATTTTTACGTAAGTAATTAAAGAAAATATTTTTTCGTAGAACCTGTATTATTGGGAAAAACTTTTTCTATTTATTTTGTTTCATGTGAATTATTGTTTCCTGGTTTCCCGCCAAAGCACCTTCACCATCCAATGGCTTTGACGCCAAATATACAAGTATTTTATACAAAATGTAAAACCATCTGATCTGACTTCACAGTTTTAAGTTCCGTTGTTCGAGTGCATCCAAAAATGGCAACGCTCCGGGAGAATGCAGAGCTCAGTGCCTCGAGTATAAACCAGTGCGTAAATCTCACCGCGATTGCGTTAAGTAAAAATGTATAGAATATACGACAGCACTTCTATGGAGCGATTTAGTTTTTATACAATTTTTCGATTTACGCAATCGAGGTGAGCCAGCGTAATGTTTCAAACTAGGGGCACTAAACACGTTTATTACACATTTTTTCATGCTAGGAAAGACATAGTTTTAGTACAAGTAGGGAAATTTTAATTAAATGCAGGAATTTGATATAATTTTAATTATTTTTTGTTCTCTTTGTAGGCGTTAAAGATTCCTTCTCTATTTGAAGAATCACATTTTTTTCGTAGATTTGAAATTATTTCTTTGAGAGTTGCTTAAAGCAGTAAATTTTGATTGGGAAAGTATGTCGTTTAATTCCAACAAAGCGCAAAAAATACGTTATTTTAAGATTATACTTGACAGGTCTGCAGTCTAGCGGTTAGCATTCCGGACTCGTAAATGGAAAGTCGTGGATTCGAATCCCGGAGGAGCACACAAAATATACCATTTATATTTCAAATATACTCTTCGCTGGGCGAAAAACATATATGCCTTTACCAAAGACCGGTCACCAAAGACCCATCAGCCTTACAGCAACTGGGTCTTGGATTGAGAATTGGCGCTTTCTACAGCGGGCTATCGAGGTGTGATTCAAACGAAAACAGCGCTCACCAAATAAATCATCCAAATATTGTAATTACATATTTTTAGTATTATGAATAAATTTTTTTTATTTTCAAAGTAATGATCTGGGGTAAATATTTATACGCGCGATCTCAAGGGTTCATCACAATTTCAGAAACATGATATTCAGAGCCAAGGACTGATTACCCAGCTCAAGGAGGGCTCTTGAGACGGGATTTGCTCAAAAGTGGCCGTCGTTAAAGCCATTTTACTTTGTTTGACAAAATCGCCGTTTTTTTTGTGATTTTGTGAATGTAGTATCTTTACAATTATCTCTCTCTGAAGAATGAATCTTACTTTAATAGCAAGAAGATAATATAAAAAGGAAAAAGAAAGATACGGGAGAGAAAAATATAATATAAACGATGACAATTTTTTTTTTTTTTTCTGTGATATTCTTTTGTTTCACTAATAACATAGTTTATCATGAGAGATTTTCAAACTCAATAACTAAGACGGATAAATAACAAATATAGGTATATATTTGTATGTCACATTTGATGGATGGAGTTCTATTGACATACATAAAGATAAAATGAAACAAACATTTTTGGAAGGAAACCTTACACGCAGTTAAAAAAATACGTATTTTTCATCTATTCGGAAAACATATTTGATATGAAACAAAATACAATTTTTCATATAAATAAATACCAAAAATAGTATCCCGTTTTTTCTTACTCTATTCAAGATTTTACAATCTGTTTGGAACGGTGAGTTGTTTTGTGATGATGAAGTCCCCTGTGTCAGGGAAGGTCGGCAAAAGTTGTAGAGCTTATGTTGATTTGAGGTTTGGATTTTATTTCTAAGTACACATTCAGCATTTGTAAGCGCAAACTACACGTGTTGGTTTGTGGGCATGCATTTGAGAACTTTAATAAATGAATATATCCTTGTAACTTAGATTTTTAGATTTATTAAGTACAGCTGTTCTTTTATCTTCTTGGTGGTTCTCTGTTTACCTTTCGTCGCTAGGATTTTTTGTTTAACAATTTTTGAAACAACTCTTGCGTCTTCCATTCGATAAACATTGTCCCTTTATTGTCATTTTTTTGTTCTTTAATACCGAACTGGATTTTCAGCACCGCAGACAGACTAAATTGATTTAAATTCGATCTGCTAGAGTTCTGACTGCAATAGAGCGTAAGTCTTTCGTTTCCGTACTTTAAGAAGGCTTTTGGTTCCGAATCCCGAGTATTATTAAAATAGCGTTAATAATCGGCTATTTCGTAGTACAATGTGCAAAATGTATCTATAGAATGGTCGAGGATATAAGGCGTTGGCGCTCGAATTTGCATTATTTACACTAGCAGCGGTTTAAACCGCGGCTGCGCCGTGCCCTATCGATAACTTCGACGTCGTTGGAAAATTATAAATAAATAGTTCTTTAAAAATATTAAATGATGAACTATTAATTATTGATAAACTGTTTTACTTGTTTCTGGCCAGGCAATTGCATACCTCTTCAAAAGTATTAAAAAAAAACAATGGGTGAGTTATTATTTTAACAGCGCTTTTTGAAAATCTTTAAATTTACACTTATTTTTCACTTTGAGGATCAATGCAATGTTTAAACTTGGGGTAGGTACTTTTAATTAACATGTTTTACCACTATGCTATAAGTCATGACACAATATTATTTAATAATATAATATGTATGTACTTACGTCTGAAATTTTCATAGGGGATAGATTCAGAATATTGATAACTATAATCAGTTGAAAGTGATTAGGTTAATTTTCAATTAGTTAATTCGGTTTTATTGCATTTTGGTTATTGTTGAAAATAACATTGATTAAAATACAATTGCTAATTTGTATTGAGTTTTATGTTAGTTCTAGGATTGTCATTCGCTATGCATTAAATATGAATTTTAAATGTTCATATATCTTTGCAACTTAGATTATAGATGTTGTTACGAACTATGGATACGTTGTGCGTAAGCCTAGGCACGCTGATTGGTGTGTGTGTGTGTGTGTGTGTGTGTGTGACGTTTTTGGTACAGTGTAGAACAATGCTATAGTACCATCCATTATGGAAGTATCTACCATGTTCTCGAACATGCAAGAATCGTCTCTGCGGCACAAAAAAATACGAGCAAAGATTCTGCGGGGAGACAGAGTTGCTCTGATTATTGTAATCCTACCTGAAGATGACCATATAGGTCGAAAACGTTTGTAAATTATAATTCAAACAAAATCAATATCGTGTGTAAAAATAATGTTTTAATACAAAATTAGTTTTTTTTAAAAACATAAATCAATATATTGTGAAAAATTAATCCTGGGAAATAAATTTAATCTCAATTTAATTAAAATAGCCTGAATTCAAATCAGAACATTATATTGTACTTCCAAGCAATCCGAATGTGAAAATGAAAAGATGTGAAACATATTTTTGGGAAACAAGTTCACAGTATTTTCATTATTCAATAATGATAAGAATAATTAATTATAGTGTGTCTCAGGAAAACTCATTTAAGATTAATTAATTAATTTAGAATTAACATTATAATAATAAATGTTATGATTTAATGAAACGTACTCTGAATCAAGAGATGTTTTTTGATATTATTTTTATACCAAAGTACATATTTTTCCCATTTAAAGGTTGAGTTTATATAAAACTAACCAACCAGACTGTAGCCTAAAAGGAAAGAGAGGGGGTGGATGATTTCCGACAGAATAGACCGCTCAAGTGAAGATAGCAGTAGGCAATTCTGGGGTTGGACCGCTGAATTCTGTTAAGTCAAGCGTGAACCGGTGAACAATGATTACTTCCTAAATAATCTCAAATAAACATTAGGATGATTTATTTGTTGATCACTATTTTTTTAATATAAATCACACATAAAAAGCCCTCTGCTATATTGGTCATTGCTAAAAAAACAACCATTCTCAAGCAAGAGTTAGTTGTAACGCTAAATGGACCTTTGGTTACTGGTCTTCTAGAAAAGAAGAGGAATTTTTCAACCAAGCGGAGAGAATATTAATTGAAAAATGAAATTAATTTTTATATTTAATAAAAATACTTTGTACATTATATTTTTGGTATTCAAGCCCAAGATATTCTTATTATGAGTCCATAACGTTAATCACAAGGCTACGGATCGGTCAAGCCTAAATTTTGAAGAACAAAAAAATATAGATAAATCATAGTGAATGCCCATTTCATTAGAACAAATAACACTTTTTACAGAAAGCGATTTGTTTTGTTGAAACTTAAAATTGCATCATTTTTTTGCTTTGTAAAACTTTCAACTTTCAAATACTCTAGCAGTAGGTAGGTACTTATGCATTTTTATAATAAATGAGTGTTAGCTTATTGTGTGCGGTACTTTGTGAGAAACTTTGATGCATTATGCATTTTTTTATTTTAAAATTTATTGTAGCTCAGGCAGCAAATTGCCCGCGACACACCACACGAGCAAGATGTATTGCGCAGCGAGACGGAAAAGCCATTTTAAAAGGCATTGCATGTACGCAAGCCACACAATATATCACAGAAACAGTGTGATATAATAATCTATAATCTATAATCTAAGTTGCAAGGATATATTCATTTAAAGCTCTCAGATGTAAGCCCACAAACCAACAAGTGTAGTTCGCGCTTACAAATGCTGAATGTGTACTTACAAATAAAATCCAAACCTCAAATGAACATAAGCCCCACAACTTTTGCCGACCTTCCCTGAAACAGGGGTAACATTGGCAAAGTGAACCATTTTTTACAGTATGGGTGGTCAGCCTCATACCAACCTATAAGTCAAGGAATATGAATAAAAAATTACATTTAAATATATAAAAGAACAAAACCTTACAAAGAAATCTATACAAAAAAAATCAGAAATTTCCTATGCAAAAAATGTAGCAAATTAATACACCAACATTAGAAATCACCATTGCAGATTAGCCGCCACTTCTTCCTGTCCTTGCACACTTCTTTCATTTCATCCAGAGTCATAACCTTTTTCATGCAAGTTATACATTTCGTGAAATGATGTTATTTTATTGCTGACTCTAATAAATGGTGTACGCGCTGTTGTAGTCTATTGAAATAGCTAGCAAGACTCTGAATGAGTTCTGTACCCTTAGTACGAGTTGCAAAACTTGAGAAAAGTAAAGCTTACGGAAAATATTAAAGAGTAATTTCTCCCAAAATCTGCCGTTTTTGTTTCTTACACTTTATGGTCTTAGCAAAAGAGTTACAGTGATTAAGAAAATCAAGTTCAAACAAACAAAAACGGCAGATTTTGTGGGAAATCACTCTTTAATAATTGCCGTAAACTTGACATTTCTCAAGTTTTACAACTCGTTTTAAGGTTACTGAACAATAAAAATATCCCTTGATTATGTGACTTCATCTATAGTGAATTCCCGATAATCCGGGATTATTTCTAGTTTACATCATTTAGTGGGTCAAAGAAATTATTAACAATTTATTATTTTTCATAAAATATTACTAAACAAATACACACAAATACGCATCTATACTGAAATTGATTGTTGAAAATATTTATTGTTCTGAAATTACTACGTAAAATAACTAAATACTAAATAGGTGATTTAAATGATAATAAAAATAATTTTGTGTTTATTTAACCCAAGTAAAATTTTGAACAGTACCCTTAGTACGAGTTGCAAAACTTGAGAAAAGTAAAGTTTACGGAAAATATTAAAGAGTGATTTCTCCCAAAATCTGTCGTATTTGTTTCTTACACTTAGCAAAAGAATTACAGTGATGAAGAAAATCAAGTTGAAACAAACAAAAACGGCAGATTTTGGGGGAAATCACTCTTTAATAATTGCCGTAAACTTTAAATTACTCAAGTTTTGCAACTCGTACTAAAGGTACTGTTTGAATTATTTCGCAGATTCAAACAATTTAGTGTGTTTACAACATTCAACATAAGTTTAGAATTCTTACCTCCAAAAGATTTACAGATAAAAAACTTTCTATGGATGAGAGACTAGCGGCTCTGGTGGTCAGAATTTGAATAAATCCGGCCGAATGACACGTTTATTTTCATGTTCTTTGCAATGTTTCAGTCTCAATGGAACTTTAAACTTCAAGAAAAGTAAAGCGATTCATGCTGAATGAAAAGGAAAATCTTCAGAAATATCTTGTAGGTATTAGCGTACAAGATAGTTGCAAGAGGAAATCATAAGATTTTTATGGTTTGATGGTTCACAGAGTTAAAGTCCATTTTTTTCAAATCAGTAATTTATTTGAAAAAAAATAATATTGAAGCTTTCACGTCCGGTTCTGTTGACATAACAATATATTTTTTCGGGCTATGTAGCTGTGGTCTGGTTGATTCTTTCTTCAGATCCTTTAAAAAGATCGCAGCGACTAGCCAACCGCTGATAGTGCCCATCGGAGCAATGGGCGAAACTGTCCGGAAACGATTAACCAGACCACAGCTACATAGCCCGAAGAAGTGATTGTTGTGTCAAAACATACTTACTTCAATTTCCATTGAAATATTATTTTTTATTGTTTTTGCTTTGGAATGTTAGAGTTATAAATATTTAATGCTAATTTGAACTATGTCTCCCTTAAATTATAGTTTTTTGTTAGTCATTGATTGTAATAAATTGGATTTTTACTTAGTGTTAGCTATCAAACCAAAAAAAAACGTACGATTATGTCTTGCAACTTTATAACTACATTATATATTTTTTTCGGTAGGCTCTGTGAGCACCAAAAAGATAAAAGTATGCACTGGTATTGTGCCTGTAGATTTTTATAAAAATTCACTCAGAATGTCAATTACTTCTCTTTTGAAGATCAATCCATAATGAATGAAAGAATTGAAAAAGAAGAATGGGTCCGATATTCTAGGGGTCCTTTAGATCGTTTGACGTGTGAATGAAGTCTCCGTTCACGTTTCCTGTCGTTAAAACGAGGCCGAGCTTAAATGGCCGGAAAAGTGGAACTTTCCAGCAAAATTCATTTTCCGTTTGGGAGAAAAAAATCCCAAAAGAAAAACCTTCCACATTTTCAATTTGTCTTAATTTGAAAATTTCGCCCGGAAAATTAATACCAACGAGAGCACACGTTGGAAGTTCCTAGAGAAGAAAACTTTTATCGCATAAAAAGTGTTTCATGATTCTTTTGCTCCATGAAGCGTAAATCATTGTTTATTATTGGGTTAATAAGTAAAAAAAATACGCATGAAATTGTTTAAGTTCTGAGGAAAAGCAAAAGTTAAGGTGGTTTTTAAAATATTTAATATCATGTTTCTTTTTTTTTGATCTCCACAACAGTCAAATTATTGTGAAAATAATTAATAGTATTTTCACGGAAAAAAGTTTTTATAATTTTCACATGCTTGAAACTGAGGAGTCTAATATTATATGTAAGATTTTATTTCAAAACAACGAATGTTTACAACGCAAAATTATTTTTACAGAAATCGGAAATTCAACGCGCATTTTATTGCAGAACTTTCTTACTGTAATCTTTCGTTCGCGTCGTTATCAACTTTCTCAGGAGACATTCTTGTTATTTATTTATTTATTTATTTATTTACGGCATAAGCCTTTTACAAAAAGTATATATTAAGTGAGTTTATACAAAACTGCGAAAAAAAGAACAATAAAATACAAGAAAAAAAATAATATGAAAAACAATAAAAAACAATAAAATACAACAATATATATTATATATATATGTGAAACATTGCAGTAAAAAACAAAAGAATAACCAAGAAAAGAAAGAAAAAATAAACCTATACTTATATAAACAGAGCAGTAAAAAACAAAAGAATAACCAAGAAAAGAAAGAAAAAATAAACCTATATTTATATAAACAGAAGGTTAGAAACAAAGCAAAAACATATTAAAATTAAACATGTATAAAGCATTACATAAAGTTGTTGAAAAGTATTTACATTTGAGAATATACAATATACATAATATACAAATATATTAAACAGTAAAATATGCTAAAATTAGTTTAGATTTTATGATGATGCTCGTTCACTCAAAAAGTACCTTTTTAAACCTGCCTTGTACTTATCAAAACTATTATTATACGATTGCATGTCCAACGCAAACATAATATTACCCAGTCTCTGTAAGCGATTAATGCAGCTATGGTAATGAGCATTAGTAGTTGAAGCTACAGGGCGGTAAGGAACTACCTGTCTTGATCCTTGTCGAGGGATCAAAAAATTTATCTCGCCAAGCAACAGCGGACAGTCTAACAGGCCATTTTTAATTTTATAAAGGGTAAGTAAATCAATAAATTTTCGTCTATCAGACAAACTAATTATGTTTAGAAAGGAGTTTAGGTGGATGGGATCAAAATCCGATATCGGAATTTTAAGTTTAAAATTAATAATTTTTAAGAATTTAATATGGACTTTTTCAATATTATTTATATGGACTGAGTAATGAGGAGACCAGACAGGTGAGCAATACTCAAGAACACTACGTACAAGCGATGTATATAAAAGTTTTAATGTAGTGATGTCCCTGAAGTCCTTGGTGATGCGATTTATAAAACCAAGCATTCTCATACCCTTCGCACATTATTGTTATCTCCAATATCGAAAGTTTCAACATCGACATTTTGGAATAAGTACACACGTTTTGTATTCTATTAGACTTTGAAACGTTTTTTTTTATTCAAGAAAATTAGCTATTTGTTTTATACAGTACAAAACATTGAGAAAATATTACCCATAGCTTCAACAGAAAAATGCATGGAAGACAGAACAGCGCTTCTAGTGCGTGTTTTAATTTTGATTCATTTTCTTCAGTTTACTTGATGGTTGAGTATTAACGCAATGCTTTATTTCTCAGTAAGAATCAGCTATTTGATGATTCAGGAGCAGATTATCGGCAAATTCTTTAGTGAGTGAATCAAGTAGATTAAGGAGAAACGTGACGGATTCCGACTAATGCTGAAAGATCCACGTAAACAATTCATTCATTCCATTCACATTACGGGAACAAAATGGTATTGACGCAGTCAGCTGAATGAACGAAAAAAAACCTGAAAAAGGTTTCATCTGGCATAATGGATCAATTCTGCCTACGTTGATTCATTTCCAAGAACCTTTATTTTCAATTTTTGAAAATTTTCAGCAGAAACATTAAAGAACTCCAGAAAAAAAATTCGGATAAAAGTTTATTTAAAGATGGCCAAGAGGCCGAACCGTTTGAAATTCGTTATTTGTTTTATTAACGGATAAAGAAGTATACTTAGATGGTTTGGACATTTGGAGAGAATGAATGAGGAAAGCCTGACAAAGAAAGTATATGCTGCGAGAATTGATGGATGTCGTGGAAGAGGAAGACCGAGAAAGGTATGGATGGACCAAATTTTCGAAATAGCGAATGAATGGGATATCCAGAGTCATAATAAAAGGAGAGTTTGTATGAAAAAGGTTATGACTTTGGATGAAATGAAAGAAGTATGCAAGGATCGAAAGAAATGGCGGTTGATCTGTAATGCTGGCGGTTAAAGCTGAGGATTTAATTTTTTTTTTTTTGATATGTTTTGTAATTTTTTACTGTTTAATTGTTAAGAGTTTATTTGTTCTATATTTGAATGTATTAATTGATTGTATTCCTTGACTGATGGGTTGGTATGCGGCTGACCACCCATACTGTAAAAAATGGTTCACTTTGCCAATATCACCCCTGCTTCAGGGAAGGTCGGCAAGAGTTGCAGGGCTTATGTTCTGAGTTTTTTATATTGTAGGTCCAGATGCGGCATGTGTAAGCGCGAAATTATGCGTGTCTGCTTGTGGGAATGCATTTCATATGAATCTCAAATGATACATATCTTTGCAGCTTAGATTTAGATTTAGATTTAGAACGAATAAAAAATATCATTAGAGTAAAATTTCTTATATGTTTTTTCCTTTGGTCAAAAACTCGGAGAACTATGAGGAAGGGTTTAGGGGCTAGAACGGATATAAGAACTAAGAAATTTTTCAGAACATCCAAAATTAAAGTTCTTAGAAAAAGCGCGGGTAGAATTTGGAATTGCGATTTTGTCCAATTAGTGCTTGTTTGTCTTATGCCCATCGTAATAATTTCACAAAAGCAATGTTTGTAACCAATGTGCGTTATGAAAACTTGAAATCGATTTTTGAAAAGTATTTAAACCACTTTCACATTATCGTGTTTTACGTTTTTTTCTTAGTTCAGATTGTGTAAAATGTGATTCTTAACACAATTTTATTGAAAGGTCATCTTTGAATCAAATGATAGATAAGCCAAACAAGCACTGAGGGAACGATTGGTCATTTTATACGAAAATACTGTGAAATAAAGAGTTTAGCAAGGCGAAAAGAACCGACGTTAAAAGACGAACGTAGAGATTGGCTTTTAAAATAGTTATATAAATAATGTCCTTTATTGTCATTATTCCACTAGGAGTTGCCTTCCTTTTTTCGTATCCTTAAACACAATTTATTTAGTTTGTTATTCAATAAACAACACTTTTAACTTTTAAACACTATTTTTTTTGACCTGATGATGACTGAATAGTCGAAAACGTTAGTAGTATAATTTAAAATTGAATTTTTTAAAAATATTATATTTGTGAAATAAAAAACAGTGTTTACAAGTTAAAAGTGTTGTTTATTGAATAACAAACTAAAAACATGAATTTTCACAGTGCTAATACACAAACCATAAAAAATACAATTTATTTAATTTTTTGATAACCTGACATCATTTTCTTTCACGATCTTTATATATCCTATTCCCTAATAAAAGAGTATAAAAGAGAAAATATGAAGGATGTTTTTGTACAAAAGTAAGAACTCCGCATCACAGAACGGTTTTTGTATTTAGGTTCTTATTTTAACTTAAATAAATCAGGAGAATGATAAGACTCATATTATATTCACGCTATTTCTGTCTTTTGAATTTAACCATCGGAAATGATTCTTTTCAATTTATGAAAGTCTTTTCTTGCTTACAAAACTTTATTTTATTTTATTTCTGGAACAAATCTCGTGTTTGTTACGTACCTACTTATATTCCTTATTTAGACTGAGATCTATTTGCAATAAAGAATTAATTGGAAACAAAGTTTTAATTCACTTATTTATTTCTTTTTTGCTCGAATATTTTCGCCTAATGAGGCATCTTCTGAGGATAAAGTAGATAAGTAGAGTGGAGTGTATAAAATTAAATGTAATGACTGTGAGGCTTTATATATTGGTGAGACAGGGAGATCAGTACGCACAAGATTTAAGGAACATTCCAGAGCACTCAGAGGCTTATCTGCATACTCTGAGATGGCAGACCATTGCATTGATAAAGACCATACTTTCGATATTACCAATGTAGAGGTAATGCACTCTGAGTGTGAGGTGAGGAGACTGATGGCTCTGGAAGCGTTGGAAATCTACAAAAATAAAAATAAAGCCTTAGTGAATGTGCAGATTCCCTATGTTTCACCAATATTGCAATAACTTGTTTTTTATTTTGTTATTATTATTCTTTTTATTTAACTAACACATTTTATTTTTATTGTATTAAATTTTTTATTTCATTATACCTAATTAATTATTTGTTTCTGATATATTTAGCCCGCGTGCACAACATCGCGAAAAATATCTTTCGATCGTGTTAATAGATAAATAATCATGGAAGACACAATAGCGAGAATCTGGAAGAGAACTCTTCCAGATTCTCCAGTATTTAAAAAAAAAAAAAATTTTAGATTTTTGGTAAGTCAATAGTCTATATTATGCTTTAATATGGGAAAGCATAATTGTATTAAAATGCTCAGAGTTATATTTTTTACAAAATGCACCATTCCTTGACTAATATGTTGGTATGCGGCTGACCATCCATACTGTAAAAAATGGTTCACTTTGCCAATGTCACCCTTACTTCAGGGAAGGTCGGCAAGAGTTGCAGGGCCTATGTTCATTTGAGATTGGGTTTTTTATATTGTAGGCCCACATGCGGCATGTATAAGCGCGAAATTATGGAAGGAATGCATTTAATATGAATCTCAAATGATACATATCTTTGCAGCTTAGATTTAGATTTAGATTTAGAGCACTTATTTAACCTCAGGTACTTTCGACTTGCTACCGTCATTTTCAAGAGGATAGACCAAAAAAAATCTTTAATCTATTGAGATATCTATATTATATATCAGATATTATATATCTATATTGAGATATCCATATTAAGTTCTGTAAAAAATTGAGTATTTTTTCTCGATTGTTTACAAAAGCAGTACTTTTTCTATTAAAAAAATGTGAATACCTGCATTAAATAACAGCTTTAAGAGCGTATACTTAATTTATTTAATGATTGTTATACTCATCGTTATTGCTCCAAGTTGATATCCAGCCTTTATGATTTATCATGATAACTTTAGATGTAACCCTACGTTATTAAAGCAAGCGTGCAGGCTTGTGAACCAAAAAAAATGTGTAGATTTTCATAACGTTTTCAAATGAAATTCTTTGATCAATAAAAATGATAAATCTATAATCCACGTTGCAAATTATCATTTGTATTCATGTTAAATGCATGCCCACAAACAGACACGTGTAAGTCCAACCTTAAATAAACATAAGTCCTGAAACTTTTTGTTGACCTTTCTTGAAGCAGGTGACATTGGCAAAGTGAACCATTTTTAATAGTATAAGTCAATTAATTCTTCAAAACAAATATAACAATAAAAGAAGCATAAAAAAGATTTTTAGTTAACTTTACGAGTTTTATAGGGATTCAAACTCCAATTGTCATAAAATGGTCTCTCAAGTTCTGTCAAGACCTTTTTATAAAACACTATTTGTGAAAGTAAAACGTTCATCTCGTTAAGAATTCATTTTCGGTTAAAAGAAATCGACAGATTTTGTAAGTCTACGTAATATTAAAGAAATTTCACTTTATTTAAATATTGTTACAAAGAGCTCTTTTTTTCATCTCTCTAAAAAAACAAAATTTTGGAGGTACCCTTAAAACGATAAAACATGTATTTCCACAGTTGAATGCGCCTTGCTGCTTTTAGGAAAATCTTAAACATTCGTTTTTTATGGAACATCTGTCGGCTAGCATAATTTTTTAAAATGTCTGGATGTTATAGTTAAAGGACGCGTGATTATCGTAGTGTTAAGATTGTTTGTATATAAAAACCTTGGTGCAGGCTGATCTCTGCAGGTGATAATCAATTATAATGTGGAATATCCGGTTATGTACCTGTACTAATTATTCACTCATGCACTTGCAATTGTTTTTATTACGCGACAACTGGCTTTTAAGAATTTTTCATATTGCAACAATTTTTTTTTAAATAAATGTCTTTTCGAAACCGTTAAAGAGAGGAGAACCGTCTTAATTCAATTGGAGGGCGAAAGGTCTCAGAAGTAATAGTGTGAGATGTAATTTATACGATTTTTAATCTTTTAAAGTGCTAATTATGGTCTCATTCTTTACTAATAGGCAGGTAGGACGCTTACAACCCATGCGGTAAAAAATGAGTCCGTTGTTTCATTGAAAGGCTGCAAAAGTTCCAGAGCTTATAAATACAACGGCCATTTCATTCAACAGGGGTGGCAAAATCATTTGCAAATTTGCCTCTATTTCTTCTCATCCTTGCTTACCTTTTTATTATTTTCATTATTTAAGATTCACTCTATACATTTCATTCCTTCTCATTATATTTCATATTTTCTTAAAAACAAAGAATTAGAAAAGTAAAATATTATTGATTCACAATCAACTCACAAACGCGATGGATTTGAACTAAAGCTGTAATGCTCGCAAAGCAAAAGTTCATCCATTAAACTATCAATTTAATTCAGTCATGAAAACGAAAATACTGTTTGTTTTTTTTCAATTTTGAAAAAAATCCTACAAAAGGTGTAGAATATTAAAAGAAAATGCGGCACCGAGCTCAAATGAACTCAAAATTCTGTGCTTATCTTGATCCCTTCGTTCTCTTTCCTCCCTTTAACTTCCTTTCTTTAATTCAATATTATTTTGAGCTATTTCGGGACTGAGACTTGCTGGGAAAAGGTGCTAAAATTGACACAAATGGGGACCGTAAATTTTTCACAACTTATTGCGGATAGTTTTTTTACCTGTTTTCACTTTACCAACAGGAAAAAAAAACATTCACTTTCCAATGTCATGCCTGTTTCAGGGAAAGTCGTCAAAAGTTGTAGGTTTTAAGTTCTTTACAGCTTAGATTATATAGAACGAGAGGAGAAACACCCACGCCGAGAATTCTTACAATATACGAGTATACTGGCAGATAATAATATGTATGTGCTGATCCGCTTACGAGGAGCTCAATAGTATTGCTTTGGGAGAAATAGCAAAACAAATGTTTAAGCATTGCTGCCAACAAATCCTAAGCTTGAAAAAGAAGAAAAATATGTGATCCTAAAATCTAAATTGAAATCTAAGCTGCAAAGATGCATATCATTTAAGATTCATATTAAACGCATTCCTACGAGCAGACATTTATAATTTCGCGCTAACACATGCCGCATGTGGGCCTACAATATAAAAACCCAATCTCAAATGAACATAAGCCTTGCAACTCTTGCTGACCTGCCCTGAAACCGGGGTGGCATTGGCAAAAGTGAACCGATTTTTACAGTATGGGTGGTCAGCCTCATACCAACCTATCAGTCAAGGAGCATTGAGGTGTGATAGTAGAGATTCCCTTGTATCTGCACGTAAAGTCAAGTTATTATTTAGCTGTGTCATCGTTGTCAACAAGTTTAATGTATTCAGCAGACCAATGGTCTTGTACGGGCACAACTGTATGTATGTATGTATGATTGAGTAAAGTACACGCGATTCTTTTTTTTATCGAGAATTGCGTTGTATAAAACGCTTCTAAGCTACACATCAATGCAACTTCTTGCCACGTTTTATCCCGGAGGGGTCACATGTGGCGAGTGGAATCTAAATATTTTTACAGGTAAGGAGGTCGGCCTTATGCCAAACACTTCATTCGAAGTGGGGGTTTTCCAGCTTCTGAGGGGGCTGGTACTCCGTCTTGTGGGGTCTGAGTAAGCCTCACCGGTATTTTATTTTTGGTTTAGAAATAAACACCGAAGTGGGGAATCATTTCTGACACCCTGGGTGGGATTCGAGTCCGAGCTCTCGGCATGGAATGCAAGCACTCTACCAACTGAGCCATCGACTGGACTCATATGATTATTATTTACGATTAACTTAACAAAGTTATAAAGTTGATTTTATTTATACAGTTCCACCCCTATTTTTAAGTGGTGTAATATTTTCATAATACAGCATTTTGATAGTAAAGATTTCAGAGAAATTATGTGCTTTGCTAAAAGAATCGCATTTTTTTGGTAACTGAGGTACTGACTCCATACCTCTAAAAACATGTAGTTTGTATAAAGCTGTTTTGCTCACCTCAGAAAATAAATCAGTTAATTAAGGTGTACTGAGCCTAAACATGAAATGACAACAAGCCTGCCCGGGAGCTGGGAAATCCCCACTTCTCGTAAAAAAAATAGGTACCGATTCACCAAATGCGACCCCTTCTGGTATAACGCATTATGCAGGCAAGAAGTTAAACTATATGTGTAGCTTAGTTGCGTTTTTTATTCAAATTAGGAATTAGAGAAAAACAAAAATTGCAGTGACTGAGCGATATGATTCTTGATTTTTTTTTTTTAGTATTTCAGATACTTCGACTGATTAAAAAAAGTAAAAAATAATGTTAGTAAAAAAATGTGTTACGTTAAAATTGTGATCAAAATATATATCAATTGATAGTATGCGACTCAAAAGAGTCGCATACTATCAAAGACTGAGTAATTTGCGATCTTTTCTTATTGTTGCAATTATTGGCAGGTTTATTCCTTGTGCCAAAACAGAATCGAGTGCACATGCAATATGTTGTTGTTTTCATACAAACACAATACAAATGTTTTATATACTGCGGTAAGTATAGTCTATGTAATTGCTGTGATTCGATTAATATTAAATAACAATTCATACGAACACAATATGATGATTATGGATTTGTAATGTAATGGCTTATTCAAGCGAACATAATGTACGTGATAGAAAAGCCAATGCCACGATCATATTAAATTTATATTCTCAATATTCATCATTGTACTGTCCGGTCGATAGTTCAGTTCGTATAAAACTTGATTTCCCAGAAAACCAGACTTATTTTTTTAAAGAAATCCTGTGCGGGAGACTCCCTAGATTCTAGGGGTCTATGACACTTGTTGTAGTGCCGCACCGGTGTTTTACAAGCTTGGTCGTCGCTGAAAAGCGCCAATCCTCAAGCAAGACCCAGTTGCTGTAAAGCTGGATTGACCTTTAGTGACCGGTCTTTGGTAATGGTTGTATGATTTTTGTCGACCCAGCGAAAAGCGTATTTGAAAATATAAATGGTATATTTTTTGGGCTCCGCCGGGATCCGAGTTCACAACCTTGCAATGACGAGTCCGAAGTGTTGCCACTGGACTACGGACCGGTTCAAAAATGCCAACGACAAGCGGTGTGCCTAAACGGTCACCAGTCCAAGTACTATCCGCGCTCAATGTTGCTTAACTTCGGCGATCTGATGAGAACCGGTGCTTTCAACATGGTATCGTCATTGACCAGACTTTGTTTCTCAGGGCTTGTTTTTTCTTCAAAATTGGTTTCCCAGAACACCAAAGATCTAGGCGTCGACCAAGAGTGTAAAAAATGATTTTCTGGACCCAAAATTCAAGAACCCACTGCAATTTGTCGTAGCGTTTTTGAAACAAGCGCAGAGTCGACCCCCTTCGAGTCGCAATGCAGACAACAACATAATATGTCTTATGGTAATATTAATTATTATCGTCAAAAATAATTAAGGCCTGGCAAAAATGGGATTTTAATTGCATTTTTCTTCACGAATTAATTGAATAAAATAGTTTGATATTTTTTGTCGCAAGGTTTTTGAGCAAATTGTAGAACCAGGCATTCTCATAATTTTTTTTCTAAGAAAAATTTGTCATCTAATTAAAATATTGAAAATACATTTTTTTACGATTCACTTAAAAACTTTCTTATTTTATATAATTTGCATTATCTAAGCCTGTGAAATAATTTGATGAATATATTAAAATTCAATAACTGAAATATTTTTATTGTAATAAATTAAAACTGACAGGCCGGTTTTCTTTTAAATTTTAATTCCATCAGATAGTTTTAAAGCTTTTATAAAAAATTGCCAAAGAAGCTATTTAAGTACAATGTAAGAAAAAGATCTTGAAGATACAAGGACTTATAATAAAAAGAATAAGACAATATTATATAGCGCCATTTAGTGGCACTAGCCACCCCAACGGCGTTTTTTGCACTTTAGATGCAAAATATGTACTTTTTATTTTTATTCAGAAATTACAAAGGTGATCCGGTCGATAGCTCAGGTGGTAGAGTGCTTGCATTCCATGCCGAAAGCTCGGGTTCGAATCCCACCGAGGGTGTCAGAAATGATTTCCCGTTTCGGTGTTTATTTCAAACCCCAAAATAAAATACCGGCAAGGTTTACTCAGCCTTCACAAGAAATGAGTACCAGCACTCTCGGGAGCTGGGAAACCTCCACTTCAACTGAAGTGGTTGGCGTAAGGCCGGCCCCCTTACCTGTAAAAATAAATAGGTTCAACTCGCCACATGCGACCCCTTCGGGGATAACGCGGCAAGAAGTTACACTATATGTGTAGCTTAGTTGCGTTGCGTTTGCGTTTACAAAGGCAAGTTGATATGAGACTGACAACCCATGCTGAAAAATGGTTCACTTTACCAATGTCACCCCTGTTTCAGGGAATGTCGGCAAAAGTTGCAGGGCTTATGTTCATTTGAGATTTGGTTTTTGAATTGTAAGTACACATGCAGTATTTGTGAGCGCGAACTTAGAAGTGCCTTTTTGCGGGCATGCACTTAATATGTATTTCAAATGTTAATATATCTGTTTGCAACTTAGATTCCCTTTAGATTATAGAAGAAATAAAAACGACTAGGATTTTATTTTCACAAGAATGTCAGATTCAATTTACTCTTACGAAGTTTTTTTTCTAACCAAATCATAGCACCGGCAAGGTTTACTCAGGCTCAAAAAAAAAGAGAAACTCGCCCCTTACGGCGCAGGGAAACCCTCTTTAGAAGTGAAGTGGTTTGTGCAACACCACATTTTTTGTCTGTAAAAATAAGAAGGTTCCATTCGCTGCATAAACTTTTTAAAAGCAAAAAAATGTTGCACTAGATGTGCAGCTTTGTTGCGACTGCGTATTTGAGGGTGTTGAAATTGGCAATCACGAAGAAAATGAACTTGGGTGAAAGAAAGAAATCCATAAAAAATTATGAGCAACTATGGAAGTTAAGTGTCGATGAATTAATGGATAATGTTCACTTTTAGATGCAATAAATAAACACAAAGGACGTTCAGTTGCAAGAACACAGAAACAGATTTTATGCTCATGATGAATCCCCATTCGCCAAAATTACAAAAGCCACTCTATTTTATGAGAATTGGTGTCAATAGTAATAAAAAAAGCTGGAGTAATAATGTAAGAGTTGCAATAAAACATTTGTTTGAAGAAGTTGTGCAGAAATAAAAGGAATAAACGAGATTGCCTAACATGTATGCAAGTATCTGCGAAGTTTTGCGGCCTTAACCCAAATTTACAAGAATGAGATAGATCACGCACAACATATTGTTATGTAAATATAAATATTGAAATAAGTATGGGTAGTTATAGTTATAAGAGTCCTCATAGGTATAGGTAGGTAGGATCGATAATTGTGTATAAGTGTAGAATTCTCTAGGCTAAGTAGGTACTTGTTATAATTATAGGAATTCTGTTTTACATTTGTAGGTAGGATTTTGGTTGTGTCTAGGTAGTACGTGAAACATCGAGAAGTAATAATTACTCTGGAACCGTCTGGCGACTTTAGTTCTGGATCATACTGCTCTGAAGAGTATAAAGGTGCGAATGGCCTGCAGAGCGGGCCAGTATCATAGCGACTCACAAACACATCGAAGTCATCTGATCAGTGAACCGAAACCAATGGAATAATCGAGAAAGTAGTGTGAAAATAAATTTTGTAACAGTGTAAAATAAATAACTATTGAAGAAGACCTGTGTATTTTTAATTTGAAGACAATTGAACCCTAATTTCGTAACAATTGGCGTCAGGTGCGGAATTGTCAAGAAAAATTAAGATCTTCTGTCTAAAAATAAATAAAATAAATTAAATAGTGTTAAAATGAACTTTATTCAAATTGAACTTTGTGTGAACTGACTTTTGTGAAAACAAGTGTTTAAATAAATTTTTGTTAAAAGAAAAGACGCAAAAGCAAGTTAGAAAATTCTGGAACATCCTAGAACATAATGACTATTTTATCGCATTGAGAAAGTCATCAAATTGGACCATAGTTTTTTTTTATTATTGTGTGTGATTAAAAAAATAAAATAAATAAATAAAAATCTTGAAAAAAAAAAAAAAAAAAAATATTACAAAAGAACGTTCCAGATTCATCGAGAAAAAGTTTTTGAATAACTGTGCTTCGTTTACAAGTGTGTGAATGTACATTAAGTACCTACCTGTGTGTTGGAGAGACTTGAGACGAAATAAATAATTATGTACTATCAGACATTATTATGTTAAAAATATTGGTGATTTAAAAATAAATATTAAAAGACAGTACCTACCAATCAGTGTAATCAGATAAATTATTATTTTGCTAAAGTACGTATTCAAAACAGCTATATATATAAAACTCAAAACTTGTATTAAATAAATTTAAAAATATTTTCGTTTTGAAGTAAATTTAAAAAAAAATGGCAACCAAAGTGAACGTCAAGGACCTCAAAGTCACAGAGCTTAAAAATGAGCTTCTGGAGAGGGACCTGGAGACCTCAGGAGGGAAGGCGGCCTTACAGGCACGCCTCATAGAGGCCTTGGAACAGACAGGCGAAGACCCGGCATATTTTGTCATGGCGTCTGGGGGGGACCGCGCCTTGGACGAGCTAAATATCAGCATCAACAGTAACCTGACAGGACTGAAGACGGAGATGGCTGACAACGCCAAGACCCTGCAGGAGAACCTGACGGACCTGAAAGTGGAGATGGCTGAAAACGCCAAGGCCCTGCAGGAAGACCTCGCCAACATGAAAGAGAAGATGAACGAGAATCTCACAACCCTGAAGGGAGAAATGGAGGAGAAGATGACAGCCCTGAAGGGGGAAATGGAGACTCGGATGTCAAATCTGGAGGTACATCTGCGTGCCGAGCTGGCCGACAAGGGCCAGATGGAGTCCACCAGAATATCCCCCAAAGGCCTTCACGACGAGACCGACCAGGGATGCTCAACTCCAACCAGGGTCACTAGAGGGGATGATGACCCTTCGCTGGCGAAGCACAACCTCCCGACCTTCGACGGGAAGACGTCGTGGGAGGAGTATTTGACCCTCTTTGAAACGGCTGCCATGATGGGAGCCTGGAGCCAGCAGAAGAAGGCTTCGGTTCTCAGCCTGTCGCTCCGAGGAGACGCTCTCAGGGTTCTGCAGGCCATACCCCTGGACAACCGTGGTGACTTTGGGCAGCTGAAGCAGCGCTTGGATATGCGCTATGGCCACAAGTGCCTGGGGCAGCTGTACAAGTCACAGCTGAACACAAGGGTGCAGAAGCCCAACGAGAGCCTCCAGGAGTTTGAGATGGACATCGTCCACCTAGTACGAGACGCTTACCCGACATTCCCTGATGACATCTGCGAGAGCTTGGCAGTGGACAAGTTCCTGAACGGATTGAGAGAATGGGAGACGCAGCAAGCAGTGAAGCTGGCTCTTCCGAAGACGTTGAACGAGGCGCTAAGCCGAGCTCTCGAATTTGAGGCTGTCAAACAGTCCATCAGGGGCCACGCCAGGGTTTGTGCAATCAAGGCAGAGGAGGTCAAACTACCTACAACCGAGGAAATAATAGAAAAAGTGCTGCAGCAACTTGAGCCAACGAGACAGAAGGCGCACTGCTGGACGTGTGGCCAGCAAGGACACCTGAGCGCGAGGTGCCCAAAGTCTCAAGGACCGGAGAAATTGGAAGACGACCGCAAGGATGTAGAGACCACCATGGAGATGAACAAACGGCTGAGGAAACAGCTCCAGGATGCCGAGAGAAAGGTCAAAGTCATGGAGACGGAGAACAGGCAGCTGACGAAGAACTTGGCCAGCAGTGAAAGGGTCCGGCGAACAGCGGAGGCCGAGAGGGACGAGTTGCACGAGACTGTGCTGAGCCTGGAGAGACAGAACAAGGGGCTTAAGACTAAGCTCCAGCAGCTGGAAGCTGGGCAGGGGCCCAGGACGAAGGACACCATCGCCAACCTGGAGTCCAAGATCAGCAACACCAAGGAGGCGGGAGCTCGAATGAAGGATAACCACCGGCCAACTCAAAGAGCAAAGTGGTCAAACAATGACCAGCCCGCCCAGAGAGTACAAAAATGCGTCGCATCCAAAGAAGCGCCCCTGTTTGAGACGTTCTGGAGCAAGGTGCAAGAGGGACAGAAAATTCGCCATGGGGTGACCACAGAAGTCCACAAGGACTTATTTGAGGTCACTGGGGACCACACACTGGCATGCAGTGTACCGGAAGATCTAGATATGTCTAGAGGAATTGCACGGGTCTTCCGATACAAATTCGGAGAACCGCAGCCCTCGAGCAGCCCGCAAGGAAGAGCTCTGAGACTACCGAAGGGGCGTCAACAAGCATACTGCCTGGTTGTCCCGGATTCCAGCAACCTGGAAGAGGACTACAAGGCATTGTAGGACGGCCTTGTTGAGCTGCGTGACTACATGTTGGAGGATCAGCAGGCGCGTCTGGCAATACCGAAGATGGGTGGCGGCCGCGCTAATCGAGACTGGCGGATAATCCGGAGTATGATTGAAGCAGTGTTCTCGGGAGTCATCAGTAGGTACCTACAGCGTTAATAATCATGTAATTTTCAAGCCCCTCTAAATCTCACTTAACAGTTTAGTAGAGCTAATTGTATTTACCAATCAATAACTCCCCTCGTTTGCGTAAATCGAAAAAATGTATGAAAACTAATTCACTCACTAGGAGTGCCATCGTATATTCCATACTTTTTCGATTTACGCAATCCAAGGTAGTTTATGTAAATGTTGTACACTTGGGGTACTGAGATGAAAGCTAGTCAAGTAGCAAGCTACATACAAAATTATTAATTTTACAGGATACAGGTTTATCGCATTAGTCTATAAACTGCGTATGTAACGTTCTTCGATATCGTAAATTGAATGTGTATGGAGTCTACGACGGCACTCCCAGAGAGTTTTTTAGTTTTGATACATTTTTTCGAGTATGCTTACGACTTTGCTATGTTTTGTACTCGAGGCGTAGAATAAGCAAGGTGGATAATCTTATTATGTACTGAAAGTTTGAATTATTAATGGAAGATAGCCTCACTATGCGCAAGGGAAAATCAGAAACAAAACATGTACAGACAAATAAACCCATTTCGACTGTAAAGTAAATAATATAAATAAATAGGATGCCTATATTATTCTCTGTAAACTTTGAACTGTAACTCTGTCTTTTCAACGCTTTCTTAACAAAGATTTTCAAAGTATTATAAATGTACGTAAGGGATTTGAAAGGATATAAATAAATGGAGACAATTCTGCAGAGGCTGTGACCCCGCTTAAAGTAATAAGTCGAAGTCACAACGGTTGGCAGATTCGCAATACCAAAAAAATGCATAAAATAGCGCTAGATAAAAAAAAATTATAGCTCTCCATGAAATATTGTGACATTTCAATGGATACCGTATTGTTTTGTATTCAATAAAACTTTTTTCACACAGTGAAAATTCATTTTTATGAAAAAGTATAAAACTGAAAGAGCATAGAGATTTATTTTCACAAGTTTAGCAAGTATTTCACCTCAAGTACTTTCAACTTGATTACGTCATTGTCCATGGATGTCCTCTTGAAAATGACGTAAGCTAATCGAAAGTAGGTATTTGAGATTAAATAAATGCTCAATTTGAGAAAATAAAAAAATATACTTTCTCATAGAAATAATTATTTCAATGAATGATGTGTTAGAGCGAGCACCCTTTGGCTATTTTCAATTTGAATTTCAAATTACTTTTTCCAAACAGCTTTTATTTACAAGCACTGAATGAACAAAACTAACTACATAAATAACAAAAATATTATGTTTGTTTGTTACTTAAAATAACAATATGTTATTTGTGAAACTTGCGACTCAACTTTGTACAGAATATATTCATAGAATTTATGATAACGAATATAAATATTGAGATCATTTAAAATATTTTAAACCTATGTATTTGCATTTTTACTGAGACCTTTCATTCCTGGAATCAAGAAATAATAAATTGTTAAAACAAACAGCTCCCTATACATCCCCAAACATATTGGTTGGGTTCATGAATATTTATGAGTAGTTGTGAAACAAATAATTTTTCCGAAATTCAAGTTTTTGTTTGCATTCCCTTTCAATATGTCGATATCAATTACGAACACAAAAGTCTTATAATATACATACAGCATATTATAGAAAGCAGATTTATCATTGACGGAATATTACTGGAACAGCCTACGAACTTCTCAAGTTTTCAAACTTTTCAAATCCCTATGTAGGAGTAGAGATTTTCAGCCTAAAATATTAGCAAGTACACAAGGCAGCCGCAGTCCCAAGATGCTTAATGAACACTTAAAACTTGTTAAAAAGAGGACATAGTTAGATGCTTTGTCTTCCCAATTACTTTTTATGGTATGGATGGATGGACGCTCACACAGGCACTGGAGAGACGAATTGAAGCGTTCGAGATGTATCTACCGAAAAATGCTTCGGATTTCTTGGCGTAATCGGGTCACCAATTAATAAGTCCTCCAACGTATGCGCACCACAAAAATACTTCTACCAACCGTTTAGCAGAGAAAGCTGATGTATTTTGGTCGCAATTTCAGAAATTCCGACTTATTCATTTTATCATACATGGTAAGACTAAGAGGAAAAGATCTCAGGAGCGCTGAAGGACATCATAGCTGAAAAACATGCGGCAACGGTTCAACAAAAACGCCAAATCCCTGTTTTGAGCTGCAGTATCCAAGCTCAAAATAGCTACGGTGATCGCTGATCTTCGATGAAATTGGCACCATAGGAAGAAAAAGTGAGATGGAGTAGATCCAGGAGGTGATTTTGGAGAGATCGTTTGTCCAAAATGAGCCAGGAAAAACAAATATGCATCGTGGTGGAGAAAAGAGATATCAATCACACAATGATCAGTTAAAAAACCTCTCTAAAGGTTGAAAGACAGCTGGACATCGTTTGAGCAACAGGAGCCAATAGTTTTGTGAGTGAATCACAGATCCAAAGATATAATCGAGAATATAAGCGTATTGAAAGAAGTTCTGAAATGTTTTGAGTATTTTTTTTTATCTGGTAATGGTTTCCAAAGGCTTCTAAATAAAAATAAAACTAATCACAATAAATTCATTCGAAATAACACAACTCGTATCTCTAAATTATTCAACTACCAATGAAATACAATAATTAAAAATAAAAGGCTTGCCATTTGTACTTTATCCTTTCGTAACATGTATCCGAAAAATCGTGGTTTAAAAATAGCAAATGTGTTTATTGAAAAAAGTGTTAAAAACTGGTATCTCAAAAATGGTGATTTGAAAAAAGCAAAAGTATTTGTTGAAAAAAGTTATACTAACAGGTATCTACCTATCTCAAAAATGGTGATTTAAAAATAGCAAATGTATTGTATGGAAAAAAGTGATCGTTGAATATAAATGGAAAGTTTGGTCATTTTCATACCTGCCACACGGTGATCAAAATAGGTGTCGTTGAAGAGGTTTTGTCATTGTGCAAATGCCACGTCGTTCATTTACCGTGTACTTAATACATATGTAGCAAGGCTATTTCTGTACTTTCACAACTAAGTTGTACACAGGATGTGAATGAAAAATGACAGGAAATGTGGGAAAGAGGTTAGATGCCCACTTGCTCTTGAGGAAAACATGATGTCGCTTAAATTCAGAGCGTGGGATGTAGTTCAAAATAGATTATAAGTAGATATTTACAGGTGTAGGTTTAGTAGTTAATTGGAAGATATTGGGCTAGATTCCCATAGAAGCACAATTTTTTTTTCCACTGAATTGAAAATTTTATGTAGGTACTTACACGTTTCACTTTGCCAATGTCACCCCTGTTTCAGGGAAGGTTGGAAAAAGTTGCAGGGTTTTTGTTCATTTGAGGCTTGATTTTAATTTGTAAGTACACATTCAGCATTTGTAAGTGCGAACTTACACGTGCATGTTTGTGGGTTTGCATTCGATATGAGTTTTGAATGTTTGTATATCTTTGCAACTTAGATTATGGATTATTAAATACCATAGATCGGTCACAAAGGTACATCGCCGACAGCAATCTAATCCCGGAAGCGTGTTCCCATTCCACCACGCAACTCGAATGTTCACTCACACATGCACCGAAACGAAATACCTTTAACTTATAAAGGTTTGTGCATTTACTTAGTGAAAATTCATCTTCATCTATTGAATTTCTCATAAAACGTAAGTATTTTTCTTTTTTTAATATTAATTTGTTATTTTATCCTCGAGTAGGTACTTTCGACTGTCGTCATTTATATATAAATTAAATAAAAAAAACTTCAACTTTTCATTAAATGTAATCCAGCTGTCTTATTTATCAATTTTCAACACTCATAACTGTGTATGTGCATTAAATTGCTTGTGTGCCAGTATATAGCTATTTGATAACAGTTGGTTTTCAGCTAGGGTCACTCATCTGCAATACTTCCGTGTGCATATTTGAGTGAACATTCGAGTTGAGTGATGGAATGGGAACACGCATCCCGGTAATAGCAACTGGGTCTTGTTTAAATAATTGGCGTTAACTAGAGCTGGCCTAGTATGCAGAGGGTTCTTGAGGTTTGTATCTCACAAAACAGCGCTCAGAAAATAATGTCATTCAACATATTATGTTCCCCAATAAAACTACTCTAGTGGCAAAAATTTTCAAAGTAGCCTGAAAGAACATAAGTTAATGAAGTATTCGAGTATAGTATTGATATATTATTTGTGTTCGTATGACCCTCAGAACTATGACCAAATGAGTGAATTAACTTCACTTAGTCAGGAACTAATTATCACTTAGTTAAATAAGATAAAATGCTTGTTAAATATAAAATAAGTTAAGTTAAGACCCCATAGAGCGAATACGTCCAAAACGGTGTTCCGGGTTTTAAATGTCCATAATGTTTACTTTTTTTTAAAAATCTTTTACTGTCAGAATACAATAAAGAAATGAATAAACTACAGATTGACCGTTTCCAAAAATGATAGAAGTTATTTGAATTCTGTCAAAATGAACACAAACTAATGAAATGTTACGAAATAATGCTATCTGGGTTCAATGAATAACTTGAATTTTTTGAATGGAAGGATACAAAAAATATGTATAAATGGTAAGTTTATTAATCAAACTCAAAATTGATCGCATTTTTTTTTCGTAATAATGCATGTAAATTGTACAAAATAAAATAAACAAAACAGCTTCAAAAATCCCATACTAATTTTGTAGGGAAACAATTTGACAGAAAAACGCAGTGGTTTGCTCGGCGTTCCCGCCAGTCTGGAGCAAACTGTGAAGGCGAGAGGACGTCTGTTCGCTCCGCATGAATTCTAGCGCGCAGAAAAAAGAATACAGGCTTCAAATAAAAAAACCTGATTAGTATATAAAAATATTTTCTTCACGTAAAATATTATTTGTAAATAAATGTGTGTCAATTAATCAAAAATGTCTTTCGTTTTTTTTTTTAGAAAATATGGGAGTTCGAAAACAAAAATACTATAATAAAAAAAGTAATCGAAGATTGTTTAGAAAAAAAAAGGTAAATTTTTCTACTTCCATATGATAATAATAATATAATATAATAATATTAGGATGATTTATTTGGTGAGCGCTGTTTTTGTGTGTATCACACCTCAAGAGCCCTCTGCGAGCTTGGTCGTCGCTGTAGAAAGCGCCAATTCTCAAGCAAGACCCAGTTGTTGTAAGGTTGGATGGACCTTTCAGTGACCGGTCTTTGGTAAAGGTTTATGAATTTTTCAACTCAGCGAGAGCACATTCGAAATATAAATGGTATATTTTTGTGCTCCGCCGAGATCCGAATCCACAACCTTCCATTTACGAGTTCGTAGTGTTTCCACTACGGACTACGGACCGGTCCAAGATGCCAACGACGCGCGGTGTACGTGAGCGGTCACCCATCCAAGTACTGTCCGCGCCCAATGTTGCTTGATCATTCCCATGTTTTTTTTTGCATTATTGAACTATACACGGATGCATAAATGAACGTGATTACTTTTTTAAAATACAAAAATGTATTTACGTATTTACATAATGGCGCTGAAAATGCTCATAGCAGATATAATAAAAGGATGATTTATTTGGTGAGCGCTGTTTTTATGTGTATCACGCAGATCACGGTCAAAACTTCCCAACTCTTGAAGCTTCAGTTACCATAGATCATGGCAGCAGTACCCCGAGTGTAACTTGTGTAAACTTATCTCGATTGTCTAAATCGAAAAAAAAAATAAAACAAAATCAAGACGTGCCGTCGTATATTTCATTCATTTTCGATTTACGCAATCGAAGGGAGTTTATATTATTATATACTCGAGGTCGAGGCTGCTCCAGTGAGATACATATTATAATTCACGCAAGCCCTACGCTACGGACAACGGAATTATTATTATTGCTGATGTCAAGCAGTCAGTTCAATGATACGAGTATAATATTATGACAATCAGGTACGGCTCGTAGCATACCGTGCAAGGTAGGCTTTATTCTCAAAAATATTTTAATTTGTATAAAAGGTTGGTATGAGGCTGACCACCCATACTGTAAATAATAGTTCACTTTACGAATGTCACCCCTGTTCTAGGGAAGGTCGGCAAGAGTTGCAGAGCTTATGTTATTTTGAGATTGGGTTTTTATGTTGTCCTTATACATGTCTGCTTGTGGAAATGCATGTTATAGGAGTTTTCAAATGTAAAATATCTTTGCAACTAAGATTCAAATTTGGATGAAATTTGATTAACGCCTTACATTGTATTTGCCCGTCTGAAAGATAGTACTAATAACAAATATAAAAAACCATTTGTGCAGATATTAAGACAAAACAATTGAAAATACATTCAGGGTTTTTTTATTTAAAAATTGTGGAATGCCACATTACTAAAGCATTCACCCTTTTTTATTCCAAACTTGAGATGTTTAGTTTTGTCGAAGTCTTTATTATCACATTTATTTTACCTATTGCATTTAGCTCTTCGTGTGTCCCGTGAAAAAAAGTAATGTTATGCTTTAAAATGTCAGAAAACAAGAAAAAAATCAAGTAAAAAGTGAAAAATTAGAGTTTTTCGTGTTTTTTTTATCGAGCAAACTTTTCAGAATCGTGCTGTCAAGCGATTGCAACTCTTTATTATAATGGCAGTAAAAAAGTCTGATGTGTATGAATAATAGTGTTAAAATTTTCATTGATTTGGATCCTTTACTTTCCGAAAAATGTAATTTGGTTAGGCAAACATGTTTGCCGTTTATATCGCACGGCACCGCTTGACATTTTGCGCCGGGTAGCGCTTCGAGTTGAAAAGAGACAAACATATTCGATTCGAATAGATTTGCCACTTGCGCCAAGTATTTACTTTTTTAATATATACTTTTGACGTACCTTTACCCGCAAATGTATGAAAACTTAAATAGCGTTCCTAGTTAGCGTTCCAGTTTCCTTGTTTTTTTAAACGTTGTTGTTTAGTTTACACGTATGTTTTTTTTTACATAAAAGGTACTTCTCTGAAGAGAAGAAAAATATAATAGATAAGAGTAAATTCGTTCTCGCATGCGATCGTTGTTTCGATAATAAAACTTTTGCAAAACGTAACAAGGAATTCTTCTTCTTCTTTCAGTAGGTACCATTTTTAACAAATATCGGCGATGATCATGGATATTTTTACTATGTATGCTACAGGTCTAAATAAGGATTTGGTGCTTTTGTTAACTACTAGGTAGGTCCATTTGCGGCATGTGTAAGCACGAACTTACACGTGTCTACTTGTACAAATGCATGTTATATAAGTTCCTAAATGTACTATATCTATGCAACTTAGATTCTTATTTAGATATTGCCCTATATTCTAATAAATTGAACGGCCTGTCTACTGATAGAACACTTGAGCTATGATAGAAACAAAAACAATGCTTACCGAATAAATCATTCTGTAAATTTATTATAAATAAAAATGGAAATATTATTTGGTTATACAGCCGTACAGTATATATTTTATCACGTTGAGTTTACTGTTTGCATGTAATTCACATCTCAATGGCCCGAACTGAAATGCCACCGGTATAATCCAACTTTAATTTTTACAATAGGTATGTAACAGTTTACAAAAATGAAATTTATCTCTGTAAAAAAAAATATGCAGGCATCACACGCAGTATGTACACCTTTAACCTTATATTCTACATCCATATTCCTCAAATGTATGAGGTATATAAAAATGCAAAATATAAGCCATAATGATTATCAAAAATGAACACTTCCATTTATGTTATGATTTATCTGAGTTTGAGTGATCGCGCGTGCACGGAGCGGTAGAGTCGATGCGCGCGCCGCAGCGCGCGGGAACCGAAGCAATTAGAGGTCAAAACTCAAAGGCATATTTGGAAGGCGCCCTCTTAAGATAAAATGTTTATATTTACACCTGAAGATGGGAGGTATTGCTTCTCCCGAAACCGGTAGTGCTTAAAAAATAAATACTCATGTGAATTATAACAAAGAAGTATTTTATTTTACTCTATCAAGATAAAATGCGTTCATCAAAAAGATGACTATAAAGCGTGCACAAGTCTAGTCAACCAAATGTAATTATAAAATCGATTGTTGATAAAATCAAACTCTTCATCGAGAATAAAAGAGAACACGCAAACGTAAAATATCGAGCGACAGGCTGAAAGGTTTTCTCGATTACTTTTTCCCGCTAACTCAAACATATTTGTCTTTTTGGAAAAAAAAATATAGGGATGAGCGATGTGAAAAAATAGCATGTAACATCCATAGCCGTTTGATAATTCACGATGGAATGATAAAAGTTTTTCAACGTGTTTGGAATTTTAATATTATAAGGAAAGTATTTCCTTTCGACGTATTTTAAAAAGGAGAGGAAATTACTTTTTTACATTTTTTCGAAAAATCACGCGATATAAAAATATCTATTGTAAAGGAGAAAAATGTAAAAATACAAATGTGTAATTGATTAAAGCGTTTTTTTGTCAATTAACGTGGACTTTACGTTCTTAATTATAATTTTGCTCGGTGGTCAAACGTCACAGGTCGTCAGCGTCAAACAAAATGTCGATTAGCATTTTCAGTGTCAAAAATAATAATAATATTAGGATGATTTATTTGGTGAGCGCTGTTTTTGTGTGTATCACACCTCAAGAGCCCTCTGCGAGCTTGGTCGTCGCTGTAGAAAGCGCCAATTCTCAAGCAAGACCCAGTTGTTGTAAGGTTGGATGGACCTTTCAGTGACCGGTCTTTGGTAAAGGTTTTATGAATTTTTCAACTCAGCGAAGAACACATTCGAAATATAAATGGTACATTTTTGTGCTCCACAGGGATCCGAATCCACAACCTTCCATTTACGAGTCCGAAGTGTTGCCACTGCGGACTACGGACCGGTCCAAGACCAGTGTGTGACGTCACATTTTTTGTTTTTGTAAATTAAGTGAACTCCATTCATAAGTCCCTCTGATGTCGCTTTGTAGAAAGGGCAAACAGGTGGATCTTGTGGTTTTATTAAAATCTGGTAGCTCTTAGAAGTAGTGGGGGACAGTAATGCAAAAAAAAATATCGCTAAGAATTGTGTAAGGCCCAATATTTTCAACGTTAGCATAGCGACTTAACACTGAACGAAAAGGACGAACTTATCTTAATCGTGTGGGTAGTTTTTTCTGTCAGTTGTAAGTCATATAAGCTAACATTGACAATACCAGGCCTAACAGTGGCTCATTGAAATATATGTGGGCTATGAATTCTCTAAAATGGAAAAGAGATCAGATTTTTTTTATTAAACAACTAAAACTGAAATTAATATTTTTATCATTTCAGTGGATTGAGTACAAGCTATCTTTTTTTTCATATTTGTTGCATAAGCATTCATTTTAACATTTCAAATAAAGTCGCTTCATATTTACAAATGTCACCCCTTTTTCAACGACAAAACGGCAAGACCTGCAAAGTACACATTCATTTACAGTCCGGGCTTCTTCATGTAAATACGCTTTCATATTTTATTGCTTGCGCTCGGTTAGGTACGTATAATATTATGCTCGTAGGAAGGCGACCCAAAATACCACTAGATCTCTGCAGCTTCAATAACAGATTTAATATCTAAATTCCCGAGTATTATATAATCTGAATAATCTAGAATCTATATCAAAGGGTGAAAGATATGTTTCCAAAGCTGGAGAGATGTTTTCCGGGATCCTTTGCCGTGGTCTGTGGGAGCTGGAGCTTCCGGAAGTTTCGCCTATGTCTACGATGGGCTTTTTCAGCGTAAAAGTGAAATGATGAATATTGATGAAACTGTGATGATTCCAGAAGCTCCAGCTCCGATAGACCATGTCAACAGATCCCGAAAAATATCTCTCTAGCATCATCAGGCGTCCATGTAAAGATAAAACTCATATGTTTCAAGTGTTAGTAACAATGGGTTTTTTAGATTAATACAATTTGAATGGCCCAAGTACCTTGAGTAAAGTAGCGTGAATTCCCCTCGATTAAGAGAGAAATGTATCCAAAATACAACAGGACGCATAGTGAGTGATTTAGATTTCATACGTTTTTTTCTATTAACGCAATCGAGAGCAATGTTTCATACTAATTAATAACAAAACGCAGAATATATATATATATTTATATATATTTTTTTTTATCAAGTAAATACTAAAGTTAGGGGTAAAGAATAACTCTGGAAAAGTTGTGTAAAAACTCATGCGCCAGAACCTGAAAATACATAATAAAAACAATAAAGATCTTATGAAATTATATTTCACTCCCTTAATATTATATTTTCAAATTAAAATTTATGTGACCAAAAATACAAAAATGGCAAACTTTGAAATAACGTGCTCTCCACGTCCATTCGCATTTTGTTTCACACTGAATCACGTGCGAAATAATGTTAAAACTCCATATTTGTTTTGGATATTTCACTTTTTCAGAAAATACAAAAATGTATGGAAGATACAACAGCAACTCTAGCGAGTCATTTAGTTTTCGTACTTATTTTTATATTAACGCGATTGTGGGGAATTTATAAGTATTTTTTTTATATTTTTTTATATATATTTTTTACTCGGGATGTACAATTGTAGGTACATACCAACTTACAATTATTCACAATGAGAAGAGAACTTTTCGAAAACATAAAATGGGAAATTAACCATTAACTTGTAATTATTTTTTTCATCAAAGGATATTTTTCATGAAAACTGTGAATAATAAATTCAAACAAAAGATGCTTCTCTATGACGCACATAATACACATTCCACAAAAAAGAGATTTTTAGGTAAAATGCAATAAAAAGTTCTATAAAAATAATTTTAAATTAATGCTTCAAAATTGTTTTGAATGATTTTTTTTTACATAACCGAAATTTGAAATACATTTTTATTTTATTGAAATTTTAATTGAAAACTTAAATCAGCTTAAACTGTGGTCTAGTCTGTAATCTAAGTTGCAAGGACATATTCACATTTCTAGTTTATATTAAATACATGCCCACAAACAGGCACGTGTAAGTTGTCGCTTACAAATGAGAACTTATATTTCAAAAACCAAACCTCAAATGAACATAAGAACAGCAACTTTTTCCGACCTTCCCTGAAAAAGGTCGGAGTTTGGCAAAGTGAACCAATTTTTTACAGCATGGATGGTCAACTTTATACCAACCTTTAAGTCAAGGGATCTTATGCTAAGAATAAATAATAACTCATTTTTGTGGTGTTATTACACAAACCAGAAATATAATAAACTTGTTGTTCAACAAAAAATAACATTGTTTATTTGAATTTCTTAATTCCAATGGAATTAATTTAACGAGTCAATAAAGTTTAATGAAGTCGTTAAGTTTACAGTTTATGCGTTTCCTCAGTTGATATAAAAGTCCATCATATTTATATCAGCTGTCATAACTATCCGCACAGAAAACACACCAGATGAGTGAATAAATGAGCAAATTCTTCCAATGTTATGCGTGATGAATGCTTTGCCAATTATTGAAATAAACAGAACCAAATTGCAAAAAGATTTTCTAGAAGTAAAGCGTAGTTTATTAAAAGTGAAATTGGTTTTCTGTTTTAGTTTTGATGTCCATACGTGTTAATATTTATTGATTTAAAAAAATGTAATTTGTCGTGTATGTTCCTTAAGACCCCATAGAGCGAATACGTCCAAAACGGTGTTCTGGGTTTTAAATGTCCACTATGTTTCCTTTTTTTTTTTAATCTGTTACTGTCAAAATAAAATAAAGAAATGTATAAACTACAAATTGTCCGTTTCAAAAATTGATAAAAGTTATTTGAATTCTGTCAAAATGAACACAAACTTATAAAATATTACGAAATAATGCTATCTGGGTTCAATGAATAACTTGAATTTGTAGAACAAAAGTATACAAAAAATATATATAAATGGTAAGTTTATTAATCAAACTCAAAATTGTCCGCATTTTTTTTTCGTAATAATGCATGTAAATTTTACAAAATAAAATATAAAAAAAACAGCTTGAAAAGTTCGATACAAATCTCGTACGGCAATATAAAGCGGCTGTTTATACCTACATTTTGTCAGTAGCATAGAGTATTATAGGTTTATAGAGATCCCACTTAAAAAAAAAAGTGGGAATGCCAGAATCTTAGCTACCTCTGGGGAGATTACGGAAGCTTTTGATAATATTATGGAATGTATAATATCTCTCATTCCTAAAATTTATTTCAAATATTTTTTGATATTATAGGAAACTAATGGTGAGGTCATGTCAAAGAAAAGTTTTTTTTTTGTTTTAAAAATTTATTTATTTAAAATAAAATATACAAGTTTACACAAATATACATTCTTAAATAATGCACCGAACTACATTTTGGTTTAAAGCTAAATTAAGGTAATTAAGGTTTTGGCAAATTAAGTTAAAATAATGTAAATCATTTTGAAAGTTTGGTGTCAATTAAAGTTTATTTAGAGGCACTAGTATTTTTTAGCTGGAACGTAACAAAAACATGAAGGTTTTTTGTACTTTATAGCAGTCTTATATTTGTGAACGAATTTTTTTGAGGTTACGACGGAAATACGTTGTCCGGCACCAGGCCACCTATACACCATTTTCACGTACTTTTTTCACGCACAAAGTATTATATTCTTTTCAAATAACTTTTTGCACAATTTAACGCCTGTGAAAACAGCCAAAAACAGCATTCAACGGTTAAAAATTTACGACCCCACGCCAAGCAATCATTATCTGTGGGCGCCATTTTGGCTGTCAAGGGAATATCGGTAATACCAAATAGTAGTTTCCTACTATTATTTTGGACAAGAACCAATAAAGCAGCATCTACTGGTAGAGTAAGGAAGCTTGGTGGTCAATAGCGTTGTATGGAAGATTCCTAAGCATGGTCAGTAGCATTTGAGATGCGGAAGCAGAAGGACGCTCCGATTTACAACAAAAAAAAAATGTTGGCTTGGCTGCGAACGCCTACACACACACACAACGAGATATCGAGGTAAAAAGGTGATACGGATAAGCGACAAAAACTAAATTATGAGGAATTATAAAAATTTAAAAAGTTTTATTTTCATAAATTGAGTATTTATTTCACCTCGAGTACTTTCGACTCGATTGCGTCATTTTCAAGAGGACATTCTAATGACATAAGCAAGTCGAAAGTACTCGAGGTGAAATAATTACTCAAAATTTTTATAATTCCTTGTAAAAATCATTTTTCACTGTGTGAATACTCAAACTCTTAACAGTTAAAAAAACTAAATTATTCAGGAGAGCAGTTTAAAGTTTGAGATTGCAGAAAAATGGGCATAACTTTTTTATTATGTATGATATTGTAAAAATCAAAACCGCTCTTAAATAAAAAAAATAAAGGCATTTATTGGCATTCCCATTCATGTGGTTTTACGATTTTTTTTGTGCAAAGCGCCTTTAGGACAAAAAGGCCAAAATCTTGTCGGTAACACCAAAACCATATTTCGAAACCCGTTTTTTTTGCTTGGACATAAACAACAAAAAAGGTCATCGTAGATCTATGGAAGGGAAAGCATTAAAAAGAGTGGAAGTTTTTAAGTAAGATAGCATTCATAACTAATTTTTGACCAAAACGTCACTTATGCCCCTATTTCCTTTTAACCGTAAATGTTTAATAACACGCAATTCGGACTTTGTAAGTATGTGTGTAAATCCGCGCGGGCACTTCTGCAGGGTCTCCACTCAAAGGAATGGTTTTTTTCTTTATTTAAAAAAAATATATACATAAATCGTTTTGAAGTTAGACAATACTTGTTTTTCTACTCCCATTTGGTAATTTACTAATTACAAAACGGCTAACGCAATCACAATGCCATACATTTCTACACCCGTTGCATAATGTTACATTATGCAACCGGTAACCGTGTTAAAATGAACATGTGCGCATGCGCATTGTCAGAATTGGAACCATTTTTTAATTTCAAATGTCAACCTTGTATGGGGGTATGAAGACCTGTCAATCCAAGATGGCCGCAAGCGATCAGCTGATTAGGCTTCATACAATATTAGTGATATTCGGTAGGTAGGAATTACCATGGTGATGAGACTTTCAGCCCTGTTCAGATGAAAATAAATAAGTATATTTTATGTGTAGAGTCAAATAAAAATTGTTAATAGTGCTAAAATTTATCGAATTTATTTATCGGATTGCTCCAAATAAAGCTTTCCTTTTTTCAATGGAAAATAAAAGGCTTGAAAGGAAAACAATACAAAAGATTTCACCGCAAAAAATAAACAAACTCAAAAAGTTACTTGGTTAATAGGTGAGTATGAGGTTGATCACCTATGCTGTACAAATTTGGTTCACCTGCCAATACAACTGCAGGGCATATGTTTATTTGAGTTTTGGGTTTGAATGTTTAAGCTTATATGCAGGATGTAAAAGCGCGACCTTATACATATGTGTCGGCTTGTGGGCATGAATTCAATATGAAACCTAAATATAATTTATTTTTACAACTTAGGTTAGATTAGATAATCGAAGGGAATGATAAATCACACGTTTTGACAAAGGTAAGGTTTTAATTACTTCAAATGGACGAGTACATTATAATGACTATTATTCACTATTTTGTTGATTCTCTCATGGTCGTAGCAAAAGTATTGTATGCCACTGCACGTAATTAGTCTTTGTAACACTCGTGCTTTCTATTGTGCCATTCGGCTGCGCCTCATGGCACAAACTAGCACTCGTGTTAAAAAGACTATCATTACTTGGCAGTGGCATAAATAACTATTTTAAAACAGATTTGTGAAGAGCAATACACTTCACTAACCTATTTTGCCTGGCTAGAAACAGGTTTGAACATCATCAATTAAAAAGTCATTATTTTACTCGCCACACGACTCCTCCGGGGATAACGCGGCACCAAGTTACACTATATGTATAGCTTAGTTGAGTTGAGTTAATTATATGTTTGTCTTCCACAACTTATAGGTTGTCACCCCTATTTCAGATAAAATCGACAAGAGAGTTGAAGGGCATTTGAGATTATGAGTTTTTATGTTGTATATTCACATGCGGCATGTGTAAGCGCAAACTTATACCCGTCTGTATGTGTGCATACACATAATATGAATTCCAAATGTAGTGTATATCTGCAATGTACATATTATATAACATTAGATTAGAATGAATTATAAACTTACAGCTACCTAATAGCGTCTGTTATACCAGGGTCAAAGCTATCATCGATAGGAGTTTAGACATGACAGGATTCGAACTTGCGATGTTTCAACAACGCTAATGAGGTTCGAACATTTTTGAATTTGGAATTTTTTATTCGGCAAGTAAACGTATTCTTTTAGTTTGAGTCTTGGCAAACAAATATTTTTTATTGGTTGCTAAGGATAGCAGTACAAGAAAGTTCCAATTTCAAAAATGTTCGGACCTTCTAATAAAGTCTGAACAGTTTTGGTTTACAATTTAGATGACCATTTTAAAAGTTTTGGTTTCCAATATCGGTTGCAATTTTAAAACTTTCATTAATTGGTATTAATAATAAAATTTATAAGAAAAATAAACGTCCTTCTTTTTTTATTATTTTTTTTCTGATTCAGAAGCAACCCTGCGCAGAATTGTGTGACAGAGACAAAAATATTTCCTTGAATTTTTTTAAGCTTCTAATCTAATCTAATCTAAGTTGCAAAGATATGTTACATTGGAGATTCACATTTATGCTTTCTAACACGCAGGCACGTACAAGTTTGTGTTTGCACATGCCGCATGTGAACCTACAACATAAAAAACAAAATCTCAAATGGACAAACACCGTGCATTTCTTGCCGTCCTTCCCTGAGACAGGGGTGACATTGGCAAAGTGAACCATTTTTACAGCATGGGTGGTCAGCCGCATACCAACCTATAAGTCAAGGAACATTAATATTTATTATCATAATTTACACCAGCTTGTGGCTCTCTTACCAGGGAAGCTTCTTCTATCCTTTTGCATTCTTTTGTTTTCCTTTTTTTTATTCAAATTCAAATATAATGTTCCATTCGACTAAACAAACAAATTCATCTCGTTACACTATCTATACCAGGCCTGGCCAACCCAAATTGCACCCCGGGCCGCATTGATGGCCTAAAATTTCCCCAAGGGCCACACATACAAACATTTTACAAAAAAAAATTATATAAAAAAACGAAACCACAACCTGATGTGAAAAGAAAACACGCATTGAACCAACAACAAAAAATGTATTTATGTAGTACACAACATAAAAAAAATTCAACAATAGAAAAATATTTTAACAATGAAAATTATTAATTAACCCTTAACTTCATAGAGGAAAAAATTCTTAATTTTTCATTTCAAAACAATATTACAAATAAAACCAATTATCAGGGACTTCTCTTTTCAGTGCAAGATTTGAGATTCTTTTCGCTTACTTAATTTTTCTAAATCTAGGTATTTCAATATTTGAAGTTACACACCTTAACTGGTTTTCCAGATTTACGTCTGTTATAGACGCCCTATTTTTATTTTTATTATATTTCTTTTTTATTTTTCATCACACATGACCGCGGGCCGCACGTAAAGGCGCCGCGGGCCGCATGCGGCCCGCGGGCCGCGGGTTGGCCAGGCCTGATCTATACAATCCCTTACTCTTTTAGCCATTTATTAGCCATGTCCACCATTACCTGTTTACCATGTAACCATACCGCCTGAGTGAAGTTCAGTGCTTATTTAACCTCAATTCAAAAGAGGTGTCTCTTGAACTGAATCAAAAGTTGCGTGCGATCGATAGAAAGAACCACAAAACTACAAGAAGAAGATCATTCTGAACGGGGTGTGTTCTTTTATAATAAGTCCAAGACTTCCATCCTTGCTCTCTGATGGTCTGCAAATCTGACAGATTCGCCTATTTATCAGTTTTCTCAAACGCGTACCTAAGGTTACGTTATCCAAATATTAAAGGTTGTTTTTAGTTAAACCCGTGAACGCAACTAAACTGCAGATTTTTTATACGCTACGTTGTTTCCGAAAAAATATCACGTCTTTTGATGATGATGATGATGATGATTGATATAGCGCAGTTTCGTGAAAGATTCTCACTCCAAGGGCGCTTTCTGTGCTATCGCTGCGAAGCAGTGTGTCTTGAGGGATGTTTTTAGGTTTTCCCTGGTTTTTGATCCTCGAACTTCCGGTGGCAGCTTGTTTCACGAAGAGGGACCCGCGTATGGGAACAATTTTTAGAGATAAACTCCAAGTCAACTACATGGAGCAAGGGTTTCTTATAATGAATTGCTCTTTATAAAATAATATTTAAGGCAATTTTCAAGACTGAGATGATTATATTTTTCTTTTGAGCTTTGAAGTTGATGTGCATTATTTTGCTATTACGGGCCTGCGGCGGACAGTCGGTTTTCTCAAAGTCTCTGGTGCAGTGGAAAATTGGATGCAGTCCAAATGAAGGCAATGCAGCAGAGTGTTGTGAGACACCAACACAGCGAAGGACAACAGTTCTGAAGAATTTTAATGAATGTGGTCTTTCCCAAAGCTCTTTTTTCATTAAAAAAAATTGTGAATAAAGTGAGCAGTTTACCAACCCGCTTTGTCTTGGATAGAAGCAGCTATAAGATTATCAAAAAAATAATAAATCTGTAATCTAATATTGAAGTTACAAAGATATATTGACATTTTAAATTAATATAAAATGCATGCTCACAAACAGACACGTGTAAACTCTCGCTTACGAATGCTGCATGTGTCCTTACAATTCAAAAATCAAACCTCAAATAAACATAAGCCCTTCAACTTGTGCCGACTTTCCCTGAAACAGGGGTGACATTGGCAAAGTGAACTATTTTTACAGGATAAGTGGTCAGCCTCATACCAACCTATAAGTCAAGGAAGAGTTCCTTATGAAATAAGAAACGACGGTGTTTTATGTGAGATGCATGCTAGCTACCTACAACGCCTTATCCCACTCGGCCATAGCACGGATATAGCGTGAATGTAATTCCCTTCTTTCCATAAGAACGATTTTGTTAATGTCATGAATCATTTATATTTTTGACTTGATAAACGAATTCATTTTCAAACATGCATTTTCAAAAAACAATTTGAAATTGCAACTTTTGAGAAGCAATTAAATATTTGCGAAAAGAAAAAAACTTAAAAGTAGAAGTAGTTCTGGAAAATCGCCTTTTGGATCCCTTTCACATTAAAACTTTAACAAAGATATTGAAATGGTAAAGATTTGTTTTAACATTTTTTTTTTAAATGACATTCGGATTGTGTATAGGTACCTATAGACTTAAATACTCTCAAAATAACAATAATAAAAAGTTTACAAAAGTGTACCAAAGTTTTCGAATGACTGCAGTCAAGTTGTAAGATGGCCAAATAAGAGGTTTAATGTTTAATGGAAGCGTTCAGTGAAGTCGACGGCACTTCATAGGCTTAAATTACTTTTTGAAGATGCTTTTATATACCAAAAATTCTCTAAAAATATAAAAGTAATCAAGAGAGTAGTATAAATCATGCAAGTAAACAAACAAATAAGAATCAAAATTTAATCGTGTAGGTAAAACCTTTTTTTTTAGATAGACTGTTTTAATGAACAAAATGCTTTGATTGCTGTTTTTATATTTTTGTTCCAAAACGAAAAAACATCTGTTGAAGAATAATGGGAATGGTTTTTCCGTGTAGAATTATCCGATTCCTACATTCAAAATAACATTTCATCATTTGGTTGTCCCCTGAAGACATTGGTTAGAGCACCAATCTAATCTCATGTAATCTAAGTTGTAGAATATAAGTGACATTAGAGATTCACATTTTATGCATTAGTCCTACAATATAAAAACCCGAATCTCAAATGAAGATACTGTTACGTTTTACCTGGGTTCTTTTAATTAAAACACAAGTTTAACACAAGTTAGCCATACAGTTTATTTACACAGACTTTCTTACAATAGATTTATTTTTAACAGACTTATTCTAACAGATTTATTTTAACACACTTATTTATTTCGTACAGATTACATTTATTTTACACCTTATTGGTCGCCCTGGCAACTAGATACTCCTCTGTGTGAGTGCTTCGAAGACTGACTCGCTTCAGCCCATTGTCGCCCTTCTTATAGCGGAACCTAGGGGCCATTCCAGCCTGCCCTAGAAACTTCCACTACCACAGTTGTATAGACGATTCTGGACATATTTATTTCATGAAGAGTCCATTTCCTACCTACATACACACCTTACAATTACAATCGTCTGGGCCAGAACATTCTCTCAAAACACACGTACACCAATAAACATCTACCAGTGTATTTCGTTACATTATCCCCCCCTTAGACTGTTCCGCCCCGGAACAGTCTTTTCTTTAAGAAGGTACGGGCAGTTTGACCCACAGTTGCATCCAGTGGTCAGGAAAAATGACGTTCCACGGAATTTTCCCCTTAGGGTTTTGCCCGTCATTGCTGGCTGGTGTGGGGGGGGGTGCTTTCCTCTTGGCGGCCGGCATGGGCGCCTTTCCTTGGCTGGGGGCACCGCTTTGCGTCCCCGGGCGGCCACCGCTCCTAGGCCCCGCTTGCTCGCCGGCGTCAAAGGATCAGAATCCTTGGTCGTCGGAGCCGCTCTCCTGCTCGGAAGCGAAGTTCTCACTCTCGCTCTCGTCCTCTGACTCGCTGGGTTGCTTCCTGCCGCGCCATGCTTGGGTCGTCCCTTCTGCTTGCTCTGCTTGGCTGAGCCCCTGCGGGCGGGGGCGCGGCGCCTGCGGGAGGGGTCGCCCCCCTCCCCCACTGACGGGTCAAAGTCAGAGTCCGCCTCCTGTCCGGAGCCACTCGGGTTGTACGAGCCATCTGAATCCCCTAATTCATCCCTGCTGACTTTGGGTCCCCGCACTTTGGTTTCCGGATCTGTTTCATACTCCTCGTTAGAGTAACCTCTCTTGACAATAGCAGCAGCGGACCTTCTGGGCCTGCCTCCCGTGGCCTCGCCGCGGTCAGTCACCGGCCGCTCAGGCGTGTCCTTCTCAAACTCGTAGCCCTTGACATTCTTTTTGTTGCGCTTGATGAGGTTCGTGCGGCACAATTGATTGTACCGGAACTTGAGGTCCTCCATCTTGAACCTGGAGATGGCCACCTCCACGTCGGGGATGTGGTCGATGGGGATGCCCCGGCCCGCGGGCACGGGCACCGGCGGCTCCACGGCCTTCTTCTTCTTGGGAGCCTCCTCCACGGCCTCCTCCGCCTTCTTCTTGGGCGCGGGCTTCTTCTTCACACTGTTGGCCTTCTTGGCCTTGCCCTTCTTGTCCTTGGCGTCCTCATCCTCCTCCTTGGCGTCCGTCTCCTCCTTCGCATCCTTGTCAGCCTTCACCTCGGCCGAGTCACTCTTGCCGTTTTCAGCCGACTTGACATCATCTTTGTCATCTTTGCTGTCAGCTGCGTCCTCAGCCTTGAGCTGGCCGTTGTTTTTGGCCTTCAGGTCTCCCTTCCCCAACTTCTGAGATGACTCATCCTCAGTTGACATATTGGCCTTTTTGTCATCCTGATTATCACTTAATTTTACACTATCAGTGTCCACCGACATTTTTAAGGCTAGGTTTTTAGCCATCTCCTCCTTCCAACCAGCTAGGTCTTCCCTCAAGCTCTTGAAGTTGGCAGCCATCTTTGTTTTAAACTCTTCCACGGCTCGCTCGCGGTCCCCTCCAGACGCCATGACAAAATATGCCGGGTCTTCGCCTGCCTGTTCCAAGGCCTCTATGAGGCGTGCTTGTAAGGCTGCCTTTCCTCCTGAGGTCTCCAGGTCCCTCTCCAGAAGCTCATTCTTAAGCTCATAGGCTTTGAGGTCCTTGATGTTCACCTTAGCCATTTTTTATTTTAACAAAAATTTAAATTTACTTCAAAATAATTTACTTCAAAACAAATTATTTTACAAAAAAATATATTTTTAAATTTCAAATAATGATATTAGATAATGATTATTTACTTTGCTTCGCCAGATCGGCTAATGAGTATTTACTAACACTATCACAATATTATTAACACGTTATTTATGTACACTTCAATCAAATTTTTAGCGGGTAACCACACGATCGTTTTTAATTCAAGTTTAACCAGTTTTATTTAAAACTTTTTTTTTTTTATTCATCAGTTTTTATTATGTTGTCCACATATATTTTTCAAAAGTCTCAAGCACAGTTTTTACTTGGTACTTGGTTTTAAACTTCACACCGACACCACTGTTACGTTTTACCTGGGTTCTTTTAATTAAAACACAAGTTTAACACAAGTTAGCCATACAGTTTATTTACACAGACTTTCTTACAATAGATTTATTTTTAACAGACTTATTCTAACAGATTTATTTTAACACACTTATTTATTTCGTACAGATTACATTTATTTTACACCTTATTGGTCGCCCTGGCAACTAGATACTCCTCTGTGTGAGTGCTTCGAAGACTGACTCGCTTCAGCCCATTGTCGCCCTTCTTATAGCGGAACCTAGGGGCCATTCCAGCCTGCCCTAGAAACTTCCACTACCACAGTTGTATAGACGATTCTGGACATATTTATTTCATGAAGAGTCCATTTCCTACCTACATACACACCTTACAATTACAATCGTCTGGGCCAGAACATTCTCTCAAAACACACGTACACCAATAAACATCTACCAGTGTATTTCGTTACAATACACCAATGAAACGTAAAATATACAGTAAGTCCTTCAGTAATGGTTCGTGTTTTATTCAAATTTTGTAATGTATTCAAATGGTAAACACTCTAACCGCAATATTTGAATTCTGGGATCTTTAAGGCTGACATTCCTTAATTGAGAAGAAAAAAAGTGCATTTTTCTTTTACTTAAAATTAAACATAAACAGTGTTATTCATTAGAATTTTTAAACCAGATTTCTTTAGAGATCTGGTTTAATTTTTCGATTTAATCTCAATTTACAAAAAAGGGGATTCATAAAAACTTTATAATTCAGTTTAACACTAAACGTGTTTCAAAACATGATCACATTTGTAAACCATCTCCGAGTAGGTTTATTTCGTTCTAAACTAGATCGACATACGCAAAATGGCGATCTTCCTCATTCCCCAGCTGATCGTAATGTACGAGATAACTTTCAGAATAAAAGATTTATGAATCAAATAAGAGTTTCAGCAATTACAGTAACTTTAACACATTACAATTTTACACTATAACAACAAATCTACGGTATGCAGCAACGAAACAAATATAAAAACTGTGACAAGAAAACAAGTGACAGATGCCGCGTCGTGTTATTTTTCAAGTCGCCAATTTTGTAAAACTGACACTTTTCTTGTAGATGAAGTATGAAGGCCCATCTTTGAGATTTTCTTCGTGATGCCTACAGCCAAAACCTGAAGTCACAATGAAGTCATGCTTTGAAAAATACTTGTTTCCATTTTTGGTTCATTCGAGGTCCCAGTCGACACGAGTTTGACAGCTGAAGTGTCGAGAAACGTTCGGGAGGGGGCGTTTACCCGAATGCTTCCGAGCGTCTCCGAAAGTTGTCAAAAATCATGCAAAAACCCACAAAAACTTAAAAAAAATTCATAGACACCTAAATACCTACATAAATGTCGAGCATTTCGTATTTTTTCATACAGAAAAAGCTACCGGAAGTCTGTTTAAGCAGGATTCGGTAAACCAAAAAAAATAATGCACGTCTTTCGCTAATGAATCACCTTTTTATTTATTTTGGTTTAGCGGGCTGGTACAAATTTAAATTGGTTTCTCAAAATCTCGCACTAAACAGGTATGGGCGGAATCTAATGAATAACACTGTAAGGGTTTGTGAGATAATTTATTTATTCTTGAAGCAATATAATCAAATATAATAATTTTGTTTGCAAACAAAATATTATTATGTAGCGTCATCTGGTAGTCGCTATTGATGGTTCAACTTTAATGATGATGATGATGATGATGATTTGTAGAGCGCCGTTTCGTAAATACTGTCAAAATATAACTTATTCGTTTCCAGTCAAAATTTTAAGAAACAAGCAACTTTCCAGCTGTTAGTTATTCGAAAATTTAATATGTCTATAATCTATAATCTACGAGTAAGTTGCAAGATATATTAATATTTAAAGCTCATATCAAATGCATGCCCACAAACAAACACGTGTAGCTCACGCTTACAAAAGCTGAATTTGTACATACCAAATATATCCACACCTCAAATGAACATCAACCCTACAACTTTTGCCGTCCTACCCCGGCACAGGGGGGACATTGGAAAAGTGAACCATTTTTTACAGTTGGAGTGATCAGCCACATACCAACCTATACGTCAAGGAATACAAATAATAAATAACATTTAAGTTTATTAGCTCACACAAAAAATATTTAGAATTAAACAGTTGAAATATTAAGAATTATGTCTATAATCTATAATCTATAATCTAAGTTGCAAGGATATATTCATTTAAAGCTCTCAGATGTATGCCCACAAACAAACACGTGTAGTTCGCGCTTACAAATGCTGAATGTGTACTTACAAATAAAATCCAAACTTCAAATGAACATAAGCCCCACAACTTTTGCCGACCTTCCCTGAAACAGGGGTGACATTGGCAAAGTGAACCATTTTTTACAGTATGGGTGGTCAGCCTCATACCAACCTATCAGTCAAGGAATATGAATAATAAATTACATTTAAATATAAAAAAGAACAAAACCTTACAAAGAAATCTATATAAAAAAAAAGTCAAAAATTTCCTATGCAAAAAATGTAGCAAATGAATACACCAACATTAGTATCAACATTGCAGATTAGCCGCCACTTCTTCCTGTCCTTGCATACTTCTTTCATTTCATCCAGAGTCATAACCTTTTTCATACAAGTCCTCCTTTTATTATGACTCTGGATATCCCATTCATTCGCTATTTCAGAGATTTGATCCTTCCATACTTTTCTCGGTCTTCCTCTACCACGACATCCATCTATTCTAGCAACATATACTTTCTTCGTCAATCTTTCATCACTTATTCTCTCCAAATGCCCGAACCATCTTAACATACTTCTTTTAATCTTCACTTTCACACTTTCCCTTACACCACATTCTTCTCTTACAAAATCATTCCTCACCCTGTCACTTCGTTTTTTCCCAATCATACTTCTTAGATAGTCCATTTCTACTGTATGGACTTTACTAATTTCCCTTTCACTCACCGTCCAGGCTTCACTTCCATACATCAAGGTTGGCACTAGTATACCACCGTGCACCGCCAATCTAACATTTTTTGAGAGATTTTGGTTCCTGGCGATGCAAGCGGTCGCACCCAGTACACACCTGCCTTTCATTATTCTTCTTTCAAATTCACCGGCCATTCTTCCATCTTTTTCAAACTTACTTCCCAAATATACAAACTCATTTACGACATCAACATTCATTCCATTAATTTTAAATTCATAATTCATATTTTCATCATCTCTTTCAAAAATCAGAACTTTCGTCTTTCTTGCATTCAACTTCAAATTATTACCTTTCAAAGTTTCGTTCAATCTAGAGAGCATCATTCGCAATTCCACTGCTGAATCAGATACAAGGACTGCATCATCCGCATACAGTAGAACGCTTACTTTGCTCTCTCCTATCAAACAAATGTCTCCTATCAAATGTAAACAGTGAAAATTCCTTGCAGCGCCTGACGACAGGAGCAACAACTCAAGCAACACCCCCAAGACATTAAAAAATTGGGGAGCCTCCCACACAGGATTTCTTAAAAAAAAAACAATATTCGAAGAGAGTAATGAAAGTAGAAGAGATTAAAAAAGTATGCAAGGACAAAACAAAGTAGACACGCTTAAGTGTTGTTTTCCAGGATTTGCCGTTTCAAGTGAAAGCCTTAAGTCTCGATTCGAAGTAAAGACACATCCGTAGAGGTACTGGTCATCCCTAGCGGAATGACGGCTGGATACTGTTACAGTAACTGTGCAAAATAATTAAAATGAGTGCTGTTTCAAATATAAATATTTCCCAAGGTTGTCTTTAGAACTTCGGAAAATTTTAAAGACAAAATAAACTTCAATAAGTAATTAATCTTTTGAAACGCTTAAGTAAATGAATATTTCAAAGAAAAAAACTTGTTTTCAATCACTTAGACTCTCCTTGACTTGCGAGAAGTTGCTAGCAATACTATGAGCCCAGAGAAAATCAAAGATCAACTCGAATGCATATAGTAGAACCTCAATTATCCGAGTCTGATTAATCCGAGGTTACTATGATTCTTACTATGACGGCCCAGATTACTATGACGGCGTGTGCGGCCCTAAGAAGAACCAAGTGCTGACGAAGAAACCATACTGAGGACAGTTTCTTATTCTGATTTTCTTTCGCATTTGAAACTGCTTTAGTTAATGTCGAGCAGTGCAGTTAAGCAATGCTTAAGACGTTTTAATTATGAAAGAATGGAAAGATTTTGCTGCAAAAAATTACGCTCTTCCAAGGTACGAGTTATGTCCAAGATTACAATTGATTATTTTGTGATTGATTATACTTCGATTATATATAGTTAAAAAAAACGAGTATAGATTTTTTGTTTGTTGTCAAGTATGTAATTCTCATTGCAACATTAAAAGCGTTTTAAACCCTAAACAAGTCGTTTTTTTTTAAAGGTTTATTTTAAGATAACAAAAAATATTGTAAAAATTAAAACTTTGTTTGTTACCACTTGAGTACATTTATATCTAATCTAATCTAATCTAAGCTGCAAAGATATATATCATTTAAGATTTATACTAAATGCATTCCCACAAGCAGATATGTATAATTTCGCGCTAACACATGCCGCATGTGGACCTACAATATAAAAACCCAATCTCAAATGAACATAAGCCTTGCAACTCTTGCCGTCCTTCCCTGAAACAGGGGTGACATTGGCAAAGTGAACCAATTTTTATATTATGGGTGGTCAGCCGCATAACAACCTATAAGTCAAGGAACATACATGACAAATTACATTTTTTAAAATCAAAGAATAAAAATAACAATATATACATGGACATAAAAAACTAAATCATAAAACCAAATTCACTTTAACAAACTAATAATAAAAACAATATCAATAACGTTTTCAGTATCTCTGCCATCTTCGGTTGGACTTTTACATTTTTGTTTCCTAAAATTTATGGTCTTATTTTACTTTACAGTAAAAAAGTGACAGTAATGAAAAAAAGGCGTGTTTTATTTAATTGTTTATCTAAACTATATAGGTTAAAAAAATATATGTAACTTTAAAGTGTCACCACAAAAATACACTTAAAAACACGTTTCGTTCACATTCTTTATCGTTTTGTTATGAGCTATATTTTGGAAAAAGGTTTTACTTTCAAGAATTATACATTATTTAGTCTCACAAGAAGCCAATTTTCGATAATGTGATAAGTTTTTGAGAAAATATGTTCAAACTGCAACTATTCACTTAATTGAGTTTCTTGAAAACAGGTTTTCAAGGTTTAGGGTGTTAACAGTGTTAAAAAAACAATACACAGGTTTTGATAAATAAAGACACAAATATTGTCCACACATTAAAACTTTTCCTTGGCCATATGACGTCACAGGTTGTTGCCCATGTATGATCCAAGTTGCAAAGATTTATTGTCATTTAACATTCATATTTAATGAATTGAACTAATTTTTGAAGTATGGATATAACTATTTGAAAATCTATACTCGTTTTTTTTGTTTTTTTTTAACTAAATTATAATTTTTACTAATCTTCCGTCTGTCATTGAATCTAAAGTACACGATACTTACTAGAAAACATAATCCTGCGATATAAAAACGAATAAGTTGCAGTAATGATCAAGGCTGCGACTTGATAAAAAGTCACGAGTCAAAGTCAAGCTATCAGCTGCCAGACGCATGGAAACTTACAGGTTTTTTTTTACTTTTTATTATTTATGCAAATTGATAATAAAATAGTCAAAAATTCATAATTTTTCTTTACTAAGGAAAATGTCATAAAACTGCTCATGGTAATTAATCATTATTCATCTGTTAATGCGAGCTATCAATGTATAAATTATTGTGTGTTTTGTACAAAGTTGTATTTTTTTGTGTAGGTAGTTTTGTACTTAAACAAATGGATATATTATAATATATATTTGCATGAAAGAAAACGTGGATACCAATCCAATCCAATCCAATCTAAGCTGCAAGGATATATACCATCCAAGACTTATTTTCCTTGACTTATAGGTTGGTATGAGGCTGACCACCCATACTGTAAAAAATGGTTCACTTTGCCAATGTTACCCCTGTTTCAGGGAAGGTCGGCAAAAGTTGTGGGGCTTATGTTCATTTGAGGTTTGGATTTTATTTGTAAGTACACATTCAGCATTTGTAAGCGCGAACTACACTTGTTGGTTTGTGGGCTTACATCTGAGAGTTTTAAATGAATATATCCTTGCAACTTAGATTATAGATTATTATAGATTATAGACTTATACCAAATGCATTCCCACAAGCAAACATGCATAACTTCGCGCCAACACATGCCGCATGTGGACCTACATTATAAGAACCCATCTCAAATGAACATAAGCCCTGCAACTCTTGCCGTCCTTCCCTGAGACAGGGGTGACATTGGCAAAGTGAACCATTTTTTCACAGTTTGGGTGGTCAGCCGCATACCAACCTATAGGTCACCGATAGGATCGCGATAATAATCTTTAATAGTCAATAAATCTTTACTATTGGTATGGTAAAATCACATCATCCCAATTTAGAGCGGCAGCACTTGCCATGATGATTTATTATCTTCGATACGAGAAGCACTCAAAGAAAAATAAGAAAAATATAGATAACACCGCCATATGTGCTGATTCATTGATTTGAGAAATTGTGGATAAAACTATTTATTTCGTGTTACTTCTATTAGTAATTGAACTAATTATAAGGAAATACTCATGACAAACTATAGAATTTTCACACTTTTGTAGTGTTTTCTTTTGTAAAAAATAGGAAAAAAGTGCAGTTAACTGAGAAACACATGTTAAATTTAGATACAACTTATTCAGTTTTTCCTTTAAGGTATCGATATGTCAAACGATCGTAATTCCAACCTCAACCTTAACTATTTCTATTTTGTTTGGAAAAGTTAACTTTGAACCGGATACAAATTGGAACCTTTTCATGAATAGACCTACATATGTTAAAATGCGTTTGAGCTCATTCTTCCCAAAAGGAATTCGATATTAACCAACAGTGGAGCGCAATACTGGCAAAAAGAGTTTTGGATTAATTAAAAAATGAATCAATACCACAGTGAAGTGGGTATTGGAAAAATGTGCATTCATTCTACAAGGCAACTGGTAAATAATTATAAAAATTATGTGAAACGAGAACGTGCATTGGAAAAACACAGAAAGTGAATTAAACATAAGTAGTTAAAAGTCAAAGCAAAACTAAAATGTATAAATTTGTAACAATAATTTGAGTTAATTTTTCTGATTAGGTATTCAGTATAAGATACTCTATCCCTGAAGTAAGGAATACCTGAAAAAGGATGGAATAGGCAAGTGATACATATTTTATAGTATGGGTGGTCAACCTCGTACCAACCTATTAATCGATATTTATCGGTTCTATCCTTTACTAGACGTAGCTAAGCATTATATCTTTAGAACTAACAATGCAATAAAGTAGAACCTTGATTTTCCGAACTATTGCGAATGGAAAGCGTTGAGTTGGGCGCCCACAGTTGCGTTGGCGTGACGATGTTCAGAGAAGTGTAGGACTTGCCTGGATGCGGATCGCTCAGGATAGAAACGAATGGAAAATGTGAGAGGAGGCCTACGTCCAGGAGTGGACGATCAATACAGGCTGAAGAAGAAGAAGATTGCGAATGAAGCTTCATCGGATTTTGTGACAATTATATTAATTTTAAAACTAAACAAATTTCAAAACTTAATTAAACTCGGATATTTCACGAACCGTTTAGAGAGAACTTACATCATTCTCGACGTTTCGTCGGCGACGTAGCCAACGTCTTCAGGAGAACATTCTCTCTGCACGACGGCTGAGGATGAACTGAGTTTGAAAACAGTATTGTCACAAATCACTGCATACCTTAGAGCGAAGGTAGTAGTATGTTTAGGTCTGTTACAAATTCCACTTTTATTTTGTTTGGATTCCACGTCACTAGATGGCACTATGTTTCCTGTACACACGGCACTAATTATATCATTGTCTTTGAGTTGAAACTTAGGTACTGGTTTCGGTCATCATGCAGAGAGGATGTTCTTCTGAAGACGTTGGCTACGTCGCCGATGAAACGTCGAGAATGATGTAAGTTCTCTCTAAACGGTTCGTGAAATATCCGAGTTAAATTAAGTTTTGAAATTTGTTTAGTTTTAAAATAATATAATTGTCAAAATGTCAAACGACCGTAATTCTAATTAAAGCCTTCATCGGATTATCCAAAACTATAAAAATACGGACTGTAAAATTTTAGAATATTCTAATATAGTTATGGTTTATTTCCATACACAAGGACATTAATAACGCTTATCCGTAGATGCACAGACAGCATGACAAGTAAACAAGGATTGAAAACAAGAATAATTGTTTGACGTAATGGATGTCCGCCATGAACATCTCTCCATTTCTTCAGTTAGAATAAATCTGTTTCTTTTGTGCTTTTTTAAGCTCCAGATAATTTTCACGCTTGTATTTAAAAAAAAAGGTTAATTTTTATTACAGCTTAATGTCTGTTTTTCAATACAAAAAATTAAATAAGTGAATTAAAACTTTGTTTCCATTTGAATTTTTTAAATAACAAAAAATTAGGCTTAAATCAGTTTTTTGTGTAGGTACTTGACACATGAAATGAATAAAGCCGTAACAATTTTAAAAACAAATAAAAGCTCAAAATATAAACCTACCTAATAATGATTATTTTATCGTTACTCTTTATTTCTATGACTTAGACAGTCCAGTACGCTAGGTGAATCATAACATTGGATAAGGCAAACTCGGATAACCAAGACTCTACTTGTTTGCAAAGTTTCATAATAATGTAAACCCCAAGAGATGTGAGACCTAACGAGAGGATTTGCAAAGCTTGCAAGACAATGGCGAAATGGAAAAGGCAAGGAATACGATCGTAGAGAATCCATAACAGGTGAATGGCTCTAACACGACTGTCCAAGATCATATTCCATGATACTCAAGGGGTTTGTCGATCAAAAATGAGATGCAATTCGTTGCAAGGCTTTGTTGCAAGGACAAATATGACGTTCTAATCTAATCTAATCTTATCTAAGTTGGAACATTAGAGATTCACATTACATGCATTCTCACAACCAGACATGTACAAGTTTGCGCTTGCACATGCCTCATGTGAGCCTACAACATAAAAACCAAATCACAAATGGACATACACCCTGCAACTCTTGCCGTCCTTCCCTGTAACAGGGGTGACATTGGCAAAGTGAACCATTTTTACAGCATGGGTGGTCAGCCGCATACCAACCTATGAGTCAAGGAACATTGCCTCGTGTTAGTCACACTTCAAGAGATGTTTACTGGCTTGTTTGTTGCTATTAAGCAAAGTCCGATTTATGTATAAAGAATGCGTGGGAGGGGAAGACCGAGGTAAGAAAAAGTTTAACAAATAAGAGAAATTGCGAGTTGCTTGAATCTGCAGGGTGAGAAAAGTATGAGGGTATTCAAGATCGGTGTAATGGCCGAGGGATCAGGTGGCTGATCTTTGTAACGTATTTGGAATAGAATAACGTTGGTTCGATCCCCGTTTGGGTCATTTGACCATAACTTTGATCCTGGTCCAATATAATATGTCATTGAGTACCTAATTATTAATTAATAATTCATTAAAACATAGGTATAATAATGAATTATTAATTGATGATATAAAAACCGGTTTCTGGCCAGGCAGAATAGGTTGGTGAATTGCATTCGTCTATACAAATATTTTTAAAAACAAGTGAAGCGAGGACAGTATAAAGAAGAGATGCTTCTGCGAAGGTATTGGACACCCCTCGTGGGATAATGGGCATATAAAGATACAGTTACTAAGTCTGTGTTGGTAAATCACTTGCGTTCGTATCTGTCATTCAAACTGTAATTTTTGTACCATTTTTTATAAAAAAGATGCTCAAACACATGCCAATCAAAGAAAGATTAAAAGAACATTACACGTAAATAGTTACACGAAAAATAATGGCAAAGTTATTGATAAACGATCTATTTATTGAACGCTGTTGCTATATAAATAACTCCTCAAGAGTTCTCTATAAGCTTCTTTGTCAAGATAAACCAACATTAAGTACTCGTCATCTAATTTAGAAGTTTGTTTGTTGTACTCACATAGTTGTCAACTTCATCGACTACCATGCAGAAACTTAACGTCGTTTTGTACCCTGTGGTAAAGCTTGAAACTATAAATTGATTTCCAAACGCCTGCGGTTGTGTCACGGACCAATGATTAAAGTGAAAGGGCCAAATGACATTTTGGGAACAGGGAATTTACCACATCAATTAATACATTTGGTTTTGAAATAGAATTTCAATTATCTATATACATTTTGATTTTTTTTTTAGTTCCCACTAAAAAAACGTACACGATTTTATTCTAGTTTTCTGAATCCAAAAAGTTCTTGTATTGAAAAACTGATTCTAAACCGGTTTTTTTTATGAGTACGAAGGAAAGTGTCAAAAATTTTACAGATCTTTTTAGTGATTCAAGTCCCTGCAAAGACGCTGTAAAAATGACATACTGGTGGGTCTTTAAATACTTATGGAAATTTCAATTTATATGTCCCTTTACCGAGTAATCAATGAGATAAAGCCGTTCAAAATTTTGGGTGTTTTAAAAAGAAAATGAAAGGTAGCGAAACCACTTCAAGGAATACCATTGAAAAAAATACATCATAATGAAAAAAAACGCATAAAATGGCCAGACTTACTGACAAAGAATGCATAAATAAGTAATTAAAAACAACTTACTTGATTGGAATGAAATTAAACTCCAATTTATAATCGTCCCGATGGTGGTCATTTTAAAAACTGCCATTCGATGCAAATGGTTTAATGTCTATTCGCATAATAAATGGGACATTGTTTTCAATATTATGTATTTAAAAAAAACACCTTTTTATAAAACACAATTATTTATACACGTGTTCATTTTAAACTTATTTAAAAAATGAGAAATAATTAAATTTTGTTCACGATTCACTAGAGAAATAATGACAAAAAAATGTTTTTATTTTATTATGGTTTAACAGTTTGTATAATTTCTACACGGGTGGTAAACAAAAATAAATTAATTAATGATGAATTATTTTTATATTAAAATATCGGTGTTCACTAACTTTGTTGAAAATTTAAATATTAAAGTTATCAATCTTTTAAATATTTGAAATGGTTTTTCAAATCATCAGTTTTTAATTGCATTTAAAAATACCAAAGATCACTCCGTAGTTAAAATGATACACCTTTTTATTTTATTGTTCGTTAATGGTTTGGAAAACAAAAACTTCAAAAAATTATAGTTATTTTTAAAAACAAACCACTTGTTTAAAAAAAAAACTTACTTTTTTACTTCTTCTTAATTAGATTTTGAAAACAATAAACTACAAACCTAAACACTTAAAATAATCATATTTTTCCACACAATAAATATTCGACTATTAATTTATTAATTATAATTGAATAAAAGTTTATTTATTGTTATGTTACCATTAAATGTACGATTTTCTCTTCGCAAGTCTACGCGGTGCGGCCAACTCTCGCTGTGCGTGCAAGCGTGCTGCGTTTTCTAAAATCGGACGTCAACTAAGCAGCAAAGTCGTACGCAGGGACTATTGCCAGGTCGTGAAAATTGCCAGCGTAATCGTACATTGTTGGTATTTTTCTTTTCGTGAATTTATTAAATTTTCTAAAATTGGAAAATTCTCAACACACGATATTAAAAATGTTATTTTTAAAGATTCCTGTTAAAATTTAGCAAGAAAAATGGTAGTAAAATTGAATAAAGATGTTTTTTTTAATTTAATGACAACTTTAATGAGATATTTAAAAAAAACCATATCATACACGTGCCCAAAGGTCTATTTATTGATATACCTTATTTTTTTACCAAACATATAGAAGTCTATTTTTATATATCAATAAACAATTGATAATTCCGGTTAGCTAAACACCAAGAAATCAATGTTTTTAATTAAGCTAACGCAAACGTAACAAAGCTACACATATATTGTAACTTCTATCCGCGTACTCCCCGAAGAGATCTCATGTGTCGAGTGTAACATATTTATTTTTACAGGTAATAATGCCGGACTTATGCCAACCACTTTGGTTGAAGTGGGGGTTTCCCAGCTCCTGAAGGAGCTGGTACTTATTTCTTGTCTGAGTAATCCTTGACGGTGTTTTTATTTTGGGATTGAAATAAGCACTGAAACGAGTAATCATTTCTGACAGTCTGGGTGGGATTTGAACCCGAGCTCTCGGAATGTAATGCAAGCATTCTACCAACTGAGCTATCGACCGGACTACAAAAAAAATACTGCCTGCTCACTTACTAACCATGGATAATAAAAAAAAAAAAAAAAACATATTGTGAATGCCGTTGATATATAACCTATCTATAATCTATAATCTAAGTTGCAAGGATAATTATGTTCATTCAAAGCTCTCAGATGTATGCCCACAAACAAACACGTGTAGTTCGCGCTTACAAATGCTGATTGTGTACTTACAAATAAAATCCAAACCTCAAATGAACATAAGCCCTGTAACTCTTGCCGACATTCCCTGAAACAGGGGTGCCATTGGCAAAGTGAACCTTATACTTAATTTATATCCTTGTACTTAATTTGTCATTTCTTACCATTAATATCGCCACCTCAAAAGTAAAACTGAATAACTGCAGATTCACTGATATAAGAGATTGTGCATAAAACATTTTCAGTTTTGCCTTTGGGTGTCGATATGTTTTTTTTGCTGATATAGATTTTTTTAATGCTTAATATTTTAAAAAAATATATAAATACATGTCAAAGCGCGCGTAGTATTTTTCTAGTTCTCTATCCATATTCATTGGTTTGTTCGTCGTAACGAAAACTCATTTTTCATCGCTTGTATTTGCGGTCACATGTGGCAACTCGCTAAACTCTATTTTCGCATATTGAAGTTCCACAAAACGCGTTCGAATTAACATAAGATGTGCACCGGGCGCTCGTTTTGCGAATCAATAATTGAATACTGAACGTATTTGGATTTCCAAGTAAGGAATCTTGAAAGAAGAAATTGCGTTCACGAACTGATTGGATTCTTTAAAAAGATCGGATAGTATTTTACAAATACGTGCTTATTTATTTGCTCCAAAAAATACTTATTTGGGGAAATAAATAATTAATATTAGGATAATTAATTGGGTAAGTGCTGTTTTTGTGTAAATCACACCTCAAGAGCCCTCTGCGAGCTAGGTCATCGCTATAGAAAGTGCTAATTCTCAAGTAAGATGCAATTGCTGTTAGGTTGAATTGAACTTTGTTGACCGGTATTTAGTAAAGGTAAATGAATTTTCCAGCCCATAGAAACGCGTTTTTAAAAATAGAAATGATATTTTTTTTGTGCTCCGTCGGGAATCGAACCTACGACCTTCCGATATGTAACATACTCGGGGTACTGTAAACTGAATTGTGAAACTCCTACCACCTTTCCCTGAAACCGGTGAGGAATTGGCAGGGGCGTGCATCTCATACAGGCACATGCACCTAATGGGTAGGCAATATATGGTAAACAACACATTTAAGCTTGATATTGGGTTTTACAATTCAAAATGAAAATTTTATTGGAGCCATCATTAGCACTTCAGTCAATTTAAAATGAGTAATTTTAAAGGAATGGGAGAAAATATATGTTCGGAAATGTATTTGCCTATACCCTATACCCTATGCGCACGCGCCTGGGCATTGGCAAAAGTGAATCAAGCAAAATTCTTATACCTTTATCAAAGGCCGGCCACCAAAGGTTTATCGAGACTCACTGCAACAGGGTCTTGCTTGAGAATAGGCTCTTTCTAAATAGACGACCAAGCACGCAGAGGGCTCTTGAGGGGTCTAAGTCTAAGTCTAAGCTGCAAAGATATGTATCATTTGAGATTCATATTAAATGCATTCCCACAAGCAGACACAAGCTTAATTTCGCGCTCACACATGCCGCATGTGGACCTACAATATAAAAAACCGAAGGGGTGATTCACACAAAAACAGCGCTCACCAAATAAATCATCGAAATATTATTACAGCATTGGGAGTCAATCTCATACCAACCTTTTATTCAAGGAACCATCAGGGAAATTATAAAAACACCTAAAAAAATATAAAAAAACATCCGCATAAGTATGTCAAAATATTAAAGGAATTTTTACACAACATGTTATTTATAAATAAATCATAACCTTCCCTTTGATTGAAAAATAAAATAAAAATCATGTAAATTACGAAAATATTGAGTGTGAAAACATTTCATGGTGTGAATTACAACAAAAAAAAGATCTAAGGATACAACTTTGTATATCCTAGTACATATTGGGATGAAGTAAATTTTGTTAAATAAATTTAAGTAAATTTATTCCTACATAAAAACTCACGTCAAATATCAGTTTAAGGAATTTATTGAATTTAGGAAATTTCTCATTTTTGTTTTCCAATTTTGTAAATAGAAAATATGCAAGAAGGAAAAAATGTACAAAATGGTGTCTTCTTGAAAAACATTTTTTTAAATCATTTGGTATCTGGTGTCATATTTTGTCAAAAATTAATGTTATTTGTAAACCTACTGTTTTAAAAAGATAACAACGAAAAATAATCCAAAATATAAATTATTACGGGATTTTGTGTTTAAATAAAAGTAAAAATAAAAATGAATGGGTGTAAATTAAATTAAAAAAACAGTAAAAAATTCAATACATTTTCAATAGAAAGACAATATTTACGTTAAACATGGAAACACTAAACAGTTATTGCAATTGTATTTTGGTTCAAAATGCGATTGTACTTGCATATCATTATGTCAAAACAGGAAAAAACGGATAAACAAATAAATAAAAAAGTAAAATAAAGAAAAAAAATCAAATAAAGGAATTCAACAGAAAAGTACAGCACAGTAATTTTATTGGACATGCATGCGAGAATATGACAAAGGTTGCATCAGAAAACGTTACCAGCTTTTCCACTCCATTTAAAAGATGGAAAATGAAAAGATCAACTTGGAGTAATTGCGTTTAAAAAGCAAAAGCGCAATTCATCACCATAGTGCTTGTTTCTTTTATCTCCCACAGAGGTAATTTTACATGCTCAATTTTTGTACGTGTACTGAACAAACATGTCTTACGAATGCTCGAAATTGATTTTGAAAGCATTAAAAACAACTCTCACAATATCGTGTTTTACGTTTCTTTCTTTGCTCAGATTATAGCTAATATTATAACTATAATCAGATTATAACTAATCTAATCTAATTTAATTTGCAAAGATATTTAACATTGGGGATTCACATTATATGCATTTTCACAAGCAAACACGTATAAGCTCGCGCTGGTACATGCCGCATGTGAACCTACAACATAATAACCCTAATCTCAAATAAACATACACTCTGCAACTCTAGTCGACCTTCCCTGAAACAGGGGTGATATTGGCTAAGTGAACCATTTTTTACAGCATGGGTGGTCAGGACCATACCAACATATAAGTCAAAGAACGTATACAACAAGTCACATTTTTGAAAATGCATATCTGTACCTTAGACGGCTTAGAGCATAAACAACGGAAGTCCACTTTTTTGCGTTTTTGGTTTAATGATGCAGAAATTCTTATAATTAGCTGTTCTATAAGTGGTAAAAAAATTGGAGTCCTCGGACTCATTATTACTGAGATATCAAGTGTAATAAATATGGGATGCACATAAAAGTGCGAGCATAAACCACGGAAGTTCCAAATACGTTGTTCACATTACTTCACATTAAATAAATATCGATAAACGTAGATAAACAGTTTTTACAGATCAAAAATATCTCGTCTAGTTTAGAAGTTATGATGGTTTAAAGTGCACATTTTCACTAAAACTCGTCTCCTGCACATTTTACTAAATGTGACTACCGTTGTTTATGCTCTAAGGTACAGATTATGATCTCTTATTATTTAAAGTTCATGTTTGAATCAAATGATAGATAAGCCAAACAAGCACTGAGGAATGAACTGTCAACTTGTTGGAACGCAATTAAATAAGTGTAGCAGTTTCTGTAAGCTCTTCAAAGTAAAACAACCAAGAAATTGTAAGCTACGAACTGGAAAGAAAGGCATATCTACTCTTACCTCGATTCACGTAGTAATAATTATTTCTGCTCATTTAGAAGTTGAAGCGGTGCGCTTGTTTGGTTAATGTGATTAAAATATTACTTACTTTCAGGATTTCAACCCGAATTTGTCAGCAAAGTCAACAGACTGATTTATTACTTTTATAATTTGCATTGATTCAGAAACGGAAAATGCGATAATAAAGTAAACGAATATGTTTTATGTACATGTAAAATAGTAGTTTATGTCGCTGTCTAGTACTGGTAATTATTTATTGGATTTCATTTATTATGTTTTATTGCTCTGTATTTTTTTTAAATTGATGTATACTTTTTATTTGATTTGTTTGTCCTGCATTATGATTGAATTTCATTTTTTGTTGAATCTCATCTAATCTAATCTAAGTTTCAAAGATATGTAACATTGGAGATTCACATAACATGCATTCTCACAAGCAGACACGTACAAGTTCACGCTTGCACATACCGCATGTGGACCTGCAATATAAAAACCCAAATCTCAAATGAACATACACCCTGCAACTCCTGCCGACTTTCCCTGAAACAGGGGTGACATTGGCAAAGTGAACCATTTTTTAAAGTATGGGTGGTCAGCCTCATAGCAACCTATAAGTCAAGGAATAAATAAACAGCTCATTGAGTAATAACATAAGGGGCTATTCTCAGACATTTTAGTCATCAACCATTTTCTACGGAGGTCAGACGCATACCAACCTATAAGTCAAGGAGTATAAGAGAACAAATTACATTTTAGAAGTAAACAAATAAAAATAAGGAGAAACATTGAAAACAAATACAAAATTCTAATTTAATTTTTTAAAAAAATTGAGAAACCCTAGCCCTAGCCGCCAACATTACAGATTAACCACCATTTCTTTCTGTCCTTACATACTTCTTTGACATTAAAATTTTCTTTAATTTTTATTTAAAAATTGTTTTATGTTCAACTGTTATTGTATTTTTTTAATGAAATATTTATGTATAAAAAAAACAGCTTATAATATACAGTGCCCTTGGGGTGATTTTCCACAGTACCTACGGCGCTAAAAGAACAATTGTCCAATAAATAAATAAATATTGAGAGCCATTGTAACACGAGTTTCACATTGGCTAATTATGTGCAGTGGCATACAATACTTTTTCTACGACCATCAAAGAAATATTAATTTATAATGGTTATTAATTCAATCTATCTTAGCTTCTTAGGGAATCTGAAAAGAAAAAAGATATTGCTAACTCACACGATACCTTAAGAAAATTTTACAACTTTTCTCACAATCGAAATACTTTTTTTCCCTTGATATTTTTTACAAGCAGTTTTTCAATATCTAGCTCCATCCTAGAGGGCTCCGAAGTTCCAGTAATGTCGATATCAGTGTGTAATAAAACTGATACACCAAGGAGAGCTTTCACCCACACAAAAAATACTTCTTCTCAGGTGTAGCTCCTCCAAAAATCTGTATACCTGTACTACAAGTATAATACAGTATGTTTCAACTCAATAATAGCGCTTTCACAGACAAATATGGAATCTAAAAGGCTCAGTAGGGGCGCTGTTTTATTTTGCTAACAATTTTTGGTCAACGCTGTGGTTGTGTTGTAACGTAATGATTAATAATTGAGGTACATATTTGAAGTAGTCTCAAAGGTCACCACGTCTTGAAAGATTTACAGCATTGTAGTTTTTGGTAGAATTTCTTATAATCTACCACATAAATCATGGACCCTGAGAAAAATGGAGTGTACCTGTACCCTGAGAAAAATGGAGTGTACCTGTACCCTGAGAAAAATGGAGTGTACCTGTACCCTGAGAAAAATGGAGTGTACCTGTACCCTGAGAAAAATGGAGTGTACCTGTACCCTGAGAAAAATGGAGTGTACCTGTACCCTGAGAAAAATGGAGTGTACCTATACCCTGAGAAAAATGGAGTGTACCTGTACCCTGAGAAAAATGGAGTGTACCTGTACCCTGAGAAAAATGGAGTGTACCTGTACCCTGAGTATACAACATAGCGTAAATCTCACCTCGATTTCGTAAATCGAGAGTGTATGTGATACACGACGGCACTTCTGGAGAGTGATTTAGTTATAATTTTTCAACTTACCCAATCGAGGTGAGTATACGCAATGTTTTATACTAGGTAAACTGAATTGTAAACTTTTCGATGGTTATAAAAAAGGTCAGCTTGGAGGAAAAAGGCCGCGAAAAATTATATTGATCAAATTAACAAGTTGGCAATGACTACAAATGATCGTAATCTGTAGTGGAGAAAAGAAAAGAGCGTGCAGAATAGATTAGGTATATAAATTTTGAGGATATGAAATAAGTTTGCAGAACAGAAGATTCATCCGCGGAGGTATTGGCCATCCTTTTTGGAACAGTGGATCGGTACAGATACAGACAGATTTATAGCCAAGAAAATATCGAACGGAAGATGAACATTTAACTAAACTTTTATTTTAGTTGCATGCATATATTTATACATTTAAAGTTTTCATAAATCACGCTTTATTTACGCTTGTACATGCTGCATGTGCGCTTACAAAAAATAGTTCCAACCTCAAATATAACATGAATTCTACATCTCCTGTACCTAGCATTTCCCTGAAAAATGAGTGACATTAGCAAAGTGAACCCTTTCTTCACAGTAAGGGTGGTCGCTAATGAGCTTCATGCAATTTATATTGTCCCGAGTCTGTAAAGAGAGGGTTTGCGTTAGTGAATAAACCATGGAAGAATGTTGAGGAGTCCCACAGAATCTGGCAACTGAAGGATATCATGTATATTTTAGTGCGATCCCAAGAATATCCTAAAGTACCTTCGTAACGGCCTACCCTTTCAACCATGTGACATACGTGATGAAAAATATTAGTTTATGAAACCTGAAAATTGTTTCATTTTTCTTTTCTGTAAAACAAATTAGAGAAGCAGTTTTTACAGAGCAGGAAAACTGGAAAAATGAAAAAAAAAAAACAATATATTTTGTATTGTTTGTGTATTAACACTGTGAAAATTCATACTGTTATAGTTTAAAATTTTTTGAGGAATTCAAAAACACTGTTTATTTTCACATGAATATATTTAAAAAGATTAAAATCTTTAGAGTAAGTTACTAACGTTTTCAACCATATATCAATAATCATACCTGATGATGACCTTCTAGGTCGAAAACGTTAGTAACTTACTCTAAAGATTTTAATCTTTTTAAATATATTCATGTGAAAATAAACAGTGTTTTTGAATTCCTCAAAAAATTTTAAACTAAAAAAAAACAATTATGAATCTACACGCTCTTATTCCTAGAAGGTGTGAATATTTAAATTGGGTTAAAAGGGATTTTGCAGATTAAAAAGTCATTTTTTTCAAAGTTTTTAACGTAGAAAGTATATAAATTTATGAAATGTTTCAGCGGAAATATTCTGGCCATACGAATACCCCCAGTAGGTACAGAATACTTTTTAAGTACATTTATTGAAAAAAATATTGATTTGCTAGCTTAATTGATTGACGACACTTCGAACTATGTGAACAGTCACATGTATTAGATATTCAAGAACAAAAATCACAAAGGTTTAGCACATATTTCCACTTGCAATCTTTTGATATGATTTGGGAAAAGTTCAAAGTTCGATGACGTCTATCAATGACAGCCGCAATGCATGCAAGCTTACACTGGGTTAAAAAATTCAACATGAAAAAAAGATGCTGCATTATTCTATTTTTTGATAATATATTAGTTTATTGGAAGATGGCCAAGAGTCAGACACCAGTCACAATCATTTACTGGGTTAATAAATAAATAAAAATATTTCAGTAGAACAAAACAGTGTTTTATTTTATTTTTTGTTTTGAAAGTTTATATTTTTGCTGCTTTAATAAAAGACTAAATAAATTTAATTTGGGATGAAAAAGTTTGATGAATTCTGTTTTTAAGGTCACCATAAATTATTCCTGGACCCTTTCTGTCGGGACACGAGGGACGCAGGCGGGAGCAAACGCGAAAAAGGAATTTTCGAATCCCCGTCCAGGTATTTTTCACAAAAAAAAACAACATTTTTGTATAAAATGTGTTTCTAATTTTGAGGCTATTGTTAACGAAAAGTTTTCAAACTAACGGTGTTATTCTTAAACAGATAAGCCGTGGTTCATTTGCTACCTACAGTGAATTTTCCATACAAAAATCGGTGATACGTAGATCAGCTATAGAATCAAATGTTGTTGATCGAAGAAATACAACATTTCTGCCTGTTTTTTTTAACCCAGCGTGGAGCACCTATTATAAGCAAATGATACTTGTTATACTTAACTTGAAATCGAACTCACAACCTTCCGATTGCAAAACAACAGCGTCAACGACGTCATGACAAGTCCCAAGGAAATATGGTTTAAAACAAGAAAAAAATAACTGAGTATATTTTTTTACTTAATAAGCTCAAAATCACCTATTAAAATTTAAGAAATATGTTGTGTCCATTTCTTCAAAATTAAACGAGTACGATTTTTTTTTTTGTCACAAATTATATTCTCTTGTTATATTTTTCTTGTTTGAATTCATCCAAAAATTATAAAATTAAATTATATTTTCCTTTGTAAAACAATAATTGACTTCATGACAATAAAATTGGATTAAATTATTTTCCAACTTATAATAAGCAAGCGAGTTCGTGAAACGCGGATCTTTTTGACTTTTCCAAAATAAGAAATTCAATCCTTTTTTGTTTCTCATTAATTTTATAAATTAACGTTTAATGAACGAGATATTATGTGGTGCAAGAGAAAGTGTGAAAGTGAAGATTAAAAGAAGTTTGTTAAGATGGTTTGGGCATATGGAGAGAATGAATGAGGAAAGACTGACGAAGAAAGTATAATGTTGGTAGAATAGATGGATGTCGTGGTAGAGGAAGACCAAGAAAGGTATGGATGGACCAAATATCCGAATTGCGAATGAATGGAATATCCAGAGTCATAATAAAAGAAGAGCTTGTATGAAGAAGGTTATGACTCTGGAGGAAATGAAAGAAGTATGTAAGGATAGAAAGAAATGGCGGTTGATCTGTGATGTTGGCGGCTGGGGTTTAGTAAAGTAAAATTGGTTTTATGATTTAGTTTATTATGTCCATGTATATATTGTTATTTATTGATTTAAAAAAAATGTAATTTGTCATGTATGTTCCTTGACTTATAGGTTGTTATGCGGCTGACCACCTATACTGTAAAAAATTGGTTCACTTTGCCAATGTCACCCCTGTTTCAGGGAAGGACGGCAAGAGTTGCAAGGCTTATGTTCATTTGAGATTGGATTTTTATATTGTAGGTCCACATGCGGCATGTGTTAGCGCGAAATTATACATATCTGCTTGTGGGAATGCATTTAATATAAATCTTAAATGATATATATCTTTGCAGCTTAGATTAGATTAGATTAGATATTCAATGTAATACATTTATAAAAAATCATTTTATTAAAATGTATAAAATTTGTGAGTTTTGATCAAATTCATTATGATCGTAAGAAACGGTTAAAAAAAACTTTAAAAAAATAGTAAAACTTTGAAATATATAAATTGAAATCTTTTTGATAACAAAATAATGAGCTTTTCTTTTGTCTTAAAAAACATCTGCTTCATAAAATTTATGTTTTTTTTCCCCCTTTTTCGGTTAAAAACCGGATTAAGAATAAATTTATGTGTACCTACTCACCCACTTGCGGAGAATGATGTATATTTTGGTTGTTTTTTCAAGCCATTCTCTTCTTATTCCAAGACCCCATTAAGCTCTTTTTCTGAGTTGCCCTCCTTAAGACCCCATAGAGCGAATACGTCCAAAACGGTGTTCCGGGTTTTAAATGTCCATAATGTTTACTTTTTTTTAAAAATCTTTTACTGTCAGAATACAATAAAGAAATGAATAAACTACAGATTGACCGTTTCCAAAAATGATAGAAGTTATTTGAATTCTGTCAAAATGAACACAAACTAATGAAATGTTACGAAATAATGCTATCTGGGTTCAATGAATAACTTGAATTTTTTGAATGGAAGGATACAAAAAATATGTATAAATGGTAAGTTTATTAATCAAACTCAAAATTGATCGCATTTTTTTTTCGTAATAATGCATGTAAATTGTACAAAATAAAATAAACAAAACAGCTTCAAAAATCCCATACTAATTTTGTAGGGAAACAATTTGACAGAAAAACGCAGTGGTTTGCTCGGCGTTCCCGCCAGTCTGGAGCAAACTGTGAAGGCGAGAGGACGTCTGTTCGCTCCGCATGAATTCTAGCGCGCAGAAAAAAGAATACAGGCTTCAAATAAAAAAACCTGATTAGTATATAAAAATATTTTCTTCACGTAAAATATTATTTGTAAATAAATGTGTGTCAATTAATCAAAAATGTCTTTCGTTTTTTTTTTTAGAAAATATGGGAGTTCGAAAACAAAAATACTATAATAAAAAAAGTAATCGAAGATTGTTTAGAAAAAAAAAGGTAAATTTTTCTACTTCCATATGATAATAATAATATAATATAATAATATTAGGATGATTTATTTGGTGAGCGCTGTTTTTGTGTGTATCACACCTCAAGAGCCCTCTGCGAGCTTGGTCGTCGCTGTAGAAAGCGCCAATTCTCAAGCAAGACCCAGTTGTTGTAAGGTTGGATGGACCTTTCAGTGACCGGTCTTTGGTAAAGGTTTATGAATTTTTCAACTCAGCGAGAGCACATTCGAAATATAAATGGTATATTTTTGTGCTCCGCCGAGATCCGAATCCACAACCTTCCATTTACGAGTTCGTAGTGTTTCCACTACGGACTACGGACCGGTCCAAGATGCCAACGACGCGCGGTGTACGTGAGCGGTCACCCATCCAAGTACTGTCCGCGCCCAATGTTGCTTGATCATTCCCATGTTTTTTTTTGCATTATTGAACTATACACGGATGCATAAATGAACGTGATTACTTTTTTAAAATACAAAAATGTATTTACGTATTTACATAATGGCGCTGAAAATGCTCATAGCAGATATAATAAAAGGATGATTTATTTGGTGAGCGCTGTTTTTATGTGTATCACGCAGATCACGGTCAAAACTTCCCAACTCTTGAAGCTTCAGTTACCATAGATCATGGCAGCAGTACCCCGAGTGTAACTTGTGTAAACTTATCTCGATTGTCTAAATCGAAAAAAAAAATAAAACAAAATCAAGACGTGCCGTCGTATATTTCATTCATTTTCGATTTACGCAATCGAAGGGAGTTTATATTATTATATACTCGAGGTCGAGGCTGCTCCAGTGAGATACATATTATAATTCACGCAAGCCCTACGCTACGGACAACGGAATTATTATTATTGCTGATGTCAAGCAGTCAGTTCAATGATACGAGTATAATATTATGACAATCAGGTACGGCTCGTAGCATACCGTGCAAGGTAGGCTTTATTCTCAAAAATATTTTAATTTGTATAAAAGGTTGGTATGAGGCTGACCACCCATACTGTAAATAATAGTTCACTTTACGAATGTCACCCCTGTTCTAGGGAAGGTCGGCAAGAGTTGCAGAGCTTATGTTATTTTGAGATTGGGTTTTTATGTTGTCCTTATACATGTCTGCTTGTGGAAATGCATGTTATAGGAGTTTTCAAATGTAAAATATCTTTGCAACTAAGATTCAAATTTGGATGAAATTTGATTAACGCCTTACATTGTATTTGCCCGTCTGAAAGATAGTACTAATAACAAATATAAAAAACCATTTGTGCAGATATTAAGACAAAACAATTGAAAATACATTCAGGGTTTTTTTATTTAAAAATTGTGGAATGCCACATTACTAAAGCATTCACCCTTTTTTATTCCAAACTTGAGATGTTTAGTTTTGTCGAAGTCTTTATTATCACATTTATTTTACCTATTGCATTTAGCTCTTCGTGTGTCCCGTGAAAAAAAGTAATGTTATGCTTTAAAATGTCAGAAAACAAGAAAAAAATCAAGTAAAAAGTGAAAAATTAGAGTTTTTCGTGTTTTTTTTATCGAGCAAACTTTTCAGAATCGTGCTGTCAAGCGATTGCAACTCTTTATTATAATGGCAGTAAAAAAGTCTGATGTGTATGAATAATAGTGTTAAAATTTTCATTGATTTGGATCCTTTACTTTCCGAAAAATGTAATTTGGTTAGGCAAACATGTTTGCCGTTTATATCGCACGGCACCGCTTGACATTTTGCGCCGGGTAGCGCTTCGAGTTGAAAAGAGACAAACATATTCGATTCGAATAGATTTGCCACTTGCGCCAAGTATTTACTTTTTTAATATATACTTTTGACGTACCTTTACCCGCAAATGTATGAAAACTTAAATAGCGTTCCTAGTTAGCGTTCCAGTTTCCTTGTTTTTTTAAACGTTGTTGTTTAGTTTACACGTATGTTTTTTTTTACATAAAAGGTACTTCTCTGAAGAGAAGAAAAATATAATAGATAAGAGTAAATTCGTTCTCGCATGCGATCGTTGTTTCGATAATAAAACTTTTGCAAAACGTAACAAGGAATTCTTCTTCTTCTTTCAGTAGGTACCATTTTTAACAAATATCGGCGATGATCATGGATATTTTTACTATGTATGCTACAGGTCTAAATAAGGATTTGGTGCTTTTGTTAACTACTAGGTAGGTCCATTTGCGGCATGTGTAAGCACGAACTTACACGTGTCTACTTGTACAAATGCATGTTATATAAGTTCCTAAATGTACTATATCTATGCAACTTAGATTCTTATTTAGATATTGCCCTATATTCTAATAAATTGAACGGCCTGTCTACTGATAGAACACTTGAGCTATGATAGAAACAAAAACAATGCTTACCGAATAAATCATTCTGTAAATTTATTATAAATAAAAATGGAAATATTATTTGGTTATACAGCCGTACAGTATATATTTTATCACGTTGAGTTTACTGTTTGCATGTAATTCACATCTCAATGGCCCGAACTGAAATGCCACCGGTATAATCCAACTTTAATTTTTACAATAGGTATGTAACAGTTTACAAAAATGAAATTTATCTCTGTAAAAAAAAATATGCAGGCATCACACGCAGTATGTACACCTTTAACCTTATATTCTACATCCATATTCCTCAAATGTATGAGGTATATAAAAATGCAAAATATAAGCCATAATGATTATCAAAAATGAACACTTCCATTTATGTTATGATTTATCTGAGTTTGAGTGATCGCGCGTGCACGGAGCGGTAGAGTCGATGCGCGCGCCGCAGCGCGCGGGAACCGAAGCAATTAGAGGTCAAAACTCAAAGGCATATTTGGAAGGCGCCCTCTTAAGTGGAAGCCCTGTAAATTTAAAATAAAAGAGTGAGTCGCATAATGAAGGAGATTTTAAAAAAAGTTCAATTTATTTGAACTAAAAAAATATATATCAATATTATTTAACGTAGAAAATTATTTTTAAAAAAATCTCTCGATAAAAAGAATGATAATAGCACATCTATCTATAATCTAACTTGCAAAGATATATATTAACATCTAAAAGTCATATTAAATGCCTGCCCACAAACAGGCACGTGTAAGTTCATGCTTACAAATGCTTCATGTTTACTAACAAATAAAAATTCAAACCTCAAATGAGCATTAGGCCTGCAGCTTTTACCAACCTTCCCTGAAACAAGGGTGACAATGGCAAAGTGAACCATTTTCTACAGTCTGCGTGGTCAGCCTCATATCAACCTATAAGTCAAGGAAACGTCTTGTCTTGTATCCTGCCGCTATTCCTCTAAGGGTGGCCGGTACCTCCACATAAGTGCCTCCACATTACATACTTTATTCATCTTATCTAATTTCATCACTCTTTCATGCATGCTCTTCTCTTGTTTCCACTCTGTAAATTCCATTCATTCGCAATCTCACTTATCTGATCAATCCATTCTTTCCTAGGTCTTCCCCTTCCATGCTTAATCGTAATCATACAAATTAAAAATACAATTTCGATCATAATTAGAGTACGCATGTGTACAAAGTTAATATTGAATATACCTAGTACATTAAGTTATATCTATATTCTAGAATTTTAAAACAATGAGGGTACCTACTTAAAATAAAAATCAAAACTTGTAATGACTGATTATAAAAGTGGGATAATAATTATCTACATTAAATATTTTTAACGTTGAGTCGTTATTTTGACTGAAACATTTAAAGTCCTATTATTAAATTTGCTTAGTCAAAAAATCTAAATTCAACCCACTGTAGAGCGGATTGTACATTAAAATATCTTTATCCATAAGGTCGTTAATGTTTTTTATTTATAAAAAAATTGATTTGTAAAGAAGAATGCCATTCACCAACAAAATTCCAGAAATAGGTATTTACATTTTTATTTTTAATTATTCATATTATTGTTTTGTATTGAATGAATTATTAATAACAAAACAAATGAAGAATTGGTATTAATTATTGGTATTATTATGAAGTCAAGGAATGCAAATACCTTGCGTTGATATGAGGCTGAGCCCCTGTAAAAATGGTTCACTTTGCCAATGTTACTCCTGTTTCAGGGAAAGTCGGCAAAAGTTGCAGGATTTATGTCAATTTGAGGTTTGGATGTGAATTTGCAAGTACACATGCAGCATTTTTAAGCGCGAACTGACGCGTGTCTGTTTGTGAGCATAAACTTAATTAGAATTTTAAATAGTAATAATTATATCTTTGCAACTTGTATGTAAACTTGATGTTTTAAACAAGGGATTTTTTTTCATACATTCTTTTCATTTTCGAAAAAATCCTCGATTGCTGATCGGTTCTATATGACTCGTTTGCCTCAAGAATTGAACGAATATGTTTTGAAATCTGCTGGGAATTTGAAACCCAAACCTTCTACAATAAAGTCCGAGGCTTTAACCACTTAGCGATGCCCGATCAAAGTATGTATTTAATAGTAAAAAAAGTAAATTAAAAAAATCTTACCAAAAACAATATTCATCCGATTCCATTTTGATTTTGGTCCATATTCTTCCGATCTTTCTGGATATTGCGGTTGTATCCAAAAGTAGAAAAAAAACAGCATGTTCCAAAAAAAATCTTCTTTATTTTTGGCATCCATCCAAAAACTGAAAAAAGGTTCATAATCGTAAATCAAACAATAGGAACAATTTAAGTTTTATAATTTTGTCATGGTCAATTACTGCTACTGTTTGACAAATCTGTGTTTTAATTAAAAACAAAAAATATAAAGTTACCCAAGATCTTTCTGCTTGATGAATTAAAAATCACATTTTTCGAATTTAATTAAAATACACGTGTGTTCGCTTCAAATATCAAATTAATAATGACGCGATTTCTAGAAATCTTTATGCAAAATAATAATCTTCAAAATTGTGACAATAATTAATAATCTACGTAGTAAGGTGACCATTCATCGTAGAGATTTAAGTTTTTTTCTAAAAATATATTCAAAAAGTAAACTAAAATCTGTAATCTATGCTGCAAATAAATGATGAATAAAAAGTACATTTTTAATGCACGCCGTTAGCAGTTAGCGCTTAAACATGTTGCATGTGTACTTACAATATACAATCTAAGTGAACATTAAACCTGCAACTGAAACCACTCATAGGTAATTATAACTGAGATGACATAAATTTAACCAACTTTTACAGTATGGTAGGTCAGCCTCATACCAACGTAGAAGTCAAAGGATTCAAGATAAATCTTTTCTAGCTGTTCTAAAACTTACATATGATATTATTATGTGTAGAACGCAACCTACTATTTCTTTCTTTTGAGCTACATCTACATATTGCTATTATTTATTTCGGGCTTACGTTTGATAAAATTGCAGTTGGATTTATTTTTAAGAAATTGATTACATATACATAGTTCACTCTTTAACTTCTGTATTGGTGGCTTCACAGCTCGGGTGTAAATGAGTCACTGCTTATTCACAGAACCGTGTATTTAAATATGACCAAGGCCTAGTCTCGCATGTTCGAGACGCCTCTCGAATTGATGTTTCCAGAGAGTACGAGAAGTACGAACAGTACATAGTATCCTGTTTATTTTATACACTGCTGACATTGAGAGTATAGTTGAGAAATGGGGCCTCATTACACATGCATATGCAGATGACTGGCAAATTTACTCTCAGTGTCAGCCACATATGGCACAAACTCTCAGTAACAGGGTGGCAGCTTGCATTGCGGAGATTGGTGAATGGATGACAAGCAATGGCCTAATCCTTAACATGGGTAAGACAGAAGTGATGTGGGCGGCTACAACCAGGCGTGATCATCTTTTGACAACTCGAGTACCACTCTCCATTGGGGGAGAGCTGATTCAGCCCTCCGACTCAGTCAGACTTCTAGGAGTCACACTGGATCGGAACCTCACAATGGGAGAGCAATTGAACTTGACTGTATCTTCCTCATTTTTTGAACTTCGCCAGATAAAGGCGATCAGGAGATGTTTACCGTCGGGAGCAGTCAAGACCCTGGTTAATGCCTTTGTGATGTCACGAGTTGACTATTGCTCAACGCTGTACATAGGTCAGCCGAAAAAGCAGTTCAACCGTCTTCAGTCTGTGCTGAATTCAGCGGCAAGACTCATATTCGGGATGTCTAAATTTACTCGCATTACTCCATTGTTAGGGAAACTGCATTGGCTTCGTTTTCCGGAGAGGGTGGTCTACCGTGTTTGTCTGATGGTGTATAAGGCTGTAAATGGTACAGCTCCTTCATATTTGGCTGACATGTTTACACCCGTTGAGAGGGATTTGAGGCGCCAAACGCTCAGATCTGCAGGGGATGGCGTGGTGGACTTGGTTCAGCCACACCGTCAGACACGCACTAATTTTGGGGACCGTGCTTTCCGGTTTGCGGGACCAATGGAGTGGAACAGACTGCCACCTAATGTGAGGAAGGCAAAGACTGTTGGTGTCTTTAAAGGAGCACTAAAGACACATCTTTACAAGAAATCTTATCCGTGATTTGAGAGGGCCCTTGAGGTGTGACACACACAAAAACGGCGCTCTTTAATTATGTGTACATTAAAATAAATTAGCCTTATATATATATATATAGTAGAAAACAATTACGTCTACACACACACATACAATATAACAAGTAAATACGCCTAGACACATAATCATAAAAACACAGCGACATGCTCAAATAAAGACTATTTATTTTATAAGATGATTTAAATGAATAAAACATTTTCGAATCAATCAATAATTGATAATAAATCGTACCATGAATGTTTACAAACAAACTGATTTTAAATTTTATGTTATTGACTGAAATAAAGTTTGAGAAATTCATGGCGAAAATAAAACAGTCCAACCAGGAAAATGATATGGAACTTGAAAACATACAAAATGAGTACCTTAAAATGTATGTATCGTATCAAATCAAAGGCGGGAATGTAGGAGTTTTTTTTGTTTAGAAACTTATTTAATTATTAGGAACACAGGAAATTATTTTATACAAATTTCTAAACATTTGTCTCATTTGTAAAAAAATCCTACATTGACGTATTTGATTCTAAGCGACTCATATCCTATCCAATATTGATATTATTCAATATTGATAAAAGTATTCTGAAACTCGTCGTTTGGAAAGTGGGAACTTTTACAAACAACCCTTTCAATGTATTTTATGTTTTCAAAATAAGGATAACCAAGCTAATTCTGGACGGTAAAAGTAACATCGAAAAATCGTATTTTTTTGGTATAATTTACAAAAACCTGGAAGGTAACAAATCATTTTGACAGGAAAAAATGACCCTCTGTGTGACAAACGAAACTCACTCTTGTGATTTTTTTTTTTATATCCAGTTAAACAAATAAATGTAATTTCACACTTACAAAAAAAAAAAATGATGGAAGCATTGTTCTAACGAATAAGTATAAAATACTGTTCGTTAAATTTTCAATACTAAAAAGCGCTGCTTAGCTACAATATAGTGTAACTTCTTGCCGCGTTATCCCCGAAGTGGTCGCATATCGCGAGTGGAACCAATTTATTTTACAGGTAAGCGAGCCGGCCTCATGCGAACCACTTCAGTTTATGTGGGGTTTCCCGGCTTCCGAGGGTGCTGGTACTCATTTCTTGTGAAGGCTAGACTTTGCCGGTATTTTATTTCGGCTTTGAAATTAACACCGAAAAGGGGAAATCATTTCTGACACCCTCGATGTGATTCAAGCCCTAGCTCTCGGCATGGAATGCAAGCAAAGCTGGTCCCCTTACCTGTAAAAATAAATAGTTTCCACCCGCCACTTCGGAGAAAACGCGGTAAGATGTCACACTATTTGTGTTGCTTAGTAGCGTTTATAGAGATTTATATAACCAATACTGGGATCGAAGAAGTGTATTCACCGCTATCTTCAAAAACTTTACTAACTTCCCTTATAAAACCGAAGTGTTCAGGGGTGGAAGTAAGACTCGGTGGCCGTCATAATATCTTACCGTACTTGATGATAGGATGGAATAAAACATGGTGGTCTGTAAACAGCTGATCGCTGTTAGATATAAAATGCATCAGCTGTTGATACGCCGCCATGTTTTATTCCGTCATATCTTCAAATGTATACGGTAAGAATAAACAAAATCAACGGTCGGCGAAACTTCCACCCCAGTTTGGTCAATTAAACATTTTTTTCTTATATTTTGTTATTCTTTTATTTGTGTTTTATTTTATCGCAATATAAGAATTCGTAGAATGCTTTGAATGCTACTCGTTCTCCTTCAGTATAAATTTCGCACTCATATGTAAATGGCAGAACGCATTTGCATCTTGTGTAGCGACGACCCGACAAGACAATCTGATTAAATGCAAAAATCGCATTCCACCAGTGATTTGTTTCTCGGTACAAATAAACAATACCCTTATTTTGTTATCTGGCCACTTTCATTTCGAGATATTTCAATATTCATAAGTGTCACAGGTTTCCAGTCTAATGGTAAACACGTCGCACTACTAATATAGGTTAATAGGTTTGATTTCCGACGAAGTACAAACAGAAATTATGAGATTGTTACGAATGCATAGGTTCATGTTTTGTGATTGTGGGCCTAGGCATGCTTACTTGCTGTGTATGTGTGTGTGTAGACGTGAGTGTTGGACACTGTGAAATGTTGGTACTTCTGGTACTCTCTGAAAATATCCGTTCGAGAGGTGACTCGAACACGTGAGAATAGGCCTTAGTCACATATAAATACAGGCTGCGGTTTTATGGAGCTGCAGTGATCCATTAACGCCCAAGCCGTGAAATCAACACCTCAGGAGTGTTAAGATTGAACCGTAATCAACTATAAAAAAAATTAATAGTGAAATAAATTGTATGAAAAGTGAACCCCAAATAAATGATAACAATATATTTGTATAATAATAATCAATATAAAATTAATTATTTTAAATAAAACACTCAAGATCAGTCAAAACAGTGCTCCTGAAGACGCCTTGCAAGGCCAAAAAGTTAGATACATACAAATTAAAATAATTAAAAACTGAACTACAGCTGTGTATTTTTTTATATAATTAATAGTTTTGCTACATTTTTTGCATAAGAAATTTTTGACTTTTTTTGTATAGATTTATTTTTAAGGTTTTGTTGTTTTTTTTTTTTTGTAAACTTAAATGTCATTTATTACTCGTATTCCTTGATTTATAGGTTGGTATGAGGCTGACCACCCATACTGTAAAAAATGGTTCACTTTGCCAATGTCACCCCTGTTTCAGGGAATGTCGGCAGGAGTTGCAGGGCTTATGTTCATTTGAGTTTGGATTTTATTTGTAAGTACACATTCAGCATTTGTAAGCGCGAACTACACGTGTTTGTTTGTGGGCATACATCTGAGAGCTTTAAATGAATATATGCTTGCAACTTAGATTATAGATTATAGATTATAGAATATCAAATTAATTATTGTGATACAAATGCACAATGAATTTTTTATGAACTACCAAACCCTAAAAAACACATAACAATCATGATTTATGTTAAAATGTGCTTTTCACTGATTTGAAAAATGCTTCTGTATTCTCTCAATCCAATCTTACAGCGATTGTTCTTGCTGTCGAAATTGTCTCTGATTAGCCATAACCGAGCATGTTGAGGTGTCACTAGATGCGATTGATACAAAACCAGCCCTCACCAAGTAATTTCTTTATATATAAAGGTTAATCATATATATATATATATATATTTTGTTAAGGTTAATAATAAATTTAAAAAAAAATGGAACACTATAATTTATGTTTTAAAATAAACGAAGCTTTTCTGAAATTTCTTGAAGATTGGTTATGTTTAAAATCGAAAACTTCGGCTTCCATTCAAGCGATTTCCTTTGTAACCTTTGAAACAAACGTTATTTGTGGTATCATAAAGGGTAGGTACTTTTTTCAGTTCTTCTATTTGAAATTTTCCTTTGAGAAAACTTTTATGAAATTTTCTAATTTACGGGTAGGTTTATCGGTTGTAACAGCTTGTAACAAAGCAGTAAGTTTAAAAATTATTCACTGAAAAAAATGAACAGAATATCCCTGAATAAAGTATGTGAAAAAAAACTGAAAAATATCTTAAATTTTGATCTTAATTCGGAATTTTTGGTTCTTTTTTTTTTTTTTTTTAAGAAATCCTGTGCGGGAGACTCCCTAGATTCTAAAGACTCTAGGGGTCTATGACACTTGTTGTAGTGCCGCAGAGGTGTAAAGTAAATCATCGTTTTTTTGGTCTAATGTGTTTTAAACGATCGGCCCGTAGTGTTGCGGTAACGTTTCGAATTCGTAAATGGAAGGTTGTGGGTTCGAATATTTATTTTCAGTTATACTCTTCTTTGGGTTGAAATATTCATGTACCTTTACCAAAGACCGGTCACCAACGGTGGCCCATCCAGCCTTACAGCAACTGGGTCTTGCTTAGGAATTGGTGCTTTCTATAGCGACGACCAAGCTCGAAAAGGGCTGTTGTGGTGTGATTCACACAAAAACAGTACCTACTCACCAAATGAATCATCCTTATATTATTATTATTAAAACAACGAGACAGATTGCCAATTCTACAATATACGTATTTATCCTTTTCAGTTCCTTGACTTATAGGTTGGTATGAGGCTGACCAACCATACTGTAAAAAATGTTTCACTTTGCCAATGTCACCCCTGTTTCAGGGAAGGACGGCAAGAGTTGCAGGGCTTATGTTCATTTGAGAATGGGTTTTTATATTGTTGGTCCACATGCGGCATGTGTTAGCGCGAAATTATACATGTCTGCTTGTGGGAATGCATTTAATGTAAATCTTAAATGATATATATCTTTGCAGTTTAGATTAGATTAGATTAGATATCCAAATCCAGTGAACGCGCCTGACTTATATAGCGTTTTTTTTTTAGATTTTGTAGAGTTTGTGTATTCTTTGTGTTTTTTTTAGTATGGAAAATATTATTTATTTCTTGATGGTATTGGTGGACCACGAATAAAAAGAGGTCTTACAAAAACCTTCTTATTATCTTATTATAGATCTATCTATCTAAAGATTATTTATCATACCGTATTAGGTACCTATTTTTTATCTTTCAATATATTACGTCGAATGGAAAGCACATTATTATTTTTTTTTTTTAAGAAATCCTTTGCGGGAGACTCCCTAGATTCTAAAGACTCTAGGGGTCTATGACACTTGTTGTAGTGCCGCAGAGGTGTACAAGCTTGGTCGTCGCTACAAAGCGCCATTACTCAAGCAAGACCCAGTTGCTGTAAGGCTGGATGGACCTTTGGTGACCGGTCATTGGTAAAGGTTTATGAATTTTTCAACCCAGCGAAGAGCACATTCGAAATATAAATGGTATATTTTTGTGCTCCGCCGGGATCCGAATCCACAACCTTCCATTTACGAGTCCGAAGTGTTGCCACTACGGACTACGGACCGGTCCGAATGAATGTCTTTTAATGAAATGTTAAAAAAGCTATGTGATAACCGACACTTAAAGTATAGAAGCGTGGTCACCCAACTGTATATTAATTAAGTGGGTACAAAGGTAAATTATTTATTTGGATGGATTCTAGAAGCTTCAAGTCTTACATTATTACTTAATCTGTATTGTATTATGAATGCAATTTAAATAAATTATTATTATTTAATATTATAAAATTAAATTATACGACTTTTTTGGGATTTGAGAATGAGGTCCTTATCCCTGTCACAGGCAATATTGTGTCGTCACCCGGTCGGGTTGCTAGGGAAAAGACAAACATTTTTTTTGTTATTGGTTGCCAAGGAGGCTCCCACCAATACAATGCCTACTGGCAAGATAAAAGTTCGGAATTCAACTATGTTTTGACCATGAGGTCTAATGATAGTTACCGATTTGAAGCGTTTTAATATTTTGTTACTCAAACTATTTTTCATTTTATTTTTATTTTTATATTTTCAAAGTCATTTCATAAATGTATTCAGAATTGGTCGGTTATGACGTGTTATCAAAAATGTATGAAAACTAAAATGCTCATTAGAGGCGATGTTCTAAGTTCCATAATAGTTTTGATAAAACGTTGTGGTTGCTTTGAACGTTAAGTTTTATACTTGGTAGACTGTATTTGACTGAATGGTCCATAGTCTAGTGGCTATGCTTCTAATATCTATAATCTAAGTTGCAAGGATATATTCATTTAAAGCTCTCAGATGTATGCCCACAAACCAACACGTGTAGTTTGCGCTTACAAATGCTGAATGTGTACTTACAAATAAAATCCAAACCTCAAATGAACAGAGTCGTATTTCGAAGGTATTGAGTTCGGTCCCAGCTAAGCACAAAAATATATTTACATTTTCAAATATGCTCTTCACTGGGTGGAAAACATAATTTACCTTTAAAAATATACCGATCACCAAAGGTTCATACAGTCTTACAGTAAATGGGTCTTTCTTGAGAATTAACGCTTTTTGTTGGGACAATCCAGGTCGCAGAGGGCTCTTGAGGTGTGATTCACGCGAAAACAGCGCTTACCAAATAAATCATCCATTTATTATTATAAAGATTAAGATCCACAACTAATATACTGTTATGTTTTTTTAAATTAAACCTGCGGTAATTTATTTTGAATAAATTATTTGTTCACTTTAGGTTCGGATACCGAGTGATTTTATACTTGCACAATACAACGGTCAGTTGGTTTCTCTTCTGCAGAGAGCTTTGGTCCTTATTTTATAGCACGAACAAGGATATTTATCGAATCATCCAGAATTGGAACATGCGATACTTTATAACATCCGGCCAAACACCCGAGCAATCTCGATCGAATACAAATCAATATCAAATACAAATAATATAAGTACATCTATATATTTTGTGTAAAGGTATAGTCCGGTTAAAAGCTCAGTTGGTTCAGTACTTGCATTCCATACCGAGAGCCCGAGTTCGAATCCCACCGAGGGTGTTAGAAATGATTTCCCGTTCCGGTGTTTTTTTCAAACTCAAAATTAAAATACCGTAAAGGCTAACTCAGCCTTCACAAGAAATAAGTACCAGTTCCCCCGGGAGCTCGAAAACCGTCGCTTCAACTGAAAGTGGTCGGTGTGAGGCTCGCCCCCTTCTCTGTAAAAATAAATAGGTTAGATTTGCACACATGCGAAACCCTTCGGGAATAACGCATCAAGAAGTCACACTACATGTCTGCCTTAGTTGCGTTTTACCTAACATCTATTTATTTCTAGAAAATTTATTATTTACTCACACAGACAGATACACAACTACACATTCGTAACAATATTGTGATTTTGGTGAACAAGGATTATTGCTCATATTTGACATGTACTCATGACTTGCGTAATTATGATGCAATTAGTGAATCCATATTGTCTAAATACCATATAATGACTTACAATACATGCAAACAATATGTATGGAGGTTGTCAAGCGATCAGTCTCCTTATTGGCGGACACATCTTACAATTATGGACCATTTCCTGCATAGATCGAATATCCAAATTTCATACAATTTCTTATCTATAATCCGATAATTTACATTTAATATTAACGGTGAAAATCCATTTTTATAAAAAAATATAAAAAACCTAAAAAACACAGAGAGTTCTATTTTCACAAATTAAGTGTTTATTTCACCTCAAGTACTTTTGACTTGTTCACGTCATTATCAAGAGAACAACCCTTGATAATGACGGGAACAAGTCGAAAGTACTTGAGGTGAAATAAACACTCTATTTGTGAAAATAAAACTCTGTGTTTTTTAAAGTTTTTAGAATTTCTAATATGACTTTTATTATTGTTTTATTCCTTGACATTTAGATTTCATGAGGCTGGCCTTCCATACAGTAAAAAATGGTCCACTTTACCAATGTCACCCCTGTTTCAGGGAAGGTCGGCAAGAGTTGCAGGGCTAATGTTCATTTCAGATTGGATTTTTATATATATTTTCATGTTTCTACATTTTTGTAATTTTCTATGTACTTTTTCTATTGATGTATTATTTTTTTATGGCTGGTCATGTATTGCACCCTCCACGAGTGTGGTATAAAAGAGAATATGAGAATGAAAGTACAAAAAAGTACGATGAGATGGTTCGGACATCTCGAAAGAATGGATGATGAACGACTAACGAAGAAAGTGTACAAAGGAAATGTCAGAGGAAAGCGCGGAAGGGGAAGGCCGAGGAAAGAATGGTTAGACCAAATAGGTGAGATTGCGAAAGAATGGAACCTGCAGAGTGAAAATAAGAGAAGAGTATGTATGAAAAAGGTGATGAATATTGAGGAAATGAAAGTGGTTTGTAAGGACAGAAAAAAGTGGAGGCGCATCTGCGGAGGTACCGGCCACCCCTAGTGGAACGGCGGCAGGATACAGTACAGTACAGTACATGACTAAGCTGGAATAAACGCATATTATTATTATTATTATTATTATTATATTGTAGGTCCACATGCAGTATGTGTTATATGCGTGAACTTATACCTACGTGTCTGCTTGTAGGAATGCATGCATTCAATGCATTCAAATGATGTATTTCTTTACAACTTTCATTAAGATTTAGATATGAATTCCCACAAGCATACACGTGTAAGTTCTAGCTTACAAATTCTATACTTATATACTTACACAACAAAAACTCAATCTCAAATGTATGTTGGAGCTGTCTGCGGACGAGTTATCATTGACGATTTGTCGCGGCACGATATATCACACCTAAATTGGTTTCTCAATAATATAGCAACAATCTGCAAGGATACATCAACACACGCAACAAACTGCAAGGATACATCAACACACGCAACAAACTGCAAGGATACATCAACATACGCAACAAACTGCAAGGATACATCAACACACGCAACAAACTGCGAGGATACATCAACAAATGCAAGTATATGTACATTAGAGTGGAGTGATCTTGTGTGAGATTTTTTTTTTTTTTTTTTCAAAACCATATACTTTTTTTTGTGCCATTTATGAAATAAAAAATATAGAAAAAAAAATCAGATTTTTCAAAAAATTCCTTCTTCCCGCACACTGACTTCAAAGTTTATGTTTTTGTTGAAAATCTGTAACATAGCTCCAGCTCAATATTGAGCTGAATAAAGTTAGTCAAGGTGTAAAAAAATAAAGTAAAAGTACTACAAGCATTCATTCGTACATTTCAAAACAATACAAGAAGAAAAAAGTACAGGTTTTATAAAAAAAAAAACCATTTTGCTTGAAAATTGCCTTTTCTTTTAATTTTCGGCATTATGCTCCCTCGTTCTAATTAGGCTTTTATAGCCACAAATCTAAATTTTTGGTACATTGGCTCAAAGCAGCTGTTCTTGTTATTTTTACTGCTCTTTCAACTGCTTAAGTAAAGCATGGGAGCAGGGGCGTGCATCCCATACGGGCACATGAGTCTTATGGGTAGGCAATATATGGTAAAAAAAACATTTAATCTTGATATTCATAAAATTCAAAATTTAAATTCGATTGGAGCCCTCGGTAGCACTTCAGTCAATAAAAAATGAGTATTTTAAAGGAATGGGAGAAACTATTTATTCGGAAATTTATTACTACCTTACACGGGATGTGTACAAAATGCGTGTCACTGTTACTACTAGATTGAACTTTCTCATCGGCTATTTTTTTTCTAAAAGAGGCTCATTAATATTTTCCTGATGTCTTATTAGATCAACTTAAGTTGCAGCATTGAAATATATTTCAGGCTTCTTAAAAAGTCATTGTGTGAGAGATTTGATATTTTGCGTGCCTTTAAGCTACGTCATGTTGTGAATTCTTTAATGAGTTTGTTTTTGCCGATAATCATCGCTAATAACATCCTTTCCGAATGCCTAAAAGAGTTATTTTTTCCAAAGACTGAATCTTTTACTTTTTTGATACCTAGCAAATATTTCGAGGCCAAAATGATGAAGCAAATATGATATGAGTCATCTTTACATGAACAATTATTTTTATAAGAACCTATGATGGAGGATACACTTTTATCACAAAAGCAGCTAGAGTTGTCAAAGTTTCCGACGGTGATTCCGTTGCTACATACAGACGTATCATTTGGTTGGCTTGTGTAAGCCAAAGAACGTGTAAAATCTGGCCTGGAGATCTATTTGTCAGATCTTAAGGAAAATCGTTTGTTGTTACTGCTGACATAATGTCGTGCAAATACGGTTGGTCTGTTCTCAATTTTTGGGTTATTTTTGTAAACGTTTGTACTTCAAGTCGTTGAATTATTTTAATAGGCAATTTCTCGCAAGTTTCAGGAGCTTTTCTCAGTGGTCCAATGTAAGACTTAGGTCCGGAAGTACACCCATCCATATAAAGAAACAAATGTCTCAATGATAGTTCATTCATATGTTGTTATTTACAAATTATCCATTGCAGTGGTCTTTAAGTGTTTTTAAAGAAGTCTGATGATTTCACCATTCTTTCCGGTGTTAACTTTTGGTCCATCACAATCGATTGCCATCAGGGTACGTTGAGAAATATTTCATCTAAAAAATGTTTCGCTAAGCCTATCGTAGGTACTAGGTATCCCCCGTAAATAGACTCCCGTCTCTTTAATTAGCAAAATGTGCTCTCAAAATCAATTTTTTTGTAGCATTTACCTTTTTTTCAGGAATATTTCTTTCCAACATTCCAGTACAATGCTGATATTTTATGAAAAACCTCTTCCATCAATGTATGACTGTCCTTACAAAGTTTTCTCCCTTTGTCTTGTGTGTCTTATTAGAGTTTTAACACACGTAACAAATGCAAGGATACATCAACACACGCAACATATGCAAGGATACATAAACACACGCAGCAAATGCAAGGATACATCAACACACGCAACAAACTGCAAAGGATACATCAACACACGCAACAAACTGCAAAGGATACATCAACACACGCAACAAATGCAAGGATACATCAACACACGCAACAAACTGCAAAGGATACATCAACACACGCAACAAATGCACGGATACATCAAGACTTGCAACAATCTGCAAAGGATACATCAACACACGCAACAAATGCAAGGATACATCAAGACTTGCAACAATCTGCAAAGGATACATCAACACACGCAACAAATGCAAGGATACATCAACACACGCAAGAAAACTGCGATGATACATCAACAAGGATACATCAACACACGCAGCAAATGCAAGGATACATCAACACACGCAACAAATGCAAGGATACATCAACACACGCAAACAAATGCAAGGATACATCAACACACGCAACAAACTGCGAGGATACATCAACACACGCAAAAATCTGCAAGGATACATCAACACACACAACAAATGCAAGGATACATCAACACACGCAACAAATGCAAGAATACATCAACACACGCAACATACTAGATTCACACTTCATGCCTACCCACAAGCCAAAACGTATTTATAACATTATATTATTCTCGATATTAATTAGTCGACGCTGGATCACGAAACTGGCTACAAATACATCGTTGTATTAGACCTAAGCTCCAATACCAAAGATCCAATTAAACCATTAATTAATTCAGTAGGTAAGTTTGAATTGCATTTCTGCTATTCAAAATTCACAGCATTCGTACTCGGCGTACTGAAACCGAAGTTTAAATATTTACGTAAACTTGCACTTTACTCAAGTTTTGCTAAACGTGCAACTCGTACTCAGGGTACAGGTCAGTGGAAAAAGCAGTGATTTCAATAAAAAATAATATTTTTATTACATAAATATCACCTGTTGGAGCCACCAAATCCTTTAAATACCAAAAATATGATTAGTTTTGCTATTAGAAAGAAATATAGAAAAGGATTGATGAACATTACTACAAGCCAATTTGAAGATTGAACCAGAGAAAGCAGATAATATTTTATTGAAAATACAAAGATTTTGAAACAAAAACAAGGTATATTTCTTTACGAATTCAATGTTATATTTTTCTTTTTGATACAGTACGTGCAAATAATCCGGTTCTGAAAGAAACCTTTGATGACAGCTGTCAAAACACAACCGGCAACTTTATAAAAATACAAAATATTTATTTTTTGGCCCTTGGAAAATATATTAGGTAGAATTCCCTGACATCGCCTTCCGTAAGCAATTCTGTTCACATTTTTTGTGATTGGCGGTAACTTTTGACACTTCAAGATCGAAAAAAAAAGTATTTCTGTCATTTGCTGAATGCTTTTAAAGTATGTAACTGGATTCCTTACATTTTTACTTTAAATATTTATATTTTTTGTAAGTACCCAAAAGTCGTTCTTTAAAGTGACAGACTAGATTTGTATTTTCATCAATAAACGACTTTTATTTTTATTGAAATTGTGTTCAAAATATTACAGAATTTACTTAAAAGGAATAAAAACAGTGTTTTAATTATAATTAATTTAATTATAATACTTGTTGTTCTGTATACAAAAATTAAGATTAAAAAAATTCTATCAGAGATCAAACACTGTCCCTGAAATTCAAAATTTGATATAACATTTTTTTATTTCTTAAACGTTCTCTTTATCAAAAAACAGAGGCATAGAATTACTGTGTAGGTACTTCAAAGACATACATTTGAAAATAAAATTGGCATGCCAAATTCTGCTCTTGATAATTTATCCTACAATCTTTGATCAGCATAAAATAAATTAAGCGTTTGTATGCTGACATTGTGAAGCTTCTTCTTCTTCTTTGTCTTCTTTTGGTGCCACTTTTATCGAAGATCGGCAAACATCATGGTTATTTTAAACTTCGATGCTGCAGCTCGAAACAGGGAAGGTTCATTTTAAATTAATAATGTGAAACAATACAAAATAGCAATTTTTTTCTTCAGGATTTGATTTATTTTCTAGAGGGCTTTTGGTGTTATCACACCTTTATCAATAAATAAATAATAAATTAAAGATGGAGCATGAAAGCCTTTTGTCGTGCTAAATCTCGCTGATATCTTACGGGCGCTATTCTTAGATATTTTAGTCGTCGGTTGAGCCCACGCTTTGGCAAACTAATGATGCCTGGGGTGGAAGTCTCATCACCACGGTAATTTTTACCTACCGAATATCGGTAATATTTGTATAAAGACTAATCAGCTGTTAACTTGCGGCCATCTTGGATTAACAGGTCTTCATACAAATGCATCATTAGTCTGCCAAAGCGTGGGCTCAACGGACGACTAAATGTCTAAGAATAGCACCGTTAGTCTTTGTCTGGCAATCATCAACGAGTGCTATTTCATCGTAATCATATTTTTTATCTAGATTCTAGATGTTACCTTGAAAAAGGGATTTATTGGTATTATTTTGTGATGAAATAAATGATTTTCCTCACATAAGACTCTCACATGAGTTTATAAAAAAATAATTGAGATATTGATATTATCTAAGCCAGGGCTTCCCAAGCTGTGCGGCGCGAAAGCCCTGAGGCGTTGCAACATTGTCCAAGGGGTGTCGCGTATTGATGCAACCGAGTTAAAATAGTGTTTTTCTGATGACATTCTACTAGACTAGTACTAAAATTGGTTAAGTAGTTTTGGGAGTAGAGTTGAGGAGCGTCGTAAAAAATATCTAAGTTCCGAGTGGTCACAATACAAAAAACTTTGGGAAGCCCTGAGCTAAGCAATACGAAGTACTATTGATACAGGTTTGTTTTTTCCTCCTCAAGTAGGAATTATAATATCCTGAAGACAGTCATGTATTTTTACCCTGAGAGTTAAGATTTTCTCATTATTTTCATCCTTTGCAAACCAAAAATCTTGATTAACGATTTTGATTGTCAACGACTTATTAACGAGATGATAGGTAGTATGTTTAAAAAGTGAAAAAAAAAAAAAAACTTGTTTGAGTAAGCATTTTTTTACAGCATGGGTGGTTAGCCTCATATCAACCTACTAGTGTGGACACGTTACCAGCGGAAATACATTAATATGTAAGAGCAGCCCCAGAAGAAGTTCCTGAGGTACCTCCTCATGAAGACGCAAATAAACTACCCTCAGTTCATGCACCATGAGGACCTGCTTCGTGAAACTGGCTTCAGGAGTTTAGAAACTAGGCGCAACGGGACCCTTATGGTGCTCTCTCATAAGGTCATCCACGGGTTAATAGACAGTCCCACTCTGTTGGAGGGTTTCAGGTTGGACGTGCCAAATGACTATAATCGGGGCGAGGTCATGATTTGTTTCATGTACCGATGAGTCGCACTGACGTCTTGGCGCAACATCCTTTAACTCGGAGTGTTATTCTCTCATTAACGAATCAAAGATTGGCATATTTCAATACAATTTAGACACCTTTAAATCCATGGTAAAAGAGTTCCTCCCAGCTTGTTGATGGCTGAGAGGGTGCACTATAATCAGGGTAACCTGTTGTGCACCATAAAAAAAACAAGGAATTTAAGTTAAGAAAGGTACAGTATCAGTTGTAGTTAGTATAATATTTTTATATTGCCTTGCTTTATTGATACACAATAAGAAGATATTTTCATGTCTTATGATTTTCAAGGAATCGATGTTTTCTTTCTTACTTTTGTGATTATTGTTTTCCAAGGTTTTCCGACATAATGCTATTATAGTATTAAAGTGCGTCCCCAGAAGCGTACTCTTTGTCTACACGTGTTTTAAAGTAAGAAGTAAAGTTTGAAAGTGGCGAAAAACCTTTCAAAGAAAATTTAAACTTAAATTACAAAAAAAAAACTTCGGAGTCGGCTGTTTCATTTGTTAAGTGATTTGAAATTGCACAATGAAGGTAAATTTATAAGAATTGTGCATTTTTTTTGCTTTTTTTAAGACTATTATTTAAAAATTATTGTATCAGTGTAGCCTAATTCACGCGATCCAGTTGCGATATCAAGCTACGCGAGATCGTGTAATACACATGACTTCCGGTTAGATACTTCCGGTTCATACTACACGTGACTTTCAGTTCGAACTCAAACCGGACTGTGTGAAAAGGAGCTTATTGTCACACACGGCTGAAACTAAACGTATGTAGATGACAGAAGTTATGACTTTAGGGTCTTCAAACTTCGAAAATCATTGTGTATTATTTTTTGTTCTTCAACAAAATTCTTCTTCGACTTTCCCAACTCAGCTTACTTCACGATGAACTATTAAAAATGACATTTCACAAGATGGTGGCATTTGTTCCAATTTCAACGCGTTTACTTAAAGTCGTGTATAGTGCACAAACGAATATAATTTTAAAAAAATTCAGTGATCATTTTTATTAGAAGTACCTACTTATTAAAGTACACAATTGTGAAAATAAAAGTGATTCTATTTTGAAAACCGAGTACAATTAGGTTAACTTTTGTAACATTGTCCTCTTGGCAAAGACGTAAAACGAAAATATGTATACTTAACTCTGAAAATAAAAACTCTGTGTTTCTGTATATTTTTTTATTATACCTACTTCTAATGAATATCAGTATTTTCTTTTCACGCGACATGTATTTAACAATCCAAAATGTTTATCTTATGTTGTTTTTTATTCTGGTGCCAAGTCTAAATCTAAATCTAAATCTAAGCTGCAAAGATATGTATCATTTGAGATTCATATTAAATGCATTCCCACAAGCAGACATGCATAATTTCGCGCTTACACATGCTGCATGTGGACCTACAATATAAAAACCCCAATCTCAAATGAACATAAGCCCTGCAACTCTTGCCGACCTTCCCTGAAGCAGGGAAGTGAATTGGCAATGTGAACCAAGTCATGGTAATTTTTGCCATTTCAAATTAGCTTTCCCTAAAGATTTTGTAAAGTGATCTATAATCTATAATCTAAGTTGCAAGGATATATTCATTTAAAGCTCTCAGATGTATGCCCACAAACCAACAAGTGTAGTTCGCGCTTACAAATGCTGAATGTGTACTTACAAAAAAAATCCAAACCTCAAATGAACATAAGCCCCACAACTTTTGCCGACCTTCCCTGAAACAGGGGTGACATTGGCAAAGTGAACCATTTTTTACAGTATGGGTGGTCAGCCTCATACCAACCTATAAGTCAAGGAATATGAATAATAAATTACATTTAAATATAAAAAAGAACAAAACCTTACAAAGAAATCTATACAAAAAAAGTCAAAAATTTCCTATGCAAAAAATGTAGCAAATGAATACACCAACATTAGAAATCAACATTGCAGATTAGCCGCCACTTCTTCCTGTCCTTGCATACTTCTTTCATTTCATCCAGAGTCATAACCTTTTTCATACTAGCTCTTCTTTTATTATGACTCTGGATATTCCATTCATTCGCAATTTCGGATATTTGGTCCATCCATACCTTTCTCGGTCTTCCTCTACCACGACATCCATCTATTCTAGCAACATATACTTTCTTCGTCAATCTTTCATCACTCATTCTCTCCAAATGCCCGAACCATCTTAACATACTTCTTTTAATCTTCACTTTCACACTTTCCCTTACACCACATTCTTCTCTTACAAAATCATTCCTCACCCTGTCACTTCGTTTTTTCCCAATCATGCTTCTTAGATAGTCCATTTCTACTGTATGGACTTTACTAATTTCCCTTTCACTCACCGTCCAGGCTTCACTTCCATACATCAAGGTTGGCACTAGTATACCACCGTGCACCGCCAATCTAACATTTTTTGAGAGATTTTGGTTCCTGGCGATGCAAGCGGTCGCACCCAGTACACACCTGTTGTACACAGATGTTTTCTTAAAATACTCCCTTCTCTCGTAGTCATCATACTACTGAAGACAGTTCCATGAACGGTTACCAGCATCCTTCTGTCCCTAATGTCATTAATTACCCTTCTTGGTGACTGAAATTTAAAGTCTGTAGTTTGATCGCGTGGGCGAAATTCGAAATGCATGACTGGAGGGCGGGAGCTCTTGTTGACAAAATTAGTCAAAGGTTTGCCATCGTCAGGAGGACACATTCAGAAAGCTTTATGACCGGTTGAAGTCTAATGGTTAACGCGACGGACTTGTTATCGGAAGATAGTTTGTATCAAACGTTTAAAAACGAATGATGATGTAATAAAAGATGATGAAACTAAAAAAATAAAACAACTTTGCTTAAAGTTCATCATCTTCTAAGGGCAGTCTTGTTGTGTCAGCCATTTGTCTCTGTCTGTTGCCATCCTCTTGAGATGCGAGTAGGAGGAGACATCCATGAGCCGCTTCACATTCTTGAAGTATGAAGTTCTTGGGCGACCTTTTGTACATATTCCCAAGATTTTGCCTTCAAATATGTTGCTAAAAAGGTGCTATGTTTAATCGAGTGCCCTATTAGCTTGGTTTTCTTCTTCAAAATGTGACTTAGTTAGCTCTCTTCTACGTCCCGCAACACCTCTTCATTGGACTCCTTTTCGACCCATGATGTATTGGACACTTTTCTCCAAATCCACATCTCAAATGCCTGCAGGCGTTCTTTTTCATATTTCTGGATGGTCCAGGTTTCGCATCCATACAACAAAATGCTCCAAAAAAAATCTTTCATGAACCCTTTTCTTGTTTCCATTTTTACATAAGCATTTGTGAAAAGGTTAAGTATTTTCATGAATGCTTGTCTGGCTAGCGTTATCCTCTTTTTCATATCCTGAGAAGATTTGTTGTTGTATGTTAGGGTGCTACCCAGATAGAAGATTGTTTTAGATTACGGCCTTTACCTTGGACCGGTCCGTAGTCCGTAGTGGCAACACTTCGGACTCGTAAATGGAAGGTTGTGGATTTGGATCCCGGTGGAGCACAAAAATATACTATTTATATTTCGAATGTGCTATTCGCTGAGTTGAAAAATTCATAAACCTTTACCAAAGACCGGTCACTGAAAGGTCCATTCAACCTTACAACAACTGGGTCTTGCTTGAGAATTAGCGCTTTCTACAGCGACGACCAAGCTCGCAGAGGGCTCTTGAGGTGTGATACACACAAAAACAGTGCTCACCAAATAAATCATCCTAATATTATTATTATTTACGGCAAGTATATTCTGTTTGCATATTCAGGTGGCTAGTCTTTAAAGATGAATGATTACAAAGTGAATGCCTCTATAATCAATAAAACTGTGACTGTTAGTACAACAAAACAGGCAGTGATTTTCAAAAAAACTAATTAAAAAATACAATATGGTGTCTAAGCCACCTAAGGATGCAAACGGATTGTTTGCGAATCCGGTCGTGGAACTGAATATACTCACAGTATAAAAAAATAAAGTTGCTCTATTTTTTATCTTTTAAGATGATAAATGAATGCCTCTTCATTCTACAATCAATTACATTGATGAACTAATTTTCTAGTTCCATAAGTATTACATCTCTAAGTTTTAAACTCTCCATTGTTAACCGCCGACCGTGTAAGTCCGAAATTCCTAAAGAAGCTTAAAAACCAGTAATTCTGTGATATATTCTAATTGCCCAGTAAAAATGATGAAGAGATTTTGAAATACTTTTTAAAACACAACAAAAGCAAAATTATTTTCGTTGAGAAAGACCGACAATGCTAATATCGTGAGCCTCAAATGTCACGTGCTTGTTTAACAAGGCACAAGGTAATGTGTCACTTTAGGCTTAAGCCCTTTGCGATTCGGCAATTCAAGCCTTTTGCTTCCTTCCGCAACTGAGGTTTTTGCTTTCAATCCCTTGAGTTCTTTCTACGCTTCCCTTAGTATATTATTAAATAACGGGAATAGGCCCTACAAAAAGGGTCGTAAATGAAGAACTGCTGACAAATAAAGTTAAGTGTACACTCGGAGATTACATTGTTTATTTCGTGGATATAAATTACAAGTTTGAGGATGTGAGTGTTAATGTATTATGAAGAGAAATCGGATCTCCAAGTGTTAAACTTATCGTTGTTTACTCAAACGTAGTATTGCATCAAAAATATGCTCACTGAAGTCACAGTTTGTCTATTAAACAGTTTTTTTTAAAAACGCGATCTTTATTGCTTGACGTACCTAGTACATATTGCATATTCATTACTGCCTATTTAAGGTAAGTTTATTTAACAATTGTTTGTTTAATTGTACATTGAAACTTTCACAGCCGAATATAGTTGACATTCTTTCCGGTTTTGTAACCGTGTTGTGAAATGTGAAGTGAAATAACTACCAAAAAACAAGAACACTGATACAAACCCCGAAAAAAAAGTATATATTTCAATTATTTGTTTGTTTTATAAGTAATTGTTATCTTATTACATCAAATCTTTGACGGCTCGATTGGACGTTGAAATAATATCCAGAAGACTGTAAGATAAAATTCTATACAACCTGAAATGTAGAAAATTGGCAACGTTTTTGGTGAAACATCCACTCGATCACAAATTTTTATTCATAAGGTCCGAAAACTTTTTCTACCTCATAAAGCAGACACGCAATTTTGTATACCTAATTTATTGCGTAACACCTTCAGAAAAAAAAACCTCCTTCAGAAAATCTTCATCAAATTAAATTAAGTCGATGAAGGAATTCTACTTTACTTTTACCTTTTAATAAATTGGCAGTACAAAAGTTTGAGACTGAGAGAATGTATGGAATAATGCTTTCACCTTATCTTTTTTCGTTCTCTTGCGAACTTACTAATCTCGTTAATTAGTTCCTTCAATGTATCATTAATTGTATGGGCTTCTAATCATATTGGAAATGGAAAAATACCCGAATATCCTTATGTATATTCCGGACCTAGGATTTTTCCCAGGGGGCTCGGAAAAGCTTGTGTATGCTCATCTTGTTTTCAAAAAAATGTATAGTTTGTAATCACCCTTTTGAGATCCGTTGCCAAAAAGAAAAGCTAATACTCTAGCAGGACTATTCATAATACGTTTGATCCGTAGCTGATTGATGGATCATCGTTTGTTTGTATGGAAAATTTACGTCAGGTGGCTTTTGAGCCTTGGATTTGCTTTGTGTGAATAACACCGTAGGTTTTTAGGCTTTCGATTTTGGTTTAAGATGATTTAGATTTTCATTGCAAGCTTTGACTTGAGATTTTCTTACAACTAACGTTTTATTTGTGGAATAGCTATTTTTGGGGTCCTGGAAAATATAAGTACCCGAAAATAATACATTAGATGAGCTCCCCTCAATGGCGTATCCAAGAATAACAAAATTAACAATATAAACAAAGCAGTACATTGAGTGAAAATGAAACAGTGTTTTAAAAGAATTGTTTTAGTTCTATAAAATTTACTAAAGATTATATAAGTAAGTACCTAATCTTCCGCATTGTTATTTTTTATTTTTTAAGGAATCTTGTGCGGAAGACTTCCTAGATTTCAGAGCCTCTAGGTGTCTATGACACTTATTATACTGCCGCAGAGGTGTTGATTATGTGGCGGTTGATGTCTTGTACCCTTAGTTCGAGTTGAAAAACTTGAGAAAAGTAAAGTTTACGGAAAAAATTAAAGAGTGATTTCCCCCAAAATCTGCCGTTTTTGTTTCTTACACTTTGTGGTCTTAGCAAAAGAGTTACAGTGATGAAGAAAATCAAGTTCAAACAAACAAAAACGGCAGATTTTGGGGGAAATTACTCTTTTATTTGCCGTAAACTTTACATTACTCAAGTTTTGCAACTCCTACTAAAGGTACTGATCCTTCGTTGTAGGGCGTTAGCTGCGTAGTATTGTGGTGTGTGTTGCGTTGACTTTGTTTTGAGACACTGAAAGGAAGTGGCGATTGATATTGGTTTTGAATAGGGAAGGTTAAATTGGGGTGGAAACACAGATACTGGTAACAAAGTGCTCATAGTTTTGATATCGACTGCAAGGGGTTGAATGTGAGCCGTTATACGAGTTGCCCTTGTTGTGACGAGAGGAGAAGGTATAATTTAGGGTATTTTATCAGAACAGACACCATTAAAGTACCTATAGAAGAGACTGATGACATCGCCTTCAAATTATCAAGCTAAGAGTTTTCTTTTCTCCCTTAATTATGGTATAAAGTTTCCTTTGTGTGTAATATTATATTCTAAAGTAGGTTAAGTCTTGCAAGATTTTTCATCGGCAGGTATGTTACAATCATGAAGGACGACCTAACTTATGTTCAGTTCGGGAAACTTCAAAACACGATCTGAACTAACTTTCCGTATTTGAACCTGCGTCAGCGAAACTCTGCTCAAATAAGGTCACGTTATACCTTTAAATCCGAGAAAATGTTTTTATTCTACGTTTAAAATTTGAGTGTTTCATACTAAGAATTAGATTACTGAAGTTTCCATTTCAAAGAACCACACTGTGAGAAAAAAAATGCGAGAAATTTCAGGTAAAAACCTTAAAGCAAATGAATATTGAGATCTATAATCTTTTTAAAAAAATATATATATTTGTGAAGAGGAATGCAATTTACCAACCTATTCTCCCTGGCCAGAAACAGGTATTAATATCATCATTTCATGATTTATTAATTAATAAATACTAGGGATGGGCCGAAGTTCGTTTCACATTCGGTTTAAGCGAATTTCGGCAGCTTTAACCGAACTTCGGAATTCGGCCGAAATTCGGTTCAAATGCCGAACATTCGGTTCAAATGCCGAACATTCGGTGTAAGAAAAAGTAAAACAAAATACCTAATTGCACCATTTTGACTGTTATAATTGGAAATCATAGTCTCTTTTATAACTCCAAAATAAAAATTAGTTCTTTATATACTCACTCATGGTCATTTCTTTTAGTAGGAACAAGTGAAAAATAACTTACAATATGATAAAAATTAAATCTTTTTCTACTCCGCTATGTAGACATCAGATTGAAACAAAAATTAAATAAATTAAGTATTTTTCTAACAAAAAACAGTAACTAAAAACTATAATGCATAACTTGTTTACCGATCCGAAGCTCGGCTCAGCCGAAAGGCCAACCCCCTTATCTGTAAAAATAAATGGGTTCCACTCGCCGCATGCCACCTGAAATTGAACCCAGTCATAAGCGTTCACCACTGGACAACGGACCTATAATCTAAATAAAATTACAGAGATATATTCACATTTAAGGCTCTCAAACGTATGCTCACAAACAAACACGTGTAGTTCGCAATTACAAATGCTGAATGTGTACTTACAAATAAAACCCAAACCTCGAATGAACATAGGCCCTACAAATTTTGTTGACCTTCCCTGACACAGGGGTGACATTTTCAAAGTGAACCATTTTTTACAGTATGGGTGGTCAGCCTCATACCAACCTATAAGTAAAGGAATCCAACCTTTAAGTCAGGAATATACCGGTATGCTTAAATCAAGTATGAGTAAGACTTATACTTGGCATTTCCTTTTTTGTTCTTATTATTTAATTTTGTTATTGTGAACCAATGGTTCTGCTCAACTGATAGTATTTTTTCACTGTTAAAGGACATTTACACACACAAATAAGCTTATCGCTTTTTATCTAGATTTCTCTGGAGACCACTTAGCACATCATTTCAAGGAGAGACAAGGCAATATCTCCAAAAATGTGTCTCGCTTTGTGTGGTATGTCTGAAATTTGAATTACTTTTTAACCTACTTTTATGACAATAAATTTCTTATCAATTTACTTTCTTAAAGGTACACTTACTTCCAACAAAATTAAATTTAAATTCCGTTAACTGAAGTCTGTTCATTTCAATAATTTATTCTAAGATACTTTGAAGTATCTTTAGATTTGTTTTTAATTGATTTTCTTGTAGGTATAAAATATTTTTATAGAATACAAACCATTACTGAATAACTCACCTTATCCTCGACGTTTCGTCATTATTGCAACCAACTACCGCAGGAGATCCCTAAGTTCATTCTTGATCACCACACAATAAGGACAGAGGCGTCATCATAAATAGGTATTTAAAAATATACAATACCAACGAAACGTCGGAAAGATAGACAGTAAACTCCGTATTTCTTTTTAATAATTAAGATTATTTTTAAGTTTTGTTTTTATAACTCATCAAATACCTATACAATTTCAGTAAGTAAGAGTATTACAGAATCTAAATCTAAATCTAAATCTAAGCTGAAAAGATATATATCATTTGAGATTCATATTAAATGCATTCCCACAAGCAGACACGCATAATTTCGCGCTCACACATGCCGCATGTGGACCTACAATATAAAAAACCCAATCTCAAATGAACATAAGCCCTGCAACTCTTGCCGACCTTCCCTTAAACAGGGGTGACATTGGCAAAGTGAACCATTTTTTACAGTATGGGTGGTCAGCCTTATACCAACTTAACTTAAAAGTTAAGGAATGAAAATAATTAAGAATTATTAAGATTATTAAGAAGAATGAAAACATTGTAATTTTAGGTGATATGAATGGATGGATAGGTGCGCAGAGGGATGAATGTTTGAAAATTATTGGTCCTGGTGGGAGAGGTGTAGTCAATGATAATGGGCGACATCTGATTGCTTTGTGTGCGGAGCACAGTCTTTTTGCATCGAATACTTGGTTTCGGCATAAGGATGTGCATCTGTACACGAGGCAGATTGTGGGAAGTCGCACAATCATTGACTACATCTGTGTGGATGAAAGATTGAGAGGAGCCGTAAGAGATAGCCGTGTCTACCGCGGGCCTGAAATAGGCAGTGATCACTATCTCTTATGTGCTAAAATAATGATTGGTGAAGTAAGAAAGAAGAAACGCAAGAAGCAAGTAAGAATGACTAGAATAAAAGTAGAAAGGCTGAATGAAGAAAATGTGAAAGAGAAGTATGTATCAGAGCTCCACAAAATTTTAAGTGTAAATGAACTTGAGAAGAATGTGTGTGGAAAAGATATTGAAAGCATGTGGAAAGATCTGAAGGAAGGAATGATTGAATGTGCTAAAAAAGTATGTGGGGTAACGAAAGGTGGAAAATTGAAAGGAGATGCCTGGTGGAATGATAGAGTGAAATAAGCTGTGAAAGTTAAGAAAAAGTGTTATGAAAATTGGCTGAATGATAGAAATGATAGAAAGCTAGAAGACGAATATAAGATAGCTAAGAGAATGGCGAAGACTATAATTTATGAAAGCAAGATGAATGAACAAAGAAAGATTGATGAAAGGATTAACAAAAGTTTCACCGACAGTAGGAAGGAATTTTGGAGGTGGATCAATGCGGATAGAAATAAATCTTCTGCATTGACCACTCCGGGAGTCAAAAGTGCTGCCAGTGAGATGGTATGGGAGAATGAAGAAGTATGCAAGAGATGGAAAAACTATTTTCAAGAAATTTTTGGCCAGGGTGAAAGAAGAATTTATGAACAGACAGATGAAGAGAATGAATTGAAGATTTTGAAAGAAGAAATGAAAGTGTCTATTTCACGTCTGAAGAATGGGAAGTCTGCTGGGTTTGATGGTATAAATGGTGAAATGTTGAAAGCAGGAGGTGAATGTGTGATAGATTGGATGTTTGAATTATGTAAGCTTTGTGTGAATGCAGGAGTAGTACCGATGGATTGGAGGAAGGCAGTCATTGTTCCCATTTACAAAGGTAAAGGGGACAAAAAAGACTGTCAGAACTTCAGACCAATCAGTCTACTCAGTATACCAGGAAAAGTCTTCTGTAAGGTGATTATAAAAAATGTGATTCTGACTACTAGCAAAAGGGTTTCCGATATACAGTCCGGCTTTATGGCCGGTAGAGGCTGTGTTGATCAGATTTTCACTCTACGACAACTTGTTGAAAAACAATTGTCGGTGAGGGGGAAACTATTCACGGCCTTTGTGGATCTGGAAAAGGCTTTTGACTCAGTGGACAGAGGTATGTTGTGGGATGTTTTGAAAGCATACGGAGTGAATGGAGCTCTACTCAATGCGGTGCATGCGAACTATGAGAATAGTATGGCCTGCATTCGTATTGATGGTGAGTATAGTGAATGGTTTGAAGTTTTTAAGGGTGTAAGGCAAGGATGTGTGATGAGCCCATGGCTATTTAACATAGTCATGGACAAGTGTGTTCGAGATGCTAGACTTGATGATTGTGGATTAATGATAGGAGAGAGCAAAGTAAGCGTTCTACTGTATGCGGATGATGCAGTCCTTGTATCTGATTCAGCAGTGGAATTGCAAATGATGCTCTCTAGATTGAACGAAGCTTTGAAAGGTAATAATTTGAAGTTGAATGCAAGAAAGACGAAAGTTTTGATTTTTGAAAGAGATGATGAAAATATGAATTATGAATTTAAAATTAATGAAATGAATGTTGATGTTGTAAATGAGTTTGTATATTTGGGATGTAAGTTTGAAAAAGATGGAAGAATGGCCGGTGAATTTGAAAGAAGAATAATGAAAGGCAGGTGTGTACTGGGTGCGACCGCTTGCATCGCCAGGAACCAAAATCTCTCAAAAAATGTTAGATTGGCGGTGCACGGTGGTATACTAGTGCCAACCTTGATGTATGGAAGTGAAGCCTGGACGCTGAGTGAAAGGGAAATTAGTAAAGTCCATACAGTAGAAATGGACTATCTAAGAAGTATGATTGGGAAAAAACGAAGTGACAGGGTAAGGAATGATTTTGTAAGAGAAGAATGTGGTGTAAGGGAAAGTGTGAAAGTGAAGATTAAAAGAAGTATGTTAAGATGGTTCGGGCACTTGGAGAGAATGAGTGATGAAAGATTGACGAAGAAAGTATATGTTGCTAGAATAGATGGATGTCGTGGTAGAGGAAGACCGAGAAAAGTATGGAAGGATCAAATCTCTGAAATAGCGAATGAATGGGATATCCAGAGTCATAATAAAAGGAGGACTTGTATGAAAAAGGTTATGACTCTGGATGAAATGAAAGAAGTATGCAAGGACAGGAAGAAGTGGCGGCTAATCTGCAATGTTGATTTCTAATGTTGGTGTATTCATTTGCTACATTTTTTGCATAGGAAATTTTTGACTTTTTTTGTACAGATTTCTTTGTAAGGTTTTGTTCTTTTTTATATTTAAATGTAATTTATTATTCATATTCCTTGACTTATAGGTTGGTATGAGGCTGACCACCCATACTGTAAAAAATGGTTCACTTTGCCAATGTCACCCCTGTTTCAGGGAAGGTCGGCAAAAGTTGTGGGGCTTATGTTCATTTGAGGTTTGGATTTTATTTGTTAGTACACATTCAGCATTTGTAAGCGCGAACTACACTTGTTGGTTTGTGGGCATACATCTGAGAGCTTTAAATGAATATATCTTTGCAACTTAGATTATAGATTATAGATTATAGAAGATTATTTTTAAGTTTTTCTTATAATTCATCAAATACCTACACAATGTCAGTAAGTAAGAGTATTGTAGAATAATAATTAAAAAATAATATGTTCCACTTTATAACATTAATATTTCTAAATATGCTGTTACAGGTAGCGTTAAATTCAAGAAACAAGGAATAAATTTGTACGTAATCTTCCCTTCTATGGGATTATGTAATTATATACCAAAATATACCGTACCGTCTACAGAATTACGGGATGTACGAACAAAATAATTCAACATCCCATTTTAAATCTTTAAATACGTTACCATACATTACCCGGGTACCAAGTAAAACGAAAGCCTTAGTAATTGTTTGTAGGCTGAATAATTAATATGAATTTAAATGTTTCGGATCCGCTTTCATTTCAATAACGTCTGAGAACGGTGGATAATTCAAATTTTCATGGAAACTTAAGAAGTGCTTAAGAATTTAATTGCTCTAAGTATCAGCCTGTTTTATTTAAATGCTGGTATTTGAATAATCTGTCAAATTGAAACTTAGCTTTCAGTTATCGATTTTTCAGAATTTTTTCAAAAGAAAAAATCACTGATTATTAAGCTTTCTCAAACGTAAAAAAGTGTGCCTGAAAGACTTACGAGTCGAAGAAGAATTACGGAGTCTCAACTTTCTAAATATCTCTCAGCTTTGTAATGTTTTTTTTAAATATATTTGTGGATAGGAACGCAATTCACCAAACTATTTTGACTGGCCAGAAACAAGTATTAGCATTATCAATTATTCATAATTTATTATTTAATTTTTCTATGGAATGATTAATTAAAAATTACACAATGGCATCTGTTGAACCAGGGTAAAATTTATTGTCGAAAAGACACGACGCAGGTACGGTTCGAACTTGTGATAGTCTCAATAACGCATATTTGAGTGCTATTTACGGTTCAGTTCTGTGCCTAGTTGCCCGATTTATTTTTACATTAGTTTTATCCATCCTTACAGTAACTGGGTCTTGCTTGAGTATTGCCGCTTCGTAGCGACGACTAAGCTCGTAAAGACCTCTGCGACACTACAACAAGTGTCATAGTACTATCTAATCTAATCTAATCTAATCTAAGCTGCAAAGATATATATCATTTAAGATTTAAATTAAATGCATTCCCACAAGCAGATATGTATAATTTCGCGCTAACACATGCCGCATGTGGACCTACATACAATATAAAAACCCAATCTCAAATGAACATAAGCCTTGCAACTCTTGCCGTCCTTCCCTGAAACAGGGGTGACATTGGCAAAGTGAACCAATTTTTATATTTTGGGTGGTCAGCCGCATAACAACCTATAAGTCAAGGAACATACAAATTACATTTTTTAAATCAATAAATAACAATATATACATGGACATAAAAAAAAAAAAAACAAATCATAAAACCAATTTCACTTTAACAAACCCTAGCCGCCAACATCACAGATCAACCGCCATTTCTTTCTATCCTTGCATACTTCTTTCATTTCCTCCAGAGTCATAACCTTCTTCATACAAGCTCTTCTTTTATTATGACTCTGGATATTCCATTCATTCGCAATTTCGGATATTTGGTCCATCCATACCTTTCTCGGTCTTCCTCTACCACGACATCCATCTATTCTACCAACATATACTTTCTTCGTCAGTCTTTCCTCATTCATTCTCTCCATATGCCCAAACCATCTTAACAAACTTCTTTTAATCTTCACTTTCACACTTTCTTTTGCACCACATTCTTTTCTTACAAAATCATTCCTCACCCTGTCACTCCGTTTTTTCCCAATCATACTTCTTAGAAAGTCCATTTCAACAGTATGGACTTTACTAATTTCACTTTCATTCACCGTCCAGGCCTCGCTTCCATACATCAAGGTGGGTAAAAGTATGCCACTGCGTACCACCAATCGAGCATTTTTAGATATGTTTTGATTTTTGGCGATACAAGCTGTGGCACCCAGTACACACCTGCCCTTCATTACTCTTCTTTCAAGTTCACCTGTCTACTATATAAATCTATAATCTAAGTTGCAAGGATATATTCATTTAAAGCTCTCAGATGTATGCCCACAAACCAACAAGTGTAGTTCGCGCTTACAAATGCTGAATGTGTACTTACAAATAAAATCCAAACCTCAAATGAACATAAGCCTCACAACTTTTGCCGACCTTCCCTGAAACAGGGGACCATCATAAAAATATAGTCTCGCACAGGATTCCTTAAAAAAAACAAGATTTTGTACTTTGTAGTTCCCGTAGGCCAGAAAATATTTTTTTAGAGACAAATTTCATTAATCTTAGCTGAAAATAAAAATAAAAACTAAAAGCACTTTCTTGCCATTTTACTCACCGAACTTAATTTTAGAGATGAAACATGTTTCTATGATAGTAAATCTGATTATAAATTTGAAATGTAGAGCCTTCAAAAATACGTAAGACTTTTTCAGGTTGTTAGGTAAGAATTTTTTTGAAATTAAAAAAAAAACGCTTCTTCAAAATGGGCTAGTAGGTATTAAATTTTAAATGAATATTTCAGAGCGATATAGTAATCGATAAGGCTACTTATGTAGAAAAAAAACCTCTTCAACGTTTCGCCGAAATGTACGTGCGAGTGTAAATACGACCCTTTGTGTCATTGAAACTACTGTGAATGTGTGAAAATTCTTTTCTACAATGCTAGATTTTTTTTCAAATATATTTGATATACACACTTTTAAAAAAAAAATTGTTTATTTGAAAATGATAAAAGTATGAGGGTGATTTATTTGGTGAGCGCGGTTTTTTGTGAATGATTTTTGTGAGCTTGGTTTTCGCTATAGAAAGCGCCATTTCTCAAGTAAGACTCAGTTGCTGTAGGGCTGGATGGACTTTTGGTGAAGGCAAATGAACATTTCAAATGTAAAAAAAATTATTCAGATATGAGAGAACTTATCGACTTATCTTTGATATCAATTTTTCGAAGTTTCAATGAACAAAAGAAAACGACGAATTTTTATATTTTTAAGCGTATCTCTGTTAACACAGTAAAAGTCCATTGTATTTTTTTATAAATTCAATAGGAAAAACAAAGTTTTAATTCACTTATTTTTTTATTTTTTTTTCGTAACAATTATGCTCCTGAAGATGCCTTCATAGGCGAAAAAGTTTGAGCAAAACAATAAATAAAAGGGAATTAAAACTGTGTTTTCCCTTTTGAATTTATAAAAAAAATCCGATGATTAATTGTATTAAGTATTCTCTATAAACTAGGACAAATTTGTTTTGTTCGTTCTGCTTACTCAACAGATTATTTTTTAAGAAAAGAAAATTTATTACTTTGTGCCACAACAGGTAAAGTGAATCGAAAAATATTTTTGTCGAAGAACATAATAATTCAAGACGTCAGAAAATGTGTAAGAAAATCCCCATCGTATTTCTTCGTTACTCTAACAAAACACTATTAGTCTATTACATATTTTCTTTTATTTTCTTATTTTGCGTGTGTAGTAAAGATTTCAACGTGAGTCGTTGTTACTATAAAATCTAACGTCTAAACTCAACCTTAGGGACAGTAAACAAAATGTATAAATAGTAAAACAGCGTCTATGGTGAGAGTTTCGTTTTTCTAATATTGTTGGTTAGACGATAGTGTAAAGTTTTAAACTTGAATTAAATATATTGTAGTGTTTTTAGGTTCGAAAAGTCTCTAAATTAAAACATACAGGTCTTCTTTCAGTATCTTTATTTGCATTTAATTCATTTTTACAATTTCTATTTATTTTTAACACTTTTGGTTACACAAATTTATTTTCATAGATGAGTATCGCTTTCACTCTTCAAATCAAAGACAACTACCTCACTGACTTAGTGCACTCAATTTTGCTCCTTATATAGTGTAGTGACAGAACTCTCTAGGAGCTAATTTTGCTAGTACACTCGCGAACATTCTACCAAGTGCAAGAGTACAAAAGGATTATTTAATTTCTAGATTTCTTAGGCCTATAATTCTTGCCACCTACGGTGTTACACTTATATTACACTTATATTAATCTACTTTTGATATAAAACTATAATAACTATCACTACCTACGATGTACACCTATATTAATATAATATTTACATAACAATATAATTTATCGTGCATTGCACTTGTATTACATATTTTATTTTTTTAAATATATTTGTGTGAAAATAAACAGTGTTTTTGAATTCCTTCAAAATTTTAAACTATAACAGTATGAATTTTCACAGTGTTAATACACAAACAATGCAAAATATTTTATTTTGTATGACAGACCCACTTTTCTTTCCGTCTGGATTTCGTCTAAGGGTGCTGTCACACGGGTCGTGCCTCTGAGTATACAAACACGCATAGTCGATATGACGGTCACAACGAAAACACTTCTAACCATTGAGTTATAATCATTGAGCTATAACATAGGGGAGCGGAAACTTACATACTGAATTGATACATACTTGTTCCCACTTGCGTTCCTCTCCTGTCAAACGTTGCAGTGGTGCTCTCAATGTACGGCGGCAACAATTACAAATATGACGCCGAATGAATGATGATAGACTGACAAAGTATGTATACAAAGAAAGTGTGAAAGGAAAAAGAGGGAAGGGACGACCGAGAAAAGTATGGAGTGATCAAATTGAAGAGATTGTGAAAGAATGGGATATACAAAGTGAGCGTAAAAGAAGAAAATGCATGAAAAAGGTGATGGATATGAAGGGATTGAAAGAGGTATGTCAGGATAGGAAAAAATGGAGGCAACTCTGCAGAGGCTCTGGCCACCCCTAGCGGAATGGCAACAGAGTAACAGTTACAGTTACGCATTAAATATCACAATAGTTTTAATGAAATGAGTGATAAAAAGAAAATATGAATATACACCTCGAAAATATGAAATAGTGACACCAATTTTGTTTCAACCACAATATTTATAACGCGTGTTTTCTGTCAACTCTAGCTATTTCCGGTCTAATCGGCAGCCATTATTTGCAATGGTATCAACATTCAAGACTTTTTTTTTCGTTTTGCCGAGTTTTTTGTACATATGGAAATGCAACTGTAAAGTTCTTTGTTTTCTTTCTAACTAATGACCATTTTCGTAAGTAAGTTGAAACAGATATATATGTCTATTTTCGTTAAAATAATTTCTAGTCAACAGACATTATAAGTCGATGGTTATAATGTAGTGGAAACGTACCACTATGACGCAAGTACACACTATATACGTTCCAACCTACCTCAACACAATCCTTCGTTACAATGATTTTTTTTTTGTGGTTTTTCGGGATAGGCCAAGCGGTCTACAGGCAGCTTTTTTTATCAGTCAACGTTTCGCCTTCACGAGTAGAAGGCATTTTCAAGGCGAGTTATAACGGCGTGGTAGTCTTCGCTGTCTCCTCGAAGCCCAAAAAATCACAATAACAATTCATTATATAATACCGAGCATCAAAGTGTTAGTGAAAGTTCAGTTTCTTCCCTGTGTAATATGTCCTTGCTATTCCTATGTATATATAGTTCTACTTTATTAATATAATATATATATATTAATATAATAAAGTAGAACAAAACAAAGTTTGTTATCATTTTTTAATAATTAAAATGGAGTTCTACAATGTTTCCGCTGCAACTTTTCAAAAATTAGTAAAAGGTAATTTTTTCTGCATTGTTGGCATTAAACACTAAATAAGTGTGAAGTTTTTCATGACCACTTAACTTGTAATTAGTTCACTTAATAAGCGAAGTTACAATCAATAAACTGCTTTATCCACGATTTCTCAAATCAGTGAATGAACAGTTATTTAGTTTAACCTTTAAGGTGGCGATATAGCACAAAGAAACAAAAACGGTTGTTCAGGATGTATTCCGAAAATTATAAAATTCACTTTCTGTGGTCCCGTAACGTTATCTGTGTTTCTAGATTGCCGTTTATGATTCACGTGACACATAATATTATGGTAGTTGGTATTTTTTATGAAAAAATATCTAAAATACGTGTTAACAAAGATGAACCTTTTTAGGGTAGAATAACTGTGAATGGTTTAGTGGAAACTCTTTGTAATACGCTTCTTATTCAGTGAGCAAAAAATTTTCAATTGTGTTATGGGTTTTTAATCGATCGTACCGATTTCAACAAGGTTTTATTTTTTAAAACCAATTTCCAGTACCTATATAATAATCAGCAATAAAATGGATAAGCAGAAATCGAGAATTTGATTTAGGTATTTCAAGAAATGAATTATTTTAGATTAAATCCTGAAGTATGTAATAATGAAAAAAACTTTCTGAAAATCTAACAAAGGTTAACATTAATAAAAATCGCTGTGAAAAATATCTCTCCGAAGGTGATTTTAACTTTTTATTTATCTACAAGTAATAAATTCTATGAAACTAAGTATTTGTTTTTTGTATGTCTAGAAAATAATCTTCATCAAAGATACTTTTTAAGTATTACCAAAAATATTTTGTAGTCAATATTTTACGAAATATACACCAATATACCCACGGGAGATTCAAGGCATCGAAATTATAAGTCATTTAATCCAGAATCTAGAATATTCCATAATCTATAATCTAAGTTGCAAGATATTTGGACATTAAAGGCTCATATTTGATGCACGAGCAGACGCCAGCAGATACGACGAATATATGCAAACCCTTCCACAATCTGCATACAAAATGCATTAATTACGATCAAAATCAATAAACTTCATATGAACATATATGCACATTGTAATTTTGTCACTTTTCCCTGAAACAGGGATGGCATTGGCATAATTGAACCTAGCTCATTATTAGAAGAGGAGGATATTCCTTTTCTTTTTTTGCTTGAAAATTTACAGAGCCTGAAAAACTGCTGAAAGCGAATTCTTTATCGTGTAATTTAGTCAAGAATAAATTGCTTTTTAATCTATAATCTGAGTTGCAAAGATAAATTAACATTAAAAATTCATATTAAATGCATGCCCACAAACAGACACGTGTAAGTTTGCGATTACAAATGCTGTGTGTGCAACTACTTACAAATTAAAATCCAAACATCAAAATATTAACATAAACCCTGCAACTTTTGACGACAGTGGCAAAATGAGTTAGTACAAAGAAGCAAAGCATTTAAGGGTTCATTTTAATTTTTTTGTCACCAGCAAACACGCATAAGTTCGCGCTTACTAACGCCGCATGTGGACTGACAACTTCTTCTTCTTCTTGTGCCACTTCTAACGAAGATCGGCGATCATCATAACTTTTTTTTTTTTTTTTTAAATATATTTTTTTTAAATTAAAATATACATATATTTTTAACAATGTTTTTTTTTTTTTTTGCTTACCCTCATGCTGAAAGCAGAATGCTTGTGCGCATGCAGGGCGGGATACTACGAGTAGTTACATTTTTTTTTTTTTTTTAGCTACACATATTTAATTAAATATTATTAACATATTATACTATTATAGAAAAAATATTATATTATTATAGAAAAAAGTTTCTTCCAACATTTATGGGGTTTACTAAAATGCATTTTAAATTCGAGTATGAGGTCTAGACATTAAAAATGGCCGCCTGCAGAGCAATGTATTTTTTTAGTTGGTATAGCGGGTATGCAAAATTTACACTTGGCGGGATTGTCCTATTACATATCATTACATTTCGGTAAATTATAATTGTTTGTGTAGCATCAAAACAGTTGATTTTTTTACTTATAAATTTGACTTTTTTGTAAAAATCAGGTTTTTCAAAATTTTCTTGGAAAAAATTGGTCATTGAAAAAAGTTTTCTTTCAAAAAATGTTGACATAAACAAAACCAAATTGATCATTGAGAAAAAACCTTCAGACTTTTAAAATGAACGCCAGGAGAATGTTTAATATTGGAGAAACCAAAAAAAACGTATGGCGGCTACTCTTAATCCTTCATGTATTTTTTGTTTTTTTTTTTAAATATGTAAGTCTGTTTATGTTTAGGTGGCATGCTTAATTTCAATGTTCCAACTTAATGCATGCGCCCGTTGTGCCACCTGAAAGTTATTGTTTTTTATTCTTTTCTATGTAGGTATTTACAAATTTTGTTTGAAGAACTACTTTTTGCGAAAAAGTTTCTTCCAAAAGTTGTTAAAATTACTGAGAAGCATGACTGTTTCGAATATCAAGCCTGTAAATTTAAAATGGCCGCCAGCGGCAAGATTTCAATTTTCAGTCTGTATCGCAGGTATGCGAAATATGCACGCGACGTCATTCGGACCCTGACAGTTGTTTAGCCACTGACACTTTATGGGGGCATGCAAAATTTCAGCATCGTGCTGCGAACGGTCTGGGCGCCTATAATGGTACAAATATACAAACACACAAACAAACAAACAAACACCAAAAATTCTGGAATCTAGCGTTAGTTCAGTTTATCAAGAGGAACACTTTTTAGAAAAACATTTTTGCAAATTCGAAAAAAACAGACGCAAATACCTCTTCCTTTTTTATATATAAGAATGTAATTTATTATTCATATTCCTTGACTTACCTATAGGTTGGTATGAGGCTGACCACCCATACTGTAAAAAATGGTTCACTTTGCCAATGTCACCCCTGTTTCAGGGAAGGTCGGCAAAAGTTGTGGGGCTTATGTTCATTTGAGGTTTGGATTTTATTTGTAAGTACACATTCAGCATTTGTAAGCGCGAACTACACTTGTTGGATTGTGGGCATACATCTGAGAGCTTTAAATGTATATATCCTTGCAACTTAGATTATAGATTATAGATTATAGATACAAATTACAAAATATACATATTTTTTTAACAAAAAAAAAAAAACAGTACCTCATCAAAAAGAGACTTCACTCTTGCGTTAGATGAGGGATGCCTTAATCGAGCTTAAAACATTTTACTTAAATACAATAATAATACAATAATAATGTGTCAGGACAATGAAAAAGGAAAGCAAATATAAGAAAAAACCAGACTAACTATTTTTATTTTTGATGCTGCGACTCGAAACAGGGACTTGGTGCTTCTGCTGAACCACTGTCGCAGGTTCTTCAGCCACGATGTCCTTCGGCGTCCCTGAGATCTTTCCCCCTCAATCTATCCCTGAATGATAAGATGAAGGAGACGGTACTTCTCATTTCTCATAATGTGACCGAAGTACATTAGCTTTCTCTGCTTAATGGTAGGCGGGAGCTCCTTTGTAGTGCGCATTCGTTGAAGGACTTCTTCATTGGTGACTCGATCACGCCAAGAGATCCGAAGCATTTTTCGGTATATTCGGTATTTTTCGGACTGACAACATAAAACCCAATCTCAAATGAACAAAAGCCCTGCAACTCTAGCCGACCTTCCCTGAAATATGGGTGACATTGGCAAAGTGAACCAATTTAATGAAATTCATAATGTTGTACAGAGGCTTTAAATCCAAGGATCACAAAAGAAATGAAAATCTGTGGATCATGTGTAGATGAAATGTTTTTGAATAAATGCTGCTAGACCCCAACTAAATAAAAGTGACTGTTTAGTCGACACATGACTCTGAATTTGTCAAATGTAATGCGGCTTGTTTTATAAAGATGTGATGGCAAATTATTGTTTGCCATTTCGGTTTGTCAAAGGCAAAGATAATGAGGTCTTTGTGCGATGTCACGTGTATAGAAAACCGCAAGAAGTTTTTCTTTGTCCAATTAGGGAGCGTGCCGACACATGGAAAATTCTGAGCGAACAGGACCGTCAGGCTTGTGCAAAATAAATCACGAAAATTGGAAAAAATGATTAATAATATAAGAAGTAAATACCATTAGCTATTGAAAGAACGGTGATACATTTTTTACAAAAATTATACAGTGAAAAAATGGTTTATTCTACCAACTCATTAAAATATATTTTTTGTAGAAGGATTGTCCGTTAGGCTTGGAAAAATATTTTTTTTTTACTTATATATTTTGTTCCTTGACTTATAGGTTGGTATGTGGCTAACCACCCATGCTGTAGAAAATGGTTCACTTTGCCAATATCACCCCTGTTTCAGGGAAGGTCGGCAAGAGTTGCAGGGTGTATGTCCATTTGAGATTTGTTTTTTTTATGTTGTAGGTTCACATGCGGCATGCGCGAACTTGTACGTGTCTGCTTGTGAGAATGCATGTAATGTGAATCCCCAATGTTATCTATCTTTGCAACATAGATAAGATACCTAACTTTATATTAGACTTAAGACTAAATAAATGCTCATTCACTGATATGAGGAATCGTGGATAAAACATTTTATTGGATGTAACTTCTTATATATGTATAAGCGGACTAATAATTATAAGGAAGTAAACGCAAACGCAACTAAGCTTCACATATAATGTAACTTCTTGCCGCGTTATCCCCGAAGGGGTCGCATTTGGCGAGTTGAACCTATTTATTTTTACAGGTAAGGGGGCCGGCCTTACGCCAATCACTTCAGTTGAAGTGGGGGTTTCCCAGCTCCCGAGGGAGCTGCTACTCATTTCTTGTGAAGGCTGAGTAAACCTTGCCGGTAATTTTATTATGGGGTTTGAAATAAACACCGAAATAGGAAAATCATTTCTGACACCCTCCTCGGTGGGATTCGAACCCGAGCTCACGGGGTAGAATGCGAGCACACTACCAACTGAGCGATCGACCGGCCACATATTAAAAGTGCTCGTGAAAAACTTCTTAATAACAGGATTTTCACACTTTTTTTAGTGTTTTCTCTTGTAAAAAGTAGAAAAAAGGCGAATTTATCTGAACAACCAATGTTACCTTAATATGTCACTTATTCAGTTTTACCTTTAAGATATCGATGGCTCCTTGACTGATAGGTTGGTATGAGGCTGACCACCCGTGCTGTAAAAATCGGTTCACTTTTGCCAATGCCGCCCCGTTCAGGGAACGGCGGCAGGAGCTGCAAGGTTTATTATGTTCATGTGAGGTTTTGCTTATTTGTATGCACACATGAAGAATGTGTAGGCGCGAACCTACATGTGCCTTTCTGTGAGCCTTAAATGTTAATATATCCTTGCAGCTTAGATTATAGATAGATATAGATACCTGCTGCGTGCCAACATGCTAGCAGAAGCAAAGGTATTGTCATTTTCTTAAATTACATCTTCACATTTTAAGGTTCTATGATTTGGTTTAAGAATACACTCTTTTTAAATTTAAAAAAATCCTCCTGGTTTTCGTAATTTTTTTGCAAATATGTTTAAAAAAACCCGATTGGAATTTATGAATAACAAAACAAATCCGAATTGAAAAAATGTACTGGAACCATTATTTACTGCGTGATTTTATTTTTCAGTAATTTAATACGTCAATCAATCGGTTAACACTTCTGTGCCCCTAGTATAAAGCATCACGTAAACTGACCTCCATTGCGAAATGAAAAATAATGTATGAAAACTAAATCACTCTCTAGGAGTGCCGTCGTATATTCGATACATTTTTTTCTTACGCAATGTTTTATACTTGGGGCGCTGGGCCGTATTGGAACTCAATCCTTTCAGACATTTTCATGCACTAGTACCTACGTATATTGTCTTTTGTATCCCAAGTATAAAAATGTACGATTAAATTCAACCAAAAACCAAAAAATGTGTAAAAACTACAACGCTCACTAGAGCAGCTATTTTACTTTTCATACGTTGTCAAGTTTTGTTCTAGGGATAATTTGGATGAATAAGACCGTTGTCATGGTAACCAAAGCTGATACCACGCGTCATTGAGCACGAGACATTTTGAAGTTCGTATTATCCAATGTAAAAAATTTACCGTGAAAAATAATTCATGAAAAAACTCTCTCAAAATATTCCCTCCAGCATGCAAGGCACCTTATGTGAATGGATAATCATTATTGACTTATTCAGTTTTTTTAAAAACAATCAAAAAATGTATTTTAAGTACATTACATGTTTTTTCTATTTTTTTTCAGTCATCACCTTATTTTCTAACCACACAAGCCAAACATTTATTTTTATGTTACAGATGAACATATTATGTACAATAATAATTTTCCGGCAGCATTTAGTTACTGCCATCTATGTTTCAAGCTTAAAACAAAATAAGTACATCAATGCTTTTTCAGCTACAGCTGAAATCTGAAAAGTATAGTATAATAGCTACTAAAAATTCTAATTTCGTAAACGATATTTTTATGTGAAATAAAACATTTAGTTTGTACATCAGCTGCAGAATAAAAAACGACATCTGTACCATACCATTTTAAGTTTTATGTAAAGCCTTAAGTTTTGTAACGTTTTTGTTAAGTTTTATGTAAAGCTTTTAGTTTAGTTGTACAGATGACGTTTTTTGAAAATAATTTTAAATAGTAATATTCTTGCAAAATATAACAATATAATAATTTAAGAGGCTTACAAAATTAATAAAAAAGCTCTTTTCATTTAATTTTGTATATTTCGGTAACAGTTTTATTTTAATTTCATAGGTATCTGTAATACATTTTCTACTTACTTAGTTTAATTTACAAGTCATTTTTTAACATACATTTTTACACATTAGCTTTTTCTACTCATGTTATTAATATAAAAGGAATAATATATTTTAATATGCATTTATATAAATTAAAGTAACTATAAAAATAATAGAATTATTTTAAATATTTATATTCACAGATTGCATACAGTCTTTGTAAAAATGAATCACATATTTAAAAATTAATACAAATATGACAACAAATAAATATATTGGATGATCGTGTTTTTATTATTTTCGAGATACCTATTGAAAATATTTATAATTTTTCTTACAAATATGTAACACATGAAGGCATCTTCAAAAATGACAAGTTATTTTGACTAGGTTTTTTTATCGTTAGTTTAAAAATTAAATCAATACATTTTCGGCACTTCCCCATTTTTTATTCTTCACTTTTTCAGGACGATCACACTCATCCGTTTTTAATAAATTATTAACACTCAACTCACAGTGTTTACCACCATTCTTCAATATACCATTCACCGGTCCTTTCACAACAATCACATTTCTACACAAAGGACTCTCTTGTTCGTGAAAATTAACCATATCTGGAAATGTCTTGGAGTGACTGACGGTTTTATCTTTCATGTCATTTGAACTATCATCAGATTCTTTAGTTTGTTCATTCTTCTTTATATAAGTCACAGACGAAGCCAAGTTATTGTTCATACATAATCTACCAGTTTGATTTGGACACCTGTGATGAGGAATCAACAGATCCGATTCTATTTCTTTCTTTGGTGAGTCAGTCTGCGAACAATTCACCATTTTTTTAGTGTCATGTTTACTATAACCATTATGATAGTTTGACATGATATCATTCGCTCCATTCCCGTTAACCAAAAGATGAGAATCAGTTGATATCCTACTCAGAGATCTGGTGATCACAACTATCTTATTCAAGTCTTTATCTTTGATAACATCACTGTTTAAATATTTATGGCATTCGGAGCACACAACCTTACAAGGGTTTCTAAGTTCTTCATCTGTGTTATTGCATTTCTGTTCACGTGTTTTTCTTCCCCATCTTTTGAATCTTTTCTTCTGTTGAATAATTTTATTGTTTTCTATATTACTATCTGCTTCATTGAAGTTTGTTTCTTTAATTGTTGTTGGATATTCTAGCCTATTTGAGTAAATGGATCTTCTGATGTCAATAGAGTTTCTGGAACAAGAGCAGTGGACCGCGTGGATGCAGGTTTGAGGAGTTGAAGAGTTGGGTCTTCGGAATGAGACTATCAGCGGTCTCTTGGTCATGTCAGCTTCCATGTATCTTAAAGACGCTTGTCTTGAGGTTCCACCGGAATGGGAGAGAGATTGTGACCTTGTTGGAGACACGCTTCTTGGTAGAGATAAGTTTGAATATCTCCTGGTAGGTGCTCTCGTTCTTACTCCTACTGGCATGTATCTGGAGAGAGTTTCCTAGAATCAGAAAATAAAAATTCAATTCCTTAATTAAGAACAACCATACTAAGATATATAATATATATCTTAGTCAGAGCTGTATTGTTAGAGCTGTATTGTTAGTGAGTTAGTTAATATTAATCAGAACTGTATTGCTTTATATTATAAAGCAATACAGCTCTGATTCTGAAAATCACGAAATGAAGAAAGGCGTGGGAGGACATAAGGAGTTGAAGGCGAAGGCAGTTTAAGAAGGCAAAGGTTCCAGTTGGGCTGTAGCGCCATTGTAGAAGAAGAGATTAACTATTAATAACATTTCACTTTCCAAAGAAAACTGTAAACAATCTAAGATCTGAAGTAACTTTAAACTTTTTCAAAATTATATGTTTGTCAATAGGATTTTCGTTTCGTGTTTGTTTGTTAAACAACCTTCAAAGTACGAAATAAGTTTGCGAAAAATTCGCTTCGTTACCTTTACACAATCTTATCCGTGCTTAATGCTTCGTGAATCTTTGTTTTTTTATCGTTTTCAACACAACTAAATTTTCTTTAAGAAACGTTTTTGGAAAATTTATGTATTTTTTAGCAGAGGTTAAAATAAAAAAAAGATAAATTAATAGATGAAAAAAATACTTAATCATGAATTATTGCTTTGAGCGAGATTTATTTTTAAATGATGTATTTTAGAGATAACGAGTCGGAAAAAATAAAGTTAAAAACTATTTTCCGGGCAAAGCGCTAAAACCACTGAACCGGGATCAGCCCAGGATTATTCTCGGATAATCCGATTATCTTGGTACTCACTAATAATTTGAGCCGGGCATAATCTTGGGTGTAAGGATACCCATATCCCTCGCAACTTTCTCGTGTCAGTCCTATCACAGTATTCGCGAAAGTGCTCTGTGCCCCGAGAGTTGACAATTGCGTAAAACTCACCTCGATTGCGTAAATCAAAAGTGTATGGAATAAACGAAGGCGATCCTAGATGGAGATTTAGTTTTCACACTTTATTCGATTAACGCAATCGAAATAAGTTATGCGCAATGTTTTATACTAGGAGCACTGGCTTAGAGGAATTAAATACCTACTTCATACGTTTGTGAGTTTCTGGAATGATTTGTGACAGCTGTAGGTAGACAACATGCCAATATCTTGATCAGTTGACTTTTTTTTTTTAAAGAAATCCTGTGCGGGAGACTCCCTAGATTCTAGAGACTCTAGGGGTCTATGACACTTGTTGTAGTGCCGCAGAGGTGTACGAGCTTGGTCGTCGCTACAAAGCGGCAATACTCAAGCAAGACCCAGTTGCTGTAAGGCTGGATGGACCTTTCAGTGACCGGTCTTTGGTAAAGGTTTATGAATTTTTCAACCCAGCGAAGTGCATATTTGGAAATACAAATTGTATATTTTTTGTGCTCCGCCGGGATCCGAATCCACAACCTTCCATTTATGAGTCAGAAGTGCTGCCACTGGACTACGCACCGGTCCAAGACACATTATTTTCAAAAAGTTTTTTAAAGTAGGCACATTATTTGACTCGTATAGAATCAAAAGCGGTTATTTAGAATATTTTTTAATAACGTCATTGCCTGTGTTTCTATGACATTTTCTAATTTTCACATATGTGCCTTTCATGATTTTCGAAAAAATCGTAGGTAGTTTCAGCTTTGTTTATATAAAACTCCGTATTACCTATAGATAAATTTAAGGTAGGTATACTTTTTGAATTGGTAAGTTTAATGCCATTTTTTGTCCACTTTTTATTTCGTTTGAACTTCAGTTGAGAAATATGCTAGTTAAAATAACCAGTAATAAAAACAAATAATACAATAAGTAATATGTAAATATATACATTTTGTTGAAAATGAGATAAATTCATAAACATTATAAAAAAAACCTCTGCATATTGATTTAATTTTACAAAAAAAAAATAGAATCAATAATCATACCTGATGATGACCTTCTAGGTCGAAAACGTTAGTAATTTGTTTAAAGATTTTAATCTTATTGAATAAATTTATCCGTGAAAATAAACAGTGTTTTTAATTAATCAAAAAATTTAAAAAATTATAAAATTAAACAATATGAATTTTCACAGTGTTAATACACAAACAATACAAAATATAAAAAAAAATAGGTTTGCGCATTGTACAATGTACATGTTTGTACAAAAATACGTATACTACATTTTGTTTACTACTGAAATACTTTATTGAAAGAAAATCAACTTCATAAATCCGCTTGTATCTCTGAATTAAATTTATTATAATGCAAATATGAGAATGTAAAATAACGTCAAATATTTCACACTTCACGTAGCTTGAATGGCTGTATGAATAAGCAGCTATTGCTGACTCAATTCCCTCACAAAGTCTCGTAATGTACGAAACCCCTGAAGTTAATATCCTCGCGTGTTGACTCATTTACGCCCAATTTACGTCGTAGTACTCAAAACACGTACCACAATTGTTGAGTCAATCAATTGTCAGCTCCAGTAGCTGAGATATAATATATTATACTCTCGGCACAAAGAGATGAACCTCCCGTAACTGCGTTAACAAGTTTCCGGCCGTAGATGTCGGCCGTGCAAACTTCTCCACAATATTGCTTTAATTCAATTAAGTTGCGCAAATTTATATTTTGAATCGATAATTTTGATGACGATTTTGTGCGGAGCTAAAATTAGGCTGATTTTAATTATTTTTCTGTATGAGGAAGGATATTGTAATGATTTTACTAGGTTCTAATCTAAATCTAAATCAAAATCTTAGCTCCAAAGATATGTATCATTTGAGATTCATATTAAATGCATTCCCACAAGCAGACACGCATAATTTCGCGCACACACATGCCGCATGTGGACCTACAATATAAAAACCCCAATCTCAAATGAACATAAACCCTGCAACTCTGGCCGACCTTCTCTGAAACAGGGGTGACATTGGTTAAGTGAACCCTTTTTTACAGTATGGGTGGTCAACCTCATACCAACCTATCAATAAGGAATTTAATAAAAATTGCAGTTTTTTATTTTGCACATTTTATTTTAAGATACGGTTCACATACGGTACCTAGTTAGAGTGGCGTTTGAACTGTTTAGCTCGACGGCTCAGATACAAGTCTCTCTACAGAGCATCTTGGTCTCTATTTATAGGTGAATAAGAGGTATTCTGGCGCATGCGAAACCACGACAGAACATTATAATTAGAGTAATCGAGTAAACACTCCACAGGCCAAAATAAGAAAAGTATCTTGCTGGTACAAAAAAAAATGGGTGCTTCATAGACCTCTTTGATTTATGACATTTTATCAATACGTAGCACGTGCGGAATATTATTCAATTCAAAGCAACAGGTCAAAAAATTTCGAATTGTGGCGCCCAATCCGACGGGTCAAATGTTTATAGCTCTGACTGCCTTGTAGGCAAAATACAATCAAGCTGCAGTAATTTAGTTCAACTCTTATCCGCGCCGCTAATGAAATAATAATAATAATAATGTTTTCAGAGACCGTTTTTGCAGTTATTGTGCATGGGATACAACTTTTTTCATTTAGGTAAGAAAAAGACGTGTCTGAACTAGGCTCACTAAATCCTGTGGATCGGTCGTGGAAAGCTTGTATCTCCTTGAAAAGCCTATTAAAATAGTTGTAGATTACCAAGTGCCTAGAACTGAATGGTATCTGTATATTTTAAAGAATGAAAAAAACGGATTTTACTGATCGTGCAAAGAGACGAACGATTTTCTCTACGTTTCATCGGAGTCATATCCGACGTCTTCAGGAGACGTGTGTCCTCTACAAGGAGGAACCACGAACTGTTGAAATATTGTTGTTTGTTCGAGGCCGAAGGTTGTAGGTATTTTTATTAACCTTCAGTGATACATCCATAGTTGTCGCTATAGCTCCAGTTGTACAGAAGGACGATATTATGTCTTCTTGTGAAATCGTCCGATTAATGAAAGGGTGGATCATTGAGGTTAGTACTGGTATCTGTATGTTTAAGTATTTGTTTTCTCAGGTAAGGGGATCAGCCTCACGTCAACTACTTTGTTTTGACGTGGTATTTCTCTGCTTTTGAGGGAGCACGGGCTTATTTCTTGCTTCTTGCAGGGGCTTATTCAAGGCTTCATAGATCTTATCAGTACTTAAGTAAAATTTTGGAATGAAAAGGGAAAGCATTTCTGACAACCTCGGTGGGGATCAAAACCTAGTCTTCTAGTTTCATGGAAATCTGTGTTTTGATAATGACAGCTTTTGGTAGAGCGTCAGTTGAAATATTCTAAGAAATTTTTACAAGCGCAGGGTGACTGAAACTCTTTAGAAAACAGCTTGCAAGACATATGAGATTCCACAATAAGGACATCTGAGTCAACATGACTTATTTTAATGTCATCGCATCTTCTAAAAGTCAATGTATATGACAGTTAACTTTGACTCTTATAAATTAAGGGAAAAGTGGGTTTTTGGATACAGATTTAGATCAGATTACCCAAGACTTAATATTTTTCCTCAAGAACGACCGGAAGAATGACCGGTGAATTTGAAAGAAGAGTAATGAAGGGCAGGTGTGTACTGGGTGCCACAGCTTGTATCGCCAAAAATCAAAACATATCTAAAAATGCTTGATTGGCGGTACGCAGAGGCATACTTTTACCCACCTTGATGTATGGAAGCGAGGCCTGGACGGTGAATGAAAGTGAAATTAGTAAAGTCCATACTGTTGAAATGGACTTTCTAAGAAGTATGATTGGGAAAAAACGAAGTGACAGGGTGAGGAATGATTTTGTAAGAGAAGAATGTGGTGCAAGAGAAAGTGTGAAAGTGAAGATTAAAAGAAGTTTGTTAAGATGGTTTGGGCATATGGAGAGAATGAATGAGGAAAGACTGACGAAGAAAGTATATGTTGGTAGAATAGATGGATGTCGTGGTAGAGGAAGACCGAGAAAGGTATGGATGGACCAAATATCCGAAATTGCGAATGAATGGAATATCCAGAGTCATAATAAAAGAAGAGCTTGTATGAAGAAGGTTATGACTCTGGAGGAAATGAAAGAAGTATGTAAGGATAGAAGAAAATGGCGGTTAATCTGTGATGTTGGCAGCTGGGGTTTGTTGAAGTAAAAAAAAATTGGTTTTATGATTTAGTTTTTTATGTCCATGTATATATTGTTATTTATTGATTTAAAAACTGTAATTTGTCATGTATGTTCCTTGACTTATAGGTTGTTATGCGGCTGACCACCCATAATATAAAAAATTGGTTCACTTTGCCAATTTCACCCCTGTTTCAGGGAAGGACGGCAAGAGTTGCAAGGCTTATGTTCATTTGAGATTGGGTTTTTATATTGTAGGTCCACATGCGGCATGTGTTAGCGCGAAATTATACATATCTGCTTGTGGGAATGCATTTAATATAAATCTTAAATGATATATATCTTTGCAGCTTAGATTAGATTAGATTAGATTAGAAGAACGAGAAAAAACTCATGATTTCACATCGTACTCTGGCTTAGATAAACCAGTTCTGTCATAGAAAAGCTCAGATTATTGCAATTTCTAGCGATGCGAAGCCATTCTCCTATATTTTCTTCGCTTACTCTCTCAAAAAGACGACCTTCCAAATCCTAAGCGGAATTTGTACCAATTGGTCGATATGGCAAACTATGCCCCGACAAATCCTTGATCGCGTTACTTTAAACGATCTAGAGGGTATTGACTAGCCATTTAACGAAATGGCGGCGTTTCATGGAGTGCCCGGTCACATTGTAATGTGCCTTATTTATGATCAGCCTGTGTCAAATATATTAAAAGACTTCCATTACCAACAACAAAAGGTTTTGATTGCAATACTTTAGAGGAAATGAAAATAAGGGAGTATTATTAAATTCAAATTTAATGTGCCGTAAATGGAACATCTAATACGACTGCAGAAATATCTACGTCTCATTTTAAAGTGGTATTCTCTTTATTAGAATGATAATGGATTTCTACTTCCAGTTGGTTCCTTTATGATCTAAAAATAACGTAACGCAAACGCAAATAAGCTACGCATATAGTGTAACTTCTCACCTGCGTTATCTCCGAAGGCGTCGCCTTCAAAATAAATAGGTCTCAAATCACCACGAGGTGATTTGGGTCCTATCTATTTTACGGGTAAGGGAGCCGGCCTCACGCCAACCAATTCTTGCCACTAAACCAGTTGGTTCCTTTATGTACTTAAGATCATCCATCCATAACCATAAAAATAGTTTTTTTTCTTCTCTTTAATTAATATTCTAAATGACATTAAAAAAAAATGTCTTTTTATGCTTCCGAAACCTGGGCATTGACGAAGTTTAACCAATGCTCTATCAAACTATTTGAAGGACATATTCATATTTGTGGTTCAATAATGGAAGAAAACGTCGAAGAGATTTCAACAAAATTCAGCAGACTTGGTCACATTTAGCGAATGAACTATCAGAGCCAAGAATAAATAATTGTAATAACAAATCTAAAACGGTGCAGGATACTGGGAGTACCCTAAACGGATAAGTCACGGATTATCATGCTGTTTGGGAGTATGAGACAGGAAGTGATAGTCGTTGAACTGACAGCGCTGGCAGCAGTTAATCAGAAAGGTCACGACCCATCCCGGGTCACACAAATGATGATGAAGATAACAATATTTTTTATACATTTTAAAAGTCTGAAATGCTGAATTTTTCGTTGTATAACAAAAAATAAAATAAATAATCCACAAGGGTGTGTTGAAAAGCAAATAGGAAAAGCCGTGTGAAGTATTGAGAAATAAAGTTGTGGCTTATTGAATCGAGATTGGATTGTAATAAGGGTAAATTATTGTATGAACCTTTTCGGCAACATTCTCTCTCTTGTTTTTTTTTTCTATAGCAACAAAAACTATCTCTTCTCATAGGGTGAACTTGTGAAAGAAAAGCGTGCTATCAGGGAAAGATAGATAAAATATTTTCTTGTCAAGGTGTCTTAACAAGAATCCGATAATTAACCAATAAGCTGTGCTTTTTCAGGTATAAAAATTATATTGGCTTATGTCTCAAGAGAAATAGAAGAAGATCTAATATTTTTTGATTAAATAGAACGATTTCTGAGAAATGTCACATGCAGTATAGATTGCATCCAGAGTTTTATTTAATACAATATGTAATATGTCATCACGTACTCTAAAATAAAGTCGGAACATTGAAAAGGGCGTAAAAATAAATCTCGTCATTCGGCTGGATTTCTTCCCAATCTGTCGGCCAGAGGCCAGAGTCTGTCACCCATACGCAACTATGCTACACATATAGTGTAAATTCAGAGTTGGATTTTGCGATTCAGGACCTATTTATTTTTACGGGAAAGGGGGCTGGCCTCACACCAACCACTTTTGAAGTGGGAGCTTCTCATTTCTTGTAAAGGTTGACTACACCTGGGGATCGATCATACAAAGCTTTTATATCTGTCAACTATTTTTGAGGTTATGTTGCTGCATTCTGTAAGCACGTCGTTTTAATGCTAAATAAGATCATATACATACTAAATTGGTTGGATTTATGAAATAATTCACGAAGTATACAATTTGGCTTGGGTAATATAGATTTTTTTTGTATCTATCTATCTATAATCTATAATCTAAGCTGCAAGGATATGTAAGCATTTAAGGCTCATATGAAATGCATGCCCACAGACAGGCACATGTAGGTTCGCGCCTACACATTCTGCATGTGTGCATACAAATAATGAAAACCTCACATGGACATAAACCTTGCAACTCCTGCCGCCGTTCCCTGAACCGGGGTGGCATTGGCAAAAGTGAACCGATTTTTACAGCACGGATGGTCAGCCTCGTACCAACCTATCAGTCAAGGAGTATAATTATTAAAATCACTGAGTTCCATTTGACGCACATCCGAGTAGGTACATTAAAATATGCAAGAAATTCCAGTAAAAGTAGTAATTAAACTTAAATATTTCAAAGCAATAAATATTTTGGATAATGAATAGCAGTATTAGTGTGTATTTCTTCTTGATATTTTACGACCCAAGTAACCTTTTAGGTTTTAAAAAGGTTACAAAAAGGTTAAAAAAGGTTCTGGGACCTTTTTGTAACCTTTTTAAAACCTAAAAGGTTACTTGGGGAACAAGGCAGTCGTAGATATGGACGAAACGTCCGGACGCTCCAGCTTCCACAGACCACGGCCACATCACAGACCACGGCCACATATCCCGAAAAACAACTTTCCACCATAATCAGCCATAGTTTGGTTGTGACGCATTTGAAAGATTTTTTTACCCTGAAGGCGTTGCGGAACTTGTTAGACATGATGTTGTAGAGCAGAGGGTTGACACACGTGGACAGGTAGTAGAGAACCCCCGAGGCGTAGGTTAGCACGCTGTACAGGACCAGCACAACGGGAGTCACCGTGGTCACGTGGATGGCCAGGAGGCGCTGGGCGTGGAAGGGCGCCCAGCAGATGAAGAAGGCCACCACCACAGCAACTGGAAATGGTAAATAAATAGGTTATACTTTTAAACGTTTGTGTGAGAGTTTTTAAGAGTCGGTGTTTTGTTGCCGAGGGGTCAAGTGGCTGATCAATAACCAACAGGGAAAAAACAAGGAATGCCAGAAAAAATAAGAAAATAATGTACTAATTAACTAGGGTTTTTTAAATTATTTAAGTTTATACGTATTACTATTTATGATTTAAAAAAATGAACTTGTTGTATATGTTCCTTGACTTATAGGCTGGTATGCGGCTGACCATCCATGCTGTAGAAAATGGTTCACTTTGCCAATGTACCCCCTGTTTCAGGAAAGGTCGGCGAGAATTGCAGGATGTATGTTCATTTAGGATTTGGGTTTTCATGTTGTTGGTTCCCACGCGGCATGTACAAACGCGAACTTATACGTGTTTGCTTGTGAAAATGCATATAATGTGAATCCCTAATGTAACATTTCTTTGCAACTTAGATAAGATAAGATTGGAATTGTATCTAGTGGCATATGTGTGTATCTAAAGCTCTGCAAATTTCGTAATGTAACAACAGTCGCTATCACAGTTTATGACGGTATTTCTGGTTCTTTGTAACAGGCAGTAACCATGAGAAATACAGACTTTCAAATCTATAATTTTGATTTACTGAAAACGTACCTTCCCTGTAGCATTCATTTCGTATAAAATAACGCTGGTTTGATCCCCGCCTGGGTTATTTGACCATAATTTTTATCCTTGTTCAACAGATATGATTGGGTCATTAAGATTAATAATTCATTAAAATATACAATAATGAGTTATTTGTTCTACAATCTATAATCTAAGTTGCAAGGATATATTCATTCAAAGCTCTTAGATGTATGCCCACAAACAAACACGTGTAGTTCGCGCTTACAAATGCTGATTGTGTACTTACAAATAAAATTCAAACCTCAAATGAACATAAGCCCCACAACTTTTGCCGACCTTCCCTGAAACAGGGGTGGTCAGCCTCATACCAACCTATAAGTCAAGAAATATGAATAATAAATTACATTCAAATATAAAAAATAACAAAACCTTAAAAAGAAATCTGTACAAAAAAAGTCAAAAATATCCATAATATAGAATTTAAAAAGTACCACTTCTATAGGTTTGAATAGGATATAATAGTAGGATATACGCCAAAATTGAATGTACGTACAACCTTCACCTTACGTCACGGTATTAAATCATTAATGTCTTAATTTGCAACGTGCGTCTAGATTGACGTAATGTATCAAACCTTTGTTTTATTATAACCAAACGTTAAATGAAATTGGTGAATATCTGCTTGTTTATAAAACGTGACAAAAATATAATGAATGTCAATCATTTTGTCAGAGGTTGGTGAATTGTATTTCTCTTCACAAATCTATTTTAAAAAAAAGTACATATTGTTCACATATATTCTTTATTATAAGAGAGTGTAAAAAATTCAAGAAAAAAAAAAAAAAAATTTTCACAAGTTCATCATTTATTTCACCTCGAGTACTTTCGACTTGCTGCGTCATTTTCAAGAGTAAGACACTGTTACAAAATTGACAAGACAAATAGACCATAGAGAAATGATAAGAAAGCGAAGAGCAGTCATTTTCAATATTATACGAAAAATAAAATATTTTTCCGTGCCCCGCCGGGACTCAAACCAAACCCACTTTCCTTCATTCACGGGTCTGAAGTGTTAACCACTGGATTACGGATCGGTACGAAGGGGAATGCGTTATGCATCCCTTAAAATTATCAACTTATATCAACGAAATTCCGTGACGTGCTATTACTGTGTACTTTTAAGAGAACATATCCAAGCAATACTACAACAATGGAAGAGCGAGGAACAGAAGCGTAATTGAAAATGTTTTCAATTGCCGAACGCTGGAGCAACTTCTAAATCCCAATTGCTGTCGCACGTTAAATTTTGAACACCTAAAGTGATTCTGTGGAAATTTTCTAAATAACTTATGGCTTGAAAATCACTTGTATAAATTTGATAAACTATTATAATATATAATATAATAATATATAATAATATAATCTAAGTTGCAAGGATATATTCATTTAAAGCTCTCAGATGTAAGCCCACAAACCAACAAGTGTAGTTCGCGCTTACAAATGCTGAATGTGTACTTACAAATAAAATCCAAACCTCAAATGAACATAAGCCCCACAACTTTTGCCGACCTTCCCTGAAACAGGGGTAACATTGGCAAAGTGAACCATTTTTTACAGTATGGGTGGTCAGCCTCATACCAACCTATAAGTCAAGGAATATGAATAAAAAATTACATTTAAATATATAAAAGAACAAAACCTTACAAAGAAATCTATACAAAAAAAGTCAGAAATTTCCTATGCAAAAAATGTAGCAAATTAATAAACCAACATTAGAAATCACCATTGCAGATTAGCCGCCACAGAAACTATTGTTTATATATATTAACCATACTGTAAAAAATGGTTCACTTTTCCAATGTCCCCCTTGTTACAGGGAAGGTCGGCAAGAGTTGCAGAGCTTATGTTCATTTGAGATTGGATTTTTATATTGTAGGCCCACATGCGGCATATTGTGTGAGCGTGAAATTATACATGTCTGCTTTTGGGAATGCGTTTAATATTAATCTTAAAGGATATATTATATATTTGCAGCTTAGATTTAGATTTAGACGGCCTTAATCATTAGATTGGTTGAACCCAAAACCAGAGATAAACCAGCTTATTAGTATGGGAAAACTGACTTTATACTGGTTTAAAAATTAAAACCTTTTTATGAATAAGGGGAGAGATAAAGAGATTGTTTATAGTGTGGGCAATATTTCTAGTTTTCCATTGATTAACTTATAGGTTGGTATAAGGCTGACCACCAAAACTGTAAAAAAATGCTTTCATACTGTCGGCCAACGTACGCTCCGTTTCAAAAAAAGGCGGTAAGAGTCTCAGTTTGTATGTTTGTATTTCGATGATTGGACTTTATTTTTTTGGTATATACAAACATAATCTTTAAGCGTGAACTTTCACGTGCTTGCTTTTGGGTGTGCATTAAACATGAATTTTAAATGTGCATTCAACTTAAACCAAGGCAAACTTTGGTAAAAAAGTGAATAAAGACATTTCATTTGTACGCTCAAGAAAAACATGTTCATAATATGTTTTTTTGAATTTGAAAAATTAAGTTTGTTGCAATACAATTTTCAGGACTGCGACCCGAAAGACGATAAGCAGAGAAAAACGCGAGCAATTTTTCTTCACTCAAATGGAGGACTTGGTCATAAAAAAAATGATGGGAGAACATGATAGAGGAGAGACGAAGCAAAATACGTAAATAGTCACAACCTCTTTAAAAGACCTCTCGTCAAAAACTCTAATGAAAAATATACGTGTGTTTTAAAAAGAACAACAGCCTTCTATTGTTTTTCGTTCTCTGATTTATAGAAATAATAAATGTGAATAGAGTGTGAATAAAAGAGAGTAGCAAAGCATAAGTGGTCGTGGGCAGGGCATGTTGCCAGATTGAGCGAGCAAAGATGAACGAAAAGTGGTAGAATGGAGACCTCGGGAAGACAAAAGAACTAGAGGAAGGCCTCTTACACGATGGTCAGATGATATTAAAAGAGTTGCTGGTGACTGGATGCAGAGAGCCCAGGACAAAGACGCCTGGAGAGATATGGGGGAGGCCTATGTACAGCAGTGGACGAGAAGTGTCTGACTAAGAAGAAGAAAAAGAAATGTGAGTACTTTGATTCACACTGTTATCTGTTTCGTAAATGTACAAAAAGCACATGTGAAATTTTTTAGGGGTAAAGTCTTCTTTGTTTACGTCAAATCACTTATATCAATGACTTCTAGTTCACGTTTACTGTACGTAAAATTTGCTTTATATACTATTGATAGTGATAAGTCTAGAGCCCTTTATGGCGTGCTTAGATTCTTTCACACTGAGGAAAAGTGAAAAAAAGAGAAAAGGGAAGACCGAGAGAAGTATGGCTGGATCAGATTGGTGAAATTGTGAAAGAATGGGATGCACAAAGCGAATTCAAAAGATAGAAATGTGTGAAAAATGTGATGGATATAAATGAATTGAAACAGGTACGCAAGAATATGAAATAATAGAGGCAAATATGCAGAGGCTCAAAATAAAAAAAATAAAAAAAAAATAAAAAAAAAACAGAGTTACAGTTACAGTCACACAAATAACGCATAATTTTTTTTTCGAGGGCTCCAGACACCCAAATTCTCTTATTTTCATCACAGTGGTTTGTATCATTATCTACTAGTAGTAGAAAAGATCCTACTAACAATAATAATAAAACCTTCCTGCCAGTCATTCTCATACAATATTAATAAAAACCTTTTGAGAGATTTTTCCAAATGCTTTGAACTTGTTAACTTTTACATCACTTGGCTAATAGTTTGCTATAAAACCGACTGGGAATATTGCAGAACACGGTGCACTTTTGCCATAGACACTCTTTATTCAGAGACATATAGCACTGGTTGCAGAGAGCTTCTAGTCATTTGCTCCCACTGAGCTGGATTTTATTATATAAAGACACCTGCTGCACGTGTTATTGCAAAACTGCAATTACTGCAGATATAACTACCTGCATGCGTGTGTGTGCACAGAGAGTCAACCTCAAATCTGAATATACTGTTATAATTGTACTGGGTTCGATTTCATAAATATCGCGGTAATTTATTTTAAGATACGGTTAACATACGGTACGTTAACAGAGTGGCTTTTGAACTGTATTGCTATTAGATACGAGTCTTTGCTACCGACAGTTTTGGCTCTTTTTGTAGCAGGATTGTTCTTTTAAGCTACGCATATAGTGTAACTTCTCGCCTGCGTTATCTCCGAAGGGGTTGCATGTTGCGCTTCGGGACCTACATATTTATTATTACAGGTAAGGGGGCCGGCCTCACACCAACCACTTTCAGTTGAAGTGGATGTTTCCCAGATCCCGGGGGGGCTGGTTCTCATTTCTTGTGAAGGCTGAGTACACCTTTGAGATCGAACCCTTGCTCTCGGCATGGAATGCAAGCATTCTGCCAATTGAGCTATTGAAGAGGGATGCAATTCACCAACCTATTCTGCCTGGCTTGAAACTGGTATGAATATCATAAATTAATAATTCATTATTGTTTATTTTAATGGATTATTAATTAATAATTATCTAATAACTTCTGTTAAACCAGGGTCAAAGTTCTGGGCAAATGACCCAGGCGGGGATCGAACCAACGTTTTTCTATTCCAAACACGCTAGAAAGATCAGCCCACTTGACCACCTCAGCCATAAGACCGACAAATTGTCTATTGTACCTGTATAGGCGCGCGTAGGTACTCCAAGTTCGTAACAATATCTTAGCGCTTCCAGACTTACTCAGCATGTTGACTACGTGCTTGGTGGCCTTGGTGTGGGTGTTCCTGGAATAGTTCTTCCTTCCATCTTCTCCCCAGGTCACGTTGTTGCCGTCCTGCTGCCCAGCCGAAGAAAGACTTGGAGGATTCTGCACTGCAGGACGGAGAGCCTGGCCACTTTTGGTGACGCGATGCTGGAAATATACAAAAACTCATATAACATATAAGTAAACAGTTCATCCTCAGTCGTAGTGAAAAGAGGGTGTCTCCTGAAGACGTTGGCTACGTCGCTAACGAAAAGTCGAGAATAATGTAAGTTCTCTTATAACGGTTCGTCTTAAATAATTAACTAAGTCGTTTCTATAATTGTAAATGTAAATAACGTTTGAAAATTAAGGCAGTTGTGAAAAAAAATTCAGTTATTATTGTTAAATAGAAAAATGTACTCATTTTTTACTTTGGAGCATTTTTTTTTGGCAAGCAAACGTCAGTCAGAATGGTACTGCAAGTTTTTTTGGTTCATGAATTTAAATAAAAATGAACTCAGAGCAGTTTTGAATTTGGAAAACTTTTCTTGGCGAGAAAACATTTTGTATTGGGACTGTCTTTCTTAGCAAAAAATAACAAAATATTTGAACTTTGTAGGGTTTGTGTATTCATACAGTGAAGATTCATTTTTAATTCAAAATAAAAATATTTGTTTGGTTTTTTACAAGCGATCCGGCCGGATGACTTCAAAATATTGCCTATGTCTAATACTCGTCATGTGCTGGGTCTATAACAAAATTTGTAATATTTAACAACAGTACAGAAAGGACTAAAAAAGATTACAGTACGTTGCCACGAGGTCTCTACGAAACCAGCTACGATTCGATTTATAAAATGCATCAGTAATAGTACCCTGGGTGTAGCATCATAAAAATCATCTTATTCGTTTTTTTTCACTAATAACGGTTTGAAAAACAGCTAATCAAATCGCTATATTTGCAAAATATTCGATACCTACATAAAATGTATTTTGTACAATGTAAAAACAAATATTGTTTTTCTACGTATTTTGCTGATCTAACAACTTTTTTTTTCTTAGTATTCAGTCTTTTTTTTTTTAAGAAATCCTGTGCGGGAGACTCCCTAGATTCTAGAGACTCTTGGGGTCTATGACACTTGTAGTACCGCAGAGGTGTACGAAGGCTGGATGGACCTTTAGTGACCGGTCTTTGGTAAAGGTTTTATGATTTTTTTCAATCCAGCGAAGAGCAAAATATGCTCTTTTTCTTTATTTCCAAATAGGAAATATAAATGGTATATTTTTTGTGCTCCGCCGGGATCCGAATCCACAACCTTCCATTTACGAGTCCGAAGTGTTGCCACTGGACTACGGACAGGAAAAAAAGAGGACAAAAAAAATGACTTTAAGTCACTGTTAATTGCCTTCACACTACTAATAAAGAAAAACTGTATTAATTGTAATTAAAAAAATTCGTTAAAAAAAAATCTTTTAATCAAAAAGAAGTGAAAAAATCAAAGGCGTACTGACGTCAAACTGAAAAAAAAAACCTGATATAACTGACATAATATTTAGGAAAAGCCTCGACAAAAGTATATGAGCATTTAAAAATGAAAATGTCCTTTGGCAATGACCTCCAATTAAAAAAAACCTTTTTGTTTGAATCTCCCTCAAGTGCAAAAAGTATAAATGCCTGGAAAATTTCCTTGATATTTTTTTATTTGTTCTACGAGTCTAGGAACAGAGAAAGCAATTACAAAGAAGGTTGTCGAATATTATTTTTAAAGAGTTGGCACAAAAATGTGTTTTTAAATGCCTACCTTCTTGAAACAGCATCCCAGAAAAAACACCGTTTTATTTCTATCACACTTAAGTAGGTACATCACGATAACAAAAACATGTTTTTTTTTTCCTATGTCTCACAAAAGAACCTGTAACGTTTATTGGCGTGCCGGTCTTAAAAAAAGGTTTACAGAGAAAAGCAAGAAAAAAATAACAGAAAAATATCCTTCCTCCAATCTGAAATGAAATTGAATCCTTCGACAAAATTTCAATTACACCCATTGTTAGTTGTTGGTGAGGCTGAACGATAAAAAGGACATTTATTGTAAGGAAAAAAAAGGTTAATTTTCATAAAAATTAACGATGTTTTTATAAACTGAAGACGATCAATGACAAAGCTCGGAAGGTATTTTACACGGGGCATTGTGCATGATTGCCCCTGATCCTAGAAGTATAAATGAAAGATCTACAAGATGTTGGGAGGCAAAATAAATCTTTGTTCATTTTAACATTGAACATCCAATATTTTTCAGGGTTTGGTGGTTTACACAGTGAAAGTCCATTGTATAATTAATTAAATAATATACTGTTTAAATTCACTTTTATTATTTTATTGAAAACGTTTGACTTATTTTAAATAAAATAATAAAAGTGAATTTGAACAGTGTATTATTTAATTAATTATTGAACTTCCAAGATTGGAAGTGACTGAAGATTGTGGAGGATTTGTTCGAAGCTGGTTAGGACCAAGAAGCTGACTCTTTTGTGATAGCGGACCTAACAGGACGTAAGAAGAATAAGAAAGAAGACCATCGTTAAATTGTTTATACTGTTGAGATCGATAACCTATGATATATATTCTAAGCTGCAAAGATGTGTTAACATTTAAGGCTCATATTAAATGCATGCCCACAGACAGGCACACGCAGGTTCGTGCCTACACACTCTGCATGTTTACATACAAATAAACAAAATTTTATATGAACATAAGTCTTGTAACTCCTGCCACCTTTCCTTGAAACCGGGGCAGGCATTGGCAAAAGTGAACCATTTTTTAAAGCACGAGGGGTCAGCTTCATACCAACCCATCAGTCAAGGAGCCAATTCAGCAAATTCAGGAGTCATTTACAAAAAAATTAAAGAACATTCTACAAAATGAATACGTTGTCGAATTTTCTGATTTATTGCGAAGAGTTACAAAAAAATACTTTCTCAGTGATAATAGTCATCCGTAACAATCGGCCAGGACATAACAAATTGACATGAATCTTGAAAATTTACATCCACAATGATTAACACTATAGTAATGGTTAACTTGACTAACCAACACATACAGTGTGATTTCTTGCATGCGTTATCCCCGAAGGGATCGCATGGGGCAATTCGAGACCTATTTATTGTTTTTTTATTATTTGTGATGATTAGTCACGCAATATTTCAGCCCACCTCAAACACTTTCCTCCTTATTTATAAAAAGGTTTTAATTTTTACACCAGTTTTAAGTCCCCTTTAACGTACTAAAAAGTAGTTTTGGGTTCAACCGTTCTAATGAACAAGGCCGTCGGAGTTTTAGAATACACCAGGAGATTGTCTCCGCGTACATTTTTGGAATAAATGAAATCAGCTGGTTGGTGACGTCATAATCAGATTTCCGTCGCCACCCGCTAGATGTCGCTTTCCTGCTTCCAGTGATCGTAAATTTGCGTTTCTCTGGGCAATTTGAGCGCAATGGCCGACCCATGAAATAACCAGGCACAACCCTAAGTGTAAAAAACACCTTTCAAACTCAACTATAGCGTTTCAACAAAACTGTATCAAAAGTTAAACGCACACTAGACATGCCTTGAGGGTTTTCATATTTTTTTGCGTAAACTCTATTATTGAGTTTTAGAGTGACGTTACGTATTTAGTGCGCAGTGTGCTCCGAATCAGGGAAGGGAACTATGTTTGGAAAATCTTAAATTAGACCCGGTCGAAGCTGTGTGAAAAGGTTTACTCAGCGTTCACGGTAAAACGAGAGCTTGGTATTCAAGAAACGCGTTATTTCATTCCCGTTTACAAGAAATGACTTTATCCAGGTACGAAATTTGAAACCCGTTCAAAAAATAGTGGAGAATCACCTTATTTATTTGGCATAGAAACGTAACAATTTTAAAACCTGTTCTTCCGTTCATGTAGTAAAACCATAAAAGCGAGAAGCTAACCTGATCTTTTGTTCACATATCTAATTATGTATGCTGTGGAAGCGTAGGGTTAGATTTCTCGAAAATTACGTAAAACCTATTTCTGGTTTTATTTTTTTTCTTACTTGAATCAAAAAGCCAAGAACACTTTTTTTTTTAATTATTGTACAAAAAAACCGAAAAACGTTTATGGTTTGAAACAAACTTTTTTGAGGACTTTAAAATATTAATTTTGATTCGTATTAGATGAGGATTTAATCTAAAATCTTTTATCTAAGTTGCAAAGATATTAAAGATTCATAATAAGTGCATTCTCACAAGCAGGGACGTATAAAATTGTGCTTACATATGCCGCATGTGAACTTACATCATGAAAATCCGATTTTAAATTAACATAAGCCCTGCAACTTTAACCGATCTTCCCTGAAACAGAGGTGAAATCGGCAAGGTAAATATGTTGAACAGTATGGGTGGTCCGCCTTATACCAACCTAAGCAACAATAGTTATTTATGCCACTGCCTAGTAATGATAGTCTTTGTAATGAATGGTACAATAGACAGCACGAGTGTTACAAAGACTAATTACGTGCAGTGGCATACAATACTTTTTCTACGACCATAAAATAATAATAAAATAAGAAATAATAGGCATTATGATGGCTTCGTTCATTTGAAGTGAGTAATTAAAACCTTACCATTGTTAAAACGGATAATTTCTTGTGCGCTTCGCTTATAAACATGTTTATTTGTTGTAGTGTTGGCAAGACTGACTATTTGGAACATTATTCAGATTTGAATAATTGATGTTCCACTGTCAATAAACAAGAGAGTGGACAGTTGAACATCGACCTTCTTGTTGTGAAGTGACATATCGATAATGGAAAAGAAAGAAATGGAAAAAGACTTTAAACCACAAGCTATTTCGTCTACAAGACTCGCGGACGTGATGGAGCCATTTGTCAGCGGGGAGTTTGACCCGTGGCTTAGACGTTTGCGATTGATGATGAAGTTGTACGGGGAGACAAATCTTTCTCGTTCCTTGGCATCTTTCTTGAGAGGTGCGGCGTTTGATCGGTTTGCTGACTTGCCAGAAGAGACACAGGGTGACGGGGAGAAGGCGGCTGAAGCACTCAGCTGTGTGTTTGGTGTCGGACGCTTCTCAGCTTGGAGTCGTTTCTTGCAAAGGCGCTGGCAGCCAGGAGAGGAAGTCGACGTCTTCGTGTCGGATTTACGGATGCTGGCTTCGCAAGCCGGAGTTAAACTGAGTGATAACATCCTCGCGCTCTCGTTGGTCGTTGGGATGCCCGAGTCCGTGTCCAGGGAGCTCCGCCTTCAATTGGAATCCGGGGATGGATTGCCGCCGCTGCCAACTATTGTCGCTAAAGCGCGATTACTCATCTGCGAGTATCGTAGCCCATTTTTCTAAAGAAAAATGGGCTAAAAAATCTAAAAAAAAAAATCTAAAGGTCCCTGGTTCGTTACCTGGTTTCGGCACCACACTCATTTTTGGCGAGAAATTTTTTTCCACTCGACACACAAACACCCCCCGCCACACTAATAAAATCCATACCCATCACTATGTCAGCCCCTGAAAACACCTTTTCCAGGAGCGCGCTGCACCACAACCTGGGATAGAGGTCATGTTGATGCCATTGTTTCAGATAATACTGTACAAGTGGATGGTATGCCAAGACATGTGCTGGATCTGAGGATGGCGCCGGGAGATGAGCTGATTGTTGATCAGCCATCATCAGAAAACCTACAGTTTTTGTCAGAGTTGCCCCCATTAGAGCTGGATCCAAGACCTCAGAGAGCAAGAGTGAAGCCGCGTTGGCTCCACGACTATGTTTAATGATGGTAACATCATGGGGGCGTGTAGTGTTGGCAAGACTGACTATTTGGAACATTATTCAGATTTGAATAATTGATGTTCCACTGTCAATAAACAAGAGAGTGGACAGTTGAACATCGACCTTCTTTTTGTGAAGTGACATATCGATAATGGAAAAGAAAGAAATGGAAAAAGACTTAAAACCACATTTGTTGCAGTGAAAATATCTTAATTATTTACCTTTAAAGCCATTTCAATATCTTTTCAGAAAGGGATACAATTTGAAGTTTTTCGAAAAATCAATTCGGTGGTTTCAGATTGAAGTAAGTAGTTCCATAACACTTTTCACTTTCATTTTACAGATAATAACTAGTTTATCGGTTCTGTTGGCTATTTTATTTGTTTAATTGGTGATATATTTTACCACATATTGCTGTATTAACTTTTGTACTGAATTATTTACGGGAAATAAATTACTTTATAAATCAATGACACGTTGCATTAGAGATTGGAGAGTCGGCCATTTTAACAAATGGCCGACTTATATAAACCACGCGCATGCGTGAAAGCATTCGGCGCTTGCGCGGGAGCGTGACTTTGTAAATCGATCAATAGAAAGTACATAGATAGACAACGTCTGTTTTTTCCGATTGTGACAAACTAAGACGAAAACTAGCTATCGGTAAACAGCGAAAATATTAGGTATAAGTTATTTACGTCAAAAACAGATGTGAACATGGCAGTTGCCTGGTAACTGATTTTAATAAAACCCCGCTTAAAACAAGCGTGCTTTTGTTTGGCGCACAAATCAACTAAGACGCTGCATCTATATATTTTATATTGATGGGTATGGACAAAGATGGCGACCCAAAGAATTATGAACGGAATATAATTGAAGTTATTATTTACAATTATTGCAGATAGTAGAACTAAAAATCAATGTTATATTTATTTTTTCGTAAGGAAAAATGTATGATTACTAGAATAGGTATGCACAATAACTTCTAAGGGTTTTTTACCTCTATGAAATCATACATTTGCACAACCGCGCATGTACCTACTAAAACTCTCATTGCGCATGCGCATATTCTCATTTCAACACGGTTACCGGTTGCGTAATGTAACATTACGCAACGGGTGTAGAAATGTATGTCATTGTGATTGCGTTAGCCGTTTTGTAATTAGTAAATTACCAAATGGGAGTAGAAAAAAATAATTACTTAATCAAAATACATAATTCATTAAAAATAATTGTGTACAACCCTAAAGTACAAAGTAAAATGTTGTGCACTCACTTTATTGTATTGTAAATAAGAGAGCAGCAGGGCTGTGCAAGCTTACAGTTTTATTATCGTTGTACACTTTGAACAAAGTAATATTTACCTTTGCTTTACCTTTACTCTGGGGTCCCCCAGGGTTCCCACTTAGGTCCTCTTTTATTTAATGCATATGTATATGATATTGAGTGTTGTTTTCAACACGCGAAATGCTTGTTGTACGCTGATGATACAAAAGTGTATATGAGGATAGATAATTATCAGGACTGCCTAATGCTGCAAAGCGACCTTGATAGGCTCTCGCATTACTGTATCCTTAATGATTTATCTCTGAATGTAAATAAGTGTCAACAAATAACTTTCACTCGAAAGAAAATTCCCTTAACTTACAACTATCAGATTAATAATAATTATTTGAAGACCGTAACCGGAGTGAGGGACCTTGGAGTTTATATGGACGCTGGACTAATTTTCGATTCACATATCTTTTCCATCACTGAGAGGGCTTACAAAGTGCTAGGATTTGTCTTGAGAGCTTGCAGTGATTTTAAGGATTTGAATGCAGTTAAATCACCGTATTTTGCCTATGTTCGCAGTATTCTTGAATTTGCATCTCCTGTTTGGAACCCCATGTATGATACATATATACGTCGACTAGAAGGTATCCAGAACAAATTTCTTAAGCATCTAAACTTTAGGGCACATGTTTACTTTAATGATCATCGTGCTGCCGCTCATCATCATGGAATGATGCCAATGAAATCCCGTCGGATTCTCCTAGACATGAGTTTTTTATATGGGCTCATTCATGGCTATATTGATTCTAATTCTCTATGTGGGGGGATCACTTATCGTGTACCACACTCTAGACGCACTAGACTTGGTTCTCTATTCTTTTCTAATACATATCATTCAAATTATGCTAAAAATTCAATAATGAACAGATTGCTCAGCACTTACAATGATAATTTTAACGATTTAGACATATTTTTATTATCAAAAAGTAAATTTCTCGACGGTGTGATTGCTGTTTTATCAAGGTAGCTCCCTTCTCATCCCTTTTATCATCCTTCCTCCTTTCCTCAAACATCCTTTCATCTCTCTGTGTATTTGCGCATATATATATATATAAATATGTATATGTATTTCTCGTTTTTCTTAAACCTGTTCTCTGTTAGTTGTTTTTTTCTGATTATTTGTTGTTAGTTGGTTTTTTTTCTTGTGTTTTATTTTAAACCTTGTTATTTTGTTTATTTTTTTCTCTTCGTATTGCTATTTGTAGATATGGATTGTTTGTATCTTTGAAATTTTTAAGTTAACGAAACCTGTTATTGGCCTTAAAATATTTTTCTTTTCATTCTTTTGCGAGTTTATGCTTTGTATGTGCTGTTGTGTTTCTTTAAAATAAATAAAAAAAAAAAAAAAAAAAAAAAAATATAAGTATTTTGCTACCTGTGGATCGTTAAAAATTCAAAAAGTGAACCGCGTTACAGATACAACTGTTGGAATTCTCTCTTTATGTGCTCGATAGTGAATAACAGTAAATTGCTTTGTTTTTCGTTGTTTTTAGTAAAAGTCAGTAATGAACAAACTTGTGTACGAGTCGAATTGTGTAAAAAACGTAACAGCGGTGAAACTTTCCCACACAGAATGTGTGAAGTTTTAATTAAATTATTTTTTTAATTAAAAATGTTATTCACAACTTGCATACGAGTGTTTTGTTTTAAATTTTGAATCAATTATTTTTTAAAATGATTGAAAATATCTACATAAAATTACACAATAATGAATGAAGTCTGACCATTTTTGAATTAAAAAACAAATCTCAGTGAGGAAACGTCAGCATTGTATGGGATGGCTATCCTTGGCAACTTAACATAGCATTTTTCTATGCCTTTTTCCTAGCAACACCGCCGTGTGATGATGTTTATTTCCGCCCCATTTAAATGTTTTTTCTTCTTCTTCTTTATAGCGAGTTCACACGGAGAGCAGGGGCGCCAGTGTCAAGCATTATAAACATGGGGATTGTGAATGTTGGGAATAACTGAGGGAGAGTAATTTGCGGTCGAAATTTGATAATACCGTAAAACGGGAAACAATATCGTATACTCTACATATAGAGCATACCAATGAGATATGCGTTTAAAAAAAAGCGTTCCGGACATGAAATGTTAAAAAACACATCCCGTAGGTTTGCTTATTTCACAAATAAATAAATTCCATGTCCACTTTTTACATAGTTTCAGAAGTACTTTTATAAATTAAATCTGGAATATTCCATGACTTACAAAGGTTGGTATAAGGCTGACCACCCATACTGTAATAAAATGTTCACTTTGCCAATGCCAATCTAATCTAATCTAATCTAATCTAATCTAAGCTGCAAAGATATATATCATTTAAGATTTATATTAAATGCATTCCCACAAGCAGACATGTATAATTTCGCGCTAACACATGCCGCATGTGGACCTGCAATATAAAAACCCAATCTCAAATGAACATAAGCCCTGCAACTCTTGCCGTCCTTCCCTGTAACAGGGGTGACATTGGCAAAGTGAACCATTTTTTTTTACAGTATGGGTGGTCAGCCGCATACGTACCTATAAGTCAAGGAACAAACATCACAAATTACATTTTTAGAATTAATAAACAATAATATAATATAAACATTTAGCTGAGGACGGAAACCAGCGAGGAGCGCTTCAGGAAGGAGCTGAAGACCACCATCTTCACAAGAAGAGAGTGAGCGGTGGGCGCCCTTGGGGTGGCTGGAGCCACTAAACGGCGCCCAAAAGAAGAATAAGCCATCCAAATATATATAAACATGGTCATGGACATCAAAAAAAAACTAAAACATAAAACAAATTTCACTTTAATAAACCCTAGCCGCCAACATTACAGATCAACCGCCATTTCTTTCTATCCTTACATACTTCTTTCATTTCCTCCAGAGTCATAACCTTCTTCATACAAGCTCTTCTTTTATTATGACTCTGGATATTCCATTCATTCGCAATTTCGGATATTTGGTCCATCCATACCTTTCTCGGTCTTCCTCTACCACGACATCCATCTATTCTACCAACATATACTTTCTTCGTCAGTCTTTCCTCATTCATTTTCTCCATATGCCCAAACCATCTTAACAAACTTCTTTTAATCTTCACTTGCACACTTTCTCTTGCACCACATTCTTCTCTTACAAAATCATTCCTCACCCTGTCACTCCGTTTTTTCCCAATCATACTTCTTAGAAAGTCCATTTCAACAGTATATCTTGTTTCAGGAAAGGTCGGCAAAGTTAATTAATAGGGCTTACGTTAATTTGAGGTTTCGCTTTTAATTTGTAAGAACACATGCAGAATTTGTAAGCATGAACTTACACGTCTCTGTTTGCGGGCATGTATTTAATATTATGAATTTTACAGGTTAATATTTCGATCCCTTAAAGCTTAAACTGAATCTATAATCTATAATCTATAATCTAAGTTGCAAAGATATATTCATTTAAAGCTCTCAGATGTATGCCCACAAACCAACAAGTGTAGTTCGCGCTTACAAATGCTGAATGTGTACTAACAAATAAAATCCAAACCTCAAATGAACATAAGCCCCACAACTTTTGCCGACCTTCCCTGAAACAGGGGTGACATTGGCAAAGTGAACCATTTTTTACAGTATGGGTGGTCAGCCTCATACCAACCTATAAGTCAAGGAATAAGTAACATATTTAGCTAACATGGAATTCTGAGATAAGTGCATCTTTATCCCTATTTTCTACGAGATAAAATCATTCAACAATATGTAAATCCTGTAGCTTAGAAGTTTGTCACGAGAACTTCCTTATAATTAGTTCACTTACTATTAAAGTTACGATAACACAAAATAATTATATTACCCGCAACTTAGTTCCTTATCGCACTGTATCCACACATACATCTACACACTTCTACAGCCCACTAATACGTATTCAACGTTTGGGTAATATATTGATACGCCACACTCAATTAATGAAGGCCCTGGATTTCGCCGCCGCCGAACTCCATGACAAACTTAACCCTGCACGCTGATTGGCCGGCGTTCGGCAAAACACCGGCCAACACAAATTAAGTCTAGAGATATCAATAACCCTGCACGCTGATTGGCCGGCGTTCGGCAAAACACCGGCCAACACAAATTAAGTCTAGAGATCTCAATAACCCTGCACGCTGATTGGCCGGCGTTCGGCAAAACACCGGCCAACACAGATTTAGTCATAAATCTCAAGCACTCAAATTTAATAAAAAGCAAACATTTTATCTCATTATTTGTCGCCTTGTGGGCAGAGAAACTTGTAACCTGTAACTTGTACTGAAAAAGAGAATAAAAAAACGAAAGTAAAGAAAAATCTTCAACCAAGTCTTCCTCATTTTTAAGAGAGGGTATCAATTGACGCCGCGAACGTGGGGCCAAGTCACTTGGAAAGTGACAACCCAAGTACCGAGGAACGACTTGTGGCGCCCAACAAGAACCATGAAAAAGACCAACCGGCCCAGTGAAGAAAAGATGGAGCAGGGAGCTTCAGCCAGCGGAGGAAGGATGCCAGTGGCACGGCTCCCCATGAAGTTTGCAGGGAAGCCGGAAGAAGACCCAGGGCTATTTCTGGAGTCAGCCCTGGCTTACTTCAAGAAGAATGCCGTCCCGGAAAGCGACTGGGTGGCATTGGTGATGGAGACGCTGCATGGGGAAGCGGCTGCCTGGATGGAGGAGCTACCACTGTCATCAGACTGGCTGGAAGTCAAATGTGCGTTGAAGGGAAGGTTCAACAGCCAGTCGAGGAGGGAGAGAGGCCACTTCCTGTACCTGTATGGACGACAGGAGCCCGGGGAGGAGCCAATGGGCTTTATCATGAGGAAGAGGGCGCTGGCCAAGCGCTTCTGCAGCACGTACTCGGAGCAGGAGGTCATCCAACACACCATGGACCTCCTGCAGCCACAGTGCCAGGCGAGGCTTCAGAACGCAAGCGGCTCCTGGAGCAAGCTTCTCGCAGCTGCGGCAGGCGAGGAGAGCAAAAACAGCGGCGATGCCCACCATCATCAAGAAGGGCAACGGCCAGCCCAGGAGCGGCGAACAGAGGAATGGCAGCCAGCAGCTCGTCCCGAACAATGGCAGCAACCAGCCTACCAGCATCAGGCAGGAGAGCAGCCAGGCAGCAGCAGGCAACGTGACGCGCTGGCGTGTTGGCACTGCTCAGGGCCACACCTCAACCGCTTCTGCCCTAACCGGGAAAGGAAACCCGTTCAACCGAAACCTGAACCGAATATGCGAAGGTGAAGTGGCGATGAGGTCATCCGAGGAGAGAGGCACCCTGGCTCTCCGTCGCGGACCACGAGAAATCGTGAGATGACCTCGAAGCACGCAGTCAACAGCGCGCAAGGCCGAGGGGGCGAGGAAATCCCCAGGATCAAGATATCCATACGCGATGGAGGGGAAATTCAGGCTCTTGTGGACTCAGCATCGTCGCTTTCACTGATACGAGCGGACAAAGTGCCACGGGAAGCAAGGAAGGAACAGGCGGAAGAACAGCAACTGCTCTTAGCTGGGACAGCAGCTTCGCTCAAGATAACCAACGCGGCACGTATCGAGGGTTCCATCCAAGGTCAACCATTCACCAAGACCTTCCAAGTGGTACCAGAACTACGGGAAGAGGCCATACTGGGAGTCGACTGGCTCCGAGCAGAACAAGCGGTCGTGGACTTCCGAAGAGGATGCGTGCATCATGGAGAGGCAGAAAGGAAAACTACGTATTTCCACAGAAAGTTCCCGGAGCAGCAGCATGCTGAGGTGAACTTGCAAATGGATCCGGAAGTTCCCGAGGACACTCGAAGAGCACTCGAGCGGACAGCCAAGGAGTTTCAGCATGTGTTTGCTTCATCGACTACTCCCTGCAAGACGACAACTCACACCATTAACTTGACATCGGCAGTGCCTTTCAGAGTTCGTCCGTACCGGTACTCCGACAGAGTGAAACAGGAGATCCATCGACAAGTGGAAGAGATGCTGGCCCAAGATGTGATTGAACCCAGCCATTCCCAGTACAGTTCACCAGTTGTTATGGTGAAGAAGAAAGATGGGAAGGAACGATTCTGCGTGGACTACAGGCAGCTGAACGCCATCACACAAGATGAAGCATCGCACCTACCCATGATCCACGAAACCTTGAAGGACTTGGGACCCGCAAAAATCTTCTCATCTTTGGACTTAAAGTCTGGCTATTGGCAGGTGCCGTTAGACCCGAAGAGCAAACAAGTGACTGCCTTTTCAATCCCTGATGGAGGGAGCTACCAGTTCAAAGTCATGCCGTTTGGACTTAAGGGAGCTCCAGGAACATTCCAGCGGCTGATGAGCGAGGAAGTGCTCATGGGTTACATTCGTCACTTCTGCTTGGTCTACTTGGATGACGTCATCATATATTCACAGTCGTGGGAGGACCACGTCCGGCACCTTCAACTCGTACTGGAGCGCTTCAGCCAGCATGGACTGCACCTATCACCGGAAAAATGTCGGATTGGCCGTACTTCAGTGGAATATCTCGGCCACATCGTCACAGCAACAGGCAATGAACCACAGCGATGCCACCTTCAGGGAATCCAAACAGCACCAGCGCCGAGGACAAGGAAGGACCTGCGGAAATTCTTGGGACTCTGCAACTGGCTCCGAGAATATGTGGAAGATTTTAGCAAGATAGCTTTGCCGATGACGGACCTGCTGAACACCAAGGTGGCGTTTAAATGGACTCAAGAAGCACAAGGAGCCTTCGAGGACATAAAAGCAAGACTGAAGAAACCCGTCTACCTTCACCGGCCGGACTTCACTCAACCCTTTGTCCTGCAGACTGATGCCAGTGGCTATGGACTAGCCGCTGTTCTCTACCAGCCTCAAGACAATGGGGACCGACATGTCATCTCGTACGCCAGCACGAAGATGAGCCACGAACACTACGAACAGACAACAGGGCCTTGACTTGGCTTCACTCAGCCAAGGACCAGCGAGCTAAGCTAACACGATGGGCGGTGCTGCTATCCGAGTTCAACTTCACCATCGAGCACTGTCCGGGACGTGAGAACGAGCTACCAGACGCGCTGTCTCGGGACCCTGAAGACGTCACTCTGGACATGGAGCGCTGTGAAGACACAGACCGGATGTGTCACGCTCAGCAAGAGCACCGCCCACCACAAGTGTGCCAAGTTGTGACCCTGTTTGAAATCGTCAAGGAAGGACAAAAAGAAGATCAGCAATGCATTCATGTTCTTCAGAAATTGCGCCAAGGAGGCAGTTCACGACGGGACCAGGGGAACTACGCAGAAGAAGAAGAGGCGCTATGGCGGCTTGTGATGCCAGGGGAGAGGCGCCTGGTCGTGCCGCAGCACCTCATCACGCAAGTTCTTCAAGCCTACCATGAAGACCCACATGCAGGGCATCCAGGGGCCGACGAGACGCATAGAGCTATAGCCAGGATATACTTCTGGAATGGACAGAGGAAATCTGTCAAACGGCACGTTATGTCGTGTTTGGAGTGCGCACTCCACAAAAGAGGAACGCACCAAGCACCGGCCGCCCAGGCGTCGAGGAGTGATGCCAGCCGGCCATGGGAAGTGATGGCGCTCGACTTAATGGGACCATATCCTCGTTCCCAAGAAGGCAACAGATTCATCTTGGTGGTAACTTGCGTCTTCACCCGCTGGGTGGAAGCCTACGCGTTGCCGGAAAGCAGCGCAAGAACCATTATGAAACATCTCGAAAAAGAGGTTTTCCCAAGATTTGGATTTCCCCGGGTGATATTGACTGATAATGGAACCCAATTCCACCATCGCAACTGGATGGCTGCCATGGATGACTGGGGTTGCACTCACCATACCACTGCAGCATACCATCCCCGTGCCAACCCCACGGAGAGAAGAAATCAAGATATCAAGAAAGGGCTGCGCCTACGGATAAAAGGAGGGCCTCAGGACAGGTGGGACACGCACCTAGCCCAAGTACTTTTCAACATCAGGGGCAGGAAGAACGTGGTATCAGGAGTATCGCCGAGCAAGGCGTTACTCGGTTACGAGCTGCTGCGACCAGGGGAATGGAGGACCCCAGCCTGTGACGAGGGCTGGGTGACAACGGGGGAACGACAGGAAGCTGACGACGTATTGAAGGCTCACCAAGAACGTTACAGAGCTCAGAGGAATCCCGAACCTGAGGTGCAACCTTCGCGCTTTGAGCCTGGACAGCGCGTGCTCATGCGAGACTTCCCGCCCGCCAAAAGAGGACAGTGCCATGGGTTGGCTCTGAGATGGACGGGCCCTCATCAAGTCTTGTCTCTGGCTGGGAGACATGTGTACTGGGTCGCTCGAGGTGGACGGCCAGTCAAAATAAACGCCGATCAGCTCCGTTTGGCGCCCGACTCACGAGAGGAAGAACCTACCGAGCAGCGCACGAGTTCTGAAGGAACATCACGACGCCACCCAGCGGCATTGCAGCCTGGGTTCATCTGGAGGGCACCGAGACGCCAGCCCGCTCAGGAAGAAACATTGACACCGCTGAACGAGCAGAGGAGGAGGGACTCCAGAAACCCTGGGTATGGGTGGAAGATCAGGGGCAGTGGCCGCAGGGGTTGTCGGAAAGGAAATTAAGCGCAAGGAGGGTTAAGTTTTGTCAACAGAAGATGGGGGGAATTGATACGCCACACTCAATTAATGAAGGCCCTGGATTTCGCCGCCGCCGAACTCCATGACAAAACTTAACCCTGCACGTTGATTGGCCGGCGTTCGGCAAAACACCGGCCAACACAAATTAAGTCTAGAGATATCAATAACCCTGCACGCTGATTGGCCGGCGTTCGGCAAAACACCGGCCAACACAAATTAAGTCTAGAGATCTCAATAACCCTGCACGCTGATTGGCCGGCGTTCGGCAAAACACCGGCCAACACAGATTTAGTCATAAATCTCAAGCACTCAAATTTAATAAAAAGCAAACATTTTATCTCATTATTTGTCGCCTTGTGGGCAGAGAAACTTGTAACCTGTAACTTGTACTGAAAAAGAGAATAAAAAAACGAAAGTAAAGAAAAATCTTCAACCAAGTCTTCCTCATTTTAAAGAGAGGGTATCAATATACAATGAAATAGATTCTGACACTCAGACAAATCCTAAAACATACAAATATAATTTAATTAAGTACTTCAACTCCCATGGTACATAATAAGTACATAATAATTATTGTAGAGTTGCATCTCATATAATATTGTACTGTACTATTGTTTACTCTAGTTTTATCAAATTTCTAGTTTATTTTTGTTACTTTAATATAAGACCTTGCTTTTTCTTTTTTGTTTTTTTTTTGTTTTATCTTTGTTTTTATTTTTTATTTTCTACTTATTTTGTTAACTTTTTTGCAATGTATTTCAATTTTTGTTTACCCTCATCTGTGCGTTCTTTTATTTTACCTAAGTTTAAATATTATTACTTGATCATGCTCTTATTGCTCTATATGCTATATGCTCATTGCTCTTATGTTTTTCTTCTTTCTTTTCTCTCTTATGTTTTTCTCTTCATCTTCTTACTTTTTGCATAAATATCTTCTACTTTTATTCTGTAGTAATCTTATTGTAAGCTTTATTTTGTAGTAATCTGTTTTATTTTGATACTGTTATGTCTGTAATGTATTTTTATTTCTATTTTTGTATACATGTAAAAGGCACAATGTGCCGTTAAAGAATGAATAAATAAATAATATTTTAGCCACTATTTCTCAAATCAGTATATCACGACAGATAAACTTTATGAGTTTTACCCTTAAAGTTGCGATTTATGCGCAACATAGATTTTAGATGAAAGACCTGATCAATTTATTGTGTAAAGATTTGACGCAACTTACATTTCAAATACAAACCTCTTTTACAAATAATTTATCCCATCTAGAAACCGATATAATTGTGTCGTACGAAATATTGTCAAAGAAGAAAAAACATACTTTATTTATTGTAGCTTATTGACTCGGTGAAAAGACACATCGATTCACGTTTGAGGCCCGAGGGTTTCGCATTTTAAGAAACTGAAGGCCAAATATTATAGGCCCATTATTTGTTTTGTTTTTCTGAAGACTTATGGAAAATAATTAGTTTTTTTCTTCCTGTTAATGGCTTCTGTTCAAGGCCATTAACACATTAAAAATATTGTTTTCTTTATCAAAGACAAGAGGAAAAAAACAAATTATGTTTATTTGTAGAAAGAATGAATTGATTTTTTGTTTTCATACAAAAACGGTTTTTTACATGTTCATACATATTCCTTGACTGATTGGGTTGATATGAGGTTGACCACCCATACGGTAAAAAATGGTTCACTTTGCCAATGTCACCCCTGTTTCAGGGAAGGTCGGCAAGAGTTGCAGGGCTTATGTTCATTTGAGATTGGGTTTTTTATATTGTAGGTCCACATGCGAGCACATGTGAGCGCGAAATTATGCGTGTCTGCTTGTGGGAATGCATTTAATATGAATCTCAAATGATACATTTCTTTGCAGCTTAGATTTAGATTTAGATTTAGACGGTACAGAAATTCAATATTAATTGAACATGTAAACAAACTTCTTTCATCATTTTTGAAAAAAAATCATTTTAGTATCCTTTTTTTCAAAAATTTAATAAAAAAATCATTGGAAGGATTTTGAGATCTACCTACTTTAAGTACTATTGAAGTTTCTTGTCGCTTTCCAATCTTCAGAGATCAGACTTTTGATGAGTCGAGCCTTAATTGTGAATTTCCTTGCCGCATACGCTGAGAACTACAAATAATGTAGTATTCACACGCAGCAAATCCATTGCTCAACTGCCAGATAACATGAATTTTCCATACAACAAAATCAATGATACATAAATCAGATACGGATCAAAAGTGTTGTAAATAATCCTGAAATAGTTCAAATGCAGTAAAAATTACATTTTCTTCCAGTATAGAGATATTAATGCTTGTTTTCAGGTAAAATCTTACAGAACGGCAAATAATAATAATATTTGTCATGGGAATTTTATTTCCCAGAGCTATTTTTGTATGTTTTTATGCCTTGTACTTTTATCACGTTTTTTATCATAATACGCTTGTAGGTACTAGAGTTTTTCCTTAAGTTGACTCTCAAAAGACAGAAGTTCCCCGTAATATTATTAACACACACGAGATAACAGCCACGAGTTGTTTTGTCTGCGTTATTTTTTGTACCTAAGCGTTATTATGATGATATTATTTTTTTGTAAGGGTAAGGTCACTAAAAGAAGGGGATAAGCCAAAAGCTAAGCGCGTGAATAATCACGAACCCTGTATTCTGGGGTTCCACGACAACTTATACCCACATGGACAATTTGTTCACAAGACAATTTATAAGACTAAAGAATTAAAAAAAAAAACAATTGTGGAATGGATGAGTTAAATTGTCCAAATAAAGGTTGACTTTTAATAATAAACCATTAGAATAAAATATATTGGTATGTGACTGGTCTGAAAATCGTTAACATTTCGCTGCCTTAGTTCTTGTTTATCGTATACGCCATTGAGAAAATTTTACATGAGCAATGTTTGCATGTGTACTGGACCAATGTGTCTTATGAAAACAAGAAATTTATTTTAAAAAAATATTTAAAAGAACTCTCACATTATCGAGTTTTACGGTTTTTCTTATCTCAGATTGTGTAGAATTTGATTCATAAGACAACTGCTTGAAAAAGTCATATTTAACAAGATTGGCGTTTACGATAAACAAGAACTGGGGGAGCGATTTGTCAATTTTTGAGCGGGTTGTGGGTAGGTATTTTGTCTATGGTTGCAGGCCGTTAAATCCCTTACTCGTGTAGCCATTTATTAGCCCTGTCTATCATTACCTACCCACGTCACAACAACAAAACAGTGTTAACTTCAGTGCTTATTATTTATCGTGTGTGAAGAGATGTGTCTTGTCTCTTCGGCTGCATCACAAGTCGCGCGCAGTTGACAGGGAACAATTAATTAAAAGAAGATCATTCGGGAGTAAGGTGAGTCCTCTCTGACTAGTCCAAGGTTCTTATTTTTATTCCTTGATGGTCTGTGGATTTGGCAGATTTGCATGTGATCAGTTTGCACAAGCGCACAATTAAATCTAGAAAGAACAATCCATCTTTTTTGTCCTTCGTACATGGTGGAGCTAAACTTTACTCTACCAGTCGATATCATTTCTGTTTTGGGATAACGCGTCAAAAATCGCGAGAATTCTGAGGCTTTGTGGTTTCGATTTTCAAAACAATGTGAGCTATAAATAAATTTGAAATTAATTGCGTTCGTCTTCTAATTTAACAGAATTGT